>OX104064.1:152217506-152300225 GCA_944474145.2 Dicrocoelium dendriticum | reverse complement strand
CGTGTCAACGCCACAATTGCAATCCTATCATTTTTTGTTGAGTCGTCAACTGTGATCGAATTAAGCAACCTTAGAATTGTCGTTGTTCAGCTTCAGGTTGGTCTACTAACTTCTGTGGGAACTATGTCCGCCATGATCGTCGCAATAACAATCGCACAAAATTGTATAACTACCTAGCAGCCATTGCTGACGTGCGGAATACCAGTGAGATTATTCTCTGTCTACGTCACCATGGGCGACCATATGGAAGTGAAACCTAATGATCATATGAATTCATAGTTTCCTTTGACTTTTACGTAACGCCATACTTAGCGACACTGAAGCGACAACTGATTAACATTTCGCCCATGGCTATGGATGCAAACGAACACTCACTGACGTCGTGTCAACGCCACAATTGCAATCCTATCATTTTTTGTTGAGTCGTCAACTGTGATCGAATTAAGCAACCTTAGAATTGTCGTTGTTCAGCTTCAGGTTGGTCTACTAACTTCTGTGGGAACTATGTCCCCCATGATCGTCGCAATAACAATCGCACAAAATTGTATAACCACCTAGCAGCCATTGCTGACGTGCGGAATGCCAGTTAGATTATTCTCTGTCTACGTCAACATGGGCGACCATATGGAAGTGAAACCTAATGATCATATGAATTCATAGTTTCCTATGACCTTTACGTAACGCCATACATAGAGACACTGAAGCGACAACTGATTAACATTTCGCCCATGGGTATGGAGACAAACGAACACTCACTGACGTCGTGTCAACGCCACAATTGCAATCCTATCATTTTTTGTTGAGTCGTCAACTGTGATCGAATTAAGCAACCTTAGAATTGTCGTTGTTCAGCTTCAGGTTGGTCTACTAACTTCTGTGGGAACTATGTCCCCCATGATCGTTGCAATGACATTCGCACACCATTGTCTAACCGCCTAGCAGCCATTGCTGTACTATGGAATACGAGTTAGACGGTTGCCTGTCTACGCCACCATGGTTAGGCGACTGAAGCATCCACCATGGTTAGGCCGCTGAATAAGCCACCATTATGTAGCCGCTGAATAAGCCACCATTATGTAGCCGCCAGTGATCGCCATAGACCGCTACATGTGCTGGTTAGTATGTCTATCCACACTGGTTAAGTCTTAAGCTTTGGATAGTGTGGTAGCTAGCATCTCCTCCTTTGACAAGCATCACAATTTACCTATTGGTCGGTTTCAGGTTGGAGACCAATCATCGAGGTTTATTCCAGAGGGGCATCAGGGCAGAACGGAAGGTGGTGCTCGACCACTTTCATTGGACTGTCTGTCTCTTATGCTGGAAGCTTCTAACCGGTGTCCCATTGGTTTACGTCCCATAACCAATGAGAGTGTCAAGGACGCCAACTCAGCGTTCTCAGCCTCGCGAACTTGAAAGTACCGCACGCTATTTCGAAAATGAACCACGCTAAAAGCTTGGTACAATACGTTAACATGCGTGTAAAATGGTATAGAAGTGTTGCCCCAGTCAACCGCTACTTCATGTCCACTCGCACCGTGGTTGAAAGCGCTCTCACCTATATCCGCGTTCTGCTGCTGCTATCAAACGTAAGCGGCAACATTCAGGGCTTTGTGCTGGTGCCCGTTCTCCAGCCCTCTTCACCACTCGGTTCCTGCTTCAATACTGCCGTGCGTCACGCGCGTGTCCGCACCATTTCAGTGCAGACCGCCGTGGTCGATCCAAACACTCAACTAGCGGACACATTGCGCGCATTGCTAATCTCACAAAGACGGGTGGATATCTGAGAACCATGTACAGCGTGCTCAACTGCCGCCAGGTCCAGACGTACCGGGTTCGTTTTGCCAAGCATGTGACTACAGTGTAGCCGTTCATTGCTGTGTTTGAGTATGGAACGTGGTTAGTCCCCTAAAGCGCATCCTATCTGCGCGCACGAAACGTTGGGTTCCAAGGTACACCGGCATTTAATAGCGTATGCTACTGGCTGATTTAGGATTAGCCACCAACGCAAACAGCGCTCAATTTGCTGCCTCCGCGCCAGTTAGATACACTTTGCTTGCGGTAAGAAATGTTTTGAAGTTGCTTACGAAAAAACGACTTTTCTTACGGTAGATTGCACTGTGGAAGCAATTGGTTGAGAAAAGGTCTAATCACTCGATTCAGCCCATGCGTAGAAAGGTTTAGTGACTAAATCTCACGCGTCGTACAAATTGAATTCTGATTGCTACCTTCCCGCAAGTCGCTCATCAGTTTCAGCTAGGAAATTCGTTACAACCAGGCGGTTGTAACAACCTCGTTGTTCCATTTTTCAGCCGGATGAAGCATTCTGGATATACGTATTGCTCGAGCGCACTGAGCAGGTACTTCTTCCCTTCGTGTTTCGCTCCCGTTGTGAGTCAAAGTGATTCCATACTGCGAAACATTGTCTGTATACAGTTTATTTTGTGGCAATTTTCGTGACTACTCTTGTGCTTCGTAACAGAATTTCCCTGCTTTTCCTGCAAACCGATGGTTGTAATTCACCGTCCATGATTCAGGCATCGTTACTTCCATGGAAGGAAGTGTATTTCCTACCTCCGATTCCATTGCAAACTGAATGTCGTCCATGTCATTGTTTAGTAGATGTGCAATCGCTTCGGAGTACGTTTGAGTATCCCGAACTTGTCGTCGACTTGGCACACATACGGTTTCGGACCGATAATTAGCAGTAAATGCTCTTCCAACTCCTGCAATATAATCTCCGCGATGAATCCAGCTACGAAAGATTCAAGCGTACATATTTGAATTCTTTATATATCTCCTGGCTGAACGTGAAGTACGTTAAGAGGCATACGAAAAGTTTGCATCTAATGTCGGCTGCCATATTCGCTATTTTCTTTCTATTATTGGGCCTTCTGCGATGATTTCCTTTGTCAGCTGCAAGTTTACAGACGGGAATAGAGCAGTTACCTCGAATGACACCATAGTTTCGTCGTAGTTGGTTGCAGTTATCAGGGCGTCTCCAGAGACGTCTGAGTATTGCATATTGAGTGTTGCGTTTCGCAAGCCAGGTGCTTGATGCGCCTCCATGGTTGCATTACGATGTACGTGGACGTACTTTGCAGTGAGACGATTGATCGTAACGATGCAACAATTTGCGCTATATTTATAGGCCCATAGAATTGTGCGAAGTTAGCATCGCGGACCCGCATTCCATTTCGTTTCTTTTCCGTGATCCATTCAAATGATGGAGCTTTTTCAGCGCTACGTTTGTTTTTTTAGCCATCATCTTGAATTCTCTTCGACAGGTTGGTATTTTGCTTTATCCACTGTGACGGTCATTTGACCATTGTTGGCAGGTAAGGTAACGATTGACTGGTCAGGTTTCAGTGCTTTTATCCCGCCTTTCCTTTGGCGAGATATGTTGTTTACGGCTGGGACGATTGTGTATATTATCAGCTTCTGAGTTATTTCATCAAGTTTACTGGATTGTAACACAAGTCCAAATCCTGGTACAAACTCCGTACTTGTCACGTCTCTGCCTTGATGGCCCTGTCTCGCATTGCCGAGAATAACTTGTTTTTGTGCATCATTCCGTAGACGGTTAGCTAGGCCTCTGATCCAACCGTCGTTGCTGGTATGGGAGAAGCATTATGCGACCTCACTACGCCTAGCACGCGTTGATGAAGTAGAAGAAAGGTTCGACTGGAACAAGGCAGAGATGCTGCTAAAAGCAGGGACACAAATCGGGAGGGAATTCCTCGAGACTTTAGTCTCCATAAACAATGCTATCAACGTGCGCATCAATATCGATCCCGCATACAAACCACTGAGAAAATGATCTTAGGCAGATCAAAAACCGTAGCTCGAAACTAAAAATCTCTTACTCAGACAATGAACAGGACACACGAAATGAACTGGAATACGGTCTATATACCATTATATATCAATCTAATTGCGAGAATCTGACCTACATCGCAACAACATTTTTAAGGCCTATGGCACCTAGCCAACGTTTCAGATTTGGCCAAATATCAAATAAAGCGCATCAAACCATCTGTGACGCGTATGATAAAAGCAAACTTTTCAAAATCCTTATACTTCCCTTCTTGAATACTGCACCATAATTTATAGAAACATGCAAATGGGTGGCATAAAAGCACTGAAAAATACTGAAATGCTCATCCACTATACGTTTGTTCATGTAATTCGCCCAGCTTGTGCTGTCGGAAGTGTTACCAGCAGCTGTCTCATCTCGATCCTCTTTGGTTGTAGTGACTGAAACCTAACTTGATGCTCATGCACAGTCTCGTAAACTGAAAGACAAATCCCAACCTGTCTACATTAGAACTGCAACGCAACTTCACTAATAAGTTTTGCAACAAGGACTAAAAACTAATTGAAGGAAGAGCCAGGACAACTATACGATCTAAGTTTTTCCCCATCAAACACGATACCCTGTGGAATAATCTACCATCCATCATCAACCCTTGTGCAAATGCAAAAAATTCCGCACTAAATTTGAAAATATTTTGCACCAAAACTAGCGAACAATCACGTTTTCATCAAGGAAATCAAGCAGTGAGCTCTTCCAAAATGCATCAAGAGATATATAGCCAATGGGGAAAAGATGATGCATAAAACTCAGCAGCAACTAAAACGCAGTGTTTCAGAATGTCTTGATAACAGCAGCGCTATTGCATGCATTTCTCACTCATGCATGAGCAAGACCATAATTGTACTAATGATTTCTCCCCACTCCAGGGACAGCCCGTCGTACATTCGAGCATCATACGTATCATTGATACAGCATAGCACAGCGAGCAACCAGTTAAAAGAAGTCAAATCTGAAGACTCCAAAAGCCTATAGAAGTTATGGAGCAGTAACTGGTGATATCCATCTCAGGGTTTGCCGCAGCTACGTATGAGTCAGACTCTGTGGTCCCGACCTCCGACTAAGCAACAGCAAATATACTCGTAGCAGAAACTTAAGCATACTGGCACTAACAATAGCCCAGTGACCTCCGCTTCTAATGCAGCAACAAATGCAGTGCTGCAATACGAATGATAATGGGCACTACTTTAAGATACTGGAACTGCGCCATCGAAATGAGGCAACAACACGGAACATCATAGCAGTGACTGATACATGGCTCTAAACTGACATGCTAGGATCGGAACTTGCAATCAGTGAAATGTCTATTACGCTGAATGACCGTCCATCTTGTGGTGGTGGTGGTAGTGTTCCTGTCTACTACCGAGATTATTTCGAAATTGAGGACCTTAAGGAGCACCTCCTTATTAGTCTTGATGCTTTATTGTGCCCGCTGCAACTATAAGGTCAAATGGTGGATATATGCTTGTCTCTTAGTGGTTGTCTACGATCAGCTACATTGATGATCTTTCGTCAAACGCTGTCTAGGAGGCCGTTCCAAAAAGTACTTGCACTACATTCTAATGGGTGATTTTAGTGTAAATTTAACAGGAACAGTGTTGCTGGTTGGGCGATTCCTCAGACCATGGACATGGTGATGCTGTAAAATTACAGTGACCGAACAGCCAGACAGTGAGGTTCAAACAATCCATCAATTTTGGACTTAATCCTGACTAATGAACACTTGATGGTTGAGTCAATCGCATATTACTCTCCACGAGGTAGTAGGGATCACTCAGCCCTAACGGTTGGCTATGTGCTACACCAGCACTGATGATGAAAAAAGAGTACCTCGACGCACCATCATTGACCACTCCAAGCTTTAGAATCTAGGCCAACACGTTGACCGGAATTGCAAGCTCTAAAGTTCATGAAACAATGCATGGAATGAGTTAAAAGGTGCAATTAACTGGGTCAAACAAGCAGCCACAAAAGTTGTACCGATACGAGCATCGCATCGCACCAAGATCTGGATCCGCGGCAGAACCCATATATGGACCAACAGAACGGAAAATATTTCGAAGCAACATGCGCAAAACCCATGTGGTATCAAGTAGAAGAATCACGTCACTCATCAGAGCCGACAAGTACGAATGGAAGGAGGTCATGGTACTCAGGTTTACAAGTAACACAAAACTGCTTTATGGGTATGTGAACGGGACCAAAAATGTTGCGGTAAGGATATCACCAGTTAACATGAACAGTGGCCTAGCGACTAGTTGCGCAGACTGTGAATGCTCTATTCCCAAGGCTCGGTTCCGTGGGTAAAAAATCATGGATACTTTTTCCTATCGCTTCAAGCAAATTTCATTGAGTTAGCCAGCGTCACCTTTACTCCAGTAGCTACTGGGGAAAACAGCGCTCTTGGTGTCGACAATATTTGTCTAAACGTTTTCAACGCACTTACCCCAAACTTAGCAGTACATCTTGCGACCTTTTTCCAGGGTCTACTTGAATCCCATCCACTCAGCTATGGGCGGAAAAACAGCATCATCACTCCAATCTACAAAGGATGTAAGCGATCGAATAGTGATGGCTATCGACCTATCACTGTTCTCCCAGTTTTATCGGAGTTATGTAGCCGATTATCGCAGACATACTGAGGCGGTATTTTTAAGATTTGCAAAGCACTTCCAATCTCCAGTACGGTCTCGGAGACATAGGACAGTGTCTTACTAGTGTACCGTTGCCTTATGACTCATGAACCAGAACGGGTGATGGAGGTGTACCCCTATACAAAACCTACTTGGATTTTTCCAAAGCATTCGACAGAGTCGATCAATTTGTGTTCTCTAAACGATTACCAGCTACGAGGTCAACGGCTTGCTGCTCCTCTTGGTGGAAAGATGTTGCCATAGTAGAACAACCATGATATGAACCACCAGTGAAGGCTCCGTGAGTTTCTACGTCTTCGGTGGTGTGCCCCTAATTATCTGTCCTCAACCCGTTACTGTTGTTTTCTAAATCAATGATCATTAGTGCGAATATTTTGGATTATGACACGATTTAGAGAGCTAATCTCACAAAATCTGACCTTACTTATCTTTAGAAGGATCTGGATCGGATTTATGAATGGGCAGAAAGAACAAATGTCTCCTGAACCCACTGAAAAATGTCAGTTACTAACGCTGCACAACAGCTTAGAGTCCACATACAAATTGGAGCAGGACATTCGGTAGTATTTGACTAGGGAAAGAGCCTTAGGTAATTTTATTCAAGAAAGTTTATGAGATTCGCTGCAACGTTCCACGGTAGCAAATGTGACAAAGATGAACTTACGACTTCTGCGGCGACGGCTCTTAATAAATTTGAACCTACAGCTAATGCGCCAATCGATCATTCCATATATTTATTCGCACGTTAAATATGCAGTTCATGGTTTCAACGAGACATTCGCCTTTTAGAGTAACTCCAAAGAAGAGTTATCAATGCAACACGTGAATCATCCGGTATAACTTGACCCCTGTGCCTGCTTTCAATCGATCTGCTTTCCTTTGTAAACTGGCGACTTTCCGGGAATTTCATTCTCCTAAAACGCACAATGACAGAGGATGATTACTCGTTAAACCACAGCTGGTCCTATCTCCTTACCATCGGTGCAGAAGCCACGAGCTGAATTCAGTAGCTTAACAATCTCGTTCGAACTGTAGAATATTCTTTCGTAGAAGCAGCTAATAATGGGAGGTAATAACGGTACAAATGCCGAATGCACAACACCTCGTAACTTTCGGAAGACTATTAGACATGCATTTAAGTGATAGATGCTGCACAACAGTAAAATAAAGTGCTGCATTGAATTAGTGCTGGATCACGTCTATCGTCACAACATTTTGATATTCTTTTTGCATTTGCCGTCATTTATGTCCCGGAACGCTACTACTTTTCATCTCTTTGTACACCATTGAAGTACTGAACATCAGTTTACATATCCTGCTTATATATTTGATCATTCGCTATCTGTCAACAGTGTGTGTTAAAATGCTTACACAGTTGGCGCTGGACAAAATTTAGCGTATTCGAGGCGGCCCGTAGACTGGCCACTCCGCAGGATTTGTTTCGTGAGGACAGCTGAGGCGTTAGTGGTCTGCTAGTGGACTCACCCTGTTTTTCAACGCGTTCTCTATACCACTTTGGGAAAGGCGCCGACACAATGCCCGTGAAGTACGTGGCTGTGTAGCTGCATCCCTTGATGTGTCGTGCCGGAACCATTCGTTCTCATTGCTGCTGTGCCCATGAGGCAAAGGACATGCGGGCCTGTTGGCGCGGGCGGGAGGGCAGTTGGACGTGTGTGTAAACCAATCGGGTTGTTTAGTCATTCGCCTGATAATTTCCTTTAAGAATGTAGATGAAAACAGCAGTTATGGAGGAAGAAACTGTGCAAAGAAAAGCCTCCGTTTGTGAACTGAACGAAGCAACCTTGTATTATAACCCGTAAATTGGGATTATGTAGATGTAATCCCCGGCTTCAAAGAGACGAACGGTTAAAGGAAAAGTAAATGGGACTTGCTGCTGACATGCCATTTACATGAGGAGCAGACAACTGCACTAGCATCTCACATAGGTCTGTCCATGCCGACGGATTCCTTAGCAAAGTATTGCATAAAACCACCAACAGACATCGGAACCAATGACAGTTAACAACAGTGGGTGACCTTCGATTTTGTAAGTTTAAGTACCTATGGCCATTCATGTCGGCTCGCTGGGGAGAACCCAAAGTTCTTCACTAATGAAACTGTGGCATGTGATGCATAGAATCAACACAGGAGCAAATAATATTTGGGGACGAAGTATAATGGTAACGCTGAGAGTGATCAATACAAACGGATGGGTCAGATTTGAGTGGTTGTTATGGTGGAGTTAATGGTGACACAGTTCCTCTATAAAAGGAATAGCTGAACGCTATGTTGGCCGCGTTATATCAGGTTTTCATTTAGGGAAGGTGAACAATGAACAATGATTTATCACGGGCAAAAAGCATGTGCTTTACAAGTCCCGTAGGATGGTTGGAGTAAAAATTAAAATTGAAAGTATCATCGAATAAGTAAATCGTTATTTCAAGCGTTTACCGATTTAAGTACACGACTGTATAATGATAGTGTGAAGTGGGACTGAGATGTGCACACACACAAAATAGTAGGGAGAGCTCTTATAGTTCAGTAAATGCATGCTAAAGAAAAAAGGAAATGACAACGTTCACTCCTGTGTTGCTTCATTTGACAGATGTGGTAGGTTAATCCAGTTCAGATACATCCAGGCTACTCACATGGACACTTCTGCGTGTATCCTCCCCTCCACGTTGCGGAGAGGGCCGTTAAGCACATGCTTAGGTTTGCGTTATTTCGTCCTCCATGCGGAACGGACTATAACAGGTAATACAAGTTTGAAAGCGCCTCATCTAGGTGTTTTTTGAATAGCCTTAATGTAGGGGCAAGGATAACGTGAGTTGGAAGGGCGTTACACGTACGGGACACTCGGAGGGAGAAAACATTACGTCGACAGTCAAGTCGACTGTAGTGCGTAGCGAGTCTTAGCTGATGGCCTCGCAGGTTGGTATTTAGGCATAACTGCAACAGAGTGCTACATGGGTGAGTTGGGCTTGCCAGTATGAAGTAAACCGTGATTAGGTCTCCTCGCTGACGTCAATACTCACCCTGTACAATCTCAGGGACTGCAGCCTGCACTGGTAGGGGAGATGAAACAATCCCCTAACGAGTTTGGTTGCCTTACATTGTAGAAATTCAAGTGCAGCTGTGTCGCGCTTGTGCCAGGGACGCCAGGCCTGGATGGCATGTTCAACCTGGAGCCTCAAGTAGGCGTTCAGCATTTGCGGAAACATAGTTGGCTCAAACTTTCCGAAAGCCCTCCGTAATAGTCCAACATATTGACTAACTCTTTTTGATGCCTCTTCAGGCTATCCCGAGCAGCCAAGATCGAACTGCAAGACCACCCAGAGGTCGTTTTCCTGAGAAGCATGTTGTAACTGCTGGGCCCCAAGTCGATATTCATAGATAGGCTGGTGGTGTATGCTTACGAGTTTGCGCTTCGTCACGTGTTCATACCAAAGACAGGAGTGACAATGCAACGTTTATATACTAACCTGTCTAGGATAGAGAGCTCAATGTTCACTTGTTGTCCGTTCAGCACCAAGTTCACAGACTGAATCCTTCTTCCTTACCCATGCATGTCTCTGTGGAACTCCGTAAACTTACAGCAGAAGTCCCATGTGCTTCAAGTTTGAAGGAGATGAGCCGGCCATCCACGAACAATTTGTTCTCCTGGAGTTAAACCGCATCGATAGAATGGTTACAACAACCTTACTGTGTTCACTGATGCAGGTAAGCAAAAATACCCAGGGAGCTGTCGGAGACGGGCACCACAATATCCGAGCCACTTACCCTGAGTTATCCGAACCCCTAAGCTAGCAAATTACATTGGACGCGACTGCTTTCACCCCGCTTTAGGAGGTTACATCTAACAGTCCGGTCAAGACAACTGTAGTTCACAGACCAAGATAGTATAGTACAAAGGAAAACCAGACAACGTAGGTTTCGGTCTCCTCAATAGAAACGGCGGAATGGCTATTCGTACGTCAATCTTCTTTTGTGAGTACAAACGGTGCGAAACAGCTTGTGCAGTAACTTCCATCGTCGTCTACTAAAATAATGGAGCACCATCAACAACTCCCCAATCGGCATTCTCTAGAAGGAACGACAGTGCATTAATTCACACGCGAATTAACGTTCCCGAGTACAGATCTGGCACAATAACAGACAAACTTGCTTCATGCTCGCTTTGGTCACAAAGCATAACCGGTCTTGTGTACTACAATTTTGCCTTACACCTGGTCAGCAAAGTCCATCGGTATGTTTTTTTATAGCTTGGCCAGCAGGGCACCGTTAACTAGACAAAGTAAAAATTATCTGCGTTGGATCTGCCATCGGGAGCCGATAAATGAGCTCCCGCTAAACAATACTTCCACCCTATGCATCATACTCTTTCAGTTGGGAAGAGACGGTAACGGATGAATGCAGAAGTACGATGAAAAATGATTTATTCCCGGTATAAAAGAGCAGTTGCTTGACAACTCCCGCGGAATGGCAGGGGTAAAACCACAATAACCAAAAATATGTGCGTTGTCTGTTTATGCCTCTATCGATCAGATACGCCGCTGAATAACAGTAGGGTGAAATGAGAATTAAACACGAAAACAAGACCACATGAAGGCAGTTATACCTTATGTACTCCGGGAGAAAATTAAAAAGAATATGCTCACTGATGTACTACCTCCTAAAGTCTATATACTATCTACATTCGGCTTGAATGCATAAGTAATAGATACCAAAGTAGCAAAGCTTCGACAGTGAAGTTCTGGGGACTGAGTAATATCCAATAGCTTTTTTGAAAA
The DNA here is from genome assembly GCA_944474145.2 of Dicrocoelium dendriticum. Classification (NCBI taxonomy): domain Eukaryota; kingdom Metazoa; phylum Platyhelminthes; class Trematoda; order Plagiorchiida; family Dicrocoeliidae; genus Dicrocoelium; species Dicrocoelium dendriticum. Next base: position 152,288,910 of record OX104064.1, on the reverse strand, counting down.
TATCAAAGGTGGGTGAGGAAACAACTGATTTTGGGAGAGACACAGGGTTGACATACCCACAGTGAAAATTAATTCTACCGGCATTTCAGACGATTATACTGTTCAATCAGTTTCAGACAGTTACCTCTGAGATTGGTGTTTTGGCTGATTCTCATCAATGAGTTTGGACCTTGCCGTGGTCCGATGATTTGCATGTCTCAGAGCTCAATTGAGATATGATGGGTGGTGCTTTTTTACACCTTCAGAGCTACTCTTACCAGATTGATCAATGGTTAGAGGCCAGACAAACTCAGCCTCCTGGTCCTCCAGGTTGGGGGTTGGAATGAGAGTGGCACTTTATTCCTTAAAAGGACTCCTTGTAGCCCAGCGCCAAACCCACTGTCTTGCGGTAAGGATTTTGAACAAATGGCTATGGTTGGGGACCCTATTCGTTCTCCTGTCTAGGCCTGGGCAACGTGACAGTATTCTGCCCACGCAATCCTAGGAATCTCTCTTCAAACAAATTTTTGATGCTCTGGCCACAACACAGAATATTCAACAGTGCCTTATCTGCTGCATCGAGCAGGGTGGATAGGGTTTGTAGGTTACTGCTCAAGCCTTCCCGTCTTCTTATTCCCCCTCTTACGCTTTCTCACACTTATCGTCCTGTTCCAACTTCACTTTTATCCCCCCTGTTTTCAACCCCCCAATTCTCGGCCCTCCCCAATCTTACTTCAAACAATCGCTTGTCTTTTAGTTTCAAATCACAAATGAACGCAGAGCGTCATTCCTGCCCTGTGAACGAGCCCATGTCCGAACAAGCATTCCATTACAGTTCCCCAGCTTCCATTTGGAGCCCTCGATCATCCTTCAGATTGGCACGCCTCAATGTTCGCACATTGCTACAGATCGGGCAAAAGACAGGACTTGCTCGAACATTAGAGAACCTCTCCATCGATATCTGCTGCTTATCGGAGACCAACCTGCAAGATTCATGCGCTGTGCTCACTCTGCGATCCCCTTCAGGTGACACCAGCAGCACTTCCTCATTGCGCCTATCCGGTGGCGATGCAGCTTCGAGCACCAGCCATGCTGCTGTAGGTATTGCCCTGAGTCCCCGGGCTGAAGCTACTCTGGTTGATTGGATTCCAATCAGTAGCCGGATGTGTGCGGTCCGATTGGCTGGCTTGTTCAAAGCTTCGAAGTCGCGTTGGACTAATAGGTGTCTATTCGTTATCGCTGCCAATGCCCCGACAAACTGTAGCGATGATTCGGTAAAGAACGACTTCTACTGCCAACTAACCCAGCTCCTTCGCCACAGAAGAAGCATGAACACTGTGGTGCTGGCTGGGGATCTGAACGCTCAAGTTGAATAATTATGCACTGATGAGTCACATCTGGGCGACCAACATGTTGTAGGCTCCCGTAATGATAACGGTGAGCGGTTACTTCATTTGTGTGAAGATGCTCGCTTATTTCTTGCGACCACTAATTTCCGACACAGCAGCCGCCGGAGGGTGACTTGGCACCCACCAGCAACGGACTAGCTATGAACGCAGATCGATCGCGTTGCGATAAGTTACCGATGGAGAGGCTGCGTCAAGAACTGTCGCTCGATTTGGAGCACATGTGTAGACACCGATCATGCACTTGTATGTGCTGACCTGCGGATGCGCTTTGGCGGACGCCCAAGACGACGTTGTGAGCGCATTGACACCAGCCAACAGGCGCAGCCAGCTGTTCTGAATGTCTATCAAAGTATGCTTTCATGCGAGTTGGATAAAAGCTCATTGGATGCTATTGAAGCTCAATGGTCTCATATTCACAAGACCTCACCAGCAGCAGGAATATCCTCATGTGGCATGTCTAATCGCCAACATGGACATTGGGTCTCTTCGCGGTCTCTGGAACATATCGTTGCTCGCCGGCATATTCCGGCTGGAAGCAAATACATTGAAACCCGCACAGAGCTCCGGGCAAAACTCCGTGCTAGCCTGAAGAGAGACCGCGAATCTTGCTGGTCTCATCGTGCGTCAGAGATGGAAATGGCCGCTGCCCTTGGTAACCAGCTTAAGTTATTCCGTCTGATACGGGAAACGGGCAGCAGGAGACCTGGTGTTAGTGAAACAATTTGTGACGAGAGTGGACAGCCTATCCACAACTTATCAAAACGCTTAGAGCGTTGCGCTGAGCACTTTGAAAGGCCATTTTTATCGGCCGGAGTTGTTAGATTTCTCCCCGGCCAATGATCACCCCTCTCCCTGGGCTGTCCCTTTGGATCCACCCTCTCGCTCGGAAGTCGAACGTGAGATCGAACTGTTGAAGTTAAATAAAGTCGCGGGACCTGATGATCTTCCTCCAGCCCTTTTCAAATTCGGGGGACCTGCTTTTGTGGATGATTTACACGAGTTACTAGTCAAACTGTGGGAGCAGGAGACTGTCCCAACCGATTGGAGCCGCTCCGTCATAGGCTCAATTTTCAATGGAGGCTAACGATCGGAATGCGGCAGCCATAGAGGAATCAGCCTGATCTCCATCGCCTCCAAATTGCATGCCTCCGTTATCATTCACAGAATTACGGGCACTCGTGAAAGCTCGATCTGTGAAGAGCAAACCGGATTTCGTCGAGGTCTTGGCTGCATTGACCCCATCGTCACTTTGCCTCAGTTGTTGGAGCACCGTAACATATATTGGCGGCCCACCATTGGCGTGTTTCTCGATATCAAAGGTACATTCGATTCGGTGAATAGACTTGCGCTTTGGGACTGTCTAATCAGGAAAGGATACCTGAGAAATATGTAAATATTTTCCGAACATTATACGCGCTTAGCTCAGGCAGAGTGAGGGCTTACGGCAAGCTGTCGTCGCCCTTTAATATCTCCAGCGGTGTGAGACAAGGATGTCCTCTGTCATCTTTCCTCTTCAACTTCGCTATTGATAAAGTCATGGAAATCGCGTTTACACGACACGACTTAGAATGTGTGGATCTGCTCCCAGGAGAACGACTTCTTGACTTAGTGTATGCTGATGATATTGCCCTGATCTGTGACAGCTCACAGAAGTGTCAAGCAGCATTGGACAGGTTAGCACTAGCTGTCCGTCACTTCGGACTTTGCTTCGCACCATCGAAGTGTATAGCGTTCCTCCAAGATTGGTCTGGACCGTGTCCTTCGCTGACGCTTGGTGGGGATCAGCTAGAAGTCGTTCAAAAATTCATCTACCTGGGATGTTGTATCAGCGCCCGTGGGATTGAGGATGAGATCACGAACCGTATAGCAAAAGCTCGGGGCGCTTTTGCTAATCTTCGCCACTTATGGCGCCGGCGCGACAGCACTCTTGCCCTGAAGGGTAGACTGTACAATGCAGCAGTACGCTCGACTCTACTTTACGGTTGTGAAACCTGGCCGCTTAAAGCAGCGGACCTGAAGAGGCTAGTTACGTTTGACCACCGGTGCCTTCGCAATTTAGCTCACATCTGGTGGGAACACTGCGTGAGCAACAAGCGTGTTCGACGCCTTGTTTACGGCACAGGCAAAGTAAATGAACCGCTCAGCACCGTTATTTCACGCACCAGGCACCGATGGCTCGGCCATGTGTTACGCATGTTAGCCCACCGACTCCCGCGACGTGCGTTGTTTGCCCGCCGAGGGTGTGGATGGAAGAGGAGGAGGGGTGGCCATACGATGACTTGGTCGAGAGTAATGAAGGCCCTCACTTCGAAGCTGGCCTCGGTTGGAGCGTCACGACTCCCTGGTTGGGGTCCGAAAGACGATGAACACGTTTGGCTGGATATACTTGTTGATATGGTTAGGAGCCGACCTCAGTTGCGTTCGTGCTGTGAGTTTCTTTGTCCCACTCCAGCCTTCTTAGCCTCCCCCTCCAACCACGATCTCAATATTTAGATTTACATAATTTTGTATTGTAATCTTTTTTGCTGCATAACACCCGGCTGGTCTCATATCGGATCGATGTCCATCCGTTACCGGTAGCTCAGCCAGCTTGCACCAGTTGCATTTTCTCTCTCCTTTTTTCTGTGTATTGTGGCACCGTATCTGAGGCGTTTCCCACCTCCAGCTAACGTGTATAATCATGATGATGATGTGAATCCGCAGCGACCACAGATACTTTAACACAGCTGCTGCAGTAGGGGTGATGTTAGATAAAGCTGACGATGGGACAATGGAAACAGGGATGATCATTGCGCCCCTCACTCTCTGGAGAGTATGGGACTCGTGGAACCGTAAGAGATCGACTGATTCCGATGCTGATCGCATGCACCCGTCAGTCGTGACCAGTGCTAGGTTTCCGCGCTGCACCTTACGAAGGCCATTAACATGCCTGTATAAGTGTTTGCGGTATACATAAAATCGCTTCATTAACTCCTGGTGATGTGTAACCTTGCCCTAGCGAATTTCACGCAAAAGTTACTCTGTGCCACGTATACAGCCGAGGTTTCGGGATTCGGGGAATACTTGTGAACACTGCATGTTAAGTCCCTCGAGGAGATAAATTTACGTGTCCTGCTTTTCAGAGGACTTGCTATTCTTTTGATGATGGTAGGGTTTTTGTTCCGACGTGTGAGCTTAATGTTCTTGTGAAACTTTCCCAGGTGACCTGTTACCAGGGCGTAATTAGTAATGAAGGTCCAAGATGTCTCCTTACCATGCGCGGATAGAACGTTGTAATGCGTGACCGGATACACTCCATCGTGATCTTCTTCTTCTTCTTCAGGATAGTCGAATAACACATTGTCGAACTACATAATAACATGCTCACCGAGATCTAATGGTGTGCTTGTAACTATGCCGTCAACCGTGAGCATCTCGTTGGTGAGCACAAGCTCAAGTATTGAGGGCCTGTTAGCAGTTCGAAATCTGTGAGAGCAGTCACGTGGTTGTACAGAGGGTAGCCGGAAATTAGCTCTCCAAACAGGCTTTAAACTGCATGCTGTCGTTTGCTGCTGTTTACAGGTCGTCCACATTATAGACGCCTACGATGAGGATATGACTGTATGACTTTCTCAAAGCAACCTGAAGAACGTGGTTCAGTTTGGAGTCCATTGCACACGTAGAGTTTTGGTGGCCGGTAAATTGCGATTACAAGACACCTGTCTTATTTCCGCAACCGGAGCCGACGCCATAGCGAGTCATGGAAAGGGATTTTTGGGTGGTCAATAAGTTCACTTGGAGGTTAGCATTGTAATACAGAAATATATAACCAACCAGGTAAATTGACCTCAGAATCAGCGACCGCAAGAATTAACCGGGTCTCCATAATTGATTGTGACGCCTGGCATTCTCAAAGTTCCACCAACTTATTAAAATGGCGTTGTAGTAGTGTTCTGGATGTTAGAACTACGTTGGTGGACGTCAAATTCATAATTGGTTGTAGGGCGAACGTTCGTTGGTCGGCCGCTAACCGTTTTTGCGTGGGTTATTGGTCCTTGCGTTCCGGTCTGGCTGCATGGTAGCACAAGGCGTTCCAAATCGCGATATTCTCTCGTGCGTCCCGCTGTCCTGTCAGGTATCACAAGTGCTATTTAGTGTATCACAATGCAGGAGTATGGAGACAAAGACTTTACTGAGGTTGCAGGTTTCAACGAAGTGCTGACCACTGGTGGCCGTGCGCCTGATACCTTCAGCCTAATATCTGTTGGTAACCTAGAGCGACATTTCAACCAGCTATCCAATGGTGCTTCTGCCATTCGTTCGGATTGTAGCCCCACTTAAATATTTTTGGGCCGCTGCACTGGCAGTTTGCTCATGAAAAATATTCTCGTCAACGATTTACCGGATAAAACATATACCTCCGCAAAACATAGCATTCAATGCAACCAAAACAATTTTGAAACAACACATTTATTTAGCAACTGGACGTTTATGTGAGATCCGCCTCGATGCAAATCGGCTGGGCCTGTATGGCCACCATCGCATTTCTTCCAAACGTGTTTGGATAGGAAATGGTGCCTACCATATGGAAACATGGCTAAATCCCTACAATTTTTAATAGCGGTAATCGCTCGGGGACCCACCAACTATTGTCCAGTAGTCCTTCTGCCTGTGCCCTCAAAGGTGATGCCGGCAATCATCGCCGGGGCTTTAGTACACCATCTAGAACGTAATAACATCATAGCTCCTGAGCAACACGGTTGCTGCCAGCATCATTCATACACCACCAATCAAATGATTGCACGCAGTAGTTAGACTGAAGCGGCGGATGAAGGCAGAAGGAAAGACGTCGTTTACCTCGACTTCTCCAAAGCCTTCGACCGACTGAACCAGGGCATTCTGATTCAAAGGCTCGAAAGTTATAAAGTTGATGATCCGGTCCTTGGGTAGATCAAGAATTTCCAGCAAGATCGGCAACTGAAGGACGGAGTTCGAGGTGCGCTATCCGGTTCACTTTATGTCGTAGGTTTATGTCGACTCTGATCATGTCATAGTACGCTATCGTTTCTCCATGAACTTTAACGGAAGGTGAACCAAGCGTCTCCTCCGACTGGCAACGGAGAAATTGTCTCAGTCCTCGGTCAGACAAGCCTATCAAGACGCAGTGCGTACCGAACTTTAACCGTCGTGTCTTAATGACACTGAGTTTCAGTGGAATAGGATCTCAGCCGCGATGCATTACGCAGGAGCATCCGCTTGTAGCACTATCCATCGTCACCGCACCAGTCACTGGATATCCGAGAGGTCGGTGAACCTGTTGGAATATAGAAGACACCTCCCGGCTGGTTCTGAGCACAATGTGACCAAACGGGCTATTAGGCGCGAACTAAAGCGGAGTTTACGTGCTAACAAGGAAGCCTGGTGGACCAGTAGGGCTCAAGAAATGTAGGCGGCAGGGGCAGTAGGCAATTACCGGAAGCTCTTCCAGCTAATCCGCACCACTGGTCCCAGAAAACCAGGCGTCAGTGAGACAATCAGAGACAGCGCGGGTGCGCTGATACCCAATAAGGAGCACCGTATGGCTCCTTGGGCTGAACACTTTCAAGATCAGTTCAGCTGGCCCCCTACTCCCGGACCTCTTCCTACTCAGGTGATGCAGGATGAGCCATGGACGGTTAGTTTAGAGCCTCCGTCCGAGGCCGAGGTCCGAAACGCGATCACAGCCCTCGATCGTTTTCGTGCCGCTGGCCCGGATTCCCTCACACCTGCACTATTTAAGGATGGTGATGAGGTCCTCTGCAAAGCACTGACCTCCATATGCTAATCTATCTGGAAGGAAGAGAGTGTCCCGGTCAATTGGAGCGAATCGATTGTAGTGGCAATATATAAGAAAGGCAATCGCACAGACTGTTCTAACCACTGGGGTATTAGCCTAACGCCAGTTGTGACAAAGTTACTGACCTCGATTCTTGTTCGTCGCCTCACTGTAGAGCGGGAATCCCGGATTAGGAAAGAGCAATCAGGTTTTCGCCCAGGACGTGATTGTATAGACCATATATTCACTCTGCAGCAGGTGCTAGAGCAGTGCCATGCATACCACAGACCGACAATAGCTGTGTTTCTCGATTTCAAGAGTGCGTTCGATTCAGTCGATTGATCGATTCTGTTCGAAATACTTGCGCGGAAGGGTGTTCCCACGAAATATGTGAACATCCTACTTGCTCTATACTCGAACACTACAGGCCGCGTCAGGGCATACGGTGACCTGTCGCGTAGCTTTCCGACCACAAGTGGCATTCGTCAGGGTTGACGTGGACTCTATCATGGAGATTTCTCTTGCGAAATCTCACGATGTAGGCTTTGAGGTCCTGCCTGGTGAAAGGTTAGTTGATATTTATTAGGCGGACGATGTCGTCTTGCTCTTCGATGATGTTACGGTGGCACAATCAACCTTGTCTAGTGGTCCCATTATTTGGTATGCCCTTTGCACCTTCCAAGTGCAAAGTGTTGCTGCAAGTCCACCAGCCACTTTTTGACCCCTTGACCCTTGCTAACGAGGAAGTCGAAGTTGTTGATCAATCTTTTACCTTGCAGCTGCATCAGCAACGATGGGCGCATAGAAACGGAAGTCAGTTCACGCACTGCAAAGGTCAGAATTGCCTTCTTGAACCTGCGGCATCTTTGGCGACAGAAGCGGAGCATTAGTTCAAATGGCTGATGTACTGCTATTGTTGATATGTCGAAGGTGGAGTTTCACAAAGTTCAGTTCTGGGGCCTCGTCCATTCCTCTTGTTCAGTAACGAGCTTATGCATTTGATTGTCTCAGATTTCTTGCTGTTCGCTGATGATGTTAACATGCGGCGGATGATCGCTGACCCAGGAGATCACGTTGCATTTCAGCGAGACCTGGACAGAGCTTATGGGTGGTCACTCCACAATCTGCTCCAGTTCAATTCGGGGGAAGAGTAAGGTGGTTCACATTCGCTACCAGCCGAACATCAAATACAGGCTTGGAGATCATGTCCTACAAGCAGTCATCCAGAAGCGCGACCTTGGAGTATTAGTCCAGGCTGATCTGGGCTGCTCAGAGCATTCTGAGGCGTCAAAGGTTGAGAATCAACATGTTGGCATGCTGCGGAGGGCATTTGGGCGGTTTGGTCCCTCTGTCTGTTTGCAGTTGCTTAACACCTACATACAGACTCATGTGGAATACTCAATCCAGATGTGGCAGCTGTGGCACAAACAAGACCTCGCAGCGCTCGAGACTTCACAGCGACGGGCCACGAAGCACGTCAAAGAGTTGCCCAATCTTCCATATCAACTTAAACTGAGGATTCTAAAATTATACAGTGGTCGGTTCCGGCGCCTACGTGGCGACCTTATTATGGCCTACCAGATTCTAAGGAAGCCCAACCACGTTTGCCACCACCTACTACAACTGAGCCACAACAAGAATTTGAGGGGACACCAGTTCAAGTTAACCACGCAATACAGTCGGCTAGAATGCCGACGGAACATTTACGCTCTTCCTGTGTGTCAGCCATGGAACACCTTCCCAAATTACGTTTAAAAAACGCCTTGAGGTTGCCCCAACCCAGCTATACTACGTACCATAGCCTGTGTGTCGCGACAAACAACATAATGCGAAGAAAGCTGCACAACCAGAATTAACCTACACAACTGAGTTTGGCTCTTCCTGGGTGCCTATATGTTAACTCTGAGGTGAGTCCACAAAAGGATTTCCAGTTTATCCCTTTGTTTTTTATTCACTATGAAGTAGCTCCCTTTTTGGCGATCCTACAGGATTTGCTAAGCATCCGCATTTTTGTCCGTAATATACCGTTGTTCCATTGTTTGCCGACGATTCTGCGTTGTTTGCACACAGCGCGGATGAGTTGCAGCACATGACCTTAGCTATCGGTTCGACAGCAGTCAAATTCAGATTCACCACCAACACAAGCAAGACTGCGTGTCTTTTCAGCGTTTAGTACAAACTGAATCCTTGTGTCTGCCCAAAATCCAGGTTCGTAACGACATTTTGGAAACCACCTCCAGATTTCGATACCTGGGCAGATGATGAGTGAGCTGTGTATCCGCGGATCGTAGGCGACTGTCGCATTTGAATAGCTGGAGAATCGGGGGTGGAACAATCACCGGTTGACCAATGGCATGAATCTAGTGCTATACAAGTCCATGCTTCTGTCTATTCTACTATAGGGCAGTGAAAAGTGAACGCTTTATAGGAAGCACGTCCGCTATTTGGAGCGATTTCATCAACAGTGTCTGCGTCGTATTTTGCAAATCGGCTGGGGTGATCGAGTTGCTGCTACGGAAGTGCTGCGCCGCAGTGGCATGTATGCAGCTGAATACATACTTCTTCCGTAGCACCTGAGGTGGATCGGACATGTTCACCGCATGGATTTGATCCGGATACCGAAACAGATGCTTTATGGCCAACTACGTACAGGGAAGCTGCAAGTGGGAAAACCGAAGTTACGTTACCAGGACATGATCAAAGTGAGTTCACCACGAACACGTTGATTTCAGATGTTGGGAATCAAGGACAGTTGATTGGTGCTAACGGCGTGAGCTTAATAAGTGTGCTGTTGCCAAGGTGCATGAAAACGCACTGCTACGTGTGGAGAAGGAACGCCGGGGACGGATGGATTCTAACTCACCGATGACGAGCGCATGGTGCTGTAGCACATGCTATCGCGAGTACCTCAGTCAAGGAGGTTAGGTAAGCCACTAGCGTCGCTACGTGGGTCAAACAACCAAGAGTCGAAGAGTCTGTTGGATAGTTAGTCATCATTATTGCACCGTTTAATAGGTACGCAGATTCTGGTTGTATTTACTAACCCAGGCCGATGTAACAGGTGTGCTGCATCACAGTTACAGTTGGTTATTAATAGTGCATGTGTGCTGAGTTTCTTGAATGTCAGGTATTGGTTATTTCTTGATATACTCGGTTCGGCTGCGCTTAGTGCCTACCTGTCTAAAGCCCTACACCTCGATTATACCGGCTCCAGGAGAATGCTGGTCGTCGCTTGGGGAGACAGGGCGCATGGACCTCGTGACCGTGCTAGGCTTAAGGAGTGGCTTCATGCATCCAGCGTGGAACGGGCTATGACCTAGCCACCGCCTCTTGTATCTCTGGTACGCAGGATTCTCAGATAATCATGAATGCCGCTGTGCAAGTGGACCGGCTCCGTTGAAGAAAAGTCGCTCCCATCCATATGCGTCCCGGTCTTATTCCTTCGGGCTTACTCTGCATATGGGGTGTGTTGATGCAGATGTCGGTGGTGCAGTGCAAGCCCTCCATGGTACTTCTGTAAGCACAAACAGCCTATGGTTGTCCTATAGGACACATTGACAGGCAAATCCGGTTCCGCATGCCTATTTAGGACAGCCACAGGACGCCTGCACTTACAAACGGACCACGGGTGGCTTGCGCTGCACCACCCACAGCTCCATCCACCCACCCCAAATCCAGTGTAAACCCGAAGGAATAAGACCGGGACGCATAAGGATGGGAGCCGCGTTTCATCAACGGAGCCGGTCCACACTCCTTTACAGGCAAATACAAGCACGATGTACTTGCGGAACCAAGCGCACCCATGGCGGAGGTTAGGCCGTAGCCCGCTCCACGCACAAAGTATGTGCAGAGCATCACTCTTCGAAGTTAACGCGGTGACGAGGACCGTGCACCCCTCCCCTCCAGCAACGACCAACTGTCTCTTGGAGCCAGTGTAGACGAGGTAGGGGTAATAGATAGGTGCGCACTTTGCCGATATGCACATCAAGCGCAGACAAACCGGGGATGTCAAGATACAGCCAATCACTTGAAATGACAATATTAAATAAAAAGCGAATAAAGCATACGGATATGCCGACTTAACTCTTCAAAAAGTTACCATATGAAATAAAAGGGGTTATCAACATATATGTGATAAATTCAAGATGTCAGAAAAAGAGATAAAAATATTTGCAACAAACGCGAATAAATTTAAAGAAAATAACCACCTTTCATTTAAGCGACGTACGTAAATAAAAAGTCATTCAGATAGAGGAAGCGGCAGGTGGGGAAACCGAAGTTACGTTACTAGGACATGATCAAAGTGAGCCTCTCACGTTCTAAGCTTGATTGCAGGTCATGGGAATCGAAGGCGGTTGATTGGCGTGCACGGCGTGATCTAATCACGAAGGCCGTTGGAGAGATGCGAGAGAAAGCCCTCGTGCATGCAGAGAAGAAGCGGCGAGTGCGGAAGCGGCAAGCACCGATGGGTTGCACTCCATCGACATCGAGCGCATGGTGCTGTAGCACATGCGGTCGCGGGTGCCTGAGTCAGGCAGGCCTAGTGAGACATAAGAGAGGCCACTCCAGGGCACCACTGAAGCGACGACGGCTGCTGCACAGAAAGTAAGCAGAACCGACGCAACGTTTGTAGATACACTGCATTCGAATAACTGACCGCGTGCTTGCATGCTAAGCCTCTTTATTTCACACGGTGGGTCTTGTTATAGTGTCCTAATGCTTTGATTTGTATTAATATCTACCTGAACTATCTTCCATAAACTTGCACACGTCGCTGAGGCTAATTGTAGTTAAGTTCGATAATATTTTCGTGGTTGCGGCCTTTTCTGACGTCCTGAACTTATCACGGATTCGTTCGTTACCAATGTATTTTATACGCTCATTTAGTGATGAGTTATATCACCGTATCTGTATGCACTATCCGATTTATTTTATTTGATCTGGTCGTCTCAAGTGGTTGGCTGTTGCTTGATATCCCCGATGCGGCTGCGCTTAATGTGCATGTTGACAAGGTGACTACCTGTTTAGTACCCACCTCCTCGTCCATACTGGTTCCAGGAGATAGGTGGTCGTTGCTGGAGGGGACGGAGTGCACGGTCATCGTGACGGTGCTAGACTCAAAGAGTGGTTCCATCCTGTGTGGCTACGGTCCAGCCACTGCCTTGTGTATGCAATTGATTCCCAACTACAGTGCGCTTGTGTTTGCCTGTGAAGGAGTGTGGACCGGCTCCGTTGATGAAACGTGACTCCCATCCACATGCCTCCCGGTCTTATTCCTTCGGGTTTACACTGGATATGGGGTGTGCGGTTAGAGCTGGGGGTGGTGCAGCGAAAGTCACCCATGTTCCCTCTGTAGGCGCAGGCGTCCTGTGGCTGTCCCTGTCGCTTGCCATAGTGACAGGCAAATCTGAAACCGGATGCCGCCAACCATTCAGATAGACATTAAAATGAAGTAGAACAGTAAGTTTTACGAAAATATAGCAAACCAAACACCTAAAATAGAGAAAACTCAGCACTTAAGCACGCGGTTCGTAAATCGAATGTAGTGTACCTACCAACGTTGCGCCGGTTCTGCCTGCATTCTTAGTAAGGCTCGTCATCGTTTCGGTGCTGGTCCTGAGTGATCTCGCTCGGGTCTCACTAAGCCCGTCTGACTCAGGCACTCGCGGCCGCATGCATTACATCACCATAGGCCCGACGTCGATGGAGTGCAACCCATCGGCGACTGTCGCTTCCGCAACTGCCGCTTCTTTTCTGCATGCACGATCGCATTCTTCTGCACCTCGGCAATTGCCTTCGTGATCAGATCGCACCATGCACGCCGATTAACCGCATGCGATTCCCAACAACTGAAACCAAGATTAGAATGTGAGATGCTCACTTTGATCATATCCTTGTAATGTAACTTCGGTTTTTCCATGTGCCGCTTTCCTGCACGCAGGTGACCATAAAGCAGCTGTTTCGGTATTCGGGTCGAATCCATGCAGCGGATATGTCCGAGCCACCTCAAGTGTCTCAGCAGAACCATGTAGTCCATTGCATAAATACCACTGCGTCGGAGCACTTCCGTGTCTGTATCTCGGTCACTCCAGCCGATACACATAATACGGTGTAGACACTATTGATGGAAGCGCTCCCGATAACGGACATCCTTCTGATAAAACGTCCAGGTTTCACTGCAGTATAGAAGAACGGACAGCACTATAGACTACCATACCGGCAGCTAAGTCCCGACAGTGAGTTGCTGGTTGTTTTACACACGACATTCCAGCTTGCCAAATGCAGCAGCCGCCTTCGATAAGTGGTTACGCAGCTCACTCGTCATCTGCAGGTTGGCGGTTATTACGCTCCCAAGGTAGCGAAATCTCGGAATGGTTTCCAACACTTCGGCGGCAACCTGGATTTGGAGCAAGCCCAAGAAATCGACACCGAGTGAAGGCTGAAAGAGACAGACAGTTTTGCTAGTGCCGATGATGAGCCCGAATTCGGCTACTGTCGAAGCCAGAGCACTAGTCATGTGTTGCAGCTCATCCGCGCTGTGTAGAAACAACGCACAACCGTCAGCGAACATCAACATCTGGGTAGTTATCTCACAGACTACGTTTCTCGCCCCGAAACGACGGATGTTCAGCAACCCACCATCAATACGATGCTAAACACGAACACCGTAAGCACAAGCGGCATCAAACGCACACGACATCATGGCGTTATTATATTGCATTATATCTGCAATCTGCGTGCACGCAGTGTCTGAATTACCAGAGTAGTGTCCTCATATATATATATATATATATATATATATATATATATATATGTATATATATGCTTCTTCACTGCAGTTGGGCTAAACCAACTTACACTTAAACTAGGACTTTTTAATGTGCATAAAATTCATTAACTTTTATTTGGTTTGTTCTGCGTACTTAATAATCTTCTCCCAACTTGCACACGTCGCTCATGCAAATTGTGGTATATTTGCTTAAATATATCGCGTGGTATTATTTAAATAACTTTCGGACATTTTGTACATATCGCGTATTCACCTGTAACCAATTTTTTCCATATTCGCAGTTAGCGAGTATTTATGTCGTCATATGCGTTTACTTTATTCGATATCGGCATTTTGAATGATTGACTGTTGTTTGACATCACAGGTGTGGCTGTGCTTGATGTGCATCTTGACAAGGTGCCTACCTGTCTATTACCCACTACCTCGTTCATCCTGGCTCCAGGAGACAGTTGGTCGTTTCTGGAGCGGACAGGGTGCACGGTCTTTGTGGTCATGCTAGGCTCGAAGAGCGGTTCCATGCACTCAGTGTGGAGCGGACTACGGTCCAGCCACCACCTCGTGTGCACTTGATTCCCCAAATAAAGCGTGCTTGTGTTTGCCTGTGAAGGAGTGTGGGCCGGCTCCGTTGATGAAACGTAGCTCCCATCCACATGCCTCCCGGTCTTATTCCTTCGGGTTTACACTGGATATGGGGTGTGTGGGCGGAGCTGTGGGTGGTGCAGCGCAAGCCATCCATGGTCCCTCTGTAGGCGTAGTCGTCCTGTGGCTGGCCATAGTGAAAGGCAAATCCGAAACCGGATGCCGCCAACCTTATAGCGTCTGTGTGATAAACAACTATTCCGATTCCAAATAGTCGTCAGTGCATATTCTGCGGGCTCGATTAAACAGCGTCTTGACTAAGGACCGCTTGTATTGGATAGGGGCGAAGCTGCTGAACTGTTCATACAGTCCTATCCATGTAGCTTTCCTGTGAACAGAACGCTTTATGGAGCCGTCTTCTCGTCTGGTCAACAACGCATCCAAAAACGAAAGGCAATTGTTATCCTTCAGTTCACCGGTGAAACGGGCGCTTGGAGGTGCGTTACCGAACATATTGAGAAGAGATAGAACAGCGTCTCCATTTGGGACGATCACTAGTGTGTCATAAACTTATCGCCTGTATAAACACATTTTACTGATGTGCGGCTCACATCTCATTTCAACCATCATCATGAAAATGTCAGCCAATACCAGGCCAAGCGGACTTCCCATGGCTACACCATCCACCTGTCGGTACGGTCTGTCTTCAAATAAGAAATGCACATTTTTCGTGCATAGTAGCAGCAAAGCCCTAAGATATCCCACGGGAATCGTTAACACTACTTTATTGCTCATGATAAACTCACAGAAGAAATCCACCGTTTCTCTTAATGGAATGTTAAGTGAACGAAGAGTGTCCGTCCATTGAACGCATTACCTGGCCAGCAATATTCATATTTTGCACACAGTCAATCAGGTCGAATGTGTCCTTCACATTATACTTTGTCATCATTCGTCTTACCGGTGTAAGCAGATCAACTAGCCAATGCGCCAACTTGTGGTATGGTGAGTTACACATGGATAGTACAGGTCTTCAAGGTGTGCTGGCCTTGTGGATCTTCGGTAAGTCATACATTCGAGGGGTGTATGTCCCCATTGGCTTTAGAGAGTTGTAGGTCACTTCTGTAACTGCGGGAGTAGTTACCTTGGCAGAGCAGATCGACCCTTGGGTAAGCGCTTTAGACAGCATATCTCAAAACGGATTGCTAGACTATCGACACAACAAGCAGCCGAACGAGAAAATGTATCTAAGCTGCCGGCATCATCTATCGCCAGACATCTACTCGAAACAGGCCATCAGGTTGACCCTGGGTCAACATTTACAGTTATCTATCGAAATGAAAACCCCAAAGTTTTGAGGTTTGCCGAAGCGGTGGAACTTAACTGGCATCGCCCTATCCTTTGTGTACAGAAACGATTAACAGTCTCCCTAAAACTTCCTTGGAGCTCATGAACCTAAGATCAAGCTCGCTGATTTGTTATTCTGGCGTCTACGTAATTTTTCTTGGTGACCAGTTTCAAATCTTCGGTTTTCTGTCACGTGATTCATATCTATGTTATTAGCTTGCGAGTGAGCAGATAACACGAAATGGTCCCATCTCGCATTACTAGTATTTTGTTTTGTTTCATATTTGCCCTACCACTATTTTTACCAGCTCGATTCAGAAAAGTAAATAGCAGTAACATGACAAAAAGCCACAGCGTAGGGTCATCTGTGTTGCTTCTGATATGTATGTGGTTGGCGGCATCCGGACTCGCCTATCAATGTTGTCAGCCACAGGGCGACTACGCCTACAGAGGAAAAATGGGTGGCTTGCGCTGCACCACTCACAGATCTAACCACACACCCCATATCCAGTGTAAACCAGAATGAATAAGACCGGGAGACATGTGGATGGGAGCCACGTTTCATCAACGGAGCCGACGCACACTCCGTCAACAAACTGAACGGAAGCATTCCGGCCTAACTGGGAAATCGTGCACACCAGACGTACACAAACTGGTGGCTGCACCGTAGCCCGTTCCACACAGGATGGAACCACACTTTGAGTCTAGCACCGTCACGATGACCGTGCACCTTCTCCCCTCCAGCAATGACCAATTGTCTGGTAGAGCCAGCAATCGAGGTGGAGGATATTAGACAGGTAGGTACCTTGTGAACATTCACATAAGGCGCAGCCATACCGGGGAGCTCAAACAACACCTAATTCTGAAATGCAAGAATACTCACCACGCAGGCAAACGTACAACATACGCCGCCTTATTGGTCTGAATTAGTAAATCGATTGGGAGTGTACGCATCGTGCTTATATTCCGCGTGTAATAGTGTCTTCTCCTGCACCTGGGCAACCTCTGTTTTGATCAAGCCACGGAACTCGCCCGATCAACTTTGCCTTGGATTCGCGACACCTGAAACCAAGGTTAGTTCGTCATAAACTCACGTTCTTCATGTCCTGGTAATGTTATTTCCGGTTTGCCCCAGTGCTGCATTCCTGCACTAAGTTGTCCGTACAAAAGCGGTATGAGTATCCTCGTCGAAATCATTCGGTATACATATATACATGGATTGGCGTCATCCATGTGCAACGATAGTTCGAAGACAACATATGCACATGTGCTTGTCGTGACTTAAGTATGAACTACTGCAAACTGGATACAGACAGATTAGACCTCATGAACAATAGCACTAACAAATTGTATGGGTATCGTTTGGAGGTCAGACTAACAGCCAATTGCACATGTATGCGAATAAGTATCCAAGACGAATTGTTGGTGTTTTCTCTAAGATTTCGACGTGACAGCTTCGAATCTTGGGCATTCATATTTGTACGAAACCGATATAGGAATAGGGACGCAATTGCCATCAATACAGTTACCAGGTAGAATGATTAACAAATAAGTGGTACAGTAAAATAGTGTGTGCTTAAATGTCGTCCCCTATATGCACAGTCTGTTTTGCGTAGTTGATGTGGGAGATAGCACAGCGTGCGAATGCGATTGGGTGTTCACTTCAATCACTCCGTGTAACCGATCGGTCCGATGATCTGCTGCCTGAGGTACGATTGTTGCGCAACCTTAAGCAATGACAGGTGTCCATACGACATTTTCGCAGCTTACGGCCTCGTTGGCACGACCAATGCCACAGTACCACATCAACTAAATCTGGCTGTCCACTGTCAAATATGGGGTTTTCCAAATAGGGTTTGCATTGTTGAGCAAATGACCAAGACATAGCATGGCTGTACTCCAAATACTCAACCGTTTGTACATACCGTTGTGTAACCTAGTGAATAGCCTCCCCACGGTCCGGCCAAACTTCTTACTACCACAAGTACAGTGGAATAGATAAACACAAGAGGCAGTAATGTGAGGGTGCGGCTCGTCCAGGTTGGATTTAAGGAGCAACTTCCTAACTTGGTGCAGTAACACCAGTTCGGACGCGTAATGACATTTCCACATTGCTTGGCGTAGGCGGTACCGGAATCTTCTATTATTTTGGTCCCATACAATTCAGGCTCCAGCTAATTAAGAGCCAAAGCACAAAACTGAAGCATTAACTTCCTAAATGCACTTGCCTCTGAGATTACTCAAAGATGCCGAAGAGGAAAACATGCCATCGCCCTCAACATAGATGACAATATCTCGATGGATAAAACTAGGTATACCCATCAGGTGGAGATAGCAGGCCTCGAACTCTAAACTAGAAAAATAGCAACCGAAACCTCTACGCCTTTGGCCACCGGGTCACGACGGGCAACATGTGACACAACGGTTAATGACTCGTTGGAGGGCCATTTTGGAGTATACGTTGTGTGATTGGATTGCGACGCACAATCTTATTGTAGATCGCGATTCACACTGAGGTGAACCTTTGGCACCGTGATCACTGGGACCGTAGCCGAGGCAGATGAAAATTGGGTGCTGTCCACCCGAAGTACTCGTTGTACTTCAAACGACCCTCCAATCAGTCATCAACCGTTGCCCATCCTGACCAGGTAGAGAAAGGGGTAGAGGTTTCGGTCGCTGTTCCAATGGTCCCGGGTTCAAGGCCTGCTATCTCCATCTGATGAGATCAAAGAAAGTCGAAACCGGTCGTAATTTGCAGTGTTCTCGGGTGGGCAACACCAAATTTCCATCTGCTTCGGCTACAGTCCCAGTGACCGCAGTTCACTGCAATGTGAATCGCGGTTTGCACTGAGATTGCGCAACGCAATCCGTTCACACAATGAGCACTTCAAATGACTCTCCGAGGGCGTGAAACGTGGTTAATACCGATATTATTTGTAGAAGGCCGAGGAAAAAAGCGTAAGTTTTTCTTGTCCGACTCTGGTAAGCTTTCGTAGCGAAAGTCTAGCAAGTGTGTTTATTAAAACCCAGAATACTTTGAGGTCCGTGCCGAAAATCAACAAAGTTTTTATCTTCGAATTCAAGTGACTCTTGCAATGTAAACTTCCACACACGAGTACTAGTGATGGCTAGCCTAAACCAAAGCAGTCACACCTATGCGCGCCTCCTGGACTGTCATGAAGGCGATCATTTAACAGAGCTTTGATAATGTTTGCAAGGCCACTCACCACCCAAACGATGCAAAAGGAGGAGACAGTGGAAGTTCGGATGCTCATGCCTCCATAAAATATCAGCTTTGTGGACATGGGGAGTAGTGTAGATTCACTCGATGCACCACGTTCTAACAAGCCAACAGAGATCGGTATCAATCCCCACAGCACGCTTCAGACTGATAAAACATTATGTGGGACTGCTGCTAGCTATAGCGAAAGTGTATTGCTGCCCATTGATATTATGGCTACACAGCAATTGTGGTCATGGCCCACACTCAAAGGGTGTTAGTTCAAACATGCATCTTCATACTGAAAAGGTGACCCATCGTTGCCCTACGACCGTCGTGAATAATGATGCTACTACACAGAGTGAAAAGCCACGCTTCTCCATTGTTCAGGAGATAAGCCAAGGCTCTTCTCCTGGCAGACCACTACATAGCTTTGTTGAGACGCAAGTTACTTACTTATGACTCTCTCCATATTGTTTTCCTCCTCGTCTTACCATGGCCTCTGCGAGCTCTTCAGAAATGACATCCATTTAAGCTTTATCACCCCAAATTATTATCACCCAATTATTATCACCCCTAATTATTATTATTACTCTCTGTATTCCCCTCCCCCTCTAATCGCGGTAGAACTGGCGAATATCACGGTAAGGGATTTGCTGCGGAAGGTTCTAGAACTAATGTGACTGTAAAACACTGAGTAAAATGATGAACAATCAGGACTTTTTAAGCCTGATGGTACTTATCATCCGTTTCCTGATGAACAAGATTCATTTACTTCGCACCTTCATAAGTTTGGATAAATGCAATCTAATTTTACTCAAGGGAACCGTGTTTCTTGATTCTGTCTAGCCAAAAACTTTTTATCGATGGCTACAAATTTATTGGAAGCAAGGCAGGGGAGGTGGTTGCATAATTTACTACTCGCAAAGCCTCCTTGTATCTGTTCACACTTCCACAAGCATGTCCCACTATTGACTGTTTGGTTAATCTTGTCCCTCAGGTACTAAACCAACGATTGTAGGTTATATATACCGCTCAGCTAGGAACCAGTTGGTTGACATCTTTAATTGCGGATCGGAACTTAGTTCCTTTGACAAAGTCGTTGGTGAAAATTTCAACCTACACAACACTGTTTGTCCGTTAGCAACATACGCGAAACATGCTGGGTTAGTAAGCTTCGTCATCAATGTTGGTTGGGAACAACATGCTCTCGTGGCAACCAAGGGCAAAAATATAGTGGACATACATTATACCGAAGGCACGTCCGCGATAACCACTGACATAATAGACGGTCTCCCTGAATGTGATCACAAAATAGTTCGATGTCATCGCATGTTAGGTAAGAGATGGTTCTACACTTCTCGCGAAATATCAGTTGGGTAAGTTTCTCCGCTCTGAATGGGGTAAAAAATTAGGACTATTTCTTTGTTTCATCTGAGATTCAGACAGTCTTTGGTATCTTCTATGGCAACGTGCGATTAAGTATGCTTGCTTCCAGTGATGATACGAGAGCTTCTCGTAAGTACGTTATCAACGCAAAGGATGCGTAGCAAATACGAGCGCTAACTCGAACCTACGAAATCATGACTTCAGCATTTAGAGAGACTTCGCCGCCTAATAGATGAGGCGGACTTAAAAATCCAAACCCATTTCATGTATGATGAACAATTAACTATGAATAGTAGTAGCAGTAGTATTAGTAGTAATAGTACAAGACAACAGTTGTCCGCATCAGTGCTGAATACGGAGAACAAAGAGCGAGAAGATAAAAATCTGCGTTGCTCCATCGTAGGTGGATCGAGCACATGTGCGGAATCACGTCGCTGATTCCTGCGCGGTGGCAGCACATTGCAGCTGTATTGCATTTTATCCGGGTGCGATACGCTCCCTATACCTGCATTCCGCAAAGTGGGCGTCAAGGAATCTCTTAAATTCCGACACCGATTTCGCCTCGACTAGCGTCTCTGGCAATTTGTTCCAATATTTCAACACTCGAAGCATAGAGGGTGAGCGATGTGCTTTAAACCCGGTACCACTAGTTTGTACCGGCGTTCGCGTGTGCTGCATTGTGCGCAAAACGTGCTGCAGCGGCTTCAGCACAGGGAAGTGGCCCAGGTGCAGTATCCGGTGCTTCATTAGCAGATCAACTCGAGGCCGAGGATATGACAGGGTATAAAGCCCTAGTCTCCTACATCAGTCCTCGGACTACATACCCCGTAAACTGGGGATGAGCCGGGTAGCTACATGCTGGACCCGTTCCAGTCTCTGCACCTCACCTATTGTGATCGGGTAATAGTCGAGTGAGCCATACTCAAGCACCGGTCTTATAATGGAATAGAACAAACAGGTGATAACCTCTTCAGACCAAGTTCAAAAGCTGCGTCTAAGTGCCCAAAGCAGGCATAGTCCATTTACGTACACTCTGTTTGTGTTGTCGACAGACTTCAGATCACAGTGTGAGTGTACGCCTAGATACTTTACGGAACTAGCGGGATGCAGACTGGCCACGGTGTACGAACTATTACTGCTACCCCTCCCCAGACTCATAAATGTGGACTTGGCCGTGTTGACGGGTAGGTCAACTGCAGACCACCGGGATAGGTCGTCGAGGTCCTGCTGAAGGACGTTACAGTCACCGGGAGAGTCAATAATCTTCCCAATCTTCAGGGCATCTGCAAATAAGGCACAGGGCGACCGAAGAAGCTGAGGTACTTCGTTGAGATGGATCAGGAATAAAATTGGCCCCAGTAATGTGCCTTAGCGTACGCCGCTAGTGGACGGGTACCATTCCGTTAGGTGGTCATCCACCTGGACACGCCATCTTCTCCCAAGAAGGAAGTCACTGATCCACTGGTGCAGTGCGCCATCAACACCACACATGCTCAGATTGTAGAGCAGGACCTCATGGTTCACATAAACTGATTTCCCTTGACTCCACGCTTGCAACCATTTCTGTCGCGTCAACAGCAGGTTGGTGATGCACGAACGGCCCTTCATGAAGCTGTGCTGTACCGGTCTTAGGAGATTTTGCGGCTCCAGCACCTGGAGAAGACCATTTTTTCACAAGCTTCTAGAGCACGTTCACCAAAACAGAGGTGAGACAAATCGGCCGGTAATTTTCCACATTGCGTGGGTCCCCACCTTTTGGGATCGGCTTCACTACCGAGTATTTACAGTCGTTCCGCAATGCACCCTCGGACAACGATCTGTTGGACAGATCCGTCACAGCCGGTGTGATGATGGCCGATAAGGGCTTCAAAATTAGCGGGTGAAGCAAATGGGGTCCGGCAGGTTTTGTGCCATCAAAACCGGCGAGTAGACTGCGGACATCTTCTACACCGAAATCAAGGCTCTCAAGTTCAGTAGAGACTGCACACGTCGAGCTCGGCATAGGCGCATGCACAATTGTATCTACAGAAGCGAAGTGTTCCGCGAATGAGGACGCACTTTCAGTGCTGGAGGTCAGAGACTGTCTGTCAGTGCCCCCTAACACAGCTACGTCATTTGCGGGCCTCGGGCGCCGCTTCAGATAAGCAAAAATCTTCTTGGGGGCCATCTTCCCTGAGGCTGCAAGCTCCTCTTCGAACTACCAACGCTTTCGCGCTTTTTCACTGTTGCATAGATTCCGATAAAGGAGAGGTGGCAAAACTGTACTACCCTCGCATATCGTCACAACTGAGGGCGACTGTATCGATTCAGCACTTGCTATAGCAGGAGCATTTAGCTCATATTTTGCTGAACCCTTTAACCTTGAAAAGAAACCGCTGGAATTATCAACCTGGATAATTTTCCCCGAACTAGTCTCAGCGATCGACCTTAGCGTCGCCACGATAAAACACATGGTTGTTTGATCAGAAGTCTGTGTAAGCGAACATAGGTTTTCGGTAATTCTTCATCAGGCTTGTACAATTACATGAAATGCAAACTTTTAGTATACAGACTCAACGGGTCGTCAGTCAACCAAATTGATCTTAGTGCGCTGCGACACACCTTCGGTTAGGTTACAGTTGTATTCGTACGTGCGTACAGGACTATCCAAAAGACCCGGCCCCGATGGGATCTCATCTGCTTTAGTCAAATACGGTGTAGAAGATTCCGCCTTCCTAATACTGAATATCGTCTCTACCTCCCTCTAGTCAGGTCAATATCCCGAACATTGGAAGACGTCTACCGTTATACCGAGACTGACATCCGGAACTACTGTCCCATCACCCACACTGCTATTCTCTCATGCATGTTAGAGAGAATTGCTAAGAATCATTTGGTTTCGTTCCTATTATCTCATCACCTTCTCTCACCTCCACAGCATGGTATCCTCAAGTCTCGCCGGTGTGTGACCTGTCAAGCTGACTCCCTTAACCATATAACTGAAGCAATTGATTCAGGTCTACAGTGTACCGTCGTCTTCCTTGGCATGCAAAAAGCGTTCGACAGAGTTCCACACAAGGGGCTTCTGTATAAAATTAAGTAATTACGGTGAAACAAATCCGTTCCTCTCTGGGCTCTAATCGTACCTCGTAGGACGACTGCGAGTGGTGGATATAGGTGGCAACATCTCATTACCTCGTATGGTCACTAGTGGAGCAGTGCAGGGTAGGGTTACGTTAGTCACACTTCCTGCTGTATTTAAATGACCTGGTCTGTTATACAATTTAGCAAGCTTAAATTGTTTGCCGACCATCTAAGGGGTGTGTACACATTCCCAAGCTTTTAGCATACTGCTGAAGTAGACAATATCCAAAGTTACTCATGAGTAGTGGGGATTTTAGTGTAAGCTCCCACGTAATTCGCCGCAGTTCCCACTCAGCCAGCAGACTTTTACACGTCTGGAAAAACACCAGACAGAGCTTTTCGACATTCTGGGTCTCATGAGCGGTGCAACATCCTCGGACTTCTTCCGGGTTCCCACTCCATGACTTCCGACACTTAGTGTCACTAAGCCATGGGTGACGGCAGCGGACCTGCATGAATGACAGTTGATTACGATACAGCCCGGCTCATCCTTCACCGTCCGTATTGATTCTGCGCCGTTTCGTACACAGTCGCTATGCGGAAAGTTCCTAGCTCGTGGGGCCAACTACTGTCCTCGGTACCGATCGTAACTGGCATCGCAGTGGAGGATGAACCGGGCTATATCGTAGACAACTCTCAGTCATGCAAGTCCGCCGTTGTCACCCATGGCTTAGTGGCACTGGCTGCTGGTATCCGGAAGTCATCGGATTCGGAACTTGACAGGAGTCCGAGGAAGGCGCACCACTGACGAGACCCAGGTCGAAACATCACTGTGTAACCCTCCTCTCCCCAAATTGGCTAACGCGTAACATTTGTTCCGTGATTTTCTTTGCTACATTGGTTCTGTAATGCTAACCATTTCCCCTTCTTTTCCGGACTTAACAGTTTAGAAGCGCATACCTAATTCCAGTGGTTGGCGATATCGGATTAACTACTTGAAGCGCCTGTTAGACACTCACCGCGTGCGTGCGTTCGTGTGTACTACGACTATTGGCCGTCTGCCGTAACCACTGATTGGTAACGTGGTTCTGTGTCCATGTGACTCGAATGCCTAGCACTCTGTTTTGGTGTACAGTGTTAATTGTTTACGCGAGTAACTGTCTTACTACAACAGCTCTGTTTTCTGCTTTCGTCTTGGAGTAACACTACTGTACGAATATCTGCAACTAATAATGACCGGAAATGCGTTTATGCACCTTCTTGCCTATTGATAATTCGGGCAGTTATCTGTCTTCGGTTGTCACGCCACAAAATTTGATCGTATAATATGTCGATCCTTTATGCGATTTGCTTATTTATTGGCATTACCGTTTTTACACTTCTTATATTTTTCATATTTTATGCTCTTCCCTATTGCATTGTTGAACACTAATGGATTTATCTCCTGTGACGAACTGAAGCTTCCAAGCTTGGAAAGTTGTACCCATGCAAGACGCATTGCCACTGACTGAGTGGTGTATAAAAATGCCAGACTTGGATAATCTGTATGACGGGGCGGGCTGAGGCCCCATCGCCCATAATGTACGCATAAAAGCAGCCTTAAAAAGAAAACAATATTAGTTAGAGAGATGATGGCTTATTTGCTACTTTGCCACACAGCCACGTAGAGCATGGGAGTGCGGGCGAATCCCTTTGAAGGAATACGCTGCATGGAAGCAGGTCCCATGAGGGCGGTTCCGGGAATGGGCGTATTACTTTACTAGAACAGTTGATTAAAGTCAAATTCGTTATTGTTCCCAATTCCTCTAATAGCTTAAAACTACCAATTACGTTAAAAATCCATACGGGATCTAGTGTATAAAGCGTGAACAACCATTTGCTTTATACGATCTTGCTGTGCACATTAGTCAGACCACCTAGTCGTCGAGGAATATACCAGTTAGTTATTTAGTTGTATTGTAGATTCAATATTAGGTAGAACTGCTCTTATCACAGATTTAGTTAAGGCAAATGTTTAACCCACGTTCGGTTTCATTCAGCATACTATATATTTTCCGCTAAATCTAGGAGGGTGCTGACCCGCTGTAAAACCGCGCGCCGAACATTTGTTGAATGACATATTTGTGGTGAGCACTTGAACTCCATCCTTGAGACTATAAGCTTCACCATGAAATTGAAAGTTTGCATTAGTACATTGCCATTTTTTGAATTTCTAATTCATAGGGAGGGGAGCGAGATAAAAAACAATATTTCGTAAATCGGCGGACACAGATGGGATACTCCGCTTCAGTACAGAGCACCCAAAACATGAGTATGCTGGTATAGCCTCATCTCTGCTTCACAATACCAAGACCCCATGCAAAGGATAAAAAAAGCTGTTCGGAGGCAGGCAATGAACTAATTGCTAGACAGTGGATAACTGAGACGATCGGTGAAAAGCCAATTGCAGGTGTTCTAAACCCACGCCAACGGCATACCACGGAATGGATTATGGAAGTAGGGATTTCTTATAATGATGAACTTTAGAGGTCGTCAGGAGAGTACTAGATGTAACCGGAGTTGTCCGTATGCCCAAACATTTACGCTTGCCCCAATCCTGCACGAACTCTCTTCGTCATCGACACTGCCTAGTATGGCGTTTCACTATTCATGTTTCCCCTACGTCCGAATTCCGCTTCATTCTTGTTAACGGCATCGTTCCCTGTTTGAACTGCATTCTGTCCTGTCTGCCTTACTACCGTCTCACAGTGCAGCTACCCCCATTCAGTCGCGTTTCAGTTCCAATGACCTTGACATCACGCACTCATTTGTATGTCCATTCTTGTGTTGTGCTCCTGACAGGCGAGGCGATCTTGCATTGATCGGAGTAGAGCCTCATTGGTCGGCGACCACATATTCTTATTGGTCAGATTGCACGACCTGTCTGTACACCTTTACATGTTTCCCTATGCCTGTGCGAGATCATTTCATTGTATTTTGGTTCACGGATCGGCCTGGGGATTTGACCCAGAGATTGCTTTTGTATTGAAGGACCTCTTGGTGCATTCGAGCTCGGGAATCGTAAAGGTATTGTTTGTTTTTCTATGATTAATCTGTTCAGGAGCACCGGTTTTGGTTCTTGTGGATTTCCCGGCGGGACACGCGTTGCTTTAATTCCCAAGCGTTTTTGACGCTTAGACTAAGCAGAGAAAAAATGAAGGTGATTTTCCAAGAAGTCGTGTTCCGCCTGACACTGGTGTATTTGAAAGACTTTCCCCGTAGATAGGACGAGCAATGGCGTCTACAAAATTAACCGCAATGAGTGTGCACAGATCAAACAGTTAGAGAGCTGCGCATAAAGTCAGCAGAAAACAAGAAGCGCATGCCACGGCTACCGAGGAATGAGCGATGCATGCAAAAGAAGTCATTAATAGTACGCCGGCACACTGTACCGACGCTTCGCTACTACGCGACCAGCACCGGTCGCGCGTGGGCTGAGTATACCGTGAGGACGCCCGCCCCTACTCGGATTCGAACCGGTGACCTAAGGATTGAAAGTCAGGCGCGCAATCCTTTCCGCCACCGGCCGAAATCGAAATGGATAACATCGCAACCATTCGGAGGTGGTTGCAATCAACGCCCCAGAGTTTGACCGCTGAGGCATTGGAATTCGCCAAAGCAACAGCTGCGTAAACATAGTGGTTGGTGTAGAGTTACGAATGCGTTGAGGGTTGCTTTAACCTGGCCAGTCTGGGTAGCGTCGGCGGACGGGTCCGGGGCAGATGGCGAACAACAAACCACCCCGACCCACATCGCTGGCAATGACTTATGCATAATGACATCGCACAGTGAACCACTTGAGTACTTTCCATCCGTACTGTGCTACTTGAAGTGACAATTTGATCAATAACGTGTTTATCCTCCTACTTACATGTCAGCCATCGTGCTTTGCTTTCCAGTTTGAAATCAATGCTACACCAATCGTCCGTTTGTTTTACTTGGGCCCATAAACCATTCGCGCATGCTTTCCCCATTAGATATGAACCTGTGGAAATATATGCCCGCATCGTTTATCGTGTGGCGGTATGGAAAGGACGAATGCTATATTGTAATCATATACCCTGAGTGTTATAACTGTCACTGAGTTCGGCCGTATACAGTGTCACCAGATATAGTCAGCGTTGTGGTGTAGATGTCTATCAACATTTACGACTCTTTGGGATTGAGTCCCAGCCGTGCCGCGCCTAACTGAAAAACCCAAGTAGAAACAAAATCAGTCATGCTGCTGTCTTTGGGACGAGTGTCATCAGCTGAAATTGGGAGAACACATGTACCAGACGCAGAATGGAGATCAGCTGGGCCGTAGCCCGTTTCATACTAGGTGGAAGAATTCTGAGTTTAACACCGTCACGAAGACTATACATCCTGTCGCCCCCGACAACGATCAACCAGTAATTGAGATGACGGTATTCGACCAGTAGGCACTGTCACCATCCGGATCGAGCGCAGCGCAATCAACGAAAGCTGTCAAACATGTGACAACACAGACTCACAGATGCAGCCGGAGACGGCTCCTTTCCCTGGCAATGGTGCTTACAGGATCCCATATTTAATGCGAAGACACAAAAACGGAATTAAGCGGGGTGTGTCCAAGGACCAGGATTGTAAACAGGTCCATTGATATAAAAACGGCATCGATATCTCAAGCAAACAGATTCAGGGAACATATAAAACTACGCACGAAGATAAAACACATCCTTCAGAGGTAAAAATGTGGCTGCCAGTGAAAATCCTGATACCCAACTTCCTATCTGTTCCAAACCGTGGGACCGATCTGAGGCCATTGACACAAAACCAAAAGAATTATATACAGATGGAAAGACCGGAGAAGGATAAAAGCGAGGAAAGTTCACCGGGTAGGTTGATGTAGCTCAAGAAGAGCTTCTGAATCTTAACAATACGCACAGTCAAAATAGGAGAGTGGAAGATCAGTGGTAATCCGCAGGATTGTAGTGCACGAAGGTGTCCAAACAGGAAGCGGAATGTGGAGATGACTCAAAGGCTTCAGTGTATCGGGGGCAAAAAGCGAGAGAAAATGCATCAACACAAGGTAGCATGAAGAATAGTTATCTCGCGAGTGAAACGCAACGTTCCCATGCATATGGTGGCGTAGAATTCACACGGAACAATCGGAGAAGTAGCATGGGTATGTGCGGTGCAGTCTGTACACACACGGGAGCAACAAACCCCGAGGTCATGCACTCAGTCAGATGAAGGCCCTCTTAATGCGCTCCAGCTGATCTTTACATATATGAGGGTCGTTTTGCAAACGATCACATAATTCCTGAAAAACATGTTTGCCGATATCGTCCACTAACATCCAAGCAACGTCAAAGCGGGGCAAGCGTGCAAGATGATCAAGTCGAATGGCTAAATCTGTTGGAGAGAGAGAATTTGACTTGCTGAAAGCGTGTAAGAGTTGTGTCAAGAAAGTAGCCTCCAAATTACTACCGATCACCTTGGCATACCGAGTGGGGCAAATACGACACAGATAAGCGATTCCGGCATCTGCTAAAGTGGATTGTGGTTCGAGACGATTCAGCTCGCGTAATTCTCGTTCCAATTGAAACCAATTATCTGGTCCATTTGGAGCCAGGGTTATTGCCGGTGTGAGCGGAGTAGTTCTTGACGGGCGGTTTTCCTTGTCTCCAGATCCTTGATGCGAACATGTGGTGCCAGGGAGCCGATCCGAAACAATCGACTCTCTAGTAGAACCATTAAATGACGGAGCACGGTGAGACGCAACCTCAACGACTCCAGCTCGTCCCGTAGTAGTAACTGTAGAGTCTGGATTAGTTCCTCCCACTTCCACAATTGTGACTCGTTTGAATTTGCGGTGTTCACTAGGGGGGTTCAATTGCCGGGGCGGTGTCTCTACAGGTGGGCTAATAGGCTCCGGATTCGTAAGAGCTTCTGTGGGACCCACGATAGAAGCCAACTCGACCGCGGCTGACTTGTTCGATGGATTGGACTTTAGGAGAGACTTCAAGTCCTGGATAGCCTCCGACCTCTTGCCCAGATGCTTACGTGCGATGGCGCGCCTGCGGAGAAAATAAGGTTGCATAGATAAGACTAAGATTGACAGTCACCAGTAAACCGTGGTGTAGTACACGGTCCGTTATTGCTTAGAATCAACAAAGTAAGGGTGAATAAACTCGGGAGAAAAGAGCATAACAGTTGAGAACGGCGATGAAAGAAACTGTTGCGGAGGGGTTTCGCGTAATCCCCTTGACATAACCTGTAACAATGCACTAAGTCAATTTCGACAATAGCGTACAGAATAACCACGCGCCTTGTGAAAAAAATCTATTAGTAAGTTGGCACAAATGAGCAGAAGCAATGAACAATATCCAAACAGTCTTTGACCAATCTGGTCCACCGCTGACTCTTTCTCCCTTCATTAGCCCTCTGGTTCTAATTGGACTACTGTGACTTCTCTCTTGACCTTGCAAACATCTAGCAACTTCAGCCTCATAGGCTCTTATGATTGTCCGGATATTCCTTAGCCGGCTACTGACCCTCATCTCCTCTGTGGCCGTCACAAATTAGCGTCACCTATTTTCTTCAACGCGAACGCATTCTAGTCAAATTCCACCAAAAGTTATTGCATGGAACAATGTATGTCAATGGTGTACAATCTAAACTAGTTTTACACATTTGGTTTATATCATCGCCACCATAGAATTGCGTATGGATGCTAATTTGTTTGTTTCCCTTTTCTTCCGCATCTTCTTTCCAGTTCTCACTTTCCAAAACGCACAGAACATTCACTTGACGCTTGGTGGATCAAGGAAACTCTACTTACACTACTGGAATCACTACAATCCCGGAATCATGCTATCTAGGGTCCGAACAATTGGTTTTGACCCTACGTATTTTCGGAAAAACGTTACGAGCATGATGGTGGGAAAAGAGTTTGATGCATACCACCCAGTTTTTCCCGAAGCCAGCCAGCAACCGTCGAAATTAGGCGACCCGACAACTGCGATTAGAAAAAATTTGGTTTAACCGTGAATTCACATCAAACAAGTTGCATTTATCAAACAAACTCTCTATCCACCTGTGGCTTCAGTCGCCCACAGCATTGTTGCACATAGTTCCTGGGCTTTGTACTGTCATTCTGTTACAGACACCTTGACTACAATGCTCATCCATTGGACTATGTTCCATATACCTTGTCACATACAACAGGAAGAAAACAAACGGTAACGACTATTTTCTGCCACGTTCATGTCACTAGTGTCCTATCATTTGTCAAATGTTTGACCAGCAACCGAATCTCTGTTTAAATTATGATCGATATACAGTACATTTTTGCATCTACTTGATCATGCCTCTGTGGCGTGTCTCGCGTAGCCAAGAATAAAAATTCATTTATTTATGTGAATGCAACCAGCCGCAAGCAACGGGACGTACATCAGTCTCGAGATCGACCATCCGTTCTACAACAGACATCATGTGAAGTCAAGTTAAGCTTTATACACTAGTGTGGAAACATTTTCAGCAATTTACATTAACACAGTAAATAAACTACGAGATGGAATCGGTGGGAGAACATTGTAAAGTGACAAAAGAAAATAGTTCGCTTTTTTAGTGCACCTTAATCAAGCAAACAGTCTGGCAACTGAAGTATCATTACTTTTAGACACAAGTAACAATCGAGACAGATAGGACAAGATGAAGTTGTGATACGAAGAGGTGTGGAAAAATAAGACTAAATTTCGACGGTATGGAAGAAACAGGTACCGTACTGGTTAGAACAGTAGTTAGGAGGTGAGATCGGAGGCGTAGCTTTGGGAGGAGGCGGTCCGCTCCGGACGGCATTCAGTCCAAGTGTAGATGACAAAAATTTCCAGATAAAGCGATAGTTAAAAATTGCAGTATTGCTCTGTCTGTCGTCTGTTGCTTCTTGCCTTTGCAAACATCTGTCCCTTTACACATTGCGCCCAAAGCAGTTAAAGGTGAACGTAGTGCATCATCACCTATAAGGCCTTATACAGCAGCCAGGTCATGGCAAAGGGTTTTACGGTCCAACACGAGCGCCTAAGTGACCTCGCTTGTTGACTATGGCTTTCGTGATATGTCTGCACACTCGCAAGAACGGTGATTTGTACATTCGTAGTATGCCTTGCGAGGACTCGCTTGTTTCGGTGCTGAGCCGGTATCGGTGAAGTTTATGCGTGGAAAATGTAATATCTGTTTGCACAGTACAGTAGTTCACTTACGGTCTCGCTATGACCCAGGAGTTCTGAGTGTTGGTCAACAATCCCAGGCAATTTGGTTGCATACACCAAGCTCATTTTAATTTTGCTTTCTATTCATTATTACTGTAGAATAATTCCCAGTGCCCTTCGCTGTGAGACATTCCTCTCACTCAGGAATTCCTCAAATGGAAAAAATAGAGACCCGATAAGTTGAAAAAAAGGCGATTGACAAAATGGGGCAAGCATTTATGGAAAAGGAAACAAAGACTGCGTGAAATCTCAACTAGATCACGGGATATCGTCAAATTTCTCGCCAAACAGAATATGGTATTTTGTAATTCTCGAGAGATGATTAAGGTCGGGAAAATAGAGGGAACTTTTGGACGTTCAATATCAATCTGTGAGTAATTTGACAAAGCAGGTGAGAAAGAAAATCATAGATCGGGTCAAGAAAATCAAATCGTTTCGCTTAATTTTCGATAGAGAACTCCTGGTGTTTCTCACAAAAAGCAAATGAATGAGGTGTTATGTTAGGTGAAAATGGACGAAAGAGAAGTGAGGGTTGAGGAGTTGCTTCTCTGCTATATAGAGACCAATAGCAAAAGTGCATAAGATTTGTCATGCAAAAACGATTCCCTGAATATGGCTTGTGTACCTGCAGCTACTACGACTGTTACATTGTTTCATACAATTGCCCAGTTATTCTCGTCCTTTTCTACATCTGCAAATCGCTGGAACGTCTTGATCCAGGCGACAAGTCTAAGTATCAAGCGGGCTGCGGAAATTAGATGGAACAGTAAGGCACACGCTGTAAAGGTCGTGGTGAAGAAATACTCGGAAATTGACACTGCTCTGGAACAGCTCACAGCTGAAGGACAAAATGCAACCACAAGATCAGATGCAGCTTTAATTCTCGTCTCCGTATCGTCGTTTGTTTCTGAGTGTTTGGAGAGATGCACTCCCCGAAAAAATGATGCACAAAATATTTTCGAAAAAGAGTGCTGGGTCTGCAGCAAAATTCTGTCAAGCTTACGATGTTGAGTCCGTTTACGTGAGAATGGAGAAAAGATGGTGGACAGTTCAATGAATGCATCTAGGAAACTTCGCTCTGAGTTTGGGATAGACATGTGGCATCGAATCCGCCAAAAAATGAATGGAAGGTGAAAAATTGATACTTCGATAGAATCGATGCTGAATTAAAGCGGGAAATGACATAGACAGGTTGACTGATGAAGTATGTAGTAGATTACAGTAAATTCATGATCTTGGAAACGAAT
Organism: Dicrocoelium dendriticum; assembly: GCA_944474145.2. Taxonomy (NCBI): domain Eukaryota; kingdom Metazoa; phylum Platyhelminthes; class Trematoda; order Plagiorchiida; family Dicrocoeliidae; genus Dicrocoelium; species Dicrocoelium dendriticum. The sequence continues at coordinate 152,255,820 of OX104064.1, read as the reverse complement.
ATGCTTGCAATCCAACGAGGATGAATTAAATAAATCTTACCAAATCCGTCTACTCTTTAAACCGTCAAATCTGCCTGACAATCAGTGTGATTGTCCGCTTAGGAAAGTTGAGGAAGACGGAGAAAAAAGAATTCTTTTCCGGAAGAAGATTGCATTATTTTGTGAAAGCTTTACAAAACGATAAAATCAGTGGACCCTTCGAACTACTGAGCCGCACACAGAAATGTAGCATTCGGGAATCTGCAGCGAATAATGTGATCATGCTGCGCATCTTTCTTATCCGAGCTTTTAGCATTGCCAGCTTTGAGTGCTCTTGCTTATAACTCAAGCTTTACAATGAACTACCTCTGATCAGCAAAGAAGTAGACAGGGCCCACGGACGTGGCAGTTTCAAGCATAGCGAGGGAACTTGCCGATGAATTGAATTTTGATAGTTATCTGTAATTTGGTCGCAAGTAAAGTGCGAAGTGTTCGTAAATTTTACACACGAGTATCGTAACAACAGAGTTTTGATTGTGTGAAAGGTCATTTTAAAGCACGTGTGAATGGATCGCGACGCGCTATCTCAACGTGGACCGCGATTCGCATTAAAGTGAAATTTGGCCGTCGACCAGTGGGACGATCGTAACTGCTGAGACAGACGATTGTGCGGGGTGCTGCCCGTCCGGAAACACTGTACTCTACGACCGGTTTCAACGTTAATTGACTTCATTAAGTTGAGAGAGCAGGCATCACAATCCATTCACACAACAAGTCCATCATCATCATCATCATCATCATCATCATCATCATCATCATCATCATCATCATCATCCTCCTCCTCATCATCATCATCATCATCATCATCATCAGCATCATCATCATCATCATCAATACACGTTAGCCGAGGGTGAAAAACACCTCAGCTAATCTGGCGCAATACATAAATGATAAGAGGTAAAACAGTGTAGACTTAAAGGCAATAAAAAGTAACCTAATGCATAGGTTTAGAGGTCATTGTTGCTGGTGAGACTAAAGGAGAGCGGAGGGATAAAGAGACACACAACACAAACGCCAGCTCTTCGCCAAATCAGCAAGTGTGTCCAACCAAACGTGTTCCTCGTCAGCCAGGCAGTCGGCATGCACCAACCGAGGCCAGTTGCGAAGTGAAGGTCTTCATTTCTCGCGACCAGGTCATCGTTTAGCCTCTCCCTCTCCTCTTCCAACCGCACCCACAACGCGCAAACAAAGCATGTCGCCGCAGTTGGTGTGCTGGCATGTGCAACACGTGGCCCAGTCATTGGAGCCTGATGCGTGCTCAAATGGCGCTGAGCAGTTCACCAGCTCTTCCTGCACCAAATACGTGACATGCTCATTGCTTACGCGGTACTCTCACCAGATATGAGCCAAGCTGCGAAGGCAGCGATGGTCGTATGTGAGTAACCTCTTTAAGTCAATGGACTATATGGTCCAGGCTTCACAACGGTATAAGAGGGTTGTACGGACGGCTGCATTATAAATTGCCCTTCAGGGCGAGAGTGATTTCGCGTCGGCGCCACAGGTGGCAGAGATTGACAAAAACACCTCGAGCTTTCGCTATACGGTTGGTAATTTCATCTTCGATCCCACGGGCGCTAATATAGTTGCCTAGATATTTAAATTTCTGGAAGACCTCTAGCTGGTCACCACCGAGGGTCAGTGAAAGAGTGGGACTCGACCAATCTTGGAGCACTTTGCATTTCGAGAGTGCACAGCATAGTCTGAAACGAGTGACAGCCAGAGCTGTCACAGATAAGCGCAATGTCGTCAGTATACTCCAAGTCAAGAAGTCGTTCACCTGGGAGCAGTTCCACACCTAAGCCCTGCTCGGCGGACGCCGTTTCAATGACTTCGTCAATCGCGAATTTAAAGAGGAAAGGTAACAGCGAACAACCTTGTTTCATACCGTTGGAGATATTGAACGGCGGCGACAGTTAACCATAAAACCCACTCTGCCCAAACTATGCCCGTGGAGGGTTCTTATGACACTTGCATATTTCTCGGGCACGTCTTCCCTGAGTAGACAGTCACAAAACACACATATTCATCATCATCATCATCATCATCATCATCATCATCATCATCATCATCATCATCATCATCATCATCATCATCCTCATCCTCATCCTCATCCTCATCCTCATCCTCATCCTCATCCTCATCCTCATCCTCATCCTCATCCTCATCCTCATCCTCATCCTCATCCTCATCCTCATCCTCATCCTCATCCTCATCCTCATCCTCATCCTCATCCTCATCCTCATCCTCATCCTCATCCTCATCCTCATCCTCATCCTCATCCTCATCCTCATCCTCATCCTCATCCTCATCCTCATCCTCATCCTCATCCTCATCCTCATCCTCATCCTCATCCTCATCCTCATCATCATCATCATCATCATCATCATCATCATCATCATCATCATCATCATCATCATCATCATCATCATCATCATCATCATCATCATCATCATCATCATCATCATCATCATCATCATCATCATCATCATCATCATCATCATCATCATCATCATCATCATCATCATCATCATCATCATCATCATCATCATCATCATCATCATCATCATCATCATCATCATCATCATCATCATCATCATCATCATCATCATCATCATCATCATCATCATCATCATCATCATCATCATCATCATCATCATCATCATATCATCATCATCATCATCATCATCATCATCATCATCATCATCATCATCATCATCATCATCATCATCATCATCATCATCATCATCATCATCATCATCATCATCATCATCATCATCATCATCATCATCATCATCATCATCATCATCATCATCATCATCATCATCATCATCATCATCATCATCATCATCATCATCATCATCATCATCATCATCATCATCATCATCATCATCATCATCATCATCATCATCATCATCATCATCATCATCATCATCATCATCATCATCATCATCATCATCATCATCATCATCATCATCATCATCATCATCATCATCATCATCATCATCATCATCATCATCATCATCATCATCATCATCATCATCATCATCATCATCATCATCATCATCATCATCATCATCATCCATCATCATCATCATCATCATCATCATCATCATCATCATCATCATCATCATCATCATCATCATCATCATCATCATCATCATCATCATCATCATCATCATCATCATCATCATCATCATCATCATCATCATCATCATCATCATCATCATCATCATCATCATCATCATCATCATCATCATCATCATCATCATCATCATCATCATCATCATCATCATCATCATCATCATCATCATCATCATCATCATCATCAACAGCAGTACATCAGCCATTTGAACTGATGCTTCGCTGCCATACAACCATGAGGACCTATGAAATAAAGAATAAGAAGAGGGAGAGAAGGCGGACTTACCCGAAAACCTTAATGCCCTAAGCAAACATTCAGGGTCAAGGCACCTACACCTTGTGTAGACAACATACCGTCACAAACAGCTGGCTATCGCAAAGGGTTCGCTGCACAAATGGATCAGCAATTTCCTTATTGCTCGGAAGTGGAGAGTGCAGGTGGACAACCATCTAACAGACTGGTATCCATCGAGCAGCGGCGTGCCCCAAGGCACTGTACTGGGCCCGATATTGTTTCTAATCCATATAAACGACGTGCCTCAGCTACTACAATCACATTGTGCTTTGTTCGCAGATGACTTGAAAGTGTGGAGAGTAATCCGCACACTCAATGATTGCGATTTACTTCAGCAGGATCTAGACCGCCTCGCAACATGGTCTGCAGAGGTTAACCTTCCGATCAACCCTGCCAAGTCGCAATTCATGAGGTTGGGTAAGTGTGATCACGGCCGAACGTACACAGTGGCTGGACAACCGTTGCATCCCGCTCCTTTCGTGCGCGACCTCGGTGTACTCTCACGCTGCGACCTAAAGTCCATTGACAACACGAATAGGCTGTACCAAAACAGCCTTCGTATGCTTTGGGCTCTCAGGCGCAGCTTTAGCACTTGGTCCGAAGAGATTGCCACTCGCCTCTTCGTCTCGATAATACGACCAATGCTAGAGTACGGCACTCCCGCATACTGTCCCATCACCCGGGGCGAAGTAGAAAAGCTTGAGCGGGTGCAGCATGTAGCCACTAGGCTGATTCCCAACTTACGAGGTATGCCATACGAAGACCGATGTAAGAAACTAGGGTTATACACCCTATCTTATCGTCGGCTGAGGGTTGACCTCATCATGACGCACCGAATATTACATCTGGGTGATTACCCCATGTTGAGACAACTACTTCATCTGCGCACACAAAGCTGCACGCGAGGACACCGGTATAAACTTATCGTCCCGGATTTGAAGCGGGTCGCCCATCAACTCTGTTTCGAACGAAGAGTGGTGAATGTCTGGAACGACCTGCCTCAGCATATAGTAGAAGCGAACACAGTGGCTAAATTCAAGATGCTACTAGACAAACAATTTGCAGAGGCAAAGTACAAAGCGCGAAACGATAAATAAAAGTTCATGTCCGAAAACGACGAACGATGCAGCTACACAGAGCAACCTCTACTCGCTGCTTCCCACAGTTCTCAGTTCTCAGTTCTCATCATCATCATCATCATCATCATCATCATCATCATCATCATCATCATCATCATCATCATCATCATCATCATCATCATCATCATCATCATCATCATCATCATCATCATCATCATCATCATCATCATCATCATCATCATCATCATCATCATCAACAGCAGTACATCAGCCATTTGAACTGATGCTTCGCTGCCATACAACCATGAGGACCTATGAAATAAAGAATAAGAAGAGGGAGAGAAGGGGGACTTACCTGAAAACCTTAATGCCCTAAGCAAACATTCAGGGTCAAGGCACCTACACCTTGTGTAGACAACATACCGTCACAAACAGCTGGCTATCGTGCAAAGATAAGGCGGCATCGGCGAGACAGCTTCCTTGCGGCTTTCACTGCCCCGCGTCATAATCAGCCACTACCCCGCAGATAACTCAGCACCAAACACACTTTAAACAGACAATCCGATTAGGAGACGGCAGCAGACGCGCCACTGGTGTCTACTGCGAGCCATGTCCTGTAAAGTCTCGAGCCAAGCACAAGGTGAGTCACGTGGACTCCAACCCGGAAGGCGAGACGGACCAACGGCACCCAGTTTAGTTGTCAGTGACTTCATTTCCCGCTGCCAAGTCAACTTCTGTCCACCTCGAGCTTTGCGCCATCCTACACCTGGTAGACTGAACAAGGCCCTCCTAGGTAAGCGGTGACCAGGCATGCGTAGCACGTGCCCGAGCCAACGCAACTTATTCAGTGCTATCTGTTGTTCTAGGGAGCTAGCATGATTATCACCACCTAGTACTCGCCTACGCACATCATCGTTGCGGACACGCTGGTGCCATCCGACACCAGCAATGCTTCGCAAACAACGATGATCAAAGACTTGATCTTCAGACCGAAGGGGCCAAGTTTCACTACCATAGAGCAGAACGGCCCTCACTGTGGCCTTGTATACACGGCCTTTCAGACGGAGAGAAACTCCCTTCTGTCGCCAAAGATGACGCAGGTTCAAGAAGGCAGCTCTGGCCTTTGCAATGCGTGAGCTCACGTCAGTTTCTATGCGCCCATCATTGCTGATGCAGCTGCCAAGATAAGTGAATTGATCAACCACCTCGAGTTCCTCGTTAGCAAGCGTCAAGGGGTCATCAAGTGGCTGGTGGTCTTGCAGCAACACTTTGCACTTTGAAGGTGCGAAGTGCATACCAAATAATGGGACCACTCTGGATAGGCTATTCAGGGTTGACTGTGCCGCCTCAACATTGTCGAAAAGCAAGACGATATCGTCCGCACAATCTAGATCAACTAACCTTTCACCAGGCAGAACTTCAACGCCTACATCATGAGATTCCGCAAGGGAACACTCCATGATAGAATCCACGACGAAATTGAACAAAAATGGGGAAATCGGACAACCCTGACGAACGCCACTTGTAGTCGAAAAGCTATCCGATAGGGCACCATAGACCCTGACGCGGCCTGTAGTGTTCGAGTATAGAGCACGAAGGATGTTCACATATTTCGTGGGAACACCTTTCCGCGCAAGTATTTCGAACAGAATCGATCGATCGACTGAATCGAACGCACTCTTGAAATCGAGGAACACAGCTATTGTCGGTCTGCGGTATGCGTGGCGCTGCTCTAGCACCTGCCGCAAAGTAAATATATGGTCTATACAGCCACTTCCTGGGCGAAAACCAGCCTGCTCTTCCCTAATCCGAGATTCCCGTTCTGCAGTGAGGCGACGAACGATAATCGAGGCCAGTAATTTTGTCACAACTGGCGTTAGGCTAATACCCCTGTGGTTCGCACAGTCTGTGCGACTGCCCTTCTTGTATATTGCCACTATAATCGATTCGCTCCAATTAGCTGGCACACTCTCTTCGTTCCAGATACGTTCGAATAGGGAGGTCAGTGCCCTGCAGAGGACCTTACCTCCATCCTTAAATAGTGCAGGTGGGAGGGAATCCGGGCCAGCGGCACGAAAACGATTGAGGGCTGTGATCGCGTTTCGGACCTCGGCCTCCGACGGAGGCTCTAAACTAACCGTCCATGGCACGTCCTGCATCACCTGAGTAGGAAGAGGTCCGGGAGCAGGGGGCCAGCTGAACTGATCTTGAAAGTGTTCCGCCCAACGAGCCATACGGTGCTCCTTATTGTGTATCAGCGCACCCGCGCTGTCCCTGATTGTCTCACTGACGCCTGGTTTTCTGGGACCAGTGGTGCGGATTAGCTGGAAGAGCTTGCGGTAATTGCCTACTGCTCCTGCCTCCTCCATTTCTTGAGCCCGACTGGTCCACCAGGCTTCCTTGTCAGCACGTAGGCTCCGCTTTAGTTCACGCCTAATAGCCCGTCTGGTCACATTGTGTTCAGAACCAGCCGGGAGGTGTCTTCTAGATTCCAACAGGTTCACCGACCTCTCGGATATCCAGTGACTGGTGCGGTGACGATGGATAGTGCCACAAGCAGATGCTCCTGCGTCGTGCATAGCGGCCGAGATTCTATTCCACTGAAGTTCAGTGTCATTGGGACAAGACAGCGAGAGTTCGCTATGCAGTGCTTCTTGATAGGCTTGCCTGACAGAGGGCTGGGACAATTTCTCCGTTGCCAATCGGGGGAGACGCTTTGTGCGCCTTCCGGTAAAGTTCATGGAGAAACGACAGCGCACCAAGGCATGATCAGAGTCGACACAGGTACTCCAGTACGAGCGGCAATCCAGAATGGAACCACGCCACCTGTAACTTATGGCTATGTGGTCAATTTGGGTCCATCGCCGGCCAGCTACAGGTGGACGCCAAGTGGCACTTCGGCGCCCACTGTGTCTAAAAGCAGTGCTAGTAAGAAACAACTGGTGCTCCGCACACAGTTGCAGCAGACGCTCGCCGTTGTCAGTCCGTTCGGCGTTAAGTCCATACTTACCACCCAGCTGAGCTTCTGAAGAGCTCAGACGCCCTACTTGTGCGTTCATATCCCCTGCAAGTACTATAATATCTGAACTAGTAGCACTGCGTAGCAGCGTGTTCAGTTCGTGATAGAAAGTGTCCTTGACTGCATTAGAACTGCAGTCGGTGGGAGCATAAGCAGAAATCACAAACAAACAGCGTTTTGTTTTACTTCGCGAATTCACCTTAGCTGATGTCGTCAAACGGGCTGCACATAAACGGCTGTTCACCGGAATCCAATCAACCAACGATGACTCAGCCTTGGAGCTGAGAATGATACCTACACCAGCTTGACCCGTGAGTGCCGCATCGGCGTCTCCGGATGCGTGCAACCAATAACGAGAGGATAAGCCGGGTGCAGTCAATTCAATAACCCCGTTAGGGTCATTAATCCTAGTTTCGGACACACAACACACATCAACACCCAGTGTATCCAAGGTGCGTGCGAGTGCAGCCTGCTGACCTGTTTGTCTTAGAGTGCGGACGTTGAATGTCGCCATGGAAACGGGACAGCGTGGCCTTATAAGGGACTTTTGCCGATAGGCGTCCGATAGGTGCTGTGGGATGGTGGCTGCAGATGGTTCTACTCCAGTAGCACTTCGGTTGCTGTCAATTAAGCTGGGAATTATAGAAGGAAGGTTAGTAATAGGGGCCGGGATGGGAGTAAGAGAAAAAGGTGGCAAAGAAAGAAGGGAGGCGCCAGCAGTAGCATGTTTTCGCTTATCCGCCCTGCTGTATGCAGCAGATAAGGCGACCCTTGATAATCTGCGCGACGGCCGATGCAGGATGAAGTTTATGTTTGAAGAAAATGTCATGGTTGTATGTGGGCTGGGATACTGCCAGGGCGCCCAGACCTAGACAGGAGAACGATTAGGGTCCTCATCCAAAGCCTTTGGCTCAAAAGCCTGTCCGCAAGGCAGCGGTGTGGCAGTGATTTAGTTTTACAGAAATGGACGCCATCCCATTTCAAACCCCCAACCTGGAGGACCAGGAGACTGAGTTTGTCTGACCTCTCACCATTGACCAACCTGGTAGGAGTAGCTCTCAAGATGCTCGGAGGCATCACCCAGTATAGCTCAATGGGTCATTGAGGTACGCAAACCGTCGCACCACGTTAAGGTCCAGTCTCGTTGCGACGGTCAACCGGTCAACCGAATCGAAGGCCCATTTCATGTCTAGGAACATGATTATGATGGCTCACAAATAAACTTGGTGGTGCTCCAACAACTGAGGTAATGTGAAGATGTGGTCAATGCAGCCTCGATTGCGACGAAACTCGACTTGCGTCTCGCGCACCTGGCTTTCACGGATGCCAGTTAGTATACGAAGGATGACAGAGGCAATGGAAATCAGACTGATTCCTCTATGGCTGTCGCATTCTGAACGGGAGCCTCCTTTGAAAATTGGAACTATTATGCAGCGGCTCCAGTCTGTTGGGGCAGTCTCTTGCTCTCATAGATTTACCAATAAGTTATGTAAATCGTCCAAAAGAGCAGGTCCCCCAAATTTGAAGAGGGCTGGATGAAGTCTACCTGCTCCGGCAGCCTTGTATAGTTTCAGCCGTCTGACCTCAAGTTCGATTTCTGTGCGCAACGGCGGATCTAATGGGACGGTCCAGGGATAATGGGCGCTCATTGGCCGAGAGAGAAAGTGGCAACGCTGACTGACTGATCTACTTCTCATGGTATTCGGCCCAAGGCGCCCAGCGCTTTGACAAATGGATCGGCTATCCACTCTCATTGCATATGATCTCGCTAACACCACGTTTCGTGCTGCCCATTTCTCGTATCAAACGGAATAAGTTCTCATGGTTACCAAGGGCAGCGGCTGCCTCCATCTCCGAGGCACGAAGAGACCACCACGCACGGCGGTCTCTGCTTGTTAGCACGCAGTTTCGCCCTAAGAACTGTGCCAGCCTCATTGTAATCGCTTCCAGCCGGAACGCGTTAATGAGCATCCAGAGGTTCTAGAGACTGCGTAGAGACCCAATGTCCAGGCTGGCAATTTGATTTGTCACATGAAGACATGCCTGTTGTTAACATCGCGGATGTGCGACCGGTGATCTTCAACGGTGCTTAATGAGCGTTAACTCAGGTTAGATGCCAGCGTACTTTGATACGTATTCAGAACATTTGACTTCGTCAGTTGGCAAGTCTCTATGCACTCACAGCACCGTTTCGGACGTCCATCGAAACGCACCAGGTCGGCGCAAACAAGTGGGTGGTCAGAGTCCACGCACATGCGACAGTTTTGAACGCATCCTTTCCAGCGGTAACTGATCGCAAGGTGATCGATTTACGACCATGGCTGGTCAGAGTCCGGTGAGCGCCATTTCAAGCAGCTGTGAGTGCTGTGTCGGAAGTTAGTGCTCGCAAGAAAGAGAACACCATCTTCACAGAGGCGTATCAACCGCTCAGCGCCATCATTACAGGAGCGTACACCGTGTTGGCCACCCAGATAAAGCTCATCAGTGGACAGTTTTCCAAGTTGAGCGTTCAAATCACCAGCGAGCGCCACAGTATCCGTACTTTTGCTGTTACGAAAGAGCGCGTTTAATTGTTGATAGAAATCTCCTTTCACCGAGTAAGCACTACAATTTTGGGGCATATAAGCCGCAATGACAAACAAGCACCGTTTGCCTCCAAGCGACTTCAAAGCTCTGAACGATCCAGCCAAACTGACAGCGCACATCCGGCTGTCCATTGGAATGCAATCGATGAGGGCAGATTCAGTCCGTAGGCTAAGAGCAATACCGACACCGGTTTGACCGGCATTTGAAGCTGCGTCATTTCTGGACAAGCGAAATTAGAAAATATCACAGGTGTCGTACACTGCGGATCGCAGAGTAAATACAGAATTTGAATCCTGCAATCGAGTTTCTGATAAGCAGCATATATCGATTGATAGGGTCTCCAAGGTTCGGGAAAGTGCTGCTTGTTGGCCAATCTGCAACAAAGTGCGCACGTTGAGGCATGCTAATCTTAGGAAGGATCGAGGGCTCCAAATAGGAAGGGATGAACTGACATCGTCCATTTGACTGGACATGAACTTGCCGACTGGACCGGAGCGACACTTTGCAATTGCGTGAGTTGAAACTAGAAGATAAACGGTTACTTAACCAAGATGTGAGAGGGCCAAGAATTGGAGTGGGAGCTGAAAACAGGTGAATGAAAGTGGTGGGAGCAGAACGATAAGGATGAAAAAGCGCAAGAGGGGGAATAAGAAGACGGGAAGGCTTGAACAGTAGCATCCTTACACCTACCCACCCTGCGCGATGCAGCAGATAGGGCATCTTTTAATTTCCTCTGCGACGGCCACAGCATCAAGGGATTGTTTAAAGGGAGTGTTGTATTGCGTGGGCAGGATACTGTCAAGTTGCCAGGCTTTGGTTTGAAAACCTTAACGTAAGGCATCGGGGTATTGGCACTGGATTAAGGATCCACTCTCACTCCAACATCCAACCTAGAGGGCCAGAAGACTGAGTCTGTCAGGCCACTAGCCATTGACCATTCTAGTATGAGTGGCTCTGAAGGTGTAAAAAGCATAGCCCAATGGATCGCTGGGGCACGCAAACCATCAGATCGCCTTAAAGTCCAGCCTCGTCGAGATGATTTCACAACGAATGATTCAAAATGGCCTCTCCAAACAGTCATTCACCGTTGTGACAAGTGTTTCCTATCGTGACCCCGTGGCCAAGGGGTAGTGGTTTCCGCTAACATTCCAGTGCTCCCGTGTTCGATGCCTGATATCTACCCGATGAGATCAAACAAGATTGAAACGTGTAGTGGAGTGCGGTGTTTTCGGGCGGGCAACCCAATATCTAGCTTTGATTGCTGTTCCCCGAGACAGAATATTGAATAGTTGTTTGCAGTCGTGGATTTACGGATTTACAACTGACAGGAAGGAAGAAAATCTTACGACGCCCCAAGTGGCAAAAGCAGTCGCTACGCGACTGGGTGAAAGAGTCGGTCGGAATATTGGAGAAAAAAATTAAAGCACGCACTAAAATGTTTGTTAACCATAAAAGCAACGAGAGGATCTTAAATTAATCCAAAGCATCATGAAGTGTGTGCGATTCGTGAGTAAACAGCATTAGGTTACATGTAAATGGGGGAACGATGTTTCTGAACAAAAGGTTTAGCAGTAACAATCTATCAAGGCTCACAAAGGCATAGAGAACAGGAGCCGCACGGTCTAGCTTCTTTCAGCCAAAGCGGATGTAATATAATGCACAAAATACGAAACGGCATCCAGTGTAGAGCGCTCTGGCTTGTATGCAAACTGTTTGATATCACCCTTATGATCGCTTGTGGAAATGCGGGGAATAGGTAGTTTTTCTAGCATCTTCAATAGCACGGAGGTGCACGCAATTGGCTGATACTTCTGTGATTCCTTCTTAAGCACAGATGCTATTCCAAATGCTTCCAAAATATCAGGGGTACTACCGGCTAAAAATCGCTGTCAGAGGTGACGGTAACGCATCCGCACACTCCATCAGAGCGCATGGTGACAGAGCATAAGGGCCACCAGCCTTGTTTAGTCTTTGTTGAGTTTCATCTAAACACTGGTGTGGCCACAAATAAGGTGGGAAGATCAGAGGGGAAGAAGAAAGGTAGAAGAAATGTGTTCGTTGATGAGGACAAAGTCAGTGTTGAGCCTGTTTACATACCCAGTATAGAGTGGGCTACCGGAGCTTTTGCTTCAAGTGCCTCCACAGATCACGGCTACTGTGATTTCCTAAAACGGTCATAATGCATAGACCGGTTAAGCTTTTTACCTCAGTTTTTTTAGACGCGGACAGACATTTGACATGAGCCGTTAGTTCATATTTGTAAGCCGTTGTTTGATTGGTGGAGATGATAATCTATCCATCCGAAGACAGATAGGGCAATAAAGGTTGAGACAAAAAAGTAGTTTAGTTTACGAGGTGCTCGGATTGATCTGACAAGTCCTCATTGTTGAAAACTGAGAAGTTAGTTAAGTAGGGCATTAAGTTCAGCATTGCAATGTTTTCCATTGAACAGTTTCGCCGCTTGACAGTTCTGAATCGCCTTCTTGACATCGCAACCTAGTTGGCCTTCTTCGGCCATATCCTCACGAGGCAGTGGTCCGGATTGCCAAGCAAGGCGCGTCCTTTAGTGTGGAAGAAAAGTTATGTCTGGTAGCAACAACTAATGTGTGTGAAGTTTGGTGGGGAAATTCTACTAAGGTGGTTAGACCCAGCACTTTAAGGAAGACTGTGTCACTGCTATTGAAGTCACCAGCGATGATGAAGAGGGAACATTCTAACTTCGGGCGCAACTCCAAGACAAGGTGATTTGTAAACATGTTTATTTCTTACAGTGCTGTGTCAGGCGCTACATAAACGTTTACAATAGATAGAGAACCAGAGATAAACTTTGAGTTACATTCCAAAAGGGGTAGCTTATGGGAGCTGCTGAATAAGCGGACAGTTGTGGAATCGACGTCTTCGCAAATGTAGGTGATAACAGCTGCTAAACGGTGCTGTAGCTTTCATGGACGGTCGGATCTGATGTGTCGATAGTCACTGAGTTTCTTGAATTCATCTTGAATGTCGAGGTGTAACCAATTTTTCGCATCACTATATCTGCGGTCGAGAACTCGGTTCGTTGTACAAGACTTGAGATCCTCAGTTTTCTAGAGAAGCGATCAGACATTACTGGACAACAATTAGCGGAATTTGTGCATTATTAGCAGGACAATGTCTGAGTCCAACTTGCCAATAGGGCATAGTGCTTTCTCTTCTTCCCCAAATTTTTCTGGAAAATTCTTTTGAGTATTTCTGATTTTGTGGACATATTCTACTAGAGATGAATTTTAGGCAACTTAACAGAGGCAAATCAAACAATCAACAGAGTAAAGCAACAATGCTGTCCTTGAAATTGATTGTTAAATAAATTGTAAAATAGTTGCAGAACCAAAAGGAAAAAGATATCTGCAGTGAGTAGCGCAGAACGAGATTCCAATGATAACAGTTGAAGAGGAATTTGAGAAAGAAAATGAGGGAGACGATAGGGGGCCAGTGGAATGAGAAGTTCAGTCAGGGAGAAAAGTAGATCATGGCACAATGTCGGACCAAGCCAGCGTTTCCCAATTCAGAGCCCAGGCACTGGATGGTAAGAGTAGGAGGTGGTTACAAGCGTGGGGCCCTGTCACACAGACGTTAAATGGTTTCAGTGTTGAAGGTAAGTATCGTGCTATCATCAGCCCTCAGAACACAAATGGCAGAAACGCAAGTTTCTTAGGCAGACACTCCTCGCGTGAATGAGAAATAAGCGCATTTACTAAGTGACGCATAAGCATGAAGGTCAACAGTTAGAATGTAGCATTCAAATAACGTATACGGATAGAGGGCGAGTAGCAACGTCAGAACGTGAAAAAATTTTCAGTGTAACTGGAAAATGTGCACAGTTAAAAATATGAGTCTCCTCACCGGAACAGCGCCTTAGTATTTTTATTGTCCAAAACCAGAGCAGCGGAGCAATCCGCTTCCGCGGAGGCGTACTGCTCCAGCTTCAGATGGACCAGGGCACGATTTGTAAGGGGTGTGGGATCTTCTGGGGCTAGTCTAATAGCAGTTGTATAATGCTCCACTGCCTCTTCATATTGTTTCTCCTGAAGCATTAAAAACGGATGGGAAAATTCGGTGATATTGATAATTCTAGTTGTTAGGACTCTGCGGTTTACGAAAATAGACGGAACAATTCGCATGCGAACACGAATTACAAATAAGAAAACATTGGATGAGTTTTGAATCAATGATGCAAGTGTTATAGAGATGAGGTAGCTCACTATCGATATACTGGACGCAAGAGGGGCTATGGAAGGTTCCATGCATATAGCCTCCGAAGGGGATGCAATCCCGAGGGCCCACAAACGTAGTAAATAGCACCCAATAGTTAGAGGTCGGTTAAGTGGGGAAAAAGAGTGATGGGCCCCCAGATGCATGTGCGATGTTATGGTTCAGACGAGTAAATTCGGAAGAAGTTGAGTGGACTGGGAACTTCAGAGAGCCCAACAAAGGACAAGCATAAAGGAGCAGGACAGATCCGATAGTGGAAGAATAACAATGCATGAGTGCATGCATAGGCGAACCAAACACAGGAACTACAGGTGGATGAAATGGGAAGTATTTAACCACAAACCGCTTGACTGAAATCATGAAACCGCTTGTTCAGCGGTTAAGAAAGTAAAAAATAGGCAAAATTTTACCATTCCAGAAAGAGAGATCGAAAGCAATCGAGTCCAAGCGTATTGGATTGTGAACATAATCAACATCCCGAACGGGATGTTGATTAACGCAAGAAGGACAAATACATCACTCATGACGTAGTGGCACTAGCTGCTAGCATCCGGAAGTCATGAGGTTGGAACCCGGCAAGGGCCCCATAGAAGGCGCACCACTGACGAGACCCAGAAGGTCGAAACAGCGCTGTCTGGTGCGGATCTAGACTTGCTAAAGCCTACTGACTAAAATTGATCGTGATGAATTATCTCTGAATAATACAAAAATCCCCACTACTCATTTGTAATACAAATACAACTGCGTGAAATAAGAAGAGCATTGCCAAAGTGGCTGATGTAGTTGGGATAGATACTTTAAATATCAGTGGCCCGTTAGTGGACTGCATAAAATGCTGCACTGAGAAGCAGCGTGTGGTATACGAAAACCGATGAAACAACACATCAGTGAAAGAGAACTGTGTGAAGGGAAAAGTAATCACGGATGCAATGAAAACATAACGGGAAGATCACGAAAGCGATAAGCGGAGAAACGGAAGATGTAGTAATTTGAAGTGAGTAGTAGGAGAAAAACACGTTTCCCTACAAAAGCAATACCGAGTAAGTTGAGCCGCTATGTGGAAAGCAGGTAACATCTCTGGTTCCAGTAATCTATCGGAAAGAGCAGGAAACTGAAAACTAGTGCCTCTCAATGTGGCTGCATAGGACGTAAGTGAACGCGACGAAGCTCGCAAAACTCTTAGTGGTAAGCTTCGTGCTAGATTCAAAAAACCAAAAAGGGCACTAAGAACGAAACAGCCGATGCTCCTTGAAAGCATGCTCTTCTACTGAAGCCTACCAAAAAATCGATGCCTAGATGACCACGAAATGAAGTGATCGACTGCGGTTAGCGACTTCCAATTGGCTTTTCGAGATGTTAACACAATTATTGATGGTTGATTTCTCCATGAATTGGAATGATTTCGTGGACGTTAGGGTATCACTCAGTCGGCCGGTGGTCGAGTGATCTGCACACCTAGCTTGCAACCGGTTCAAATCTTCGTATGGGCGGACATCCTAGCGGTATACGCAGCCCACGCGCGAGTGGTGATGGTCGCGCGGTGGTGAGGCGCCGTTACGGCGTACAGCTGACGAATTAGTAGTTACTAAGTATTTCGACTACAAACACTTGTGTTGCTTCCGTTCGACTTCGTATTATACATAACATCCAAACAATCGGGCGAACGTGTGGTGTCTCGTTAAATTCACAATTCATGCACGGAATTGCCAAATTGAGCACTTTCGACATCTTATTGAAATCCAATACTATTTCGTAAAGATTTTGAGTAAGAATTGTCGGAACGAGATATAGCCTGAAAAAGAAGAGCAGTCACAAGTCGGTATTCCGAGCAGCTTTGTGTTTGGCCTAACAAGGTGACCAGAAGCGCATGAAGATTTCAGATCAGTCTTTCTACTCGTCTCGTGCTAACTCAACGACACGAAGTCCCGCCATGGCGCGCGATGCAGATTGGGTTGAGACGAAATGTTTACCTGTGTTGTGCACTACAAGCACTGGTATCTCGATGTGTAAGTCTGAGTACTGTGGACCCGTGGAAAGCACCAAGAAAGTAAAATAATGAAAAGTATTTAACCAAAGTAACTCAACAGTTAGCGAAATCAGGTGAGACCAATCTTGTGACTTGCCCCACACCTGAGTTCAGTGATCCAACACCCAGGATGCACTACAATAACGACTTCCAGTATTTATGGATAAAATGATAGACTCCTCGACATCGGTAAGGGCAAGTTGAACATGAGACATGTAAACCGTCCTGGAAAAAATTGTGATCTAAAAAGACTGTCAATGATATCCACATTTGTGGGCGAAGCCATTCCGAAGCTGATTTTGTCCTGCTTAAATAGACCGATAGGTTTTAAGAGTCCTTTGCTCTGGAGCAGGGATGTCCGAAGTCCAGCCAGCGTTAACATTTCAACTGGCCCGTAGCCCCACCATGAAATAATAAATTCATGCTTAGACATTTTTCGCACATGTGTAATTTTTTATCATCTTGATGCCAGAATGAATATGGCCCGACATATTTTTGCCACACAAAATGTGGCCCTCCTTGCAAAAAGTTTAGACACCGCTCCTCTAGAGCAAAACCTAGTCGGCCGGGAAAGCCTAAAGTCTGCTATCAATGAGGGAAAAGGACGCATTGGCGATGGGGAAACAAATAACCGCGTAGAAATTTTTCATGTGGCTTCCAAGAGTCTATAAAGCAGGAAATAAAGCTTGCTCAAATTTGAAGTACATCCTGCGTGCTGCTCTCACTACCGACTAAAATTTTGTAAACAAGCGGGAAAAAGTGTGCCGCTTAGTTAACTCTGAGATGCCAGACGCAGTCAGACTCGCAGAGAGGTAGCTGTATGCTGAGGTCATCGTACAAGAAATCAAGCTCAGCTCGACTCACTTTTTGGTTACGAAAGACTATGGACTACTCACAGTGATGCCTTCTTCTATATCTGGCCGGAGACTGAGAATATATCTAAGAGCAGGTAGAAAGGTTTCTGCACAACATTATCGAATTATGAAAAAGCAAAAGCATTTGATTGCGAATCGTCAGCGGTATTGTTTGGTCAGAAATCGTTTGTCCTTGTTCCGTTAAGAATTCCGATCGGTGTCATTATTTCCAGGTATAGGATGCATTTTTCCATTGTATGTGCACCATTTCACATAAGCACAGGTTTCCGAAATAACAGTTGATACGTGTTTTAAAACACTTCACAGAATCGGCCTCCATTAGTCCTTCTTTTAGCGTATTCCATAAGATTACGATTTTTCGTTCTATAAAAAGCTGATGTGATACTTTGTTCACGCAAATGACCCTGAGTTTGTAACGGTATCTTCGGGTGTTACAGGGTTCCCGCAGGTGAAATATTGGCCGCAGTATGGGGAAGTGATTCAAAGGTAGTACTCGATGGGTCAATTCTTACTCAGCGGTAGGATAGTGGGTAGAGTCCGAGCCTTTCACAACGATTTTCATACGGAAGCTTTCGTAGACTCGGTATCATTCTACTTGCGATATGCTGTATTTTCTCCAGCTTTTCAGTTTCACACTGGGTTATCGGATGGTAAGTTGAGGCCCCGTATTCAAGGATCGGTCTTATGAGCGAGGTGATGGGCGAGGGACGGTTTCTTCGAACCATGTGAAGAAACTGCGTCGTAATGCTCAGAGCATACGAAGTCCCGCACAGTACAATTTCTCTGTATTTTCTAGTGGTCTCATATCATGTTGCGAGAGCACTTCTAAGTCTCTGACAGATGTGTTGGGGTGGAGCAACTGGCCGTCCAATGTGTATGATCGAGTGGCTGGACGTCTGGTGATACTGATGAACTCCGACTCGCTTGCGTTAAGAGGGAGTTGCGTTTCAGTGGATCACGTTGACAGTCGATCTAAGTCAGGCTGGAGCGTAACCCTCCTGCTTCTCAATAATCCTCCAGCTTTTCAAATCATATGCAAACAGGGTACATGGTGACTGGGTTGTTGCGGTAGATCGTTGATATGAATAACAAATAATACTAGCCCAAGTGCAGTTCCTTGAGGCACGCCACTAGTCGATGGAAACCAGTCTGTCAGGTAGTCATTGAAGTGCACTCTAAACCGTCGTCCCACAATAAACTCGTGTAACAAGTGAAGTAGCGTGCCACCGATTCCGTATATCCACAGTTTAGGAAGGAGTACCTCGTGGTTCACTCTGTCAAACGCCTTACTAAAGTCGATGTACACCACGTCAACATCCTCCTGTTCATTGAGAGCTCGTACTCACTGGTGGTTTGAGTACGTCAAGTTGGTGATGCAGGATCGCCGTTTCGTAAAGCCGTGTTGCGCTGGCGTCTATACGTCCATCGATTCGAAGAACGACAGCAGACGCTTTCGCACAACCTTCTCGAGAACTTTGGATAATACCGACGTCAAACAGATCGGTCTATAGTTCTCCATTTTAATCGGATCACCACTCTTGGGAAGCAATCTCACTATCGATCATTTCCAGTCGCTGAGGATAGATCATCCAGAGAGTGTTTTATTGAATAGGTCTGTTACGGCTGGTGAGATGACATCAGAAAAATTCAAAAACTGTGAGAAGAAAAAGGAATGAAAAATTGTTTGTTTTCTTTCTCCATTTAACTCTGTTTTGCTATTCCGCCATGTCCCCGATGGCACAATTCCGGCACACGGAGTGTGATCAATATATACTTGGCGGCATCCGGATTCGGATTTGTCTGTCACTGTGGCAAGCCACAGGACTCCCGCGCCTACAGAGGGAACATGGGTGGCTTGCTCTGCACCACCCACAGCTCCAACCACAAACCCCATATCCGGTGTAAAACCGAAGTATTAAGACTGGGATGCATGTGGATGGGAGCCACGTTTCATCAACGGAGCCGGCCCACACTCCTTCACAGGCAAACACAAGCACGCTTTATTTGGGAATCAAGAGCACACAAGGCGGTGGCTGGACCGTAGTCCGCTCCACACTGAGTGCATGGAACCACTCTTTGATCCTAACATGACCAGAAGAACAGTGCACCCCGTCCCCGCCGGCAACGACCAACTGTCTCCTGGAGCCAGATGATGGACAAGATAGTGGGTAATAGACAGGTAGGCACCTTATCAACATGCACATCAAGCGCAGCCAAAAAGGGGATATCAAACAACAGCCAATCATTTGAGAGAAAGATAGCAAGGAAAATAAATCGAATAGTGGATAAAGAAACGTGACAAAAACCTTAAATTAATGAGCATGAGACAGGTTGTTAACAAAGGATCCGAGATAAGTTCAAGAGGTCAGAAAGTAAATTTTACGGAAATGACACAAACACGAAAATGTTATCGAAATTAACTACAACTGGCTTAAGCGAGTTGTGCAGGTGTATAGAAAAGCGTACGGGTGGACATTTAGTTGAAAAGGGAAGCATTAGGAAAAAATTGAAAACCCACTCTACCTGAAATAAATAAACTTTGCATGCAAGCACGCGGTTAGGAAATTGAATGCAGCGTACCTACAAACGCTGCGCTGATTCTGCCTACGTTATCTGCAGGACCCGTCGTCGCTTCGGTAGTGGTCCCGAGTGGCCTTGCTCATGGCTCACTAAGCCTGCCTGACTCAGGTGCTCGCGACCGCATGTGCAGTGGTAGCACAAGGGCATCCTTCAGCTCAGGAGACACCTCCTTCTCAGGCCACACGGGTTGCACCAAGTGGTGCAGTGCAGTCAACAATGCGGGTCCGCCGTGTTTCAATACTTCAGGCGGGATCCCGTCGGCACCGGCACACTTGCCGTTTCGCAGCTGAGCAAGTGCTCTCTACGTCTCATCTAGTGTCGGCGTGTCCGCCAGATTTGCCTTCACATCGTGCTGCTTGAGGGCGCTCAATGTAGGCCAGTCGATCTCTGAACGGTTGTTTAAGAGAGAGTCAAAGTGTTTTCGCCAGATCTGCATTATGTCTGCAGTTTGTGTGCAGGTAGCGCCTGAACTACCATCGGTCAGTGTCCTCAGCGGCACCAATCTCGGTCCCTACACCGGCTTCAAGGAGTCCAAGAATTCCTTTGGTTAACGGCGTTCGGAGTAGCATTCCATCTGCTTCGCCTCCTCCGTCCACCATGCATTTTTAATGCGACGGAGCTCTCGGGTCAGTCGCCGTCGAAGTTTGCGAAACTGACTACTCTTTCTTAAGTCACCGGGGTCTGCAACATGTGCAGCAAACGCCGCATTCTTCTCCGACACCAATGCGCCGATCGTCGCATTGTTCTCATCAAACCAATCAGGCCGCTTATATATATATATATATATATATATATATATATATATATATGTATATATATATATATATATATACGGAGATAGTTCATCACGGTCCACTCTCGGTCAGCAGGCTTTGGTTAGCCTGCAAAAGCATCAGACAGTGCTGTTTCGACCTTCTGGGTCTCGTCAGTGGTGCGCCTTCCGTTGGACCCCTGCCGAGTTCCGACCACATGACTTCTGGAAGCCACCAACTAGTGCCACTAAGCAAAGGTTGATAGCCACGGACTTGCGTGCTTGACACTTGCTATGACATAGTTTGACACACCTTCCACTGCCATGTCAGCTACGAACTGTGCAGTGGACATCAGTTAGCCCCACGAGCTAGGACTTCCGGTTGGTTGGCAGCATCCGGTTTCGGATTTGCCTGTCACTGTGGCAAGCCACAGGACTCCCGCGCCTACAGAGGGAACATGGGTGGCTTGCTCTGCACCACCCACAGCTCCAACCACAAACCCCATATCCGGTGTAAAACCGAAGTATTAAGACTGGGATGCATGTGGATGGGAGCCACGTTTCATCAACGGAGCCGGCCCACACTCCTTCACAGGCAAACACAAGCACGCTTTATTTGGGAATCAAGAGCACACAAGGCGGTGGCTGGACCGTAGTCCGCTCCACACTGAGTGCATGGAACCACTCTTTGATCCTAACACGGCCATAAGAACCGTGCACCCCGTCCCCGCCGGCAACGACCAACTGTCTCCTGGAGCCAGATGATGGACAAGATAGTGGGTAATAGACAGGTAGGCACCTTGTCAACATGCACATCAAGCGCAGCCACATCGGGGATATCAAACAATGGCCATTCACTTGAAACAACAAGATGAAATGAAATAAATCCAGTAATGCATACAGGTACGGTGGCATAACTCTTAGATAAATTAGCATATGAAGTAAGTTGGTTAGCAATGATTCCGCAATAAGGAAAAATGTCCACAAGTTACTTAAAAATGCTACAAACGCAACAAAGTTACCGAAGATAAGCGAAATTAGCGTAAGCAATGTGGCCAGTTAATAGAAAATTATTCAGGTAGGCAGAACAAACCAAATAAAGTGGAATTAAATTTAGGCAGTTTAAAAAGACCTTGTTTAAGTGTAAGTTGGTTTAGCCCAACTGCGGTGAAGAGGTATCACGAATGCAACATCAGCCTCAGCATGGGGCATATATATATATATATATATATATATATATATATATATATATATGTATATATATATATATATATATATATACGACAGAAATAGAGAGTGGAGCTGAGGTACCCACAACTGACCCTACTAGATTTGTTTCATGGGATCAATACAGCGACCGACTGAAATGTGGCATAGCTCAACAGATGACTTGGACGCAAGTACGCTGCGCCAAAGAAAATCATAACCTCGGAGACACAAGTGTATGTGATCAATGGCAGAAATGTTGTACTGAACGCACCAGATTCAACATTCTCGAGTTATGCTATTACCTACGGTATTTGAAGCTTTGTGCACCTGTATAAGATGCGTAACCGATGGTTTGGGCAAGCAGAACTGTGGCGGCTAAAAGCGCGCCGCCTCACTTATGAACAAACAGGTTGTGATTCACACTTACTTTAAAACGTTGATTTCCCAATTCACGGACTTCACTAGCTAGGGCAATCCGGCGTCTGTTCTCTAGTTCCTCGTCAGTTTCGCTGCTGCTTGCATCAGACGGTGGCAATGGCCTGTTGTCCACAGCTTCCAGGGCCTTGTCATAGTCGAATCTATCCCAGGCCCTGTAATCGTAACCGCTGATGCGGGCGGCGGACTTGGTGGGTGGTGGAGCCGAGTTCAGCTTCTTCTACGTAAGTGAATCAGAAAGTACTGCACAGATGCCTACTTTTCGCTGTTTCTTGTATAGGGTATTACGAATAGCAGGCAGGTCTTTAGCTTTTGGCTCTTGATGGCGCAAGTGGGTATCTTGAGCTTCCATCTGCGCTTTCCAAGCATCCAAGTCTTTGATAAAATCAGCTACTTCTTCGTTGTTCTCTAACATTTGTTTCCGCAGTTCAATGAACTTTTGTGGATCCATGTTCGAAAAGTCAGAAGGGAATGGGGAACGCTAAAAGTATAGAACAGTAGTGTAATGATCTCATGAAACGATGCGCTTTAGCCTGGGAGGAGATGGCGCAAATGATGAGTTGTACGATGTTGATGACGCAAAAGAGGTGGACGTATAAACTGAAATTCTTTGCCACTGTGCGCAACAACAGATTTGAGTACAAAAGAATTAAAATGCAGTTTAATCGAACAACTCGGATCCCAGCGCCAAACGTTGATAGGGAGGTGACCCGCTTAGCACAATCGTGAAAACGACAATGATGAAGAAAAAGTGGATGTTGGGGGACCAACAAAACGAAGCAGAGAAAAGTGGGTGGAAACCAGTAGTCAGAAGAGAGCGAATGTGAGAGTGAAATAGACTGCTAGGTTAGAAGAGATTTCAACACTAGTGTGGCTATCGTCGAGTAGCTCTCCGGAAATCAAGGAGATTGGACCGCGATCATGAGGTCGATTATCAAGATTGCGCTTGCGTATTTATAGAGTATATACACTATTTACGACTGCTGGTGGTCGCACGGCAGCGAAGCGCCGTTACGGCGTACAGCTGACACATCATATCATTTATTTGCGAGAGCCTGCTCCACTGACTTATTCTTATTATTTGCATTCTGTCGCTGGTTCCATTTCCTTTGGTTTACGCTTGCTCGTAACGTTCAGTCTGTTTAAAATTACCTCGAGCTGCGTTGCAGACTTTCTGGGTGGATTGTATAATTGGTTCGGTTAGGCACTCGTCCACCAGGCCGCACGTTTCTTCCCTCGATGCAATACCATAACAAACCTTGGCTTGAGTGTGTCCCAATACGCACCTCATGCGTACGCGTTTCTTCGCCTGTGTTTTGGAACGTGCTGGCCCCTGATTGATCACCTGCACACCAAATGAATGTTTGCTGACTGTACTTGCAGAGTACGACACGAGCATGCGCCGACCATTCGCTGATCGGCTGACCAATCTGCCTCCGATGACATGCATCTGTCTGGTATTCCGCGAAATGCTGGGTGGCGTTTGATCGGACATCTGCCTGCCGGTACGGTAGCGGTTCCACTCACTAGCAATTTCAGCCCCCATCACAACTGTGAGGCCTTCCTCCTGTCCAGTTCAATTAAACAAATGTGAGTAACGAGAATGAGTGTGATGAACTAAACAGAGCGTATCAAGATTTTTCTACATCGTGATCGCTATATCACGACCACACCACCTCTAAGTTTTAATGGTAAATTGCTCCCTAATTTTACCACTACAAGTGAGTTGTTTTCAGGTTGTTATATTCATCCTGCTCGATTTTCCGTTGAAATTAGCGACTCTATTTTGATCGTTTGGGTAAGAGTTATGCTTCGAAATTTTAAGAACCAAAGTATTCGAGTAACAGCTTGTGCTGGGGATAACGCGATTTTCTCCGTAGTTAAGATGCACTTCATCGGATAGTTCTCTCCCACAAAGTGTAAAAATGCCTTGGAGGAATTAAGCTATCACCAGTCCATATAACTGCTGAACAACGATTCGAAGTTGCCATTCGGCTTACTAATTCGGATTGTTGTCCCACCTACAGTGGTACCATTACCGACGAAAAGGCCACACGAATTGTTTAAGCTTACGGGTCCTCTCAAAGCAGCAGGCAATGATAATGGATGACATATTACTTACGCGGTAAGTGGTAGGACATAGAAGGCTGCACTGCGACTGTGCGGATGTGAGATATGGCCACCGGATGATAAAGCCATAAAATGACCGGCCATATCTGACCACTGATACTCGCGCAATATCGCTTAAGGCTGGTGTCAACACGAAATAAGCAGTGAGATCTAAGTAAGTGCTTGGAAACAGACCAGATGCCACACCGAGGTATCCATTGAATTCCGACCGTTTGCATTGACAACATCGCTCTCTGTGCACGTCTGCCAGTCGGTTGCCTGGAAATGTCGCATCTACTAGTGCTGCACCCATCATTCGACGACCTGCTGGCCTAGGTGAAAGCTGAATGATTAAAAGCCAGGCTGCATTGACCGCATATTTACTCTTCTTCAAGTGTCAGAGCAGAGATGTGCTTATAAGCGACCTACTATGACAGTTTCCTTGATCTGAAAGGCGCGTTCGGCTCTGTTGATGGAACCAGCTTGTGACTCTGAATATCCATGAAAGATATGCCGAAAAATCTCTTCACATAATTTAAATCTCTTCCGCGATTTCCAATCCCGAGCACACATAGCAGAAGATGACGGAATTGGTTGAGTTGCTTTCGCTCACTACGGACGCATAGGACTCCTGTTTTTGACCACTGCGCCGTGCATTGTGAAAAAGTGGCAGAAAATTACTTTGGACACCTGTAGGAGTTGCTAAATCCGCTTCAGAGGAGGAAGAAAGAGGAAATGTCGGAAGGCCATCCTCAATCAAGCGCCCTTTCAGGAACTCTGCAGGAGGTAGGCTAAGTGACGGGAGCCCGTTCAAGAGGCGTCTGCACATCGAAACACTTCGGCATGGGCTACATCCGAAGATAACTGCCGGAGAAGTATCAGGCTGGAGACATTCGTAAATATCAGATCAACGTTAGTATAAGTTATATGCAACCAACCGTTACAGCGAATGCACGGAACTGCCTTCGAGCGAGAGGTGATTCCTTTACCACATTCGGAACACTTTGAAGCCATCGTAATTCCGCTTTACTAGTAACTCCAAAGAACGACACCAGAAGGAACGGTCTGCCTGTGTAAAATTCTAACCATTATTATTTCATTGCACACCTAGGCGACCGATGTGGAGTGTTGAACTGGTTGCTGAGTTCGATTTCTAGGGGTGAGCATCGCCATCTTGCTTGGCGCTGGTTTCAGTTGCAACACGCCATTGTCCTAGCGGCGTCAATGGTGTCGCTTTTTATAGCTAGGCACACAGGGAACCTATTATATACCAATAAAAGTTTCCCTGCAACCCGACTGGTCTTTTGGAATCGCTATCCGGGCTCCAGCTAAAGACAACTCGATTAAGTGGTGACCACGAGTTCGGGAACAAGCTAGATGCCGGATAGTTCGAACTTTTCTCCAATGGGCCCGTTTTATTTATTAATTATATTTTCCGGTTTATTTCTGCATACGGTAGCATAATTTTTGCATTCATTTTTAAGTCATGGATTCTGTAGACCATAAGTAGTGTCCCCCGTTAGCGTTGTATCTCTCTGTTCCACTATTTTGAGACATGGATCCCCTTTAGTGGTTTGTTTATCTAGAAGCAGAGTTTTATAACCATAAGATTACTTCCGACTACGCGAAATACAGTAAGCTCATGTCCCATCTCCCCAAGGAGATATCGATGCAGGCTCAAGACGTCATAATTTCTCAGACCGAAAACAGTAATGAGGCTCTAAAGGAGGCCATGATTAAGCGTGTCACGCCCTCTGAAAAAGTCCGCCTGCAACAGCATTTAAGGGGTCTGCAGTCGGAGGACAAACTACCTCCAACCTTGCTACGAGATGCAGTAACTGCTTGGTTCATCAACGATAGACGAGACATTACTCCGCGAACTATGGCTGCAACGACTACTGGAAAATAAGCAAGCAATTTTCGCTTTCGTTAGCTCCGTACCGCTCACCAAACTAGCCGACTTAGCAGATCGAGTCGTCGAACGATCACAGCCATAAGCCGACGCCAGTAAAGTCAACGCCGTCTCGTCTTAGGGCATTTCTGGTATCAGAATACGGTCAACCATTGAAGCCCTGCAAGTTGCAACACTTAGTCGTCAAGTCTAACGCCTCACTATGAACCATCGTCGCTACAGCCGATCGAAATCACACTCTCGACGCTCTAAGTCCAACAGCAGACAACCTCACTGCTGGTCTCATCAACGTTCTGGTACCGCAGCGCGTCAGTGTGTCAAGCCTTGCAGCTTCGCCGAGAAGCATGAAAACTTCTCAGCCGGTCCGTAATGACGACGGACGCGACCGGCCAACACCAAAGTGGCCTCGTCCGTAATAGAGATTTAACTTCTGGTACAGAATTCCTAGTCGGCACCGGAGCCAAAGTTAGCGTTATACCCCGTAGCTCAGATGAGGTGGTCGCACCCTCGCCGACCAAGCAACGTGCCGCCAATGGCACACCAATTGCAACTTTCAGCGAGAAGCTGCTAAGGCTCAAACTAGGCCTTTGGCGGAACTCGCTAGCCCTTCATAGTATCAGCCGTGCCTTTTGCTATCATAGGCATAGAGTTTCTTCAACACTTCGACCTTATCGTCAACGTTAAAAGGAAGAAGCTTACAGACTATCGGACACAGCTCAGTGTTATCGGAATCAGCGCCAACGTGGCCGCTCAAGCTCCACAGCCTTTCACAGACCCTTGCAACAAGCATCCTAAACTCGTGCGCGTTCCGAATGACTTGCCTCCTGTGACGTCAAATGTCATGCATCACATCTGCACTAAGGGTCCAGGTGCTTCTGCCCGTCCTCGCAGACTAACCCCAGACAAGCTCAAAGCGGTTAAGGTGGAATTCGAGCAAATGGGATAATTTAGTAAACGGGAATAACCCGCCCGTCCAAAAGTCTATGAGCATCACCATTACACATGGTACCCAAGAAACCTGGTGACTGGCGCCCCTGTGGTGGCTACAGGGCACCTAACAAAGTTACCGTCCAGGATAAATACCCTATTCCTCACATTTACGACTTAACCTCAGCTTTAGTTGGTAAGACGATTTTTAGCAAAGTCGATCAAGTTCGTGCCTACAATCAGATAACGGTGGCGCCAGACGACATTCTTAAAACAGCTGTCACACACCGTCCTGCCTTTTGGAGTACCTCAGAATGCCTTTCGGTTTCATCAACGCTGCTAAACTTTTCAGCGTTTCATCCATGAGATGACATTCTCATCGCCAGCTCTTCTGACGATGGACATCATCACCTCGACGCTCTCTTTCAACGTGTGACGAAACATGGGGTTGCCCTCAATCCAGAAAATATGAAGTTAGCCAGCACACAATTGACTTTCTTGGCCAAAAGATATCTCCCGCCGGTATTGGACCTACAAAAGACAAAATGCAGGCACTGAAGGACTATCCTGCTCCTAGTTCCTCTAAACAGCTATGCAGATTCCTTGGCCTAGTCTACTACTATGGACGTTTCATCCCACACTGCGCGAACATCATGCAACATATGATCGACTTGCTCCAAGGCCACCAGCGCTCTTTTCTCTTCCCAGACGACGTCAAACTGGCTTTCGAGAAGCTCAAAGACGCTATCTACAATATACCGCTTCTCGCTCACCCAGACCCAACTGCGCCACTTTCTCTGACGACTGAAGTATCAGACACCGTCGTCGGTGCAGTTTTGCAACAACTCAACGACCACCGGTGGATACAACTAGATTCCTTCTCGAGACGTTTGCAGCCTGCCGAATCTCGTTACAACACCTTCGGTAGGGATCTACTAGCAATCTACTTAGGTATCCGACAGTTCTATCACTATCTCGAAGGTCGACATTTTACAGTTTCCACCGATCACAAGCTATTGATCAACGCAATCAATGGCGCAACAAAGAAGTATTCTCCGTGGGAAACTAGATATCTAGATCAGGTTTCTCAGTCTACGACAGACGTACGACATGTCTCAGGTGTACGTAATCCGGTCGCGGACGCCCTGTCGCGAATCGATCAGATAAGCTCAGCCCCTGGGTTCAATATCGACCTAGCCGCCATGGCTACCTCCCAACAAGCCGATCCATACATGGACAAGCCTAGACGCAACACCACACTGAAACTATGCGAAGTACCATTAACTTCGTCTGAGGGGACTATACTTTGCAACGTCTCACAAACTGCTCCCCGACCCGTAGTTCCTAGGACAATGCGCCTACTTGTTTTCAATGCTTTACACAACTTATCGTATTCCGGCATACATGCTTCGCAGAAGCTCGTGACCTAACGCTTCGTATGGCCCAACGTCAACCGCGATATGCGCATTTGGGATCGCGCATGCTTAGTGTCAGCGCGCTAAGGTGTAGACACACCAAAAACCCACTCGGCGTGGTTCCAGTTCCAGACTCTCGATTTGCATACGTCCATGTCGACCTGGTCGGACCTTTGCCCCCATGCAGACTACGTGTACCTCCTCACCTGTGTAGACCGACTCAACCGTTGGCCGGAAGCAATCCCGATAGCCAACTGCTCATCTGAAACAGTTGTAAAAGCTTTCCTAGAACGCTGGGTAGCTAAATTTGGTTGCTCAAGCGTAGCCATCACCGACAGAGGATCACACTTTGATGGATCTTCCAGCAAACTTCTCAGCGTACTTGGTTGCCAGCAAAACCGAACCACCGCATGCCACCCCACAGCTAATGGGATGGTAGAGAGGTTCCAGCGGCAACTCAAAGCATCACTCTGTGCCCAATGTAGTGCATGCTGGTACGAAGCACTCCAGCTCGTTCTCTTAGGCATAAGGAACACGATCAAAGCGGATTCTCACGCCACTCCTACTTCGCTAGTTTTTGGTTGCACACAACGCCTACCTGGTGAACTTGTCTCACCAAAAGCACCAACAACCTTTGACTAAGGCGACTAGGCAGCTCTCCTATTTCATCATATGCGACAACTTCAGCTTGTACAACCCAGAACAAAGAGTTCACGTACAAAGGTGGAAGAACGCTTAACTACTTGTACGCACGTGTTCGGTCGCACTGATAACGTACGCCGGCCACTTCAACCTCCTTATTGTGGCCCGTACCATGCCGTATGCAGAAACGACAAGACCTTTACAATTGACTGCAATGGGAAGACTGAGACGATCAACTCAAGCCAGCATTCCTCGATAACTCTGACTCATCGGTGCAACAAGAACCTTCACAGCCTGCGTCATCTCGGTCAACATCGCAACCCCAGACCAGTCACTCTGCTCCAGCGGAAACGACAGCGTCGACCGTCACCTCTTCACGACCCACTATCAACCGATGTCGAAGGGAAGTACACGCCCCAGTACTCTTTCCGATTTTGTTAGCGTTTGTTATTTCCCAAAGAGCATTCCTTGCATACCTACATGCTACAACAAAGGGTTTGCAAAACATAAAAAGACTAAAACGTTTTGGAACTAACAAAAAGAGCAAGACCTTTTGAAAACCCAAAAGAAGCTTCGCACGTTTTTCGTCTTGCACGTCTTCGTATGTTGCTATGCACTCAAGCTGCACTTTTTCATTTTGATTTCCATATACAGCTGGGTCAGTTGGTTGCCTCTTGGTTTCGCTTTCCGCTGGATACCCGCACCTAAACTGGAAGCACCACGAACTTCCTGCTCAAGTACTACATGAACTTTACTAACTGTCCCCCAAAAACATCTTTTCCCGTTTCGAAACCGTAGGGAGCACAAGGGTGGGAGCCAGCTAGGGTACGATTGCATAGTATTCCCCCAGCAGCTGTATCAGATTTCACAATCTGGTCTCGCAACCTAAAGATAAGGAACCGCGGATTCAAGTTCAGTAGGGACAGGAACGATAGGATAATCTGTAAATGTTCCTTCTTTGGCGCATCGTTCGATCGGGAATTGATAGATCTGCTTGAGATGTTGAAAAGCTTAAAACAAAGGCCGCATCACACCCTGTCCAAGCAATTACTGCCACATTTTCCTGCCCAGCAGTCCCTGTCAGGCCGGTTTATGTGAAGTAAGAGTGAAGGGTAAGCTAAGAAAACAAGAGAAATGTCAGCTAAATAACGACACTACCAAGGTGTGAGAAGATTTAGAAAAACGAACGGTAAGTTGAAGATACAAGTCAGTTAGAAGGTCTGGTACTCCCATCTAAGAGCATCTGACGTTCAAAACCCTCTACCGTAGACTACCTAACGACGTGCTCCGGAAGCGAGTTCCAACATTTAATAACCCGGCGCGACAAGCGAGTTTCCGTCCTTACCCGGTCAGAACTGTTTGTGCACCTTCAACGGGTGACCTCGGAGACTAGGCAACTTGGCGGGACTAAGTAGTCAGGACAAGTCTGGACAGATCTTACCCGTTAGGATACAATAAGTGAGGATCATGTCTCCTCTAATTCTCCGGTAGTGCATTGAGTACATACCCAAGCTAAGCAAACGTTCGGGATAAGTTTGCCCCCGTAATCCCTGCACTAACCTTGTACCCACTCGCAAAATTCTCTCCAGTTCCAATGTGTCCCTTACAAGACATGGTGAACAAGCCTGGATACAGTATTCTAAGTGGAGTCGAACAAAAGCTGAGAACAGTTTCACAAAGATAGTGGCCGTTAGGACACCGAAGGAGCGGCGAATAAACCACATCATACGAAACCTTCTACAAGCAGTCCTCCTCCAATTGTTCACAGAGTGAAGAACTGAGGTGTGGACGACGCCTTGATCAACCTGCTGAGTGACCGCAGGGAGTCCACTTAGACCAATTGCCTAGCGTTTGGGGGAAGTAGCACCTCCAATGCGGAGGATAGAAGATTTCGCCAGATTTATAGGCATCAACCAGAAGGTTGACTAATGCCAGAGCCTATCCAAGACACTCTGATTTGCCTCAAAACCCCCAGGGATATCCACAATATTTTAGAGCTTGAGGTTATCGGCATTCATCATCATCATTATACATGTCAGCTAGAGATGGTAAATCACCTCCGCTATTGTGCCGCAATACATAAAGGAAAATAAATACAACAGTTGCATACCAGCTGAGCTACAAGCAACGGATAGACATCGTTCCGGTAAAATAGCTGCCGGCTACTAGGAAAAATAAAAATTATTACGTTTTACGCTACGAAATGAGATCGTAGATGGAAGGGGAGGCCAAAAGGGATGGGGAGGGACAAAGAAACTCACAGCACGAACGCCACTGAGGTCGGCTCCTTGCCATGTCAGCAAGGGCATCTAGCCAAACGTGTTCATCGTCTTTCAGACTCCAAACAGGGAGCTGAGACGCTCCAACCGAGGCCAGCTCAAAAGTGAGGGCCTTCATTCCGCTCGACCAAGTCATCGCTTGGCCACCCCTCCTCTTCTTCCATCCACATCCCCAGTGAGAAAACAACGCACGTCGTGGAAGTCGGTGGGCTGGCATGCGTAACACGTGGCCGAGCCATCGGAGCCTGGTGCGTGAAATGACGGTGCTGAGCGGTTCAGTTCCTTTTTCTGTACCGTAAACAAGGCGTCGAACACGTCCGTTACTCAGGCGGTGTTCCCACCAGATTTGAGCCAAACTGCGAAGGCATCGATGGTCTAACGTAATTAGCCTCTATGTCCGCCGACCTTAGGGGCCAGGTTTCGCAACCGTACAGTAAGGTCGAACGTGCCGTTGCATTGTACACTCTACACTTCAGGGCGAGAGTGATGCCGCGCCGCCACCATAGGTGCCGAAAACTAGCAAAAGCACTTGGAGCTTTAGCTATACGGTTGGTGATCTCGTCTTCGATCACAAGGGCGCTGATACAACTTCCCAGGTAGCTGAATTTTTGAACGACTTCTAGCTGGTCCCCACCAAGGGTCATCAGTGGACAACTTTCCAACTTGTGCGTTCATATCCCCCGCCAGCTTCTTCTATGGCGAAGGAGCTGGGTCAGTTGGCGGTAGAAGTCGTTCTTTCCCGAATCATCGCTACAGTTTGTGGGCGCGTAAGCAGCGATGATGAATAGACACCTATTTGTCCCGCGCGACTTCGAAGCTTTGAACGAGCCAGCCAATCGGACCGCACACATCCGGCTACTGATTGGAATCCAATCAACCAGAGAAGCTTCAGCCCGGGGACTCAGGTCAATACCATCACCGGCTTGGTCGGTGCTCGAAGCTGCATCGTCAACGGACAGACGCAATGAGAAAATACTGCTGGCGTCACCTGAAGGGGATCGCAGAGTGAGCACAGAGCTCGAGTCTTGCAGGCGGGTCTCCGATAAGCAGCAGATATCGATCGAGAGGGTCTACAATGTTCGGGCAAGTGCTGCCTGTTGACCGATCTGTAGTAATGTGCGTACATTGAGGCATGCCAATCTGAAGGAGGATCGAGGGCTCCAAATGGAAGCCGATGAACTGGAATGGACCGCTTGGTTGGACATGGGCATGTCGACAGGAGAGGAGTGACGCTCCGCGTTAGCATGTGAGCTGAAATTAGAAGAGAAATGCCTAGCAAAGCACGTTGGGGGAGGGCCAAGAATCGGGGGGTTTAAAACGGGGGGATAAAAGTGAAGTTGGAACGGGACGGTAAGAGTGAAAAAGCGTAAGAGGGGGAATAAGAAGACGGGAAGGCTTGAGCAGTAGCATCCAAAGACCTATTCACCCTGCTCGATGCAGCAGATAAGGCACCGTTGATTATCCACTGCGGTGGCCAAAGCATCAGACATTTGTTTGAAGAGTGATTCATTGTATTGCGTGGGCAGGATACTGTCAGGTTGCCCAGGCCTAGACAGGAGAACGATTAGGGTTCTCAACCAAAGCCTTTGGTTCAAAAATCTTACCGCAAGGCAGCGGGTTTGGCGTTGGGCTACAAGGAGTCCGTTTTAAGGAGTAAGGTGCCACTCTCATTCCAACCCCCAATCTGGAGGACCAGGAGGCTGAGTTTATCTGGCCTCTAACCAGTGACCAATCTGGTATGAATGACTCTGAAGGTGCAAAAGCACCACCCAGCATAGATCAATGGATCGCTGAGGCACACAAACCATCGCACCACGGTAAGGTCCAGCCTCATTGCGATGGGAGGTCTTCGGCAAACAATAGCGACGGTACTTCAAGCTACTGGGGTAGGTCATTGACATAAATTTCGAAAAGCAAGGGCTCTAAAACCGAGTCCTGCGGAACGCCACTAAGAACAGCTTGTCTAAGCGAAAGGCCACGTCCCACGCGTACACACCGTTCCTAACTGATGGAGTAACTTCTAAACATTAGGAAGAGTTGACTATTAAGGGCTCTGTAGCAGTGCCGTAAGCTGAGCTTAACGCCAAAAGGGCCTCCATGGGCAGTCAATCCAATAATGTACAAAAACCACAGCCACTCACCGGTTCCAACAAAAGATTTAAGCCTGTGATAAAACGGTAGAAACTAATAAGATCTACGACCATACATCGCTCAAACTCTATAATAAAGCAACATTTTGAGCCGGCAAAAACCAGAAACAAATGTCTTTTGGATACCCCTCGCCATAATTCACTCACATACCACAAAAACAAGCACAGTAATGACAGAATAAACTATGTCATGAAGACAAGGCCAACTCCCATCCCGTCTCATATGTGTGCAGCCCTTTCTAACACCTCTCAGTAGGACCGTTTATAGTACAGGAGGGAATGGAGTAGCGACCATTCCCACTCCTTACATACCCGACACAAGGTAACTACCTGTTCCTGCAAGTGTTGTAGATGACTCGGTTAGCCAAGTGCCACGGCAACCGCAAATTAGACTTGCTCCTCAACCACCTCCATGTCCACAGCAATATCGGCAATCACAAATGACATATTACCCATATCACCACGCCTGCTAAGAATAGACTCGACCCCACTACTCCCACTCATATCTCCTGCGTCCATAGTACCTGACTACAACAACGCGTATAACAACGAACCGCAACACGATGACCCCACACCCAATAGTCTATTTTCTGTACTCCTACTTAATGCCAGGTTTATTAACAATAAATTGTACTTCCTAGGTATGCTTGTGCATATCAACGACACACAAGCAATCCTCGTTACTGAAACGTAGTGCTCCCCCGATACATTAGACTCTACCTTAATGATTCCTAATTATCAGCTTTTCCGAAAAGATCGCGGCACAGGCAAAGGAGATGGATGCATGATATACCTACACAGTACATTTGCAGCAGAACTTCTTGATCATCCACAGCTAACAAATGTTCCCGAATCTCTTTGGTTGTCCGTTTCAGGAACCGGTTCTCACATTCTACTCGGATGTGTTTACAACCCGCCAACTGCGAGTGTTACCATCATCACTTCAGCTTTCGAGTTTGCTACTGAGATGCCACACAGACAGAAGATAATTGCTGGTGATTTTAACCTACCAAAGATTAACTGGTCCTCTCAACCATCCTCATCTACACATACAGCTTTCCTTTCCTCTCTCAGAATTGATGGCTGGATACAGTGGGTTACTGGGCCAACAAGAGCGACCAGTATACTCGACCTGATATTCACTTTGGGGGTCACAAATACACAGAGGTATTAGACAAACTCTCTGGTAGCGACCACAAGATGGTACGATTCACTTTCTGCGTTAAATTGGCCACCAAACACGCCTTTATTCCGCAATATGCAATCCATAGGATAAACTGGAAGCAATTCCAACAATTAATCCGATCATCCGATTGGGACGCATTCTTTCTCTCTAACAATGTGTGCACTGCCGTGGACTATTTCTACCATCGGGTCCATCAAGCCATTGCTGTCTTTACTCCCCAAGACAAGGGGATCACACGTGTCCAAAAAGACGCAATCGTGCGTTCAGTCAGCCGGAAACACAGAAGACTAATTGCTGGATACAGAAAGACGGGAAATTTCACCTTGCTTTTACAGTTGCACATCATTGACAGGGTCAAGCACATACAGTTGACGAAGAGGATACACGAAGAACAAATGGCTCTACGAACGACATGTAAAACGAAAGAACTTGTTAAAATTCTGCGTCGCAGAACTAATTACCACTCCCCCTTGATCGATGGACTGGTTAATGCAGACGGACAGTCCCTTCATGATCCAGCCGACATCTGCGAAGCGTTTAGCTCATCTTTCGCTACCTCCATGAGCCTGGAGACGACCCCGTTAAATGCAAGCATTGGGGTGCAAACAACCAACGCCCTGTGTAACATTGAATTTTCTATCATTGCTATCCAACATTTAATGAATTCTACTAAACCGTCTTCCCATCTGGATTCCGATGGTATCCCACCTGCCGTCATAAAACTGGGAGGGCCTGACATGCCGTTACTATTGCTGAACATGTTTACCCTTTCGTTGGAATCAAGCTACTTTCCAGACCAGTGGAAAACATCGCTCATCATCCCCGTCACAAGGGTGGCTCCAAACAAGAAATTAATAATTACCGGCCAATCCATCACACCCCTGTAGTAGCCAGAATATTAGAGAAACTGGTTAAGAATGGTGTGATGAAATTCATCAATTCGCTGGAGCTAATAGACAGGTCACAGCATGGTTTCCTGGACAAACGATCGTGCATAACCTGCCAATTACATTATCTAAACCATGTTTCGGATTCTATTGACTCAGGATACGCAATCATACTTCTGTTCCTGGACATGGAAAAGGCATTCGATCGAGTGCCCCATAAACGGCTGCTGAAAAAGATTGCTTCCTTTGGAATTCAGGACCCACTCCTAGGCTGGCTATTGTCATACCTGAGCGGCCGTTCTCAGGTAGTTACCATAGCCGACCACCACTCTTCACCACGTCCAATCACTAGTGGTGTTATTCAAGGGAGTGTACTTGGTCCGTTACTGTTCTTGCTCTACGTCAATGACATCAGTGCGGTTATCAGTCATGGCATGCCTTTCCTATTTGCAGATGACATAAAGATAGTCTACAAATTCCGACGAGCTGAACTTCAAGATACACTACTGCTCATACAGGAAGACCTCCACTCCCTTGAGAAATGGTGTGACACCTGGATGATGAAGTTCTCGGCGAAAAAATCTAGCATCATGTATCGCGGCTGTTCGATACCCGAGGGATCAATTACACTCAACGACGAACACCTTTGTGTACAGCTGTCTACCCGCGACCTCGGAATCAGGTATTCTTGCACCTTCAACTTTTCCGAACAAGTGGAATACCAGCTGGCTAAGGCCAGAAAATCAATGGCTAATATACTGCATAAGATCCACATAACCCCAGCCAGAGTAGAACTCTTCAAAATCCTCACTCGCCCCATTTTGGAATACTGCAGTATCATTTGTGGCAGCATGAGGAAATCTGACAGAGTATCTCTGGAAAGTATACAAAAGTCATTTATCAAACGTCTGCTAGGCAAAACATCCACTAAGAACTATCGGGAGCGCTGCCAACAATTCCAGCTCGATCCGCTTTGGCTACGAAGATTGAGACATAACCTGATGCTTCTGTACAACATGATTCATCAAAACGCCCACTGCTATTTGCCCTCCCTAGAACTACAACATAGTTCGACAAGGGAGCTACGCAATAAGGAGTTTACCCTGAGTGTACCCAGGTGCAGGGTAAATCTGCGGTCTAACGTTTTTCTTATCAGATATGCTGTCCTGTGGAATAAGCTCCCAGTCACAATCAGATGGTGTGAGAGCGCAACGGCCTTGCCCGTGCCAAATATGGCCACAGTTTCTCACTCGATGAGAAATATAGCTATTATTATTATCATTATGATTATGATTCTCTCCCTCTAGGAAATCAGACACCCATTTAGGGGAGAGACCAGATATACCGTAGGATCTCAAGTTTAGTGAAAGTCGAAGATAAGGAACAGTGTCAAAAGCTTTCGAAAAGTCAACGAATAGCATGTGGACAGCGTGGCCACCGTCAACTTCTTTGGCCCAGCTTGCATGAGCTACAAGTAGATTAGTCTGACACGAAAATCCCTTGCAGAATCCAGGTTGCGCAACACTGAGAGTGTTGAATTTATTCAGGTGGTTCTCCACCGAATCCCTTATCAGCTTTCAAACAACTTGACTACTACGTTTGTCAAACTGACAGGCCGGTAGTTCGCGGGCAGAACTCTGTCCCCGCCCTTAAAAATCGGACAGATGATTGCCTCCTTTCACTCCGAAGGTAAGGCACAGCTGTCGACCGATATTGTAAACACGCATATGCGAGGGCCACTTAGCTCAGCGGCCAACTCATGCATCAGCTTCGGATGAAGTGAATCAGGGCCAGAAGTTTTGGGAGGATTTAGCCCTTGCAATAGCCCGAAGACTTGTGTCTCCGTTATGCTGATTTCAGTTAAACAAGAATCCCTCGGGGACTTTTGTGATCGGTTCAACCTGAGGTAGAGAGGTCTCATGAGAAAAGACACCAGTATACTGTTCGCCTTATCATAGCCAGTAAGCACACGGGTCCGGTTCGCTCGTAGTAAAGCTGGTATAGACGAGTTTGTACCCCTGCGCCTCTTTATGCAAGCAAAGAACTTTGGATTTGTTGCGACTGCGTCAGCTAAAGCCTTCTCGTACTGGAGACGAACAGTCTTAAGGTGTTGCTTACATTTATTTCTAACCACACGATAGCTTTCGTAGGTGCTGGTTGATGAAGCCGTTTGGTAAGTTCGCCAGCAGTTAGAGCGCTCGCTCAGCAGGTATTTACCTGTATGATCTATCCAAGGTGGCTACGCCCGTGTCACCCCTTTCTTAATAAGTGGAATGTGAAGAGCAGAGATCTTGGTGAGGTATGCTTTAAATTTCTCCCAGGCTGTCTCAACTGTGTCAGCCACGGTGATCGCGCAATGCGGAACTGAAGCTTTATCTCGTATGGCGTTAAAGTCTGTCTGCCAAATATTTTGACATGCCCCAGCAGTAGCCTGATGACACTTAGTTAAAGCACAACGAAAGCATATGCAGACATGGTCACTGGCTCCTAGAGGACAGCCGTACGTAATATCACTTAGGGA
>OX104064.1:152149610-152217007 GCA_944474145.2 Dicrocoelium dendriticum | reverse complement strand
GGTAAGTTGCGTGTCTTCCTCCAAATCACTCACATAGATCGCGTACAACAATGACCCCAATAACGAGCACTGCGTGACGCAACTAAGTGCAACTTGCCTGAGCGAAAGGCTCCGCCCCACCCATACGCACGGAAACGTGCTGCACCCTTTCCGATCCAAGAAATGATAAATATCAACATCAGGGTACATCCGTTATGGGCGAATAAGAAAATAGAATAAACAAGGTTGGGCGTGTAAACATAGAATGGAAATTACGAGTAGATAAGTAATAATCCCATTGTGCGCCGCAAAAATTAAAAAGCGTGTATGTGTTAAAATGAGCGAACAAAGGTCGAAAGATCTGGTCACGAAATACGAACTGTTAGTTGCAATGACAGGGGAAGGGCTAATTTTTGCCATGGCGGGAAAGAATTTCGCTACCGTAGTTCAAGTTCAAGTTCCAGTTCAAGTTCAATTTGGACAGGAACGGTAGGAGAATTCCCATGTGTGTTCCTTCTTCAATGCGTCGTTGAACCAGGATGGAGTTCGCGGTAGCGCTTTGGAGCCGAGAGGAGCCAAATCAATACACACGAATCACATAACGGTCAACCAATCAATGCCTACGCGGCCTGCACTAGTAGTCCCCACTGTACCGGCCACATGAATAGAATAAAGGTTAAGAGAAGGGAATCAACAAAAACAAAATAATGGTAATTGTAGTACAGGAGAGAATGTGTGGTCAAGTCAATAATAGTAATAGATGTGAGGAGCCAAGGAAATAGATGTAGAAGTTAAGAACTAAACGGAAAGGTCTGAAACTGTAACCCAAGGGCGTCAAGTCGATGTTCAAACTCCTTCACCGTTGGTGCTAACACTACTTCGCCGGGTAGTGCGTTCCATGAGTCGATGACCCTGCGTGACAACCGAACGTCAGCTCTAACGTGATCAGATCTAGGCTTATGCAACTTCAGAGGGTGACCACGAAGAGATGACATCTGAGCCGGCTGGAACAGTCCAGTTAGATCAGGCCCAATCTTGTTGGTCAATATACGGTACGTAAGAATCAGGTCTCCCCGAAGGCGCCTATAGTGCAGCGAAAACATCTGCAACCTGAGCAGCCTATCGGGATACGAGAGATGCCTCAATCCTTGTACCATTTTCGTACCAACCCTCAGAACTAGTTCAAGTGTCATCTTATCGCGTACCAAGCATGGAGGACAGGCCTGCACGCAGTACTCCAAGTATGGCCTGACGAAGGCTGAGAACAATATAACGAACATTTCATTTGTTATAATGCCGAATGACCTGCGGATCATCCACAGCATTCGGAAACCCTTACGGGTAGCATTTGTCCAGTTCTCGCTGGATTTGAAGTCAGAGGATAGCGAGGTACCCAAGTCAGTTTGTTCAGTCACTTGACGCAATACATTTCCGCCAAGTACGTAAGAAGTTGTGGGAGTGCTTGATCCTATGCGCAGGACCGAACACTTTGCAAGATTGACTGGCAGCTGCCACAATTCTGACCACTCCCAAAGCTTGTCCAGAGCTGTCCGTAAAGCCGTGGGCCCAACAGAACCGCTCACTGTATTCCAAAATTTTAAGTCATCCGCAAACATAAGGGATGGTACTTTAAGCTTCTCAGGGAGGTCATTGACATACAATTCAAACAGTAGAGGTCCGAGAACCGACCCTTGAGGAACACCACTCAGAACGGCTTGTCTGAAAGA
The DNA here is from genome assembly GCA_944474145.2 of Dicrocoelium dendriticum. NCBI lineage: Eukaryota > Metazoa > Platyhelminthes > Trematoda > Plagiorchiida > Dicrocoeliidae > Dicrocoelium > Dicrocoelium dendriticum. Next base: position 152,215,301 of record OX104064.1, on the reverse strand, counting down.
CAGCCCGGAACCCACTCGGACGCTCATCTGCCTTCCTTCCAGGAAAGCCGAAATCCACTTCAATAGTTGGCCTGAAACGCCGTAGGATTCTAGTTTAAACAAAAAACGGCAATGCGGTACAGTGTCAAAGGCTTTAGAAAAGTCGATGAACAAAACATCCATCGCCTGTCCTTGGTCCACAGCCTCAGCCCAGCACTCTCGGGCTACCAACATGTTAGTCAAACAGGAGTGGCCTCTGCGGAAACCATGTTGAGACGGGTTGAGCAAACTGAACTTAGCTAAGTGCTTTTCCAGAGCATCTCTTACAAGCTTCTCTAATACTTTCACCAGTACGCTTATTAGGCTAACCGGTCTATAATTTTCAGGTAAGTGCTTATCACCCTTTTTGAAAATAGGGCACACGATAGCATCTCTCCAATCAGCAGGTAGGGAGCAGCTACGAAGAGACTTCTCAAAGATACACTTAATCGGTTTACACAGCAACCCAGCCAGCTCGTACAAAAGTTTGGGATGGAGGGCATCTATCCCGGCAGCTTTTGTGGGATTTTGGTCACGCAGGAGCTTGAGTACCTGAGCTTCCGAGATGGAAAGGTCCATCAGAAAGGAGTCTAAGGGTATCTTTGCTTGCAATTGGATATTAGGCAATGGAGATTCAAGAACAAACGACCTAGCATACTGTTCTGCAAGTAAGCAGGCCTTGGCCTGATCGGTTGGTACTTCAATGCCGTCAGGTCCAAAGAGCACAGGGATAGGCGGATTTGCATTGCATCTCCGTTTGACATAGCCAAAGAACCGTTTCGGGTTTGTTGATGCAGATCGAGCTAGCGCTAGTTCATATCTCAAGCGTGCGGCCCGCAGATGTTGTTTACATGCATTTCGCACGCTTCGGTAGCGATGATGGGTACTTTCTGAGGGAGCTGATACGTAAGTCCTCCAACACCTGGATCGCCTACTGAGCATCCTGCGCGCCTCAGAGTCAAACCAAGGGGGCTTTGCCCCTACTTTATTCCTCGCTGAGATTGGAATGTGGGGGAGGGAAATCTCGCAAAGAAAGGATTTGAACTTGTCCCAAGCAACCTGGACGGTGTCATCCTCTGTCATGGTACAGAGTTGATTTGCAGCCTTGTCCCTGATGGCTTGAAAAGCAGCGCGCCAGATATTTGGCCTTCTGACCATACACTCTTCACGTCCCCGACTTAAGGCGCATTTGAATAAGGGGCAGACGTGATCACTAGAGCCCAAGGGAGCAGCATACACTACATCTCGTACAAAGTCCAACGATTTCGCAAAGATGAGGTCTAAAATGGAAGGCTTTTGGCCCTCCATGAACCTAGTTGGGCTTTGTACAAACTGATGAAGGAATGCTTGTAAGGATAGGTCAAGGAGATCATTTGAAAAACGTCCAGTCGCCAAGTTTGTTTGAGTGGCCGCAGAGTACATTCTTAATTTTGCTGGTATTAAGGTGCGGGGAAACAGAAAAAATGCTGTGTGTATTTGCCTTTTGAAAACGATTATTATAAGTTGAAGTGATGACTACCGGCGTAGCTGAAGTTCACGGCATAATGGAAAGCAAGCAAATGCTAAATAAATGTGTAGTGTAAACGGCTGTCTTAGGGAGCAAATAAGTGTTAATATAATTGTTTCATGTATGTAAAGTTTATGCTTGCAGTAAGTTACTTGCTTGGATAAGGGGTATTTATACCTCTTGTCTGATTATTGTATTTTTTGTATTTTTAAAATCGCGATGAATGAAAGCGAACTTTACAACTAATATATCTTACCAACTACCAATTTTTGCACATACTTAAGCACAAAGCGACCTATACACATTTCGTTCAAATCAAGTTATGAAAGCATCGCCGAATAGCCTGATGTACCGGAACACAAAGTCCCTCCAGGCCGATTTTTCATGTCAAAAATTAGCCACTCTCCCACGACAACAACAGTCGTTGGGGAAAATACTTGGTGATGTTTTCTGAAATGGATCATGTAACGACAGGAAACCCTGATAAGTAAAAGATATGGAACGCACGCTAATTTTTAAAGTAATTTAAATTTCTTAAAAAGTGCGGAAGGATGCAATATGTGGTGATGTTTATGTTTCCGGCATGAGAAATGGTACCATACATAAAAATGAGGCGTTTGTGTGATGCCCTTGATGCGTGTTCGAGAGAAACAAGATAATTAATTTGGTAACGCTTACAATGCGGTGTGTAGTGTAATATATTGGTAGCTTAATACGGTTCACAAAGCAACTGTTAGGGAAATGAAGATAAGAACTGCATATTTTACGCATTTCTTTACCGAATGCGTTGAACAAACTGTATTTTGCAACCGTAGAGACGTATTGATAACCGGGTTACAAAACTTGATTTTTTTCGTAATTTGACATTGGTTCATTGGTTAGTAGAGAGCAGAAGGAAGTTCCTTTGTCAGCTCCGTGACTTCCCGGACATTGCGAGGGTTGGTGGGATCATTGCGGAACAAGGTTCAGCAGAAGATCGCTATGGTTGTATTGTGGGCAGCAGAACCCCTGCGCACTCAGAGAGTGGGTATCCAACCGTCGTTTGAAAAATTCCTCCGTCTCCGCATCGACGACAGCTTCTGGCAAGCTGTTCCAGTCATTCACTACCCGGGTGGATAGGGCCAGATCGGACCGTACACGGAGTCGCCGCGGTTTGAAAAGTTTCCACCGGTGGCCTCGAGTTGCACAACTTGTGTTTAGACAAAAGAACGATTGCAGCTCACTCCCCAGCTCACCTCGTAGAATACGCCGGGTGAATATCATATCTCCGCGGCGACGACGATAATCCAAAGAGAACAGGTTCAACCGTTGTAGCCGGAGGAGGTAAGATAAGTCCCGAAGCTCTGGAACGGATTTGAATCCACGCCGTTGAACCTTCTCGATCATGTCACGTTCGGACTTAGTGAGCGGGTACGCAGCAGGCAATCCGTACTCGAAAACTGGGCGTACATGAGAAGCAAACAGTAATCTGAAGAGTGCTGGGGTCAGGCGTGAAAAGGCTCTCCGTATAGCGTGAAGTATTCTGTATGCCGATGCGACCCTCTTCCGGGTGTCCTCGATTGATTTGAGATCAGGAGACACAAGCACCCATAGTTCCCTGTCTTAGTTGACATTTCTGAGCAGGAAACCCCCGATATTGTAAGCCCCAAAAGGCTTAGGAGCACCGATTGGAAGGATAGCGCATTTGTCATGGTTAATGGGCAATTGCCACTTTAGTGACCAATCGTGGAGCTGATCGAGTGTCGCTTGAAGTATGTCTGCGTCCTCCAGACTGGAAACCTCAATCCACAGCTTCAGATCCTCCGCGTAGATTAAGCAGTCAGTCTGCAGTTCGGATGGCAGGTCGTTGATGAAGATATTGAAGAGTTCGGGGCCGAGTACAGAACCCTGGGGGACCCCACTGGTCATAAGAATTTGATAAGAAAGCGCTTCGTTATCTTTGACCTGCATGAAGCGACCTTGCAGGAAATCAGAGACCCATGAAAGAAAACTGCCAGTGACGCCGATTCCCCTTACTTTGAAGAGGAGCCGCTCATGTGGGACCTTGTCGAAAGCCTTACGGAAATCGACAAACACAGCATCCAGACGCTTACCGACATCTAAGGATCTTGCCCATTTTTCCCTAGCTACCAGCAAATTTGTAGCACATGAACGCGCCCTTCGGAAGCCATGTTGGGCATGAGATAGGAACTCCAACTCATCGAGATGTAGGCGAAGGGCCCGTTTCAGAATCCGTTCCATGACTTTGCACAAAATCGAAGTCAAACATATGGGACGATAGCTGGCTGGATTCTGTCGGTTCCCTCCTTTGTAAATGGGTTTAACCGTTCCCATCTTCCAAGCAGTAGGAAGCCGCCCGACCTCAAGGGAACGACGGAAAATTTGACATACAGGAGCGGCAATGCGTCCGGCCACGGTCTTAAGGAACAATGGATGTAAACCATCGGGACCAGGCGAGGAATACGGGTCTAGGTCAAGTAGAAGTTTCATTACATCGTCAGTGGAAACATTCACGAGCTCCAGCAGAAAAGGAGGAGTGGGTGCAACGCTATCTGGGAGTGGCGTTTCGGTAGAGTAGACTGAGGAATATTGCTGGGCCAATAGGCTAGCTTTCTCACCGTCTTCGTAGACTAGGTCCAAATGCTCACAGGGAGACAAGGCAGGGACATCACTTCCAGCTTTAGTGCTTCGTTTGAGGTATGAGAAGAGCGCCTTGGAGTTTGTACTAGAAAGTGCAGCTAATGACAGTTCGTACTTTTGGCGTTTCTCGCGCTTTTTTATGTTACAAGCATTCCTGACCGTTTTGTAGTGACAGTAGTCAAGCTCAACTCGCGTAATTCTGAAACGATCCCACAGTTTACGCCATCTCTTCATCATTGATCTCAATTCGCGGTCGATCCATGGAGGGCCTTTGGAGAAGGGTCTTCTTTTGGAGAAGGGGATGACCTGTTCAATGAGTAACGTCAGCTTGGAGTACAAGTGATGCCACGCTTCGTCAACATTGAGGTGTTCAGGGATACTCCAATCGACAATGCTTGCCGCCGTTTTCAAACGAGTTGTGTCGGCACGCCAGAAATTCCGACGGTCAGCACGTTGACTGTGAACAGCGAGGCGACGTGACCACTGGAATAAGATAGTACAATGATCACTGCTGCCAATGGGCTGTAGAACTGAAAGGTTCCTGTGGTCTGATTGCGTTGGGGAGAGCACGAGATCCAGGATATGCGGCGTCGGATCCGGAGGAATACGAGTTGGTGTAGTGACGTGTTGAAGCAAATTACAATGAAGAATGGTCTCCAGTAAGTTAGCCTCGAAGGATTCTGTAGGTCGGTCACAAAGAAACAGGTTCTAGTCAACAGAAGGAGCGCTGAAATCCCCAACGATAAGACAATCCTTTCGTGCACCATGCTTCCTGATCGAGTCCATCAACCGGGCTCCGGATCCTGAAGGCGCTCCGTAGACAAAACCAAATGAGAGAGAACTGCGACCATCATGAACACGACACCAGAGTGCATCAAACTCATCGTCATTGTCACTGATCACTTCAACTACGTCCACTTTAATATCAGTCTTCCAACAGACTATTACACCACCGCCGGGCCTCCCTCCTTGTCGATCGGATCGGGAGAGGTGATAACCAGGGATAGACACCTCTGAATCCGTGATGTCGGTGAATAGCCAGGTTTCAGTGAAGGCCATTAAGTCCGGGCAGGTCTCTGAGGCAATCAACTGAATCTCATCCGATTTATTCCTCAGACTGCGCACATTGGCGGTTAACACGAATAGCACATTTGTGTGTTTTATTGTCCCGGGATGAGAAGAATGGGTCTCCAACGAGCTCTCAGGGTCTTCCGAACCACGCAAAAATCCACAATATGAAGGTCAGTTTCACCATTTCCTCGGCGTGTTCGTAGCTCCTCAACAGCCTTTTTCATTTTTATCCGATCTTCTGGAGAAAGATCACGTAGTACGTAATATGGCTCACCTTTGAGACGCGAGGTCCGTCGCAGAATACGTCGGCATTCCTCTTCCGTCTGACACACGACTTTGAGGGGACGAAATTTGGTTGGGTCCTCTTGCTTCCTGCCGAGCCGGAATGCAGAGACGATGTTAATCCCCTGTTCCCCTTCGTCAAATAACAAAGAGATCAAGCGCTCGAGAAGAATATGGTCATCCAGAATTCTTTCCGCTGGGGTGGCTTTGTTCGGTTCGGCTGCATTCATAATGATGAGGCAACGGTCTGGAGTAGGTGGAGTGCGCTCAGGCATCTGCGGTCTGCGAGAGAACGCATTTTCTTTGATCACTTTCTCTAGCTCAGAAAGTCTATTGAGAACTAACTTCATTCGCGGCTGAGAAGCTGAGAGCTTAGAATTGGGTTTATCCCCGGATTTGGGATTAAACTTAACAGCATTGGTGGCTGGGCTTTGGCTGATAAAGGTGGGGGGCACATTTCCCTTCACTATGGAAGAGTTATCCCCGGTGTTGTATTTCGCCTTGGGCTTAGATACCAGCTTTCGTGGGGTCGTGCTTTCAGCTGGGCATAGACTGGTTGTTGTTGGAGCGGTGGCGCTCGCCACGGCAGCATAAGTTGCGGGCTTATTCTTGGGTCGACAAATCATGTTACTGGACGGTACTGGACATGTATTGGATAAATATTCTACGCAGAAATGTATAGTTGTTAGGTATGCAAAATATGATAATGAGTGAAGTTTTGTAACGTAATGTAAATGTAAAGGAAATGTGCTGTAGATATATAACGTCTCTTTAATCCATTGATCATATTTCTGGTGAGCAGGTTTCAATGTTCGTGGTGGTTGTCCGCAAGGAAGATATGGAGTACAGTGAATTAAGTAACTGGATATACTCCAGGCGTACTGGAAATTAGTTAATTTTTGGTAGTGTGGTTTGTCTGTGCAAAAAAGAAAGAATGGTTTAAATTGAATGCAAACGATAAAAAACATGTGTTGGAAAAATAGTGTATTGGTAGACCAGAAATTGGCGAAGCATGGCATGATTGCTGTTTACGATACAGAAAACGTAAATGCGGGAAGCATGCAGAAACAGTGAAGCATATAAATAAATAAATAAATATTTATTCTCGACTATGCGAGGCACGCCAATTGTTTGTAAAGCGCTGGTGAATAAAGGTATCTGTGCATTGTGGAGCATTTTGCGGTCTCAAAGTGTTAAATAAATGAAATTGGTGGTACAATAAAAGCATTCACCGGGGTTAAAGGCGGTGTTAGGAGTAACTTTCGACTGGTTACCACGCAGCGTTGTGTCCTAGTTCAAGTTCAAGTTCAAGTGGGAGCGGAAAAGTAGGAAAATCCTGCGAAGGTTCCACTTTGGAAAATGGGGCTGATCCAACAGGGAAACCGGTGCCTTTGTGTGCCAAGGAGGGCCAAATCAACACCCACGATTCACATGATCAACCAAACGATGGCCACGTGCACTGCACTAGCAGTCCCCGCTGTGCCGGCCTCGTGAAGAATAAACGAAAACAGTGGTGTCCGTTAAGGAAAGTAAACAGAGGAGAAGACAAGCTTATCGAATATCGTAGGCAATATAAAGATATAGTTTAAAATGAGTTTAAGAAGCGTAGGCCGTAGTAGTTGAAGCAAAGACAGGAAGAGGAAGACTTTGAACTGCAGACCGAGAGCGTCAAGTCGATGCTTGAACTCTGTCACCGCCGGTGCTATCACGACGTCTGTAGGCAATGCGTTCTAGTAAGCTATGACCTTACGCAATAACCGAGAAGCTGCCAAAACCCGGTCAGACCGGGGTTTGTGTACCTGTAATGGTGGCCACGAAGGGTTGGCAATGGAGTTAGGCGAAACAGTCCAGGCAACTCAGAACCAATCTGACCCGCCAATACACGATAGGTGAGGACCAAGTCGCACCGAAGCCGCCTGTAATGCATGGAATACATGTTTAATTTACGTAGCCTCTCCGGGTACATCAGCTTCTTTAATCCGTGCACCAATTTCGTCCCGGACTGCAGGACCCGTTCAACTGCCATCTTATCACTAACCAGGCATGGAGGACAAGCCTGAACGTAGTATTCCATGTGCGGCCTTACAAAAGTCGAAAATAGTCTAACGAACATCTCGGTTGTCATGATTCCGAAAGACCTGCGGATCATCCACAACATGTTGAAACATTGCCAGTAGCCATCGTCCAGTGTTCACTGGACTTAAAGTCGGATGATAGCAAAACACCGAGGTCAGCTTGGAGTTAAACTCGCGGTACCTTGTTGCCGCCAAGCAAATAACGCGTCCGCGGGTCATTCGGACCAACGTGTAAAACGGAACTTTTTAAACGCTTTATAATATGTTAGATAGCGTATTTTTGGATGGAACTAGGTAATGAAACATAATTACAAGGTAATTATTAAAGGCATGTTGCTGTTGCTGGTTCAATGCCCCGTAAGCTTAAGTAGTCCACGTTCCCTGTTCCTCAGTGGGCACATTTTATCACTTGAGAGAGTCGCTGCAGGAAGTCAATTGGTTAACTGTTGTGTGTTATTTCACTGGGGTTTAACGGTTTACTCCTCTCCATATCTTCTGGTCTCGTGTTCCATATAGCTGAAATTGTTATCAGGCCATTCATGTGTTCATATGGCTTACTTCATGTATGGACCGTTATAAGACCTTAAACTCTGGTATATTGTGGATATTCTGGGGGTCCTGAGCCAAATCATTGTGCCTTGTAATGGTTCTGTGTGCCGTCCACCTTACAGTTGATCCGCATAAATAAGACCAATTGCTGTGTTTTACGAATCGACGGTGCTATCCATCGTAACCCAGAAGACGTCGGCGGTGGTGCGATCCCTTTTGTTACGCTGCACCCTGAATTGGAGGTCGTTTGCCCATCAGCACTTCATTCTGGGAACAAATGGAAGAAGGCAGCTTGTCCGGTGGTCCCGTATAATGTTGCTTATTTGCCACTCCTTCGTAATCTCCACGGCCGATATTTTTAAATAAATAAATATTTATTCTCGACTATGCGAGGCACAGCAATTGAGGCATGATCAGGTATGTACAGTTGTACAGACATTTTATGGGAACTGTAGTGACAGTAGAAAATTGTTCATATGTCCATGCTTGGAACTGTGCGATGGTGAACATGCGAAAGAACGATTTGGTTGTAGTGGGATCCGGATCCATTTGTTTGGACATAATCGCTCTGCCATATTTCGCAGTCATACCTCGAGTAATAATAGATAAAGAATCCTGAGTGATCCGCTGGAAGATAATTGAAGAGCAAGCTATGCAGTATGATGATTCTAATTGAGCTTCCAGTGTGAAGTTATGGGCTGTGACTTTATTCGGTGGCGAGTCACATTCGCCACGTTGCAGTGTTGTTAAACAGACATTTGTGGCTTTTTATAGGGAGAAAGCTTGCCAGGCGAAAACCCACCACGTCCTGAAACACTGCCGCCAATCCATTGAATGGCAAGTTGTAACTGGCTATGTTTCTTGTTGAACGTTCTTTTGCTCCGTTATTCGCAGTCAAGTTGCGTCCCATTTTTCTGCTGACTGATGCGCTATGCGAGTGGCCATTGCGTGCCTGGGTCCTCTCCTGTTCCAGATCGGTAGGTCAGGAACTAAGCATTCTTTCTGGATATGATGTGTTGATCATCTGCAGAACCACGTGAAGCCTCGAAGAATATACGTTGAAATATGTTGAAGTCTTGGAGGACAGGATAGGTTCCGAAGAAAGAATCGCAGATCCCCCGGGGTATGTAGTGAAATTGATTAGAAATAGGGGAAACCGCGGCCATTTGAGCGGTCAAAGCGGATTGAAGAGCTTAGAATGACCGATTGTTCAAGCTTTGTATTGGCAGGAGAATGTGCCTTCCGTAGTCGAAAGTCCTCCAGTCAAGAGATATGTGGAAGAGGTATTGTTAGGTAAATTGGGCTCAGTGGTTCATGCCGCGGAAGAATTGTATCAGTGCAAGATATTGATTGATTTGTCCGGTTAGTAAGTTGTAAAAAAGTTGTTAATTCTCCGCTCATGTCCAGGTAGAGGAACTGTGTGCCTTGTATTGTTGTCGAAACGGAGGACAATTCCTTGGGTGCGTTTCGCCGTACCTGTGACAGACTCGGGAGAAAAAGGAAACGAACAGAGACAGCCACACAGACAGAAGAAAGGAATGCATCTGGAATGCAGTCAATCAATTGCGGCGATGCCTGAACTATTGTACCCCTATGCATGTAATTGTTATTTAAATATCGCATATACACGTATATCATAAGTGGCGAAATACGACGAGAATCGAGCGGAACACGGATCAGTAAAGAATGAAAGATTGAAGATGAAGCAGGAGTGTTTGGGGAGGGGTCAGAAAACAAAAGAGCGTTTAGATGAGACTGGATAAGTCAGCAAACTGAAGCTAGGCAGTCAGATTAAAGTGGGGATAACAGTAGTGAATGTCGCGAGAAAGTAAATTTGCGGGACTACAGAGGCTATATAAAAAGCCCGTTAGCATATCAAACGAAGCTCTCAGGCTGAGGGACAGGGTGTGTTGTGACTGCACAGCCTAGAACACGTGCGTCTCTGATTTCTGGAAACAGTCAGAAAATAGGAGACTGGTCAGACGAGGCTAGAGTGGAGCCAGGCCCGAAGTGTTATCCGTCCAATGGATAAAGGAAGGCAGACAGAGTGCGAAAATGAAAGAATGTAATCGTGAAGGAGACACTTAAGGGGATGTGGAAGAGCCTACAAATATCTCGAGGTGTTGCGAACAGACCTTTGGACCAGTCGATGGTTCAAAAGTATGGGCTCAGTATTCGGAAAGCAGGAGACCATGGAGATGAGATGAGGATATCGGCTCATGGAGAGAAAGCCGTATTATAAATGTCAGAAAGTTAACAGAGCGTCAACAGGATAGAAGTGTTAAAGATAAAAGCGGATATACTAGTGATGAATCATGAGCAGCCGTGCTCTGGAGGCGGGGGAGACAGAGAATTGCGTCTGCAGAGACTAGATCATTTAGAACTCAGAAGTTCGAGAGAGGTCAGAAGGCAGGAGGCCGTACAGCCAGAACCAGATAAGTCAGGCTAGAGTGTGAAAAAAGGGCTCTATGGGTGAGAAGAGAAAGAAAAAGAAAGCCAACGATATGCTCCAGGTGCTGTGCGCAGACCGTCGGAGCTTCGTTGAGACGAGCCCAGAATGTCAGCTCGTAGGGTGAAAGTCGTATTAGTAAAGTCTACGTGCTGACAGAGAGCATCAACAGAAATGGACATGTTAAGGAAAAAAGGGGACATGATAATAAGGTTCAATCATGACCAGCGGTGGTCTTGCGGTGAGGGTAACAGACTTTCGTCGGCAGAGTCTAGATCATTAGATCACAGAAGTCCGAGCGATGTCAGAAGACAGGAGAGCGTACAGTCAAACCCGGGTAAGTCAGCAAGCTGAAGCTAGGCCTCCAAAGTAAGGTGGGAATAAGTAATGAGTGTCATCAGAAAGCAGTTTGGGAAGCAAGTGGCTATATGAAAAGGCGGTTGCATGCCGAGGAACGGTCTCAGGATAAGGGGGACAGAGCACCAGGACAACAGAGCCTAGATCGTTAACGTTTGGAATGTAAGGAAGTAGTCAGAAAGCAGGAGGCTGGTCGGACGCCGCTAGAGTAGTGCCAGATCCGGAGAGTTGCCTGACCAGTGGAAAAAGGAATGCAAACAAAATGAGAAAAGGAAAAGTTTTCATTGATGAGTGGAAAAGTCAGCGATATTCCCGACGTGGTATGAACAGACCATTGGGTCTGCCGACCCCTGATCATTAGGGTCACAGAAGTCGGAAGGTGGGTCGTTCAGACCAGACTAGAAAGTCGACTCATAAGGAGAAAGGCGTAATAGTAAGCTATGCATTTTGTCGGATCGAATCGGCAGAAATGGACACGTTAAGGATGAGAGGGGACATGATGATAGCGATTAGTCACGACCAGCAACGTTCTTCAGGTGAGGGTAACAAAGCGTTGCGTCGGCAGTGACAAGAACAGTGAGATCGCAGAAGCCCGAGAGAGGTCAGAAAAAAGGAGACCATTCCGCCTATCGCTGATCAATCGGGTCACAGCAGTCAAAAGCAAAGAGACCACTGAGACGGAAAAGCAGACTGATAAGTCTGCCCATCCCTGGTCATTCAGGTCACAATAGTCAGAAACAAAGAGACCATTGAGACGAGATTATAAAATCAGCTCAAAGAGTGAAAACCGTAGAGTAGACCGATAAGTCTGCCTATCTCTGATCAATAGGGTCACAGTAGTCGGAAGCAAAGACAGCAAGCCGTTAAATATAGATATACGTACTATAGGAGAGCATCGGCAGAATACGCATGTTCAGGAAGAAGGGGTACATAGCAATAAAGATTAATCAGGGCCAACTGTGCATTTCAGTTGCGGGATACAGTACGTTACGAAGGCAGAGCCTAAGCCATTGAGATCTCAGAAGTCTGAGGTGGGTCAGAAAGCAGGAGACCGTTCAGACGAGTCCGGATAGGCCAGCAAGATGAAGCTAGGCCGCCAAATTAACTTGTGGATAGCAGAGGTGAGTGTCATAAGAAAAGAAGCTTTCGGGACGAAAGTGACTATATGATGAGCCATTTAGCATGCCAAGGAAAGGTCTGGAGATGAGGGGAACAGAGTGTTTGGAATGTAGAGCCTCGAGTGATAACGTCTCGGATGTCAGGGAGCAGTGAGAAAAATGAGACTGGTCAACCGAGGATAGATTAGAGCCAGGTCCGAAGAGAGTTACGTCTAATTGAAAAATTAATGCAAATAGATTGCGAAAAGGAAAATACTCTTCAGAAGAGGTCGAAAAGCCAACGATGTTCTCCGGGTTATGGGAGTAGACCGATAAGTCTGCCCATCCCTGGTTATTCAGGTCACAACAGTCAGAAACAAGGAGACCATTGAGGCGAGATTAGAAAATCAGCTCAAAGAGTGAAAACCGTAGAATTTAGGTCTAAGTAATAAAGGGAAGCATCAGCAGAATAGGCACGTACAGGAAGAAAGGGGACATAGTAATAAGGATTAATCAGGGCCAACAATGCATTTCAGTTGGGGGTTGCAGGAGGTTACATCGGCAGAGCCTAAGTCATTGGGATCTCGGGAGTCTGAGGTGGGTCAGAAAGCAGGAGACCGTTCAGACGAGTCCGGATAGGCCAGCAAGATGAAGCTAGGCTGCCAAATTAATTTGTGGATAGCAGAGATGAGTGTCATGAGAAGAGGGACGGCAGCGGCTATATGAAAAGCCAGTTAGCATGCCAAGGGAAGGTCTGGAGATGAGGGGAACAGAGTGTTTGGAATGTAGAGCCTCGAGTAATAACGTCTCGGATGTCAGGGAGCAGTGAGGAAAATAAGACAGGTCAACCGAGGATAGATTAGATCCAGGTCCGAAGAGACTTACGTATAGTTGAAAAATTAATGCAAACAGTGCCAAAAAAACTCTATTCAGAAAAGGTAGAAAAGCCAACGATGTTCTCCGGGTTATGGGAGTAGAACGATAAGTCTGCCTATCTCTGATCAATAGGGTCACAGTAGTCGGAAGCAAAGACAGCAAGCCGTTAAATATAGATATACGTACTATAGGAGAGCATCGGCAGAATACGCATGTGGAACTATTCTTGGCATTTGTCCGACCGCACCTAGAATATTGTATCCACGTTTGTCAGAACGCTTGCTCCGTAGAAGGTGTTGCCTCATAAACCTTACCCTTGGCATTTCCCTTGGAATCGGTAAGTGTGGACGTTACATATTCGCTTCACGGAACAGCTATATTGCTTTACAAGTTTGTGGACCTTGTTATTCTGCCGTTATTACTCTTAGCAGGCTCCTGAGGTTTCCACTTAAAGCTCTGTGTGCTTTACGTGCTAAGCAGCGCCTTGCATACCGCAGATGGACAACTGGCGCATAGATACTGACGTCAATTGGCGTATTGCACACGTCGCAGCTGCCTCCTTGAACTTGTGGATTCATTGGCGACCGAAATGGGTGCTAAGCCATGTGATAGTCATTGTTTAAAGGGGTTCAGTGAGGGTTCTCATGATGTAACTTTGTGAGACCCGACACAATCTGTCCATTCTACGTGCTTCAGGTAACTGTTTGCCGGTTTCACCATGTTTCACTTGCGTAACACTAGTTGAAAAGGCGTTGTGGCAAATCACAGAATACCTGCGGCAATGCGTCCTCCGCTGCTTTGCTTAACCAACCAAATGCGCCAGGCGGCAGCGGAAGATGCACACAGGTTGCGGATATCCGGAGCTCGCTCACTCTTACAATGTTCATTCTCTTGGATTGTTTGCGTCACAGCTTAGCTGATCTGTTGACCTATCACTTACCTTCACTGGCCCATAGATACACTCATCGACCCTATAGGCATACACTAGTGACAAAGCGTCCGATTGGAATAGCTGCATCTGGCGACTGAGTCATTCCTAGCGCCAACATCTGTCGGTCGTCATAAATTCGGCAGTTCTCTTCAGAAGTAGCTAATGGCCATCGGCCCCATGCATATGCGATGATCCAGTGCTTGTTAGGAGCCACCCCGTACCTGATTAACCTCTACTCCTCTAGAATATCTGCATCCAGTCCCTCCGCTGCCCTGCCACCAATTGAGCTTTAAGACTCTTTCGCAGCAACCTATTTATTTTCGCTTATTATGCCCCTCTCTCGGATTACACTAACTACGTGCTGTTCATGCACCTGACAATAACTACCAACATTCTAACTCTCTTTGCTCTATCCCCACGCAACTATCGACTCATATCAAATGGATACTCGTACCTTACTTACTGGTGCAACACTCTTGTCCCTACGCAGGCGATAGCAATCCACCTATACGGCTAATGATTCTATAGGATACTCAAAAGACATTTTCAGCATAATTATTGTTGCACAGTGTACATGCTTTTGTCTCCAGCCCAAATGTTATAACACAAGACACTAACAATATTCAATTCCATGCCTGTTCTTGCGGTCTTCTCTCGGTTGTCTCCCACTTTCCCTTTTCTCTGAGGTCCGGGACATCTTGGAGATCTGGAATTGGACTGAGGAACAATTTTGCCCAAGACGGACGGAACAACCCACAAGGACTGACATGGAGGATGGTAAAACTCCGCAAGGACCAACCTACGATCATCATAACCCTTGTCCAGTATGGAGAACTGGACACATCCTCATACTCCCATACATTATACATCTGAAAAATCTGAACAGCGGAAAAATTGAAACTTTTGCTCACCTGGACATACAACAAGAAGAAAAATCGCGATGTCCCTCTCCTCCAGCGACCCCAAAAATCATGGCGACCCAGAGCAAAATACCCGTCCAACTAACAGAGGAACTTAGAAGCCATTACCCCTCGAAAAACCGAAGGTGAAACCAGTCGTCAAGCGGCTTTGCCAGTTCAACATTAATGTTCAAAATGCTTTACGGCAGTGTTGCAGGACGTGGTGGGTTTTCGCCTGGCAAGCGTTCTCCCTATAAAAAGCCACATATGTCTGTTTAACAACACTGCGACGTGGCGGATGTGACTCGCCACTGAATAAAGTCACAGCCCACAACTACATACTGGCAAGTCGACTAGATTCACATATCAACTCCTCTTGACACCGTTTCAACTATACACGATTGAACCCGGAGTATCGTCGTGATACACAACAGTTTTAAACCTTGATCATGCTTAAGTTGGTGCGTCTCTATGAAGCTGAGAATAAACTATCTATTTATTTATTTTACCACGATCATACCACCAATTTTCTACTATTGCTGTCACGGTTGCCATAAAATATTTGTACAGTTGTACATATCTGATCATGCCTCCATGGGCGTGCCTCGCATAGTCGAGAATAAAGTATTTATTTATTTATTTATTTATATATGCCAAGTGTAGTACCAATGGACGTACTGGGATTTCTGCTGTCAAGTGTAAGCCATCCCATCGACCAGCGATAGCATCCCTGGTAATTGCATTTCATGCAACGGTTGTCTTTGTAGGATTATTTACGCGAAACCGCCGTTCGGCAATTACACTCCTCTGAAGTGGAATGCGCAGCGACAGTGGCCTATTTGTGTGGAACACCTTCGCCACTAGGTGGCAACTGCTGCGGTGGAAACCATAGGGCGAGGAAAGCATATGCATCCTTATTGGTTTGAAGCGAACGATGCCACCGTGGGAGCATTGGCGTGTGCAAAGGATGCGTCATGTACTGCATTATTTACAGACTCCAGAGACTTGGGAAGAGTAGTTCGTTTAGCAGAAACCGCCGGCCAATGAATAGCCCACTCCGGCTCATTACAATTGCACGGCGGAAGCACAAGGCGAAGCAGCTGGACTGCCACCCCTACTTTATAAATGCGGTATTTGGACGGAGGTTGGAGCCGCTAAGGACGCAGATGGAATGCACTTACCGAGCAATCTGTACACAGACTACAGACGTCATGTGGATAAGGCTTAAACACGTGTACGGTCTCTTGAAACACCCGTTCAGAGGTCGACCGGCCGACATTTAACTGCCTGAAGCGGCACCTTGTGTAGGGTAGTCTGGCAGACAGGCCGACAGGGATTGGACGCAGAGAACACAACTGCTCAGCTGCGAAACCCCAAGTGTGCCGGTGCGTACGGGATCCTGCCTGAAGAATCGAAACACGGCGGACCCACGTTGGTGACTTCGCTGCACCAATAAATAAATAAATAAATAAATGGTATATTCTCTGTAAAACGAGACACACCTCTAAAAGGCATGATCAAATAAAATAGGTGCAACGCGTATGGCTTGCGGATGGGGTGGTTCCCGAACTAAAGGATGCCCTTGTGCTACCATTGTAAAACAGTAACCGGACCACGCAACGTTACACGCGTCATCGTGACGTCAACTTGCTGCATTGTGTGTGCAAGGTGCTAACCCTATCCTTGCTAACCCACCTCGTCAGTGAGTTGGTGGAACGTAACGCGGTGGATGATCAGTGCACCCGGCTGCTTTTCGAGGTGGTCGTTAATTGTGCGAAAGGCATGACTGACCGTCATAGCACTCATGTACCGACGGTGGATTGCATTCACTGTAACGATCTCCGGGATGTTGTCTGGGCGCCCTTGGAATCGAAAAGGAAATCATGAACCTTATAACGAAAGCTGGAAGCTGTTTTTCACACTTCGCCACCTATAGCAGCGGCGCGACGTCACTTTCGCCCTGAAGGGTAGTGTACAATGCCACTGCAAGTTCGACCTCACTGCACGGTTGAGAAACCTGGCCCCTTAGATCAGGAAACATAAAGAGTCTAGTTACGTTTGACCATCGGTGTCTTCCCAGTTTGGCTCACATCTGGTGGGAACACGGCGTGAGCAACGAGCATGTTCCACGCGTTGTTGCTGGCACAGGAAAAGGAACTTTACCGCTCTTCACCGTCAGTTCACGCATCATGCTGCGATGGCTCAGCCACCTGTTGTGCAAGCCAGCCTAGTAACTCGCGCGACGTGCCTTGTTTGTTCACATTGCGTGTGGATTGACCAAGGTAAGGGATGGCCTAGCGATGACTTGCTCGAGAGGAATGAAGACCCTCACTTTGGGTTTGGCCTCGGTTGGGTCCATCGGTGGCCATCTACAGGAGGATGCCAAGAGTTACTTCGGCGCCCACTGTGTCTGTCCGAACCTAGGCTCAGTGACTCATGACACTGTTAATTTAATGGTGTCAGGTTTGTCCTCGTTTATGCTTGCGCACCTCCGGAGACTCCGCTGCGGACATAACTGGTGAAGCTGTAGGGGGAATCATCGAAAGCTGTGCGTGTCAGTTCATTGGGTTCCTGTTAACAGCCTCTTGTGTTTCACTCTGTCGGTGTATGCATTTTTTGAAAGGCTTTTGCCTAAAGTTGTTCCGGTGATAGTTGTCCGCCTCCACGTAACCTTGCCCCTGTTATCTAATACTTTGCACTTTCAGTGCATGTATTGTCTGTCCACATGCGGCTTTGAGAATTAATGTTTATCCGGGTTGTCTATATGATTAATCCGACACTACTGGGCTGGTTCCATGTAACCTTGGCTGCCGCTATCTGCTCCGTTGCAACTTCAGTAAGTCTACTGGCTCTTAACAAGTGGCTTTGAGAACTGCTGACTATCTGTGGTGCGTATATGGGTGAGCCGTCGCCACTATCTACTCCGTTGCACCTCCATAAAATGTATGGGCTGTGTACCTGCGGCTTTTAGAACTGCTGTGTATGCGTGCCGCCTATATGGGTGATACGACACTATTGCTCATCCTCCACGAAAACTTCGCCCCGCCAATTTACTCCGTTGCGCCTCCGGCAAGTATATTGGTTCTTAACAAGTGGCTTTGAGAACTGCTGACTATCCGTATATGGGTGATCCGTCAATACTGGTCAGCCTCCATGTAACCTTCGCCGCCGCTATCTACTCCGTTGCACCTCCAGTAAATGTATTGGCTGTTCACAGGCGGCTTTTTGAACTGTTATGTACTCGTGCCACCTATATGGGTGTTACTACACTATTGCTCAGGCTCCACAAAACCTTGCTTTCAGAACCCCTGTCCATTTGTGGTGCCTACTTCGGTGGCCTGCCAATACTGATCCGCCTCCACGCAACATGAGCTCCAGCGTACATATTTCGTTGCCCCACCGAGTTGTGTACTATGCGTGCACGTGTGGCTTTTAGAGCGCGCGCAGATTCCCTCCGAATGCATGCTTGCTCTGACCGTCGCGGCGCTTGTAGGCTGATGCTGAATGCCATGCGCCTATACACCACCGCTTATTTTACACACCAGATGGTTTCATCTAACATATCTTTTGGACGCTAGTACATGGTTGTACTGTCTACGGAGTTCTTTTTCCCATGTCCGGTTTACATAGCTTTTGACCTGTCACGGTGGCCTCTTACGCAGCTGGCAAAATCATTTCTCCGTGTTCACCCTTGGTGGGTTCCGAGCTGTATACGTGCTCACTCAACTAGTGGTGAATATTTCTAAATGTTTCAAACGTCCGCCAGCTTTATGGCATCCGGTTTCCCAATGTCCGGAAACATTTACATCCACCGCTGCTTATCCGCTAACACCTCATCATGTATCAGCTGCACTGCGCCTCTTCCCACACTCTGCCACCGGCAAGTGATGCCTCATTGCTTCATAGGCACAGGTACCACTGGATTTACATGATCACCTCTCTTTCAGAGCAACAGTGATATGCGCCGCCCTTCGTCATCCTACTTACTGCTGCCACTGCCTCTCCTCAAACACACAGCCCCGTAATGCGACGCATCTGTGAAACCTAGTTACAGGTATAGTTTCATTTCGTTAAGGAAAGCCCTTCTACAGCCAAGATAACATATGCCGCCGTCAAAGTGACCCCTGCCACTGTCTATTTTCCTAGGTATTCGCCGCACTTGAGCGTTCATCGGTGATATATGTACAAAAGTAAGGTTTCATTTTCATGGTGAAACCTCTTTCATAGTCGAAGTACATATGCGCCGCCCACAACGTCAAGGTTAACGCCGCCCCTGGCCCTCCTCCCGCCGACTGGTAACTCTATATCAGGAGTTAGTGATTGCAAGCCAATGGTAATATCAAACTTCAATGATGACCAACTTTCAGAGATATAGTACACATGCGCTGCAATCCGCCGTCTTCATTACCATCCTTGGTCATCCTGTGAGGTACGTGCATTAGTCGACTCTTATCATATCACCGGATCCGGTCTTCCTTCGCTTTTCGTCTACATTTCACATACCTAAGGGAACAGAGCAACGGCTTTTCTTAGTGCCACCCTCTGTCACAGTGCCTTGCCGTCCCACATCACATAGGCACCGTTAAAAGTCTGCACATTCCTTGCGGCGGACTACAAGCTCACAAGGTTCAGTGGGTGGTTCCGTGATCTTCAGACAATATATGGGCCAATTCCTACATCTTGACGTGTGAAGAAACGCCGCAAGCAATGCGAACAATATGCTCAGCCATTAAGGACGTGGTAAATTCACCTTATGCCGACATTTTCGACGATGAACTTGCTGCGGTAGCCCTAGTTTCTTCATAAAACTTGTTTACCTATTTCACTGAGCCTTTATAAATAAATAAATAAACTTTTATTCTCGACCATGCGAGACACACCTTTACAGGCATGATCATGTTTAGCTAAAAGTGTGATCAATAACGTACAAAAGTACATGTTTGGCATAACAATATATGTAAGTGTATGGGTGTATATGCATATGTAATTGTGTATGAATGTAGCTTGTGTCTTTGAATGTGCCGCAGCATTTTTGAATGTTTGTTGTCGTCAGGAATGTGAGCGATTGATGTCCTTGGGTTGGATAGCACTTTCCGGATATCCACGGGCCAGTGACTTTATTTTGTGGCGAGTCACATCCGCCACGTCACAGTGTTGATAAGCAGATATTTGTGGCTTTTTATAGGGAGAACGCATGCCAGGCGAAAACCCACCAAGTCCTGGAACACTGCCGCCGAACTATTTGCTGGAACGGGTTAAACCCGAACCACCCAGCTGGCATCACGAGGAGGTTGTTCGGCTAGCCAGCCTCGTCTTGTAATAATACATGACGAACCATTTTCAGTATTCTCGCTTGCTCGGTGATGAGCGTTCGCAACGTTCTACACAAAGACGGGAATATTTGCATATGGTTTGGGCGTCCTTCCGCCCACCTGATACAATTATACACCACCTTACAATCTCAAGGCGTATATCAGTACAACGTCGTCATGTGCATCGGTTCCCGTTTTTCTGCCAATCTGTTGTTCCAAACCCTCAGTTTCTACTAAGTACATCTTGTTAGTCTATCCAGCAGCGGGTTACTTTACAATTACAATGCGACACAAATAAGTAACGTAAAACCGGCTGCACATTCAGTTAAGATTAATGAACATGGAACCCCATGTCTTGATTATTTATTATGGTAAGCTTTACCGAATTCCATCTTCCCTACTCCACCGCATACAACAGATTAACTCCGTTACCATTCCCGAGGGAAAATCCGTTAAACGAGTTTAAACGTTTAAACATCTCCTGTTCCCCCCAACACCTCTTAAACTTCGAATGAGTAATCACGGACTTCGATGCACACGTACCATTACTTCATTCAAAAGCATCTTGCGTGAAGTAAAATCATTTCCTTCAGCACACCTAGCAGGAAAAGGATGATTATCACAATAACAAACAACTGCAGTCACCACTGTTAAATATAACATTCCTCTGGGTCCACAATTGTATACCACAAAGCCAGTTGTAATTAAAAACAATGTTTTTCAAGCAACATAACACGGACGAAATCTCTTCAATCTCCTATTTTACATTTATTATGCATCAAACATGCAGAAGTACATAGATTTACAGGGAAACAATAATTCACGTATACATTTCTTATGAACATACCATTATTTCTTACTACCTTCACTAACCTATATATGCATACATATATAGGCATATACGTACTATATAAGCATGAATATAAAAAGCTATATATATATGGGTATATGCCTATATATGTATGCATATATAGGTTAATGAGGGTAGTAAGAAATAATGGTATGTTCATAAGTTAGAAATGTATATGTGAATTGTTGTTTCCCTGTAATCTATGTACTCCTGCAGGTTTGATGCAAAATACATGTAAAACGGGAGATTGAAGAGACTTCGTTAATGTTATGTTACCTGAAAAACTTTGTTTTTGGTTACAAATGGTTCTGTTGTATACAACTGTGGACCCAGAGGAATGTTATATTTAATAGTAGGGACTGCAGCTGTTTGCTATTGTGATACTCATTCTTTTCCTGCTAGGTTTACTAAAGGAAATGATTTTAATTCACGCAAGATGATTTTGTATGAAGTAGTGGTATGTAAGCATCGTAGTCCATGATTACTCATTTCGGAGCTTAAGTGGTGTTTGGGAAACAGGGGTTATTTAAACAGTTAAAATTGTCTAAAGCATATATATATACATATATACATATTTATATAATTTCAGTTCAGTTCAGAGCAGGGAACACGTTTACACACACTCAGTAAATTATCTAACAATTAATAACGATTCTAATCACCATTTCGATTACACGGTTACGACATCCACAGGTAACCTTCACTACAAACTAATCCCTACTTAGGAACCGTATGCTATACATCGACACTCGCATATTTTAGAACATTTTCCATACATGCTGCTGCTTCCTTCATTTTACGAAGACCTAGCGCGCTCAGTCCCAAGCGATTTTCTACATTCTGTTTCTTTTTTGACCACTTGCATACTGTTATATATTAACTTCCTCATTCTTGTACAAATTTGCAATTAGGTATGATACAGAACAGTTTTTAGCTTTTTGGAGTTCCTGACCTCATTCTAAAGACCTACCGCAACAAATTAGCTCTTTAAAGCCCATACAATTAGAGAACTAAGAAACCAGTTGTCCTGAGGATCAAGGGGCGGCTTGATTGTACCATGAGGAAAATGTGTTGCTTAAGGACGTACCGTGGTACAAATTGTACATAGCAACGGTGTAATCTAACGACGTTGCCAAGGAGGAGAAGTGCGCAATAGCTGGAAAGTGTAGAGGAAACTGGATTGTGTACTGAATTGTGATGCAATAAAAATGGTTACGGTTAAGGGTGTACACCTATGAGATTTGTTTTATTATTTCGGTGGCTATACCTGCTGTTGCTGCTACTACTATGCTTGTGGATGACAGTGAGCTGTTCAGGTCTTCGGCTATGGGAAGTATGACAGTGTTGAAGACACTGAGGGGCATTTGGGAAGTTTTCAGATAGAAACGGCGACTTGTTTTTCCGTGTGTTTTCCGTGTCAGCGTCGGTATACAAGCGCGGAAGGGGAACGTAGTTGCCGGATGCAGGTGGCTACGGTGACATCCTGTACCACTACATTCATCGTCAACATTCCGGATCTCGTGGCACGCGGTGAGTTAATACTTATGCATCATGTAAACTAATGTATGTAGATACAAATCGTACAATTGCAAGGTGCGGTCCTCAGTGGTTATGTAGAAGGGCATACATGTCGTCAGAAGTTTCTGGATGATCCATAGCCCTGCTTTCCACCTGGGTAACCCTTGGTTTTACGCACTGAACTGTCGGCTGTCACCACAACAGAAGAAGGAAGTGCTGCGGTTGATGGACAGTTTCCACAGCACGCCGGATTTGAGGCGGTTCATATAGCAGGAATACGAAAAGCGTGTAACCCGCATGGACTTGAGTAATTTGCGCATACGTCATCGAAATAGAACGTCATGTGAGGTTCCGTAGGTGGCATCCATGTTGGAACGTTGCGGTGTTTGCCGGTTGGTGTCGGAGGGGAGCCATATTCGGTAAGTGTTTTTTCTCCATCAGTTATCCGCGGCATCGTTAAACGGTATGCTGAGGGTTTATTATGCGATACTACACACCAGTTAAATTATGGGGATATATATTGTGGCATTGCATGTGGGTGGACGTCACAAGTCTAGGGATTGCGTATTTACGCCCTATTACCGGATGAGACGTCGTGCAGCTACGGGCAAGTCGTGGAGGAGATGCGGGAGATGGGGCCTAGGAACACACGTTGCCGTACGGTGGTGATGGATAAACGTGCTGCACAGTTGAGGGCTTTTAATCGTTTCTATACAAACGCGAAGCTCATATTTTGCCGCTACCATGTGAAAGTTGACATGGCTCGACGGTGCGGTCGCTTACGTGAGAAATCGGATGCTCGCCGAATACAGTTACTCGCATGGCTGCATGACCTGATTTACACTCGAGGCGCGTCACTGTCTGAAAGGTTATTGAACGCCCTGTGACTGGGTAATACGGAATGCTACCGTTGTTTGTGCGCCACATGGCTGCAATATGCGGACGCTTGAGCTGCCCCCAGGCCGAGGGAGGTTGTGCTTTTTGGATGCTACCCGACCAACAAGGTGGAGAATGAAAACAAGCGTCTGAAGGAGTATTTGTCTGAGAGATCCTGCTTGCTGACTCTCTTCACCTGCGTCGTTGATCACGGCAGCAGTATCGTGCACGAACGGAACAGCATAACAGTTAGGCGTTGCGTGAGCGCCGTCTCCATTCCATCTGAGGTGTCTTCCGCAGCTTCCGTTTACACACAGTTTAGCGATTTCGCGGAGATTGTATTCCTAGCCCATTTCCGGGCATCCACAGTTCTCGGTCGTTGGTCTGATGGGCCAGATTGGTCAGTATCCTGCCCTCGTTCCAAGGTGCGTCGTGTTCACATCACCAATGGAAGCAATTGTCATTGCGAGTTTAGTCAGCAGTGGCGGCTACCATGTGCTCACATTTGTTACATCGCACGACTTCACGGACTTTCGGCGGATGACATACTGCTTGCTTGGCGGTGGATTGCGCCCCGGCAAGCTCCCGCAAGTAGCTCAGACGCTGTGCCGGAGGAGGGTGTGTTGGAGGTCCGAGATCGTCAGCCCGCGGATGGCAATGCGGTTGTCAGCCGTACTTTGAACCTGCGCAAGACCCAAGCGGTGCCGTCGGACATCGGCGCCCAAGTATGCAGCTCTGGATCGGATAACTTCTCCGCGGCATTGAACTCCTTGAAAATGCTTGCGGCACTGATGTCAAAGGAAGGACGTTTTCAGTTTTATGGTCGCACATCGAAGTGGCCTGTACCCCTTCCCCTGGATACGGAGGCTAACTTAAGGATGTTATGTGGTTTACCGACGCCGGGAACGCCACCTGATGTCACAGCGGTTGCGGTAGCCACAACGTCGGGAAGCGGTGCTCCGAGGGCGGTGCAACCCACTGAGGTGAATGCCGTACGCCCCATGATTTCAAAGCAACCAACCGTTCCCTCCACATCCGCAAATGAGTCCAGGAAATGCAAATCGCCACTGAAGTGCCGCCTGACGGAGGTGAGCCCTAGTAAGAGTGCTCTAAGGTGCAAAGATTTTTGGAAGCTTCACACCACCACATCCTCCTCCTACAGAGGGCCCGTTAAACGAAAAGGGCTTACTCAGGGAGGCAGTTCCGAAGACCTCCGTGGAGTCTGTCAGCAGGAAGATGACGTTTAATGTAGCGGTGACGCCGTGAGGTGGGTTATGGGCGATATGTGCTCGCAATGGTACCATGCATCCTGCGTTTGCTACTCTGATGACGGGGATTTCGCGTGCCTCTCTTGCTCGTCGTAGTGCCATTCAACCCCCTCACAGCTGCCGCTGCGCCGCACTATTCCGCGCGGATAAGTTATCTGTTCCCGTTCATGAAGTGTGTTTGAGGTCCGCATCAGCATTTGGAATCACAAAGATGGCGTAATTCAGTCCACCGCACTGCTGCCTTTTCCCTTGAAGGTGAGATTGCTTGTTTCCTCGCAATCATTCATCATGCATATAAATAGAGGATCCCAGTCCACGGATTGCAGGGTATTCCGTTAAGAGCCGCTTGGTGTTTACCAAGTTGCCGTAACGCATCTTCACGGTTGATATGGAACCGCACGCGCACCAGCCAACGGTTGACGGTGCGTGCCTCCGGAATTCCTTGATGACGTTGTTCCACTGACTTGCCATGAATGGTATGCTCGCTGCACTACGTTCTCCGCTTATTTGTGCTTCCAAATCTAAGGATTGGCGCTTTCGCATGACATCTCCCTGGGTCTTGCTTGCCAATTCCTGCGCATGGAGCCGCACAAACAGTAAAGTAGACACAAGCACCTCTGTTTTGCAGCCACTGCGATCTGGACCGCAAATTGCCGTCTCACTTCACGATGTCACGGAGGACCCCACCAGGTACAGCAGCCGCCATGTGATGCATCATTCATACTTATCCACAGGTGCCATTTCCTTTCCCATGGACACATTGTTGACGCAAGGGGCTTGTGGCAGTTAAAAAAAATAATATTTGACGCTCGAATGAATTGAGGCGTGCCAACTCAGGTGTGCTCAAAAGTTACAAGCAATTATGTGATGCAACAGATAGGTTACAAAGCAGTACGTGGCTGCGGCCAAAAGATGTACAATTTGCAGAAACAGTCGAGTCACTCATGAGGAGCAAAGTTAGCAATGGAGTACGGATAAATTGGGAGCAAGTGTGCGTATAGTAAATAAACAAGTACAGTAAATGGAATGGGGCGGTATATGAAGACAGCGCAACTTTGTTGTAGGTGTCAGTAAAATATTGAAACGTGTCTAGTCGAGATTCCAGAGTGTGACCCAAACAGTGAATTTCTTTAGTGGCGAGTCACGTCCGCCACGTCACAGCGTTGACAAACGGACTTTTGTAGCTTTTTATAAGGAGAACGGTTGCCAGGCGGAAACTTACCACGCTATAGAACACCGTCGTCGCTTGCTTTGAACCGTCATGTACAACTAGCAAAGCTTCTTATGAAGCATTTATTCATTCAGTTATCACGGTCGAGTGACTTCTCTGTTGGCTAAACAAATAGCACAGACAGTGTCCAACATGGACGTTGTGGTCAGTCGAGGAGGAAATATGGTTTTGCAGGTAAGTAGAATTTCCAGTCTATGAGGTCTCATCTTCTCTTATTATGTATATTTTCTTGGGTGTGAATAATTCGTGTCCAGCTTCCCTCCTTGGACATCGGTGCTTGAGGTGTTGGGTGCAGATGGCTGCCTTTGAAGTGAAGCCATGATCCGGGTAAGTCCTTGTTAATTATTTCGTCCCAACACAGACAGAGATATTTCCTCAATTCAATCCCGTATCTCTAAGATGTTCACGACCTCAGATAAAAGGAAAAGCGAGGAACAGGCCGAGAGAAAAAAACAAAAGGTACAGTCATGGTACCATGCATTGTGGACATCCTACTTTAAGACATTTACTTGAGACAACTGGTGTACAGCGTGCAACAGACATTACTCCGCAAACGTTTTTTGATTATGCAGCAGAAGGCATGCCCAATCGGTAAATTACTTTTACGCACAAGAGGATGAAGAGCAGGATGCCGGTAAAAAATTCACGAGGTTTAGCCTACAGGGTTGGAATTCAACCGGAGACCAGAAGTGGCTATATAAGCACGATTTATTACAGTCGGAAAACAGAAGATACAGTGACAATGAGGCGATGTACATACATGCTCCAAGGGACGCGAAGTAACTAAGAAAACCTAATAACCATCAGGTACATAGGTATATGAGGATGGGAAGCAGAGCATACTAGAAGCCGGCTAGAATTAAGTGGATATGAACGGAAGACTGGGTGTCGAAGGTAACACGATCGGGAGATAGCGCTAATGGACTGGGTTTCAGTGGCCAAACGTGTTACTCGGGTTAATCCTTCTACTTACTGATAGATAACTACAGTGTCACAGATTAGCTCAACCAACCAGCAAAATATAGGATGCAAACAGTCCACAAGCATACAGCTAAAATGATAAGGAGCGTCTCATTGCATGCCCCGAATATGCGCAGGGATGAGAGGAGCAAACGAAAAAGCGCGGTGAATAGAGTTGTTGAAGTTGGGACAACCGAGATAATAACGTTAGGAGACTGACCAACAGTGGCCAACTTTAGCCACTTGATTACGAAATTGAGTCACATGTGGATGCCTAGAGTGTCACATAATAAGCCGCCGAACCAGCTAAATTGTGACGCAAACGGTCCAAGAGAATAAAGTTTGGAGATAAGTGGTGGCTCTACCGCAACCCCATCCAGGCGCCGAGATGCATGGAGCCTACGACGGTTGGCTGCTGCCAATAAGTGTTGAAGAGAGTAAGAAGAACGACAGATAATGGCGTTAGGAGTAAGCGTTTCAGTGGCCAGCAAGAACATTAGAATTATGCCTTCAGTTACTATTGGATACCTATGGTGACACTGAATAGGTCAACAAACCAGCTGAGCTGTGATGCAAAGAGTCCAAGAGCATAAATGATGTAGGAAAGTAATTACCCCTAGTGAGCTCCGGATATCCGCAGAGTTGCATGCAGCCTATGGCGACTAGCTGCGACTAAACTGAGATAATGGTCCTGGGAAAGGTAGTATCAGTGCCTGGAGTAGCCATATCAGTAAGACCTTTGGTCACTAGTGGACAACTACAGTGTAAAATGAATAATTCAACAAGTGAGCAAACCTTAGAGAGAGGGACATTACAGGAAACTACAGGTTGGCGAGTATAGGCGTGGCTCCTGATAAGCTACATATTTGCATGGAGCCAACAACGACTTGTTGCTGCCAATAAGTATTGACGGGAGCAAGGCAAACGACAGATAATGGCACTAGCAGAGCGAGGTAAGTGGCCAGTATTGGCACTCGGATTAAGCCTTCAGTTACTTGTGGATACCTACAATGTTACAGAATAGGTCACCAAACAAGCTGAACTGTGAAGCGAACTGTCCAAAGAATAAAGGTTGTAGAAAAGGAGTGGCAACTACTGGGCGCCCGATATCCGCAGTGTTGTATGCAGCTATGGCGGCTAACTGCTGCCGCACAGAGAAAATGGCGCTAGAATACGGAGTATCCACGGGCGGGTAGAGCTGTTATCGAACAACATGCTGATTGGTTGAAGTAAAAGTCTCAGACATTTTCCGTCTAATTCATTGTCTGTATGTTTAGTCCGAAATTGAAATTTCCGGTCTCTGATCGAGTTTTGTCTCTCGGCTCCATCAGCAAGCTTTTAAATAATTAAATAAATAAATATTTTGTTCTCGACTATGCGAGGCACGCCCATGGATGCATGATCAGATAGTACAACCGTACAGACATTTTATGGCAACTGTAACGGTGACAGTATAAAATTGCTCATATATCCATGATTGGAACTGTACAATGGTGAAAATGCGAAATAATAATTTGGCTGTAGTGAAACCGGGACCTCGGCAATAATAAATTGAGGATCCTGAATGATACATCGGAATATAATTGAAGAGCACGCTCAAGAGAGATATGACAATACAGTGCGTTCGTGCACAAGTAACGCAAAGGTCAATGGTGATTTCTTAGAAAGCAAAAAGACGACAGTATATGCAGATGTAGAAATTCAAGTGTAACGAACCTATCTAGAATGGTGACGCTAGTTGACCTGTCAGTGTGAAGTTATGGGCCGTGACTTTATTCGGTGGCGAGTCACATTCGTCACGTTGCAGTGTTGTTAAACGAACATATGTGGCTTTTTATAGGGAGAACGCTTGCCAGGCGAAAAACCACCACGACCTGAAACGCTGCCGCCAATCAATTGAATGGCAAGTTGTAACTGGCTATGTTTCTGGTTGAACGTTTGTTTTCTCGGTTATTCGCAGTCAGGTTGCGTCCCATTTTTCTGCCTGCTGATGTGTTAGCCGGGTGCCTATCGCCTTCCTGAGTCCTGTCTTGTGCCCGATTGGTAGGTCGGGAACTAAACATACTTTTTGAATATGGTGTGTTGATCCTCTGCAGAAACAAGTGAAGTCTCCGAGGGATATACATTGAATTATGTTGGATTGTTGTTGAAGTCTTGAAGGATAGAATATGGTTCCCAAGAAAGAATCGCAGATCCCCTGGGGTATGTCGTAAAACTGATTAGAAATATAGGAAACCACGGCCAATTGAGCGGTCACCGCGGATTGAAGAGTTCATAATGACCAATTGTCCTGGCTTTGTATCGCAGGAGAATGTGCCTTCCGAAGTCAAAAGTAGTTCTCCAGGCAAGAGTAATGTGGAAGATATAGCATTAGGCAAACTGAAACCAAAGGTTCAAGCCTCGGAAAATTTGTATCCGTGCATGATAACGAATGATTTGTCCGGTTAGTAAGTTGTAAACGGGTTGATAATCTTCCGCTCATGTCCAGATAAAGGAACTGTGTGGCTTGTATTGTTGTCGCAACAATGGACAATTCCTTAGGTGCGTGACGCCGTACCTGTGAAAAACTCGGGAAAAAGGGAAACGAACAGAAACAGCCACAAAGACAGAAGAATGGGATGCGTCTGGAACGCAGTCAATCAATTGCGGCGATAACTGAACCATTGTATCCCTATACATGTACTTGTTATTTAACTATCGCATATGTGTGTGTCATGCATAGCGCAATACGACGAGAGGCAAGCAGAACACGGATCAGTAGAGAATCAAAGCTTGTTCCTCACACTAACTTTTCCCTCTCTCATTTGGCTTCTCTTTTGGACAATATCGCAACTCTTCAATTGTGGTCTTGGTACCGCTAGCCCCAGCGCAATATTTCAAACTTTGCTGGTTCCTCTTTGATAGCATGTTTGGAGGCATTGAGAGCGGGAATAGTACACATGGTGTCAGTAGTGTGGGCCCATACGGCCCAAAGGTTTTACGAAGTCTATGTCCACAGAATGCATGATGTAGAGCTAAGAAGTCAGATCATAAATGTGGAGTATGTTGATGAGGAACTAGTCCGAAGAGTTTGTGGATAAACCGCGGGTCAAGTGAGTGAAGCATGAGGAAATAGCTGCAGGAATACTTAAGGATAGTGGCATGTAACTGATCAAATATGTACGCGTGTTCGTACGGGAGCAGATTTATGCACAGGATTTGTAAATGTGATATCGGTCAACTTGCCAACGTGAGATTGAGGCGGTGACTTTATTGAGTGGGGAGTCACATCCGCCACGTCCCAGAGTTGTTAAACAAGCATTTGTGGCTTTTCGTAGGGAAAACGCTTGCTAGACGAAGACCCACCGCGGTCTGGAACACTGCCGACTAGTGATATGACATTGACAGGATTGCATCTGACCGATTACCCTGACGGATATTCGCAGTCAAGTTCCACAAATTTGTTTCCCATCTGAACCGAACTGGTTGTGTGGTCTCCTTCGGAGTCGACCGCAAGTGGTTGGAGCTGTCCAAGTCGGATGAATCAGGTGACTTGTATTGATTTGATTCGTTTTATGGGTTCCTTTAGTTTGTCAGGACTGCGAAGTGCAAGTGATTTCTTTGTTCGGTGTTGATGCCGTGTCCAGGTGAGCTTCGCAGGTGTGTCCTCAGGTGTACCCCGCCGGTAATGTTATCCATTAGAACAAAGGAGAAATGAAAAACGGACCGGCCAAACTGCCAAGGACATGGAATAAGACCATATTAATGCATAAATATAAAATTTGTGGTAACGTTGTGCTGGTTAAAAGCAGTGGAATGACCGAATATGTTATATATCATATCCGTAGTTTTACGTACAAACGCGAGACCCCATATTCGCTGAATGTGGGAGACAAAAGCTGTCCGAAGTGACCTAAGGTACGCAAAAGTCGTCCTGTGTGGAACCCTGGAGTATCAGGCGTTGTTAACCGGTGAATGATTTAAAGGAACCAGAAGAGCATAGTACGTTGTTTAATATGCGCTAAAGGTATATGTTGAGCTATCGATTGACAGCGGTAGAGCTTATCGTTCTAACATTTATGAGAGCCAGTGGAATTGCTACGCCGGGTGCGCGACCCATGAAAATGAAGATGAAACCTGTTCCATAATCGGATGCTAGAGAAACAGCTGAGTGCAGGGGTGGGACGCAGTGTCAAAGTTATGACGAGAATGAGATTTATGTACTACGGCTGTAGCGAGAATACGGTTGCAAAGCCAGCTTTGAGGGAACTGGAATAGCGGAGAAAGACAGGGATTTCTACAGTGCGGCAAACACGTTAACTATACGGCAGGAAAAGGCGATACTGAGAGTCGGGTTAATTATGAGGAAGTACCTTTCCGCTGTTAGGCATTCAACGTTAAAAACAGGTGCGAGAAGGGCTTGAAGACTACGGATGTAGCGAGAAAATAAATAAATAAATAAATAAATAGTTTATTCTCAGTTTCATAGACACACCAACTCAGGCATGATCAAGGTTTAAAAACAGATGTGTATCACGACGACACATCGGGTTCCATCGTGTGCAGTTGAAACGGTGTCGGGAAGAGTTGATATGTGAGTCTAGTCGACTTGCCAGTATGTAGTTGTGGGCAGTGACTTTATTCAGTGGCGAGTCACATCCTCCACGTCACAGTGTTGTTAAACAGACATTTGTGGCTTTTTATAGAGAGAACGCTTGCCAGGCGAAAAACCACCACGACCTGAAACGCTGCCGCCAATCAATTGAATGGCAAGTTGTAACTGGCTATGTTTCTGGTTGAACGTTTGTTTTCTCGGTTATTCGCAGTCAGGTTGCGTCCCATTTTTCTGCCTGCTGATGTGTTAGCCGGGTGCCTATCGCCTTCCTGAGTCCTGTCTTGTGCCCGATTGGTAGGTCGGGAACTAAACATACTTTTTGAATATGGTGTGTTGATCCTCTGCAGAAACAAGTGAAGTCTCCAAGGGATATACATTGAATTATGTTGGATTGTTGTTGAAGTCTTGAAGGATAGAATATGGTTCCCAAGAAAGAATCGCAGATCCCCTGGGGTATGTCGTAAAACTGATTAGCAATATAGGAAACCACGGCCAATTGAGCGGTCACCGCGGATTGAAGAGTTCATAATGACCAATTGTCCTGGCTTTGTATCGCAGGAGAATGTGCCTTCCGAAGTCAAAAGTAGTTCTCCAGGCAAGAGTAATGTGGAAGATATAGCATTAGGCAAACTGAAACCAAAGGTTCAAGCCTCGGAAAATTTGTATCCGTGCATGATAACGAATGATTTGTCCGGTTAGTAAGTTGTAAACGGGTTGATAATCTTCCGCTCATGTCCAGATAAAGGAACTGTGTGGCTTGTATTGTTGTCGCAACAATGGACAATTCCTTAGGTGCGTGACGCCGTACCTGTAAAAAACTCGGGAAAAAGGGAAACGAACAGAAACAGCCACAAAGACAGAAGAATGGGATGCGTCTGGAACGCAGTCAATCAATTGCGGCGATAACTGAACCATTGTATCCCTATACATGTACTTGTTATTTAACTATCGCATATGTGTGTGTCATGCATAGCGCAATACGACGAGAGGCAAGCAGAACACGGATCAGTAGAGAATCAAAGCTTGTTCCTCACACTAACTTTTCCCTCTCTCATTTGGCTTCTCTTTTGGTCAATATCGCAACTCTTCAATTGTGGTCTTGGTACCGCTAGCCCCAGCGCAATATTTCAAACTTTGCTGGTTCCTCTTTGATAGCATGTTTGGAGGCATTGAGAGCGGGAATAGTACACATGGTGTCAGTAGTGTGGGCCCATACGGCCCAAAGGTTTTACGAAGTCTATGTCCACAGAATGCATGATGTAGAGCTAAGAAGTCAGATCATAAATGTGGAGTATGTTGATGAGGAACTAGTCCGAAGAGTTTGTGGATAAACCGCGGGTCAAGTGAGTGAAGCATGAGGAAATAGCTGCAGGAATACTTAAGGATAGTGGCATGTAACTGATCAAATATGTACGCGTGTTCGTACGGGAGCAGATTTATGCACAGGATTTGTAAATGTGATATCGGTCAACTTGCCAACGTGAGATTGAGGCGGTGACTTTATTGAGTGGGGAGTCACATCCGCCACGTCCCAGAGTTGTTAAACAAGCATTTGTGGCTTTTCGTAGGGAAAACGCTTGCTAGACGAAGACCCACCGCGGTCTGGAACACTGCCGACTAGTGATATGACATTGACAGGATTGCATCTGACCGATTACCCTGACGGATATTCGCAGTCAAGTTCCACAAATTTGTTTCCCATCTGAACCGAACTGGTTGTGTGGTCTCCTTCGGAGTCGACCGCAAGTGGTTGGAGCTGTCCAAGTCGGATGAATCAGGTGACTTGTATTGATTTGATTCGTTTT
The DNA here is from genome assembly GCA_944474145.2 of Dicrocoelium dendriticum. Taxonomy (NCBI): domain Eukaryota; kingdom Metazoa; phylum Platyhelminthes; class Trematoda; order Plagiorchiida; family Dicrocoeliidae; genus Dicrocoelium; species Dicrocoelium dendriticum. Next base: position 152,182,136 of record OX104064.1, on the reverse strand, counting down.
ATGGGTTCCTTTAGTTTGTCAGGACTGCGAAGTGCAAGTGATTTCTTTGTTCGGTGTTGATGCCGTGTCCAGGTGAGCTTCGCAGGTGTGTCCTCAGGTGTACCCCGCCGGTAATGTTATCCATTAGAACAAAGGAGAAATGAAAAACGGACCGGCCAAACTGCCAAGGACATGGAATAAGACCATATTAATGCATAAATATAAAATTTGTGGTAACGTTGTGCTGGTTAAAAGCAGTGGAATGACCGAATATGTTATATATCATATCCGTAGTTTTACGTACAAACGCGAGACCCCATATTCGCTGAATGTGGGAGACAAAAGCTGTCCGAAGTGACCTAAGGTACGCAAAAGTCGTCCTGTGTGGAACCCTGGAGTATCAGGCGTTGTTAACCGGTGAATGATTTAAAGGAACCAGAAGAGCATAGTACGTTGTTTAATATGCGCTAAAGGTATATGTTGAGCTATCGATTGACAGCGGTAGAGCTTATCGTTCTAACATTTATGAGAGCCAGTGGAATTGCTACGCCGGGTGCGCGACCCATGAAAATGAAGATGAAACCTGTTCCATAATCGGATGCTAGAGAAACAGCTGAGTGCAGGGGTGGGACGCAGTGTCAAAGTTATGACGAGAATGAGATTTATGTACTACGGCTGTAGCGAGAATACGGTTGCAAAGCCAGCTTTGAGGGAACTGGAATAGCGGAGAAAGACAGGGATTTCTACAGTGCGGCAAACACGTTAACTATACGGCAGGAAAAGGCGATACTGAGAGTCGGGTTAATTATGAGGAAGTACCTTTCCGCTGTTAGGCATTCAACGTTAAAAACAGATGCGAGAAGGGCTTGAAGACTACGGATGTAGCGAGAAAATAAATAAATAAATAAATAGTTTATTCTCAGTTTCATAGACACACCAACTCAGGCATGATCAAGGTTTAAAAACAGATGTGTATCGCGACGACACATCGGGTTCCATCGTGTGCAGTTGAAACGGTGTCGGGAAGAGTTGATATGTGAGTCTAGTCGACTTGCCAGTATGTAGTTGTGGGCAGTGACTTTATTCAGTGGCGAGTCACATCCGCCACGTCACAGTGTTGTTAAACAGACATTTGTGGCTTTTTATAGAGAGAACGCTTGCCAGGCGAAAACCCACCACGTCCTGCAAAACTGCCGTAAATCATTTTGAACATTAATGTTGAGCTGGCAAAGCCGCTTGATGACCGGTTTTACCTTCGGTTTTTCGCAGAGTACTGGCTTCTAATTTACTCTGTTAGTTGGACAGGTACTTTAGTCGGGGTCGCCATGATTTTTGAGGTCGGTGGAGGAGAGGAACATCGCGATTTTTCTTCTTGTTGTATGTCCAGGTGAGCGAAATTTCAACTTTCCGCTGTCCAGATTTTTCAGATGTATAATATATGGGAGTATGAAGATATGTCCAGTTCTCCATACTCGACTAGGGTTATGGTCCTTTCGGAGTTCTACCATGCTCCATGTAAGTCCTTGTGGGTTGTTGCGTCCGTCTTGGGCCAAAACTGTTCCTCAGTCCAATCCCAGATCTCCAAGAAGTCCCGGACCTCAGAAAAAAGGGAAAGTGAGGGACAACCGAGAGAAGGCCGCAAGAACAGGCATGGTGTTGAACATTGTTAATGTCTTGTGTTACAACATTTGGGCTTGAGACAAAAGCATGTACACTGTGCAACCATAATTCTGCTGAAAATGTCTTTTGAATATCCTACAGAATCATTAGCCGTATGGATGGATTGCTAACGCCCGCGTAAAAACAAGAGCGTTGTACAAGTAAGTACAGTGCGAAGTATCCGTTTAGTAGGAGCCAATAATTGCGTGGGGATAGAGCAAAGAGCAATGGTTGTAGAACCAGCGCCGAAGGGGACCAGTAGTACCAGTAGTGTGAGCTGCAGCCTTAAAAGATGCTGTGTGGCACTCTAAGGTGGACATCCACCGTGGAACGTTAAAGTCAGATAGAATGCTGGTTATTGAGTTGCTGGCAGCCTGATTAATTAGTATACAGGAGCGGCACGATTTATTAGGCTCGCGATAAACTGATAGGCGTACGGTGTTGAATACAAAAGAGAGAACAGACAGAAATGCTTGCAACAGCTGTAGAGAGAAGTATTGCTATAAGGACCGAAGCAGATGACGAATGAGGGAGAGACGTTAATGTGAGCGAAATAACTTGGTAGTGGAGCCGAGAGGCAAACTTAATCAGAGACCGGAGATTTCAATTCCGTTATAAGGGAACAAGCATACAGATATTGCATCAAACGGAGGCAAGTAACATGAGACTGCCACTTTTACCCATGTGTACCTCCGTCAATGGCAGCCGCTGCGCAAAATAATAGAAGCATTGGCATGAGACATATGGGCATTTGGATCCTCAGAGACCGGACTGGTCCAAAAGGTATAAGAATGAGAGGCACAGTAGCGAAAGGAAAAGAGAGTGGATGTTATATTTTATCGCGCTCTGTTTTTAATTCTTCTTCAACTGGCCCTGTGGTGATCTAACCCCACTGATCCGTTGCTTTCTCTCTGACGGCTCCTATGCTACCCAGACTTAAGTGTTATACGCTACGCAGACCCAACGCTCTTGTTCCCCTACCTCGTGAGGCTGCTAGACTCGTTCAACTTCTGTTGCAGCCACTTTTCCGGCGTTTATTTTACGTGCGATTCCTACGCGCTGACCAACTCAGTCTTGCCAGGCTAACCACTTGTTTTCTGACTTCAGTCAGAGTTCTTCGACGTTACAAACCGTAGAGACTGCTGGACTAGTTCCCTCGCTACTGTTATAGCCCTTTTCTTACCTTCTTTATACGCCTAGTCCCAAAGCGCCCATTAATACGGTCTTCTTAGCTGGCCTCATACTCAATGAATACATTTGGACTTCTGGGACATCATTTCTATTGATATGGCTGACATAATGGTTTTGTTTTTACATTACTTGGAGAGCGTCGTGGGTTTTCCACTCTTTACCAATTATCCCTTCTCATCTAGATCATAACCCTTTGCATCGCTTTCTGTTTTCATTCCTTTTTAATTTGGACGACCGGCTTTACTGCCCTGCCGTTATCCTGTCTCCCCTGACCCGTCTGTCTCTTTCTGCCTGCTTTTATTTTCTTATTCTCCGTCGCCTTTTTTCTTTATGCGCTCCATTTTTTATTTTTTACGGCTTACACTCATTGCGGTTAGCCAAGTTATCCTCGTGCGCATTGTCTCCTTCGCTCCGAGCTCGCTCCTGATTATTGGCGGCATTTGGACCAGTGCTAAGTAATTCTTGACTTGTACCTCGATTATTATGCTCAACTTACCACTGTTTCTATTCCTGTGCTCTATACCTTATGCTCGCATTTGTCTATTTCTGAGACAGTACGTGTGATAACGACTCCCAATACATGGCAGCTTTGGCCCCTGTGACCATTTTTCTAGATTCTGACAGCTTTTGGAATGTGGAATCATAAGCGCGTTAGCGTAATTACTCTTATGAACTACTCCTCGCACTGTCGTCAGCATTCATCCGCTCCTAGCCGATTCCTTGAATTTCCCCTTGTAACGTACCTTTAGCTATTTTGCTCCCGCATTCGGTCTCAACCTAGTTGCCTTTAGTTTCACCTAAGATGCCTCTCGTATTCGGATTGCTGCCATCACCATCTGTTTACCTGTTTCTCTCTAACCATTGAATCACTCGCTTAACGTCTGTTATTTCGGTCTTTTGACCCTGCGCATGCAGACCTTCTTCTTACCTAGTAATTGTAGTCTGAGTCACACCAGCGACGTAATGTATAGAACGCGCTTGCAAATCATGTATACTACACAAAATTACATAAGTTTTAATGTATAATAGGCACCGGTGTGCGCCACCAGTATGTGTTGGTGCTTCTTGATTCATTGTTGTCTCTCTGTTTGGCTGCCACTTGTCCGTTGCCCGTTTTTCCCGAGATTTCCACAGTTTCTTCCGCCAAAACAAGAACGTTTATCCACTGGGACTGGTCGACCCATCTTCAAACGCTTGGTCCTTTCTCCGGGAAATGAAGAACCCACACATTGTTCCAAATGGAGCTCTTTCCGCCATCCTGGAGACGCTACACTCATGGGGCCTAAACAAATTGGTTTAGCTCACCTCGTACTCGGAGCGAACAACTTACTCACCTGGAATAATATATTTACATGGATCCCCCGTTCCACAACCCAAGACAACCAACTCTGGCTTGATTACCTTCACTGCCTCAAACATTCCTATTCGCCAGTCACCTGGAGCTATCCTGATGTCATTTCACGGACAGCGTTGCGTCCGTATACGTGGCTTCTCCGATGGCCCTTCATGGAACTTTCACTAGGCTATGGAGACAGTTAAACTTAGTTACATTTGAAGGAACCCCGAATCCACTTTGCGGAGAACGGCATTTTTACCTGTTATGGACATATTCAGCCACAAGAAACAACTTCACTCACCGACCCCATGACAAGTCCAGCATGAATAGCTGGACACGGTTTGCGAGCAGAACCAGAATATAATAGAAAAGCCGGCCTCTATTAACAATGTGTTAGCTCACCTGCATCATTATCATTCGACACTTCGAATCTTTTGCCTCTCTGACCGGCTTCAGCGACGGCTGCCGTATCAGTTCTAAGTCACTCGGCTAACCCACTAAGCATTTTGGCTGTCAACCGACCGTGAATAATAGAGTGCAAAATCGGTCTATACGATACATTGTCGACTTTCACTACTGCTCAACGGAAGCTACGGCAGTGGTCCAGGACGTGGTGGGTTTTGCCTGGCAAGCGTTCTCCCTATAAAAAGCCACATTGTCTGCTTAAAAGCAATGCAACGTGGCGGATGTGACCAGCCACAAAATAAAGTCACAGATAAACCTTTCACACGGACGCAGTCCTCAGCCTTCTACATCCAACTTGTGCAACCAAGCCTACTATGAAGAATGTTTTGATGAAGCACAGATCAGCCCTATCTTGTAATGGTCGATGGTTGCACCAAAACCTTGCTTGGGCACCTGTGCTCCCGGATCACCACCTGACAAAAGTACCCCCAACTTTTGTCTTGACGGATTTTGCGCGCTACAGCGCCATCATGTTCCTTGGTCTGACTACTACCTGACAATATGCGCACTCATATGAATTACATTTTTTCTTTTATAACTTTCACTAAAACGAAATGTTTTAACATTCCAAAGAAGCTATGCCAGTATGCATATTTGATCACGCTTTTACAGGTCTGTCACGTATTGCCGAGAATATACCATTTATTTATTTGTTTCTTTATTTATAGAAGCAAAACTCAAGCAGAGACCGGAAATTTCAGTTTCGGAACAAGCATACAGAAAATGAATCAGACGGAAAAAGGCTGAGACTTTTGCTTCAACCAATAAGCATCTTGATCAATAACAGCCGATGAGCAAAGAATGAAGCATTGGCTTAAGACTTGTTAGCCTTAGGAGTTTCAGCGAGAGGACTGGTCAAAAGTTTATGAATGAGAGGCAGTACAGCAAAGGAAAACAGCAAAGCTTGGAATTTTGCGCTGCGGCTAGCGGTACCAAGACCACAATTGAAGAGTTGCGATATGGACCAAAAGAGAAGCCAAATGAGAGAGGGAAAAGTTAGTGTGAGGAACAAGCTTTTATTCTCTACTGAGCCGTGTTCTGCTTGCCTCTCGTCGTATTACGCTACGCATGACACACATATATGCCATAGTTAAATAACAAGTACATGTATAGGGATACAATAGTTCAGTTATCGACGCAATTGATCGACTGCGTTCCAGACGCATCCCTTTCTTCTGTTTTTGTGGCTGTTTCTGTTCGTTTCCCTTTTTCCCGAGTTTTTCACAGGTACGGCGACACGCACCCAAGGAATTGTCCATCGTTGCGACAACAATACAAGCCACACAGTTCCTTTATCTGGACATGAGCGGAAGATTAGCAACCCTTTTACAACTTACTAACCGGACAAATCATTCGTTATCATGCACGGATACAAATTTTCCGAGGCTTGAACCTTTGGCTTCAGTTTGCCTAATGCTATATCTTCCACATTACTCTTGCCTGGAGAACTACTTTTGACTTCGGTAGGCACATTCTCCTGCGATACAAAGCCAGAACAATTGGTCATTATGAACTCTTCAATCCGCGGTGACCGCGCAATTGGCCGTTTTTCCTATATTTCTAATCAATTTTACTACATACCCCAGGGGATCTGCGATTCTTTCTTGGGAACCATATCCTATCCTTCAAGACTTCAACAACAATCCAACATAATTCAAGGTATATCCCTCGGAGACTTCACTTGGTTCTGCAGAGGATCAACACATCATATTCAAAATGAATGTTTAGTTCCCGACCTACCAATCGGGCACAGGACAGGACTCAGGAAGGCGATAGGCACCCGGCTAACACATCAGCAGGCAGAAAAATGGGACGCAACCTGACTGCGAATAACCGAGAAAACAACGTTCAACCAGAAACATAGCCAGTTACAACTTGCCATTCAATTGATTGGCGGCAGTGTTTCAGGACGGGGTGGTATTTCGCCTGGCAAGCGTTCTCCCTATAAAAAGCCACATATGTTCGTTTAACAACACTGCAACGTGACGAATGTGACTCGCCACCGAATAAAGTCACGGCCCATGACTTCACACTGACAGGTCAACTAGCGTCACCATTCTAGATAGGTTCGTTACACTTGAACTTCTACATCTGCATATACTGTCGTCTTTTTGCTTTCTACGAAATCACCATTGACCTTTGCGTTACTTGTGCACGAACGCACTGTATTGTCATATCTCTCTTGAGCGTGCTCTTTAATTATATTCCGCTGGATCATTCAGGATCCCTAATTTATTATTGCCCAGGTCCCGGTTTCACTACAGCCAAATTATTATTTCGCATTTTCACCATTGTACAGTTCCAATCATGGATATATGAACAATTTTCTACTGTCACCGTTACAGTTGCGATAAAATGTCTGTACGGTTGTACTATATGATCATGCATCCATGGGCGTGCCTCGCATAGTCGAGAACAAAATATTTATTTATTTAATTATGTAAAAGCTTGCTGATGGAGCCGAGAGACAAAACTCAATCAGAGACCGGAAATTTCAATTTCGGACTAAACATACAGACAATGAATTAGACGGAAAATGTCTGAGACTTTTACTTCAACAAATGAGCCTCTTGGTCAATAACAGCGGATGCGCAAATGAAAAGTAGCGTTGGCTTGATACTTATGGGCATTAGGCGCTGCAGAGTGCGGACTGGTCCAAAAAGTTTAAGAATGAGAGGCAGGATAGCGAAGGGAAACTAGCGAAGATTGGGACTTTGCGCTGGGGCTAGCGGTATCAAGACCACTATTAAAGAGTTGCGATATGGACCAAAAGAGAAGTTGATTTAGAGAGGGGGACGTTAATGTGAGCTAAAAAGCTTTCTGGTGGAGCCGTGAGTCAAAACTCTATCAGAGTCAGGAAAGTTCAAGTCCAGTAAATTCCAGGCAGTATAGTTGATTGCTAGCTTTTAGGGGCTGTATACAGTCCCAATCTGGGACAGTATGTTTTAAAAAATTGCTTGCGTTTGTAATCCAAATAGTTGGAAACCCCATGACAAAACGAAATGTTTTCCGTGTCAACACTTCGCATACAAGCTGCACATGTGTGTGAGGAAAAGTTTACGCATTTGTCACGAGAATAAAATATCTATTTATCTATTTATCATCAACTGCAATACATTAGCTGACTGAACGGATGATTCGCTACGGTGCAATAATTACGACCTTAACCGGATCAGCTCTCTCACTCCATAGACGTCAGCCCACCTGGCTGAATCCTTTTCATGCAGACAGCCTGCCTGAACGCAATACCAAACTCAGTGCTAACTTAAACCCTGCAGACAACGCACTTACCTAAATTCATACATTCATCATCATCATCATACATTAATTCAGCATTAAAACGGTTGTTTTAACATTCCAAAGAAGCTACGCTTGTATGCATATTTGATCACGACTTTGCAGGTGTGTCTCGTTTTACCGAAAATATACCAGTTATTTATTTATTTACCTGGTGAGCAACGTCCGTTTCCGGCTTTGCCTGTCAATGTGGCCAGTATCCATCACCCTTTTATTCTCGTCAACGCCTTTTGGCAGCAGCTAATCGTCGTAGGCCCCATGCATCTCTGGAGCTCGCTTGGAGCCACCACTTACCTCCAAACTTTATACTGATGGACCGTTTGCAGCACAACTCAGATGCTTCGGTGGCTTATTCTGTGGCACAGCAGGCATACACTTGTGATCAAGTCTTACTCGATTAGCTCTACCCGCCCAATTGATACTCCATATCCGTGCGCCATTTTCTCTGTGCGACAGCAGTTAGTCGCCATAGGCTGCATGCAACTCTGCGGATATCCGGAGCTCACTAGGGGTAATTACTTTCCTACATCATTTATGCTCTTGGACTCTTTGCATCACAGCTCAGCTGGTTTGTTGACCTATTCAGTGTCACCATAGGTATCCAATAGTAACTGAAGGCATAATTCTAATGTTCTTGCTGGCCACTGAAACGCTTACTCCTAACGCCATTATCTGTCGTTCTTCTTACTCTCTTCAACACTTATTGGCAGCAGCCAACCGTCGTAGGCTCCATGTATCTCGGCGCCTGGATGGGGTTGCGGTAGAGCCACCACTTATCTCCAAACTTTATTCTCTTGGACCGTTTGCGTCACAATTTAGCTGGTTCGGCGGCTTATTATGTGACACACTAGGCATCCACATGTGACTCAATTTTGTAATCAAGTGGCTAAAGTTGGCCACTGTTGGTCAGTCCCCTAACGTTATTATCTCGGTTGTCCCAACTTCAACAACTCTATTCACCGCTCTTTTTCGTTTGCTCCTCTCATCCCTGCGCATATTCGGGGCATGCAATGAGACGCTCCTTATCATTTTAGCTGTATGCTTGTGGACTGTTTGCATCCTATATTTTGCTGGTTGGTTGAGCTAATCTGTGACACTGTAGTTATCTATCAGTAAGTAGAAGGATTAACCCGAGTAACACGTTTGGCCACTGAAACCCAGTCCATTAGCGCTATCTCCCGATCGTGTTACCTTCGACACCCAGTCTTCCGTTCAAATCCACTTAATTCTAGCCGGCTTCTAGTATGCTCTGCTTCCCATCCTCATATACCTATGTACCTGATGGTTATTAGGTTTTCTTAGTTACTTCGCGTCCCTTGGAGCATGTATGTACATCGCCTCATTGTCACTGTATCTTCTGTTTTCCGACTGTAATAAATCGTGCTTATATAGCCACTTCTGGTCTCCGGTTGAATTCCAACCCTGTAGGCTAAACCTCGTGAATTTTTTACCGGCATCCTGCTCTTCATCCTCTTGTGCGTAAAAGTAATTTACCGATTGGGCATGCCTTCTGCTGCATAATCAAAAAACGTTTGCGGAGTAATGTCTGTTGCACGCTGTACACCAGTTGTCTCAAGTAAATGTCTTAAAGTAGGATGTCCACATTGCATGGTACCATGACTGTACCTTTTGTTTTTTTCTCTCGGCCTGTTCCTCGCTTTCCCTTTTATCTGAGGTCGTGAACATCTTAGAGATACGGGATTGTATTGAGGAAATATCTCTGTCTGTGTTGGGACGAAATAATTAACAAGGACTTACCCGGATCATGGCTTCACTTCAAAGGCAGCCATCTGCACCCAACACCTCAAGCACCGATGTCCAAGGAGGGAAGCTGGACACGAATTATTCACACCCAAGAAAATATACATAATAAGAGAAGATGAGACCTCATAGGCTGGAAATTCTACTTACCTGCAAAATCATATTTCCTCCTCGACTGACCACAACGTCCATGTTGGACACTGTCAGTGCTATTTGTTTAGCCAACAGAGAAGCCACTCGACCGTGAATAACTGAATGAATAAAGGCTTCATAAGAAGCTTTGCTAGTTGTACATGACCGTTCAAAGCAAGCGACGACGGTGTTCCAGAGCGTGGTGGGTTTCCGCCTGGCAACCGTTCTCCTTATAAAAAAATACTAAAGTCCGTTTGTCAACGCTGTGACGTGGCGGACGTGACTCGCCACTAAAGAAATTCACTGTTTGGGTCACACTCTGGAATCTCGACTAGACACGTTTCAATATTTTACTGACACCTACAACAAAGTTACGCTGTCTTCATATACTGCCCCATTCCATTTGCTGGCTAGCCGAACAACCTCCTCGTGGTGCCAGCTGGGTGGTTCGGGTTTGACCCGTTCCAGCAAATAGTTCGGCGGCAGTGTTCCAGGACGTGGTGGGTTTTCGCCTGGCAAGCGTTCTCCCTATAAAAAGCCACAAATGTCTGCTTAACAACACTGTGACGTGGCGGTCGTGACTCGCCACAAAATAAAGTCACTGCCCTGTGGGTATCCGAATAATCCTTTCCAACGCACGGACATCCTTCTTCTACTCGAGCATTGCCGACGATATGAGAGTCAAAGTTAGAGCAGCACAGTTACAAACACTACCCTCACAGTGACACACCCCCCACACACACATTTACATAGTTACATACCCCCTACATAAGCATTCACTGGTACGGCAAACATAACGTATTCTTGCACATTCTAGACCACGCATTGTTGTCATAATGATCATGCCTGTAAAGGCGTGCCTCGCCTTGTAGAGAATAAAAACTTTATTTATTTATTTATTTATTTACTGTGCTTGTTTATTTACTATACGCACACTTGCTCCCAATTTATTCGCACTCCATTGCTAACTTTGCTCCTCATGAGTGACTCGACTGTTTCTGCAGATTGTACATCTTTTGGCCGCAGCCACGTACGTGCTTTGTAACCTATCTGTTGCGTCACATAATTGCTTGTAACTTTTGAGCACACCTGAGTTGGCACGCCTCAATGCATCCGAGCGTCAAATATTTTTTTATTTTTTAACTGCCACAAGCCTCTTGCGTCAACATAGTGGCCATGTGTGACTTGCGTTGCGCCTTTTACAGCTCCACCTACACGGCATATATTTTTTGTAAACTATCGGCGATGATATCTGGAGGCCCGTGCTTTGGTATCACGTTTTTTCAACGGAGCCTTTTTGTTACCCTTTACATAGGACTACAGGGACGCTGTAGTTGGTAACAAGCTCACACAAATAGGCGGCTGGTACGTAGTCCGCTCCATGCTGGATGGTAACAATGTTTTATTCTGGCTCGTCCACTCCCTACGCAGTAATCATGTTGGAGATTGCTAGACGGACATGCACTTTGTCTGAATGCACAGCCAACGCAGCCACCCAGGGGATATTACACAACCGACATATAATTTAAGGAAATGCGAACACGCAAAATCGACACAGTCCATGCCGTAAAGTAGCACAATTGAACAAGCGAGTGAAGTGAAATTAACTGATCTAATGGGTCTGCGCCTACAGATTGACATGTGTGGCTTTCCCTGCACCATCCATCGTTCCATCCACACACCCGAAGTAATAAGACTATGTGGCATGTGGATGTGAGCCACCTTTCAGCAACGGAGCCGGTCCGCTCTCCTTCAGCGTGCACAGCAGCAACATTACTGTCGGTCTATGTAGGGAAGCAGGCGTACCAGACGTAAACCAAGCAAAGGCTGAATCGTAGCCCTTTCCACACAGAATGCTTGGAACCGCTCACTGAACGTACAAGGCAACTGGGACCATGCACCTTGTCCCACCCCGAAACGAATAAATATACCCTGGAGATAGTATAGGAGTGGTAGTAAATAATAGACTGATAAGCATCTCACTAACACCCACATCAAGCGCGAACACACTGGGGTATCAATCAACAGTCACAGCTGAAATGCAAGGATCACAACACGCAAGCACACGTACAAACAAGATGCGAGGACGATGCATCATACGTATTACATTGACCACTTAGTGGCCTTGGTTAGTAAAATGCATCGGAAGCAACGATCTTACCAAACGGCGCGCTGATGATGATGACATATAAACCTACCAGCCCTCTCTTATACGTTGGCTCAATGTGGAGACGCTGGCGGCTTAACAAACCCGCTTATCTGTGGCATTCAGGACCGCATGTGCTAAAACACAATGTCCTCGAAGTCGAATGCCTTTGCAACGTTGACGCCTGTTGCTTTCTCAACCGACGGTACGTTTACACATGTAGTCGTGATTTTCCTTGCACCTGGGCAACCACCCGCTTTTTATGATCCCGCCATCTGGGCCGATCAACTGCAATCGACACCCAAAACCTGAAAATCACGTAACTTCCGTTTTCCCACGTGCCGCTCCTTTGCAAGCATGTGAGCATAAAGCAGCTGTTTCAGCATGTGGGTAGAGTCCATACGGCGGATGGGCCCGAACCACCTTGAGGTTTCTCCTGCCACTGCGTCGGACTACCTTCGTGACTGCAATTTGGTCACTCCATCCAATGCACATAACACGACACATACACTGTTGATGGAAGCGCTCCAGATAACGGACAACCTTTCACTAAACCGTTCAGGTTTCGTTGCCGTGTAGAAGAAAGGACAAAAATCTAGACTTGTATACCAGCAGCTTTCTCCTATCAATGCGCTGGCGTTCGTTCCACACATGGCATTCCAGCTTACCAAATGCAGCCGCAAACTTTGATACGCCGCTTTCAAGGTGACAACATCTCGGAGTGGTTTCCAATACTTGGTCTGCAACCCGCATTTGGAATAAGCCCACGAACCCCCGCCCGGGTAAAGACTAAAAGACAAACAGTGTCGCACGTGTTTATGGCGAGCTCGACTTGGTACGCTGTCAACGCGATAGACGAAGTCATGTGCTGCACTTGGTCCGCGCTGTGCTCAAACAATACACAGTCTCCAGCAAACAACAATATACGGAATGTTGTCTCGCAAGCTATAGATCCCGCACACAAACGAGGAACATTCGGCAACTTACCTACAATACAGTGTCGCAAACGGACATTTAAATCGCAAGCAGTGTCATAAGTAAAGAACCTTGCATAAACCTAAATATTAAAAAGGGCACGAGCTAAGACACAGCATTGCTTCCCACAAGACACAACTGCAAAGTCGTCTGTAGTCTGACCATTCAGCTGCACCTTCACCATCATACTAATGTGCAGACATTTATAAAACTTAAAAGGTTACTCAAACAACCAAACGTACCCAACATCGGTCACAGTGCCTCGCGGTTCAACGTGTCAACTGCTATTGTGTGAAATCAACCAACTGCGAGTACAACAGCCGGTGTCATTTTCCACCCTTCTGCCGCAGCTTGCGAGCAGCAAACACACTGTCGATGGTGCTTCAATCCGAACGGAATCCATATTACACTTCCGCTACGTTCGGTTAAAGGACCAGAATGACGATTTGGTTAAGCGTGATTCATGCAACTACATTCCTCACACAACTAAGCAGGCTGATGACGCGATAATTCGTGCTATATCGCTCGCTCCAAAAGCCATAGTACGAGCGTTGCACAAACGCATCCTACAGCTCAGAAGGCACCCCTCAAAACACAAGCGTTGTACCAACCGGTGCAGTTAAACTACCAGAAGGGTTCCAGCTTGTTTAAATACTTCAGATGAACTCCCATTAGCAGTGGCACATTTACCGTTTCTTAGCTGAGCTAGTGCTCCCTCCGTCTCATCCAGCGTTGGTGTGTTGACAAGACACGTCTTCATCTCTAGTTGTTACTTCCCGCGCAACACAGTTTATTCAATAGCTGAAAGTATTTAAAAATTGTTCAACGTGCTTTCGACAGACCTGCAATTTGGCTGCAGCCTGTGTAAGGTAGCGTTAGCAACTCCATCAAGTAGCGTCCTCAGCAACCCCCACCTCGGTCCATACCCATAAGCAGGGTGTCAAAGCATTCCCTGTGTTGGCTGCGATGGGCGTGGTATTCCAGCAGCTTCGCCTCCCTCGTCCACCATGCATTTCTACTGAGACAGAGCTCTCGAGTCAGTCGCTGTCGAATTTTGCGAAAAATTTCTCTTCTTCCCCGTCACACGGTCCACCACATGTGCAGCGAGTGCAGCGTTCTTCTAGGACATCCATGCGCAAGTCGTCGCACCGTTCGCATCAAAACCATAAGGGCGCCTACAGTTTGTGCGCCTGATGGTCACCTCGGGATCATCTGGTACCTGTTCGCAAACATGGTGCCACAGGTCTTCCACTGTGGCTATGCATTTCACGTGGCACAGGTGTGCAGCCATTGCCTACTGAAGCTCAGCACTATGCGGTACAGTACCGAGGGAGTGAACGTTTATGTTACGCCTCCGATTCACGGTAGGCACACAGCACATACTTAACCACAAGAAGATGTACAATTTGGTCGGCACTATATTGTAGTCAGTGCCACACTCAGCTCCAAGCGGTATACTTGTCATGCTCACTTCACGTATGTCGTGTTGAAGTACGAGGACATTCAAGTGGGCGAGCCTGACCACTCCGTAAGTGCATCCAATTTGCTGTAGCAATTGCTCACAGTGCCAAACGAACGTTCGTGCTCGTCTAGTCGTAAGTGGCACACAGTGAGCGCAGCCTGTTACCTTTCGCATTAACTAAACCGACGCCATGGGAGCCGATGACATCTGTCCGCACCGATGCACTTCGCCCAACGCGTGTTGGGATCACCTAGCAGAAGTAGTCGGTCGACTTCCAACACCGACCGTATCAGGGAGGACCATTCAGTGTAAAACCTATCACGCGTCAGCAGGATAGGCCATGACTGAACCATTTGTGCTTATAAAGTGGCAAACTTACCTCTTCCGAGTCGTAGGTGATCAGTCATTGGTCGTGCACTGTTGACAGTGGCCCCACCCATCAGCCGGTCATTTGTGGCCATAGGAAATTGCAAAGCAGGTCTCATGTTCACGTGGTGCTGAGGTGGCATTGCCCACGCAGTGGAACGTATTGTCGGTACAAAATTCCTGTTACTTACCTATCTCTGCTGGCCCGGTTCTATCTGATCGCCGCAAATGTCGATAATATAGCCCCCTGTCCCATCGCTCCCTGTGCACAAATACCAGTGGCAGCTGGGCCGTTGTTGCATCAAATTGCACTCCAAATTCAGACGCTGCTGTTTCGATTACCACACCCATAACTGATGGGAAAGGTAACGCTGCACGGATGCGCAGCAAATCGCTGGGTCTCCCGACTACACTCCATACTCCCAGGAAAGACACTCAGAAACAATTGGATCCGCCATTTGTAAGATGTACCAATGTTCATGAGTCAAGTTGGAATTCCTTGAACGGAGAAACAGGTAGATGACCTGAATCAATTGAATCTCATAAGTAATCTCCTCGGCATTCTGACTAAACCCTCCAACTTGACGAGGATCACCCGCCACCCGAATTTCAAGCATTATGGCGAAGCCAGGCTTCTTCGGGTTCTGCTAAACTCTGTCAATGAGGCGGAATCAGCATTGCTTTCGATTGCTCGTCTTCAGAACGAAATCAGTTTGGCCTGCGTCTTTTCACACGTTCCATGGAACGACTGCAAACGAGCGAGACAGAGCTTAGAAGAATTCCGGCTAAACACCGCAGCCAGAACTGTTAATGTCCACGGCGTCCCCTAGTCTCACGAACACGATGCATGTGAAGCGAAGGCACACGACCAGGGTCAGTGGCGCTATGTTCGTGAAACCATATTCTTGCATGACGTTGCAGCCATTTCCCTCTCGAGGCTGTCAAGATCAGAAAGCTACAATGGATGTGGCCCAAGGATAATTAAGGTTGTGCTACAAACTAGGCAGATGGCACCTGCGCTACTAGAAAGCTGGAATTGACTTCGGAACAGAATGCCAACCGAGATCCAGTCCAAAGCGGAGAACGAAACTGTCGTCCGACTAAAAGCACCACCACAGCAGGCAAACGAAGTAGTGCTCTTATCCGAAATACATACCGGAAGCAGGTCTAAAGCAAATGAGGATCTTACTGTGCGATCCTGCAGCCAATCTCCATGCACAGTGTCGTCAGAGAGCTAATCATGATGCCACTGAACCCAACTCCAAGCGACTCGCCGATAATACCACAAAAGCGACTAGCGGCCAAACATACAACGGTCGACACAAACTCTCACCCTAGCCACAAGTGTCTCAGATCGTTGCTTAGAACCGAAACACTCTGCTGCATGTACACGAATGCCCAAGGCCTCCTCAGCAAAATAGCCCAGCTTTGTTTGCGCCAGACAACAAACGCTTGGGAACTCATCTACATAACCTCGACTTGGTTGTACTCAGGGGTTACGAATCCCGTGATCGCAATTCAGGGGATGTCCTCGTTCCGACACGATCTTCCCAGCAGGGGAGGCGATGCTATCCTATACTATCGTAACGACTTGCAATGTGAACCATTGGATGATCCGGAGACACGAGTGATTGATTCGCTCTGGTACAGCTTGTGTCTCAGACACAACGACATCTGCGTCGTGGCAGTCGTACATTGCCCTACATCGCCCACTCCAGAGATGGATTTCTACCTAATATTCTCACTGACTTACAGCCACATTCTTATCTACGGCGATTTCAACGTGCACGACTTGGAAACCTCGGCGTCCCCCAACGAAACATACAAGTCCGAACTGCAAGACCTTGTCGCAGGTATCCCGCTCTACAATCACATCACCTCACCTACCAGGTACAAAGCTGATAACAAACCATCGGTACTTGACCTCGTACTTACAGATGAGGAATTCATGATCGAAAGGCCATTTATAGACACCCCGCTAGAGTTAATCGATCATGTCACCATACCTTATGATTACGCGCGTTATGCTGAATATCCGGAGGAAAATACAGAACTAACGCGTACTATCAGGCATTACAACACCATGAACGACTTATTAGGAATTATTGAAAGGTTGCTCACCTGACAGCGCCTGGATTCGGTTTGTTGCACGCCTCAGCAATCTAATTGCAACTGGTTCAGAAACGAAGAGAGTTCGCGCCACCAATCCCTCGTCTTTCATCAGAAGTAGAGCCCGCAAGCGCATGGCAATAAGAATGCAGCTTGGAACACTTATAGCGCTCGTCCTAGTCCCGAAAACTGGAGTGATTACGTGAACCAGCGCAACCGTTATAACATGCTTGTCCTTGAGGACAAATTAACTCACCAACAATATTTAGCCTGGAAATTTGTCAAAAATAATAAGTTCCTATAGTTGGCGGCATCCGGTTTCGGATTAGCCTGTCACTGTGGTCAACCACATGACGCATGCGCCTACAGAGGGACCATGGGCGGCTTGCGCTGCACCATAGACAGCTCCATCCACACAATCCAATCCCAGTGTAAACCCGAAGGAAGAAGACCGGGAGGAATGTGGATGGGAGCCAGGTTTCATCAACGGACCTGGACCACACTCCTACACAGGCAAACACAAGCACGCTGTATTTGGGAATCAAGCGCACACAAGGCGGTGGCTAAACCGTAGTCCGCTACACATTGAGTGCATGGGACCACTCTTCGTGCCTAACACGGCCACAAGGAGCGTGCACCTCGTCCCCTCCAGCAACGACCAACTGTCTCCTGGAGCCAATACGGACGAGGTAGTAGGTAAGAGACATGTTAGCACCTTGTCAACATGCACATCAAGCGCAGCCACACCGTGGATATCAAGCAACAGACAATCAACCGAAACGGCGGTATCAAATAAAATAAATCGAATAATGCATGCAGATACGGTGACATAACTCTTCACTAAATGAGCGTATAAAATTAATTGGTTACAAAAATACGCGAAAGGTTCAATACGTCGGAAGATATATCTTAAGGAAATGCCACAACCGCAAAAATATTATAGAAATAAAATGCATTTGGCTTAAGCGACGTCGTAGCTGACCTCGGTTGGAGCGTCTCGGCTCCCTGATTGGGGTCCGAAAATGATGAACACTTTTGGCTGGATACGCTTGTTGATATGGATAGGAGCAGACCTCAGTGGCGTTCGTGCTGTGAGTTTCTTTGTCCCACCCCATCCCTCTTACTCTCCCTCTCCAACTACGATCTCATTGTTTAACATTTTATAATTTTGCATAGTAAATTACTTTTTTCTGCTGCATCGTAGCCGGCAGGTAGCTTAACGGAACCATGCCCATCCGTTACGGGTAGCTCAGCTGATTTGCACCTGTTGCATTTGATTCATTTTTTTCTTTTAGGTATTGTGTCACAGTAGTTGAAGTGTCACCCACGTCTAGCTAAGGTGTACAGTGTGTTTGTGTGTGTGACATTATTATAAACTGCATTAGAACAATATAGCAAACACACCGCATGAAATAAAGAGAGGGCATGCAAGCATGCGGTTAGTAAATCGAATGTAGCGTATCTACAAACGCCGCGCAGGTTCTGCCGACGTTCTCTACAGCACCCGTCGTCGCTTGGGTGTTGATCCAGAGTGGCCTCGCTCATGGCTCATTAGGCCTGCCTGACTCAAGCACTCAATGAACAATGATTTATCTCGGGTAAAAAAGTAGTTGCTTGACAAGTCCCAGAGGATGGTGGGGGCAACACTACAATTAACAAAAGATAGGCGAGTTGCCTGTTTGAGCGTTTAGCTACCAGATACGCTGATTAATAATAGTAGTGTAAGTAGGAATTGAATGCGAACGACGAGACAAAATGGAGGCAGTTATAATTGTTGTACTCTGTGAGAAAAATAAAAATTAAAACGAGAACGCTTACTTCTGTCCCGCATCCGCAGGTTTATGTAACATGTTAATCCTAATCGGAGAGATAATTAATATATTTCAAAGTTGAACAGTTTAGGCAACGAAGCGATGGAGGCTAAGGGCAAGATCCAATCGTTTTTTTGAAAATATCCAAAGTATGGGAGGAGACAACGAAGTTTGTGAGAGAGTTCCGGGGTTGGTAAACCTGAAGAGAAAAATAATTCCGCTGGCATTCCAGGCGGCTAAACTGTGCACACAATTTCAGAGGGTTACCTCCGAGATTTTTGTTATGGCAGAATTTCAGCAAGTAAGGACATACGTGATTAAGGTCACTCAATATTTGGTAGACTAATGTGCGATCGCGGCGTAGCTTTTGGTAGCGGCCACGGAAAACTCTCAGTGATTTTAGCTTTTGATGGTAGGACAGATTTCGTAGACCCTTGATGTTCTTCGTGGTCGCGCTTCAACCAAGTTTGCCAAGCTTGGGTGGCGTATTCAACGTGAGGACGCACATAAGAATTGTGCAGCATGGGGAAGATGAATGGGTCGAATCTTCCGAACGCTGTCCGCAGCAAACCCACATGCTAGTTGGCTCACTTCGCAACTGCTTCTGACTGTTTTGAACAGTTAAGGTCACCTCAAGGTCACGTACTTGAGAAGTTAGTTGCAATACATGTGACCCACGTTTACACACATAGTCATGCCTACGACGCAATGGAATAGCGTGACATTTTGCCACATTGTATGGTAAGCTATTTTGAAGTGGTCAGTTCGAAATCCTGTTGAGGTCACGCTGGAGCTTTTCGTGGTCGTTCGGTTCTTTGATCGCTCGGCATAACCATATCATCCGCGAAGAATAGAAAATCAGAAGCAATTTCCCTCCCCAGATCGTTTATGAAAATCAAGAATAGACGGGGCCCGAGCACCGCGCCTTGTGGTACTCCGCACCCCACCTCAAATGCCTCGGATCGGGATTCTAGTACTCTCAGTCTCAATCGAGGATCGTGCAGGAAATTGCCTATCCAACGCAGCAGTAATTCACCAATGCCATAGAGTTGAAGTTTATGAAAGAGAATTTGGTGGTCTAAACGATCAAAAACTTTTGAGAAGTCCAAGTCAATGACATCCACTCCTGCCCCAACATCAATTGCTTCAGTCCAGTATTTGAGTGCTATTAACTGGTTCGTAGTGCATGAGCTCCATTTTCAGAAGCCGTGTTGCTCCGGTGCTATCATCCTGTGACATTTTAGGTACTGCATGGGTGTATCAGCGAGGATAGACTCCATAACCTCGGAAAGCACAGGGAGTAGCGTTATAGGACAGTAATTGGTTGGGTCAGTTCGACTACCTCCCTCATGAATAGGAGTGATTACCCCTCGATTCCATATTGTTGGGATATGGTTCTCCTCCCTACAGCGCTGATAGGATATAACCAGAGGTTCCGCCAGATCACGGGCTGCTGCCTGTAGAGCTTTCGATCGAATGTTAACGACACCAGGAGAGTTGTGGATTTGCAGGGCAACAATTGTTTTGACACACTTTCCGCAGTAAAAGTAATATTGGATAGAGCTGATGGTGGGATAATCGAAGCGGCCATAAGCAATGAGTCCGTTACTTTGGGGAACTTACATGAGTAATGGAACCGTAAGAGATCGGCAGCTTCCCTTGTTGATTATTTGCATCCATCAGTCGTGACCAGTGTTAGAATTCCGCACTAGACCTTACGAAGGCTATTAACACGCCTGTATAACATTTTGCGGTTCGTGCAGAGTTGCTTCAGTAACTCCCGCTGATGCGTCACCTTGTCCCCGCGGATCAATTTCGGACAAAGTTAACGACGTGACAGGTATCGGCATTCGTCAGTCTTTGTGAGCTCGTCAAATCAAATCTCTCAGAGACATACAGTTACGTTATCTGCTCCTTAGGAATGACGCCTTTGAATTTACGATGGTATGACTTCGGTTCCGATGCACGCGATACCAGTGAACGCCTCACAGGCGACGTCTGGAAGGCATTCGGTTAAGAACCTCCAATATGTATCCTTAACAAGCGTGGAGAGCACTTTGTAATGCGTGACAGTATATACTTCACAATTCTCCGTTTCACTACATTCCGCATAGCATATATAGTCAAAGCGTGGTAACATCAATAGCCTTTGCTTCTGGCTCCGGCACAACGCCCCAGTCAAGATCAGTGAAAAAATCTTTCACCTCTAACACCGAGGCTAGCTTCCAAATGGAATCGGATACCCCCTATATCGCACCTATGGCGAGACCTCAGCCTGGTGAAAATTCAGTAAGCAAGGGCCCGAATACCAAGAAAAGAACCAGCCGTAAATGTCAAGCTACACGCACAAGCGACCTACTAATCAACGGGAACAAAGTGCCGTCACAGACCGACATATCATTCGCGGTAATGACGAGTGCTTACGAAGATTCACCAAATTCACGGTCCTCGAATTCTTTCCACGCCACTTGTAACAAAACACCTCAGACTAGAAACACTACTTACCACACTAGTAAGACTGAAACCAGAAGGAATTATCTTCTGGACAAACCCATGCACCGCCATCCAGCATTTGTCAATAATACTCAAAACATTAATGACAGTAGGAAAAACTGGACAATGCTGCCCAGTGCCTCACCTGAGACCTACGCTGGAACCCATACACCACCAGTTTCCTTCGATCATTTTTTAGGAGATGTGGGGATGGCTTCGCAGCCATTCCCAACAATAGCACATCCGGCCGATACCAACTTCATGGCCCAACTCTTCCTACAATTTATTCAGATGACACGGCTAGCTCAGTATCATTCCAACCAGAGCTTTCACCCAGCGCCTCATCATCTTCCTTACTCCAACTTCCGACAGAACTTACAAGGGATGCATTGTCCTTATCTCAGAACATCGTAGCAGTAGGCACGACTGCTTCATCCCTACACTCTCTTCCTCTGTCCACAGATCTCCATCCCAGCACTCTTGATACTTCCGAACCAAGCAGTGAACTCCTGTCCACTGACCCCGATAATACATCTATAACATTATTTAAGCAAGCACTAGAACTCGCTGATAAAACACATGCCATGCATGTCCTACTTATAAATGCACGTTCCCTCAGGAACAAAATAATTTGCTTAAGAACACTTGTCTCCCTCGCGAACCCACTAGCTATATTGGTCACTGAAACATGGCTAAAGGAGGATACCCCTGAGTCGGTTTACCATATCTCGGGTTACAAAGCTTTTATCGGTTGTCGTAAGTCTGGTCTAGGTGGTGGCTGCGCCATCTATGTTCGAAATGCTATTCACGCTTCGGTATCGCCTACCCAAACACTGGGACGATTCGAAGACTCCGTTTTTATAGACATTATAGTTGATAATCTTCTAATCATTATCGGATGCGTCTACCTACCGCCCAATCCTAACCTCGTTGAGATAAGCGCGTTACAGAGCGTTTTATGCCATCTCGTGTGCCAGTCCGCGAATCGCAAGATAGTAGGCGGGGACTTCAACATGCCTGATCTGTCGTGGTCCTCTAACGACGTCCCCAATAAGTTTAAAAGCTTCATCGCCCCTGTGCATGTATGTGGATGGACTCAGCATGTCTTATCTCCCACTAGAAAGAATAACATATTAGATTTGATATTTACTATCGGCTTCACTGCAGCTTCCACCGAGATACTGGGACATTTTCCCGGTAGTGATCACAGAGTGATCTCTTTCTCATTCAGTGTCAATGCTCAGTTGTCAAAAACACCCTCATCAAAAACACACATGATTATCAGCTCCTACAAAATCGCTGACTGGGGCCTTTTTGCAAGCTTGATAAGATCGGCGCAGTGGGACACATTCTTCCTCGCTAGCGACCCTCAGACTGCAGCAGATGAGTTATATAACAACATCCATCGGTCAGTAGATGTGTCGATTCCGCGAAAGCATATAAAACTACCTGTCTCTGGAGAAAGGCCTACACAACACAAATTAGCTGTAAAGCTCAAAAAGTTGCTCAAGGCGTATCGTAAATCCAATGACTTCTGTTTCTTAATAAAGCACCAGCAATTGGTTACTATTAAGGAGAATGCAAATCAGGCCATGCTGATTGACAAAGAAAAACAAGCACTCGGTAGCCAAAATAGAAAACAGGAACTATTCAGATTGCTGAAGCGCAAGACCGCTAAACAGAACCTAGATGTTATCTCGCTTATGTCTGCAGATAAATGCTTAGTGAATGACCCGACTTATACCAGCGAAATGTTCAACAACTACTTTGCTGCCTCGTTTAATGAATGTAGTGATCCTGCGACCTTGGATCTGCAACATCACACGAATGATCAAGTCAACAACATCACATTCAATCTGTGCGCTATCCAAAAGCTCATAAAGTCCAATAAAACCTCCTATTTCACTGGTCCGGACAATCTCCCATCTGCTGTCATAAAATTCGGGGGAGATGACATCCCCTTGCTGCTACTGAATATGTTCACCTTATCTATGAATTCTGGTATCATACCGGCTCAGTGGAAGGAGGCCATAGTGATGCCCCGGCATAAATCAGGTTCACTGTACGACGTAAAAAATTACCGACCGATTAGTCACACATCAGTATTGTCTAAAATGATGGAGCGACATGTAAAGTCGAAAACGCTTGAATTCCTATTAACTCGAAACTTAGTAAACAATTCACAGCATGTATTCCTGAACTCCAGGTCCTGCATCACTTGTCACTTAGAATTTTTAAATCACCTTGTCAGTTCACACGATCGTGGCTTATCGGCAATCGTCATCTATCTCGACATGCAAAAAGCCTTCGATCGCGTACCTCATAGTCGCCTACTAGCTAAGCTCCAAACCTACGGTATAAAGGACCCCTTACTGGCTTGGTTTAGCTCATATCTCTCAGATCGCTCCCAGATAGTACAAATCCAACAACATAAATCTCAACCCAAGGCTGTTACCAGTGGGGTGGTACAAGGCAGTGTTCTTGGTCCATTGCTATTTCTACTTTACGTTAACGACGTCTTCAGCGTAGTTAAATGCGGCACACCCTATCTTTTCGCCGATGACATCAAAATAGTGTACTCCTTCCATCCTACCAACCTCAGCAATACTCTAATGAAAATCCAACTGGACCTCCATGCGTTTGAGGCTTGGTGCAACACATGGAAAATGTCTTTCAGCACTGACAAATGTAGCGCGATGTTATACAGGTGCAATGTTAAGCACAATGCTCTGACCCTAGATAGCAAACCACTTACTATCTGTCAGACCATCTGTGACCTAGGGCTTCGCTACTCATATTCCCTTAACTTCTCAGAACAAGCATTTTATGCAACAGCCAGAGCTAAACAACGCATTGCATTGCTATTCAAAAATCTTACTCTGCGAGATTCCATTTGTTCAATGTATGAATCATTCGCCCGCCCTTTACTTGAATATTGCTCAATGGTGTATAGCAACTCCAGGAAGCATGATCGTATCGCCAGAGAAAAGGTACAAAGAGCGTTTACAAAGCGCCTTATTGGTACGAGCTTAGTGTTACCCTATTCTGAGCGATGCGACCTACTTAAGCTTGACCCAATATGGCTTCGACGCCTAAAAGTAAACTTAGTACTTTTTTCAATATCCTGCACAAAAATGTCCACACCCCTAGCATTGATCTATCACTCATGAAACCAAATGGATACAATACACGCAATAGAGAAAATTCTGTGATGGTAAGAAGGTCAAAGACAAACATATCAGCAAACTTTTTCCTAAATCGGTACTCCCGTATTTGGAACAAATTGCCGACCGATATTCGTTCTAGCACATCTGAGTATAACTTTCGTAGAAAGCTTGAGGAATATCTTACAGTCAGCAATGTGATTATGCTCCTGCGCTGCCCTACAACTATTCAACAAACGTATGAACAAGGTCCAGACAACATATAACTGAAAGTTGCAAATGACTGTATCAGTCAGATCAACAAACACCCGTTGATTCCCTGCTTACCCTTCTCTTTTATTGCCCACTCCGGATCTGCCTGCCCGAAAGCTCACCGCTGATTAGTGGCTCCACTGATACATCGATGTGTTGGAGGTCCAGGCTTCGGTTATCCTCTTCATCCCATCTTGGCTCACTATACTTCCCCTTGCTTTTACTTGGCTCCACTGCAACCATGTGTCAGTTGAACCACTGGCAACTTGGTTAGCTGGACTCCCAAATCCGGTTAACTATCTCTCCAATCGTAACTTCACTTCCGTTTCACCCGCTGGCTCACCTACCATTCGTTTGTGAAAGCACTGACGCTTTGGTAGGTAAAGCACCCGGATCCTTTCTTTACATCTTCAACCCACCTTGCTCCCCAACACTTAGCTTCGGTTTTCACTTGACCATATCTTGCTGGCGAATCAACCGACACATTGTCAACATCGACATGTTTGCCACTCAGGACTACTGTAACTTCGTAAACATATCACTGGCGTTCTGTTGGACCAATTCCCTGCATAATCAAACTCCTAGCGCAGTTAGCCAAACTACTAAAGGTTCGGCATTCTTGTTCACAGCCCACAACCCACACATCTTAAGTAATCCGCAATCCGTATTGCGCCTCCTAATTGTAAACAACATCTGAAATACAATAATAACATAGTTGCTTAAATATTTCCCTTTTTCACTGTGCAGTAATGTGGACTTATTTTTCCCTGTTAGCCAGACCCATACTGCTGTTCCTTATGCTGAGTCCAGAAATTTGGTTGCGAGACCCTCCCCACACTATATTATTCTCGATTCCACACATGTACATAATTCCCTAGGAAGTTTTCGGCCTCCATCGCACTAATACTTACTAATACTTGCTATTTCCCTTCTATTTACGTTGATCCGGACCACAACTCGTTCAACGGTACGATGAGATACTTGCTACCGAAGAAAGTTGGATCTGCATAAGAATAACCTACAACTTGAATCCAATCCCACTCAGTACGAATCTCCTCGCATCCGATAAACAATTTCAGTTTCAGAGAAAACTTGTACATAATGATCGGTCCAGGGTCTCTGGAACGTGTCTCACCTTTCTGAGAAATATACCTATTATTATAACATGGTCACTGCGACCCAGTAGCCTGCTTTTAACTATCCGGTCAACCACAAGTTCTTCGTTTGTGGGCACGGGATCAAGTATCGACGGCAAGTTAGCAGTTCAAGACCTGATGGGAGAGGTCACGTGGTCCGACTAAGGGCCCCATTCTTAATTTCAAAGTACGGTTGAAAAACCAAAGACACCCTTTGTGAAGGTACATTGAACATATTCAATGGCTTGCAAGTCACTTGTGCAGGCTGCAAATGTAACTGCAGTATTCGAGCATAAGATTTACAGCAAATTTGAATGTAATTAGCACATCATCATCATCAACAGCAGTACATCAGCCATTTGAACTGATGCTTCGCTGCCATACAACCATGATTACCTATGAAATAAATACAATAAGGGGGAGAGAAAGGGGATTTACCTGAAAACCTTGATGCCCTAAACAAACATTCTGGGTCAAGGCGCCTACACCTTGTGTAGACAACATACTGTTACAAACAGCTGGCTATCGTGCAAAGATAAGGTGGCATCGGCGAGACAGCTTCCTTGCGGCTTTCACTGCCACGCGTCATAATAAGCCATTACCCCACAGATAACTCGGCACCAAACACACTTTAAACAGGCGATCCGATTAGGAGACTGCAGCAGACACGCCACTGGTGTCGGTTGCGAGCCAGGTCCTGTAAAGTCTCAAGCCAAGCACAAGATGAGTCACGTGGACTCCAGCCCGGAAGGCGAGACGGACCAACGGCATCCAGTTTGGTTGTCAGTGACTTCATTTCTCGCTGACAAGTCAACTTCTGTCCACCGCGAGCCTTGCGCCACCCTACACCTGGCAGACTAAACAAGGCCCTCCTAGGTAAGCGGTGGCCAGGCATACGTAGCACGTGCCCGAGCCAACGCAACTTATTCAGTGCTATCTGTTGTTCTAGGGAGCTAGCATGATTATCACTACCTAATACTCGCCTCCGCACACCATCGTTGCGGACACGCTGGTGCCATCCGACACCAGTAATGCTTCGCAGACAACGATGATCAAAGACTTGAAGGCACCTCAGATCTTCAGACCGAAGGGGGCCAAGTCTCACTACCATAGAGCAGAACGGCCCTCACTGTGGCCTTGTATACCCGGTCTTTCAGACGGAGCGACATTTCCTCTGTCGCCAAAGATACCGCAGGTTAAAGAAGGTGGCTCTGGCTTTTACAATACATGAGCTGAAGTAAGTATTTATGAGCTCATAATTGCCGAAACAGCTGCGAAGATAAGTGAAATGATCAAGCACCTCGAGTTCCTCGTTAGCAAGCGTCAAGGGGTCATAAGGTAGCTGGTGGTCCTGCAGCAACGCTTTGCAATTTGAAGGTGCAAAATGCATGCCAAATAATGGAACCACTATAGACAGGCTATTCAGGATTGATTGTGCCGCCGCAACATCGTTGAAAAGCAAGACGATACCGTCCGCATAATCTAGATCAACTATCCTTTCACCAGGTAACACTTCAACGCCTACATCAAGAGACTCCGCAATGGAACACTCCATGATAGAATCCAGGACGAAATTGAACAAAAACGAGGAAATCGGACAACCCTGACGAACGCCACTTGTGGTCGGAATGCTATCCGATAGGACACCGTAAACCCTGACGCGGCCTGTAGTGTTCGAGTATAGAGCACGAAGGATGTTCACATATTTCGTGGGAACATCTCGCCGCGCAGATATTTCGAACGAAATCGATCGATTGACTGAACCTAACGCACTCTTGAAATCGAGGAACACAGCTATTGTCGATCTGCGGTATGCGTGGCGCTGCTCTAGCACCTGCCGCAAAGTGAATATATGGTCTATACAATCACCTCCAGAGCGGCATATTGCCTGCTCTTCCCTAATCCGAGATTCCCGTTCCGCAGTGAGTTGACGAACGATAATCGAGGCAAATAATGTTGTCACAACTGGCCTTAGGCTAATACACCTGTGGTTAGAACAGTCTGTGCGACTGCCCTTCTTGTACATTGCCACTATAATCGATTCGCTCCAGTTAGCCGGGACACTCCCTTCCTTCAAGGTACGTTCGAATAGGGAGGTCAGTGCTTTGCAGAGGACCTCACCTCCATCCTTAAATAGTGTAGGTGGGAGGGAATCCGGGTCAGCGGCACAAAAACGATTGAGGGCTATAATCGCGTTTCGAACCACGGCCTCCGACGGAGGCTCGAAACTAACCGTCAATGGCTCGTCCTGCATCAACTGAGTAGGAAGAGGTGCGGGAGCGAGGGGCCAGCTGAACTGATCTTGAAAGTGTTCCGCCCCACGAGTCACACGGCGCTCCTTATTGTGTATCAGCGCACCCGCGCTGTCTCTGATTGTCTCACTGACACCTGGTTTCCTGGGACCAGTGGTGCGGAGTAGCTAGAAAAGCTTGCGGTAATTGCCTACTGCTCCTGCCTCCTCCACTTTTTGTGCCCTACTGGTCCACCAGGCTTCCTTGTCAGCACGTAGGTTCTGCTTTAGTTCACGCTTAATAACCCGTCTGGTCACATTGTGTCCAGAGCCAGCCGGGAAGTTACTTCTAGATTTCAGCAGGTTCACCGACCTCTCGGATATCCAGTGACTGGTGCGGTGACGATGGATAGTGCCACAAGCAGATGCCCCTGCGTCGTGCATGACGGCCGTGATCTTATTCCACTGAAGCTTAGCGTCATTAGAACAAGACGGCGAAAGTCCGGTACGAAGTGCGTCTTGATAGGCTTGCCTGATCGAGGACTGAAATCATTTCTCAGTGGCCAAAAGAAGGAGACGTTTGATGCGAATCCCGGTAAGGTTCATGGAGAAACGACAGCGTACCAATGCATGATCAGCTTCGACACAGGTACTCCAGTACGAGCGGCAATCCAGGATGGAACTACGCCATCTGTAACTTATGGCAATGTGGTCAATTTGGGTCCATCGCTGGCCAGCTACAGGAGGACGCCAAGTGGCACTTCGGCGCCCACAGTGGCTAAAAGCAGTGCTAATTAGAAACAACTGGTGCTCCGCACACAGTTGCAGTAGACGCTCACCGTTGTCAGTCCGTTCGGAGTTATGCCCACATTTACCACCCAGCTGAGCTTCTGAAGAGCTCAGACGCCCTACTTGTGCGTTCATATCCCCTGCAAGTACTATAATATCTGAACTAGTAGCACTGCGTAGTAGCGCGTTCAGTGCGTGATAGAATGTGTCCTTGACTGCATTAGAACTGCAGTCGGTGGGATCATAAGTGGAAATCACGAACAAACAGCGTTTTTACTACTTCGTGGATCAACCTTAGCTGATGTCGTCAAATGGGCTGCACATAAACGACTGTTCACCGGAATCCTATCAACCAATGATGGCCCTGCCTTGGAGCTTAGAATGATACCTACGCCAACTTGACCCGTAAATGCTGCATCGGCGTCTCCGGATGCGTGCAACCAATAACGAGAGGATAAGTCGGGTGCAGTTAATTCAATAACCCCGTTAGGGTCGTTGATCCTAGTTTCGGACACACAACACACATCGATACCCAGTGTGTCCAAGATGCGTGCGAGTGCAGCCT
Source organism: Dicrocoelium dendriticum (assembly GCA_944474145.2). Lineage (NCBI taxonomy): Eukaryota > Metazoa > Platyhelminthes > Trematoda > Plagiorchiida > Dicrocoeliidae > Dicrocoelium > Dicrocoelium dendriticum. The sequence continues at coordinate 152,152,818 of OX104064.1, read as the reverse complement.
GTTGACCTGTTTGTCTTAGAGTGCGAACGTTGAATGTCGCCATGGAAACGGGATAGTGTGGCCTTATAAGGGACTTTTGCCGATAGGCGTTCGATAGTTGCGGTGGGATGGTGGCTGCAGATGGTTCTACTCCAGTGGCATTTCGGTTGCTGTTAATTAAGCTGGGAATTATAGAAGGAAGGTTAGTAATGTGGGTCGGGATGGTAGTAAGAGAAAAGGTGGAAAAGGAAGAAGGGAGGCGCCGGCAGTAGCATGTTTTCGCTTATCCGCCCTGTTGTATGCAACAGAACAGGCGACCCTTGATAATCTGCGCGACGGCCGCTGCAGGATGATGTTTATGTTTGAAGAAAATGTCATGGTTGTATGTGGGCTGAGATACTGCCAGGGCGCCCAGACCTAGACAGGAGGACGATTAGGGTCCTCATCCAAAGCCTATCCGCAAGGCAGCGGGGTGTGGGAATGATTTAGTTTTACAGAAGTTGACGCCATTCCATTTCGAACCCCCAACCTGGAGGACCAGGCGACTGAGTTTGTCTGACCTCTCACCATTGACCAACCTGGTAGGAGTAGCTCTCAAGGTGCCCGGAGGCATCACCCAGTATAGCTCAATGGGTCGATGAGGTACGCAAACCGTCGCACCACGTTAAGGTCTAGTCTCGTTGCGACGGTCTCACGTACAACCGACATCCGTATAAGAAATTGTCCATGCAGCGCAGGAGTGGGTTACCAGTTGTAATGGACAAATGGAAGTCTATTGGATTGCATCGAAGCATGCCCCAAGTCCTTAAACATTCCTTTGTTTCATACCGTGACTAGCCCTTATCAGCAGACCTTTTACGGTTTGATTGTTTGGACTATCGATCGTTTTGCTTTAAATCGCATCTGACTGAATGCTTAGTCGGTCGTGCAACTATTTGGATTCAGTTAATTGTTGCCGGCATTTGGTCTTGTTTGGACATCCGGTTTTAATTTGAAAACAACACTATTGTACATTTGTGGTGAACACTGTCAAGGTCATTTATAATCTGTCGCCCTAAACCCTTGTAAAATAGCACCGTGTCAAACTTCTGGCCTTGAATTCTGATTTGATCCGGGAGTCTCACGTGTTGCTTGCATCCACTGCCGATTTGACCGTAACACTAGTGCTATCGATCTAAAGTTTATGGAGGAGAATTCGATTATCTAAGCCATCAAAAGGCTTTTAAGACGTCCAGGTAAAGGAGATCGACCCCTCCTCTCCCGAGAAACGTGGTCTCCTTTGTGCGAAGCATGACGCGCAAGCGTAAAGCGGTGTGAAACAGCCTGGCGTAGCTACAGACACTCACTGAGCACCGAGACTTCGTTGACCTATGCAACCCAACGCAACCACGGTACACAGCTTGTTCACGAGAATGTAACGGCGTATCAGCAGATGTTGGCAATACGTGTGGCTTAAAACCACATGTTTCTGTATTACCACGTCAAAAGTTTACGTGAAGTGAAACGGTGAATTTCTCCTCTTCAAATAACGGACGGACCCACACGGACATCGAAGGAGGTAGCAAATACCCTGCACCTATAATATGCTGCAACATCTCAGTGTGCTCACTGGCCATATAACCGTATGACAAGGGATGTCTCACGCCAAAATCGCACTCACATATCCTTCACGTCAGAGGCTGTATTAAAAAATCTGTTGAGTATGCGCCAACACAGCTCTGCTGAAGTTGATGATATATACCAGAAGTCGTTAGCGGTGGTAAAAGCGAGCTTAGCTGAACATTTGTTTCAATTCTTCCAACACGATTTTGACAAACTGTACCTGCTGGAGATTTGAAAGCACTGTATGATTACTCCTATTCACAAGAGACTTAGTCGTTCCGATCCAACCAACTACCGACCCATAAGCTTATTACCGGTTCTTTCAAAGGTCATGCAAGCTATTATTTTCGATGCGCTAACCGCTTCCTTGGAAGAATTTAACTGTCTCGCACCGGAACAGCATGGCTTCCGAGGAAATCGATCGTGCACTATAAAGCTACTACTAGCACGATTTAGTTAGGCGGAAGCAGTAGACTCTGGCACAGGCGTTGATGCAGTCTTTTTTGAATTCTCAAAGGCGTTCGACCGGTTAAACCATAACATTCTGCTCTGACAGCAAAGCACTGCTGACTGCCGTACGGACGCACTTTATCTCGGCTCTCACATCAATCGCTGTGGTCATTCCAGTTATCCACACACGTTCTTGTGCGTGCGCTCTTTCGAACCAGTTAGACGAGCGCTACTCAGTGCTTTCCATCTCTTGGATCTAACTTATGTGGATCATACTGGTACTCCCATTTTCAGTTTCGGCACATTGTTCCTCTAGTTCCTCTTGTGAAATCACATCACTCACGGACTTTTCGAGAATAATTTCGGTCTCATTCGGTAGAAGAATCTGAGGACTCTTGAACGATTCCGTAACCATCCCTACGGGCTGCAGCATAGCAAAGTTACAAGACATTTTGCGTCGTTCACCTACTAAACATCGCTTTTAAGTTTGCCAGCGCCCCACGTGCGTCGTGTAACGCGTTTTTCAGTGGTTGTGCGCACCGCTGAGTCACGCTATCTGCGCGCGACCGTAAGCGAGAGGGACGCATTGAGACAACCACCTGTCTCGGCAGGCTGACCTTGAGGCCAGAGCAATCAATCCAGGATCCAGTGTAGGGGTAACCAGCACATGTTCACGTGCTCTGCTGAGCGCTACTAACCGATCCGCGGTAAAGGCGCTGGTGGAAGGTGCAATAAGATGGTCAACATAGGGCTATTTGTGGAAATCACTCAAGCTATTGTCATGCAGAAAGCGGGAAAGTCAAAGCAAGCGAGTGCAGGCTAATCAGCAGCAAGCCTGACTCATTTTGGTTCTGTTCGAAGTGTCATACTGTCACACTAGTTACACTCCTAATTGCGCTGTCCCAGAAGTATGAAAGGTTTGCCGATGTAGTTGAGAAAATGCTGGGCAACAAAATAGCTTCGGTAGTAACAAGGGTATCAGCATGTCAGATACGGGCCCCTCCATCGAACTGCACTGCAACCCAACACAACAATGCTGAATGCTACACTAATAAAGTTGATCCTGCAAACACTGCCAATAAGCCAACTCGCCCAAGCCTTCCCGAACACTTTACTCCCAGCCCATTTACAGCGATTCCCCCCAAAACCACCTCTGCCCACCAGGATTTGCTGACAC
>OX104064.1:152122765-152149209 GCA_944474145.2 Dicrocoelium dendriticum | reverse complement strand
ACTACGGCGAACCTCGGTTACTTCGCGTAACACTAAACTCGGCGGACGAGACTGAGGCCGTTCTGCTGTCCGCGAATCGTCTCCGCAACGACTCAAGTGGAGTGCGCATACTACCCGAAATCCCGTGGAAAGAACGTTCAGGGGATCCCGCCAACAAAGATAGGTACAGAATAAGTCAAGATAATAAAACAGTGATTGCTCACGGTGTTCCTGAGCTTACTGACTCCTCTTCTGACGATGCTCAGATGCATGACCGCGAGCAATGGCACTACATCCGGGAGGTTCTTTCTCTCGAAAATGTGGTGGTCACCTCGTTGACAAGGATCCCCATATTACCAAACTATAAAGGATGCGGTCCCAGGCTCTTAAAACTTGTGTTACACTCAGAAAAAATGGCACAAGCACTACTAGCGAACTGGATTAAATCCCGTCGCAAACTGCCAACGGAAATTCGTCTGAAAGCAGCAAGAACACCAACACCTTTTAATGACAATTCAGTAGAGGCACAACTCCTAGTGAAAACGCCAGCTGCAGGACCCGACTCGGGGACGGTTTCAAGAGTAGCCATACTATCCGGAGGGGCAGAGCAGAGCACGAGCAAACACCGGGATTCAGAGCATCTGATACCGGCTTATATATCAAATACTTCTCTAGAGTACGCAACCCATCCAAAAAACGATTAGTCGCCGACCCTTTAATGGTCGGCGTAAACTCATTTGCTTCATCCACCCATCCAGTCGCCGGACACTCACTGGTCGGCGAAACTTCACGTATGAGTTGTACAACTTCTGAAACATTGATTGAATCTGAGAAACTTTCATGTATGTACACCAACGCCCAAGAGCTCCTCAGTAAAATTAACGAACTTCGACTACGTCAGGTTGCGAAAGCTTGGGACCTAATTTCTATTACCGAAACTGGGTTGCATCAAGAGGTGACTGATGCTGAGGTTGAGATAGCCGGAATATCACTCATCCGGAACGACCGCCCCAGCAGAGGAGGTGGGGTCCTACTCTACTACCGCAGCAATCTACAATGTACAATAGTTGAGGACCTGGAAACACACGTTACCGACTCACTCTGGTGCCGTCTCCGACTGAGACACAACGATACATGTCTCATAGCTATCGTTTACCGCCCCCCAACGTCCACTATGGAAATGGATTCCTGCTTGATCCGTGGCCTAAACAGAGTAACACGCACTAAGTACAGCCACATTCTCATCTCCGGGGACTTCAATCTACACAATCTGGAGGTTTCGGCATCGCCCAGTGAGCAGTTCAAAGCAGACTTGCAGGAACTGATCGCTAATATTCCTTTGTACAATCACGTCACCACGCCCACTAGATTCAGGACAGCAAACAAACCGTCCATATTGGACCTTGTGCTCACGAATGAAGAGCTCATGATTGACAAGTTATTGATGGATAGTCCATTAGGTCTCAGTGACCACGTAGTGATAACTTTTGACTATGTGTGTTATGCAGAGTATCCATCTGAACACTCAGAACTAACTCATACAATCACACGCTACCACGTATTGAAAGAACTCGCCGACGCAGCTGCTTGGGAATTCTCAAACAAAAGTCCCCTTGACAACGTTTGGGCAGAGTTCGTTAATAAGCTCAGCGACATCGTCAACCAAGCATCAGAGACCAAACCCCGTCGTCCCGCGAAAATGCCTTCAATTATAAGGAGTAGGACTCTAAAATGCCTGGCGATAAGGGATGCAGCATGGCGTGCCTACAAGATTAACCCCGACTCAGAGACTTGGGGAAATTTCCTGGCCCATCGAAACCATTGCACCGCACTTGTCCGTGAGGACAAAATAACTTATCAACAGTGCCTAGCCAAAAAGTTCATGACAAACAACAAACTGCTGTATAAGCATGTCAATAAGCTTCGTAAAGTGAAGCATGGAATACCCCCACTATTCACGGTAGGCGGTAGAGTACAAAGCGCCGAAGAAGCAGCTAATGCCCTGCGGCTGTAATACGCCCCAATTTTTGAACTCCCAACATCTACCTGTCCCATAATATCAAGCCCATTACCGACACCTTCGTTTACAAATGTTATTTTCAACCTATCAATTGTGCTAAGGAAGTTACTCTCACTGCGTGAGCATAGTTCTCCGGGAGCAGACAACATCCGCCCGAAGGCACTGAAGGCTATGGCCACCAAGCTAGCTGAACCACTGTCACAGCTCTTTCAAAGGTGCTTTGATGAACAACAAGTCCCCACTATGTGGAAGTGTGGCATTATAACCCCTATTTTTAAAGGCGGTAGGCGTTCAGATCCTGCTAACTATCGTCCACTGACCCTCCTCCCTGTGCTCGCGAAGGTGATGGAAGCAGTCGTCGCTGAGGCTTTAATGGGCTACCTGGAAAAATGCAACATCTTGGTACCGGAACAGCATGGCTTCCGTCAACACCGGTCATGCACCACCAACCTACTGCTTGCACGAGGTAGTTGGACGGAAGTGGCCGATGATGGGTTCGGAGTCGATGTCATCTATCTGGACTTCTCCAAAGCTTTCGACCGCCTTGATCACCGCATCCTACTTCAAAGACTACAAAGTTACGGAATCGGAGATCCAGTACTTGGTTGGATTGGCAACTTCCTTTACCAACGAAAACTCCAAGTACGTGTTAGGGGATCACTTTCTAACCCCATTGAGGTGGAATGTGGTGTCCCACAAGGCTCAGTGCTGGGACCGCGCTTATTCCTGTTGTTTATCAACGACCTGGCAAGAGTCATCTCCTGAAACTTCCTGCTTTTCGCCGATGACGTCAAGATATGGCGGGCGATTAGTAACAAGACAGATCAGGATCTGCTCCAACATGACCTAGATTGCATTTACGAATGGTCAAAGAGGAACAAGCTTCAATTGAACGTAGCTAAGTGCAAAGTGATGCATCTGCGTCACCAGCCGGTGAGCGCTTACAAGATTGGAGACCACACCTTGGAGAAGGTTTCTCAGGAGCGTGACCTGGGTGTATTGGTACAGGAAGATCTCGGGTGTTCAAAACAAGCAGAGAAGGCGAGGAGAAACGGAAATCAACACTTCGGCCTTTTTCGCAGAGCCTTCGGTCGGTTTGAACCCTCAATCTTTCCCCAAATGCTTAACGCCTACGTGCGACCTCACGTGGAATATGCTATTCAGGCGTGGCAGCCGTGGCAGAAACAGGATCTTGTTGCTCTCGAGACTCCTCAACGACGGGCAACCAAGAACGTCAGGGGCCTCTTTCATCTGCCCTATCAGCTTAGACTGAAATCTCTAAGAATGTACAGTAGTCGATATCGGCTTTTGCGGGGGGGGGGGGCGCATAATGGTTTACCAGATTCTGAAGAACCCAAACCACATTTGCCGTCCGCTGCTGGAATTGAACCACAACACCAAACTAAGAGGTCACCCTCTGAAACTGACAATTCATTATAGCCGGCTTGAATGCCGTAGAAATTTCTTTTCTCTCCGCGTGTGTGAGCCTTGGAACGCCCTCCCTAATTATGTCATCTCTGCTTCCAATCTGGCGATGTTTAAAAAACGTGTTGACGATGCATTGTCTCACTTACATTTCATTTTATGACTTGTTAGCCAGGGGCTACAAAGCGCAATCAAACGGTTTCTTGCCAAACGCCTAACCAATGGATTTATGGATTTATACGTTTGATATGCGAACATCTCCGCTATTCCACATAAGTCTATGGTGAGTCCACCACAACGGTTTTCACTATTGTGCAATTGATTTTCGCAATAATTTCCATCCCACGGGACTTGTTAAGCGATGCTTTTTTACCCGTAATAAACCATTGTCCATTGTCCATTGCTGCACAATTCTTATGTGCGCCCTCACGTTGAATACGCCATCCAAGTTTGGCAAACTTGGTTGAAGCGCGACCACGAAGAACATCAAGGGTCTACGAAATCTGTCCTACCATCAAAAGCTGAAGTCACTGAGAGTTTTCAGTGGCCGCTACCAAAAGCTACGCCGCGATCTCACATTAGTCTACCAAATATTGAGTGACCTTAATCACGTATGTCCTTACTTGCTGAAATTCTGCCATAACAAAAATCTCGGAGGTAACCCTCTGAAATTGTGTGCACAGTTTAGCCGCCTGGAATGCCGGCGGAATTATTTTTCTCTTCAGGTTTACCAACCCCGGAACTCTCTCACAAACTTCGTTGTTTCCTCCCATACTTTGGATATTTTCAAAAAAACGATTGGATCTTGCCCTTGGCCCCCATCACTTCGTTGCCTAAACTGTGCAACTTTGGAATATGTTAATTATCCCTTCGAACCGGATTAACATGTTACATAAACCTGCGGATGCGGGACAGAAGTAAGCGTTCTCGTTTTAATTTTTACTTTTTCTCACAGAGTACAACAACTATAACTGCCTCCATTTTGTCTCGTCGTTCGCATTCAATTCCTACTTACACTACTATTATTAATCAGCGTATCTGGTAGCTAAACGCTCAAACATGCAATTCGCCTATCTTTTGCTAATTGTAGTGTTGCCCCCACCATCCTCTGGGACTTGTCAAGCAACTGCTTTTTTACCCGAGATAAACCATTGTTCATTGTTCATTGTACACAGACGCTGAAAAAGTCATTTGCTACTTACTCACCCACCTCTTAATGTTTGGTACGTCACTGATCATTGGCTAATTCTGTCGTGTTTTAAAAACTGGGAATGCTTCAGTTGACTTCGAGTCATCTTCAAACATATGTTTACTGAGTTCTATAACAGAGGCAAGGTTATGTGTTCACAACAGAAATATTAAATACCCAAAGTCACCACCATAGGCCACTATGCTGGTGAATGTAATGGTTGCATGTGCGCTCACATTTATATCGGCAACTCACAATCGTCCAATTAAATATGATTGTAGTCAAGAAAAAAGTTCTTTTTGTTATCCTACACGCTTTAGATAACAGCATTTTGTGTAGAACTGTCAAATGCTTTTTACATGTCAAAAAGAATGTATAAACAAGGGCACGAGGCGCTTGTCGTGTTTATTGAAAAACTTATTGTGGCAACCATGTTTGAATAACACTGAGCAGTGGATTTGCTTCTGTCAGTTTCTTTTGTTATTCAAAACGCTTCACAAGTCCCTACTTACTCGGAATCCATCCTCTGCGGGCTTCTGGCTACTTGCCTTGCGGTTACCGGCCAGTTGCTTTCTGGAATTCGAAGTTTTGGCACGCTGCTCCGCTCCAAAACAAGTCGAATCTCATCAACATTTCATTAATTCAGTACTATTTGGGTTGATACTCACTTGCTTACATCTGATCAATCTCGTCTTGCATATAAAGTCCCAAGAAGCTTATTCTCCGTCCGGTGAATTCACAATAGCGGATAATTCAGAATCCTAGGCAGACGGACTTTTCGTCCTGCCCAAACTTGCCGCTCTCCTGTAGAGTTTATTGTAGAACTTTTCCCCACCCATTGGCGTCGTTGCTGTATCTCAAGGAAACAATTTGCTTCATCACTAGATCCCTGCCTTTTACGCTTAGTGAGTCCAAATCCATACAAACCAATCACATCTGGTAAGATCCGACCGAACCTCTCGTTCCTTGCATAGTAAGCTTCAGAAAACCGGTCTACGTCCTCCTTTTCATTAACCTCTTCCTATTTCTTCCGTTGCAAAGATTAACGGATTTCGTCCTAAGTCGTCATTAAGTCTACCACCAGCTGACTCACAGACGCAATACCGTAAGCTGAAGTTCTCGGGACCATTGACGGACTCCATTGGCGGAATACCATGTAACAGCTGCAGTCGTTGGTTTAACGAAACATGAGCCGCTTTGAGCGCAGCACAATATGACGAACAGTGAGAGTTTTCTATTTAGTTGTCCTACTTGTTGCAGACAGAATACTTGGCGTGGTCCGCTTTCGGATGCAAGATTTTCCTCACTGGTTTCCAATCTAGAAAGTATGGAATAACTAAGTATTTTCTACTACACCTAGAGCAGAGAGTGAAGGCAATCATAACTAACCTTGAAGACGCAAGCGTACCTGACCCGAGAAATCTTGAGGGCTTGTGTAACAGTTCGTACACTACCAGCTTGACGATCTTACCTCTTCCTGTGAGCACATCTTCTGTTAATGATAACATGTCGTACGGTAGTTTCGACACTGTTCATAACATCGACGATTTGCAGGCTTTTGTGCCTGCGAGGAAAGACTAAGAAGTCAGTACAGTTTAAAGTGCAAGCGAACGGAGAGACTGAGTGCACGGTAATTCGCCCAGCTACAACGCCACCGGAACTGAGTCCTGTCGTCGTCCCACCAACTCTACACAGATGCATGTGTCCCCATCCCGTGGTTCGGTAACACCCACTGTAAATACCCCACGACGGGGCGAATTGTATACGGATATTAGCGTAATTTTTAGAAATGTCATTGTACGTTCTTCAGCATTTCCCAAGGAAAGCAAGTCATATGATCTCAAATGACTCAACATTTGCTTTACTATACCCCTATCGTTTTGATTCCCTGGAGTAACCGTGCATATACTAACCAGACTCTGAGGCGTGCCAGTCAGGATCCCTAACCCTAGGCCTCGCCTTCTTCGATTGATTCTTTCCCCACCGGAGGAGCACCAGAGGCTTATACAATTTGCTTTGAAATTAAAATGTTCTTGAGTCAGCATACAACCGGAACTTCCTCTAGCGCACATCATCATCATCAACAGCAGTACATCAGCCATTTGAACTGGTGCTTCGCTGCCATACAACCATGAGGAACAATGAAATAAAGAATAAGAGGGAGAGAAGGGGGACTTACCTGAAAACCTTGATGCCCTAAACAAACATTCTGGGTCAAGGCGCCTACACCTTGTGTAGACAACATACTGTTACAAACAGCTGGCTATCGTGCAAAGATAAGGTGGCATCGGCGAGACAGCTTCCTTGCGGCTTTCACTGCCACGCGTCATAATAAGCCATTACCCCACAGATAACTCGGCACCAAACACATATTAAACAGGCAATCCGATTAGGAGACTGCAGCAGACGCACCACTGGTGTTGGTTGCGAGTCATGTCCTGTAAAGTCTCGAGCCAAGCACAAGGTGAGTCACGTGGACTCCAGCCTGGAAAGCGAGACGGACCAACGGCACCCAGTTTGGTTGTCAGTGACTTCATTTCTCGCTGACAAGTCAATTTCTGTCCACCTCGAGCCCTGCGCCACCCTACAGCTGGCAGACTAAACAAGGCCCTCCTAGGTAAGCGGTGACCTGGCATACGTAGCACGTGTCCGAGCCAACGCAACTTATTCAGTGCTATCTGTTGTTCTAGGGAGCCAGCGTCGTTATCAATATCTAGTACTCGCCTACGCACATCATCGTTGCGGACAAGTTGATGCCACCCAACACTAGTAATGCTCCGCAGACAGCGATGATCGAAGGGGTCATGTCTTACTCCAACAGGGCAGAACTGCTCTCACTGTGGCCTTGTATACCCGGCCGTTCAGACGGAGGGAAACTCTCTTCTGCCGCCAAAGATGTTGCTGATTCATGAAGGCAGCTCTGGCTTTTGCAATGTGTGAGATGACGTCAGTTTCTATACGCCAATCGCTGTTGGTATAGCTGCCTAGATAAGTACATCGATCAACCACCTCGAGTACTTCGTTAGAAAGGGTCAAGGGGTCATCAAGTGGCTGGTGGTTCTGCAGCAACACTGCACTTTGAAGGTGCAAAGTGCATACCAAATAATGGAACCACTCTGGACAGGCTATTCAGGGCTGATTTTGTCGCCGCAACATCGTCGAATACCAAGACGATACCGTCCGCAAAATCTAGGTCAACTAACCTTTCACCAGGCAGCATTTCAACGCCTACTTCATTAGACTCTACGATGTAACACTCCATGATAGAATCCAGGACGAAATTGAACAAAAATGGGGAAATCGGACAACCATAACGCACGCCAATTGTGGTCAGAAAGCTATCCGATAGGACACCGTAGACCCAGACGCGGCCTGTAGTGTTCGAATATACAGCACGAAGGATGTTCACATATTTCGTGGGAACACCTTTCCGCGCAAGTATGTTGAACAGAACCGACCTCTCAAGCGAATCGAACACACTCTTGAAATCGAGGACCATAGCTATGGTCGATCTGCGGTGTACGTGGCGCTGCTCTAGCACCTGCCGCAAAGTGAATATATGGTCTATACTGCCATATTCTTGGTGGAAACCAACCTGCTCTTCCCTAATCCGAGATTCCCGTTCCACAGTGAGGCGACGAACGATAATCGAAGGCAATAATGTTGTCACAACTGGCCTTAGGCTAATACACCTGTTGTTAGAACAGTCTGTGCAACTGCTCTTCTTGTATATTGCCACTATAATCGATTCGCTCCAATTAGCCGGGACGCTCTCTTCTTTCCAGACATTCGAATAAGGAGGTCAGTGCTTTGCGGAGGACCTCACCTCCATCCTTAAATAGTGTAGGTGGGAGAGAATCCGGGCCAGCGGCACGAAAACGATTGTGGGCTGTAATCGCGTTTCGGAACTCGGCCTCCGATGGAGGCTCGAAACCAACCGTCAATGGCTCGTCCTGCATCACCTGAATAGGAATAGGTCCGGGAGCGAGGGGCAAGCTGAACTGATCTTGAAAGTGTCCCACCCAGCGAGCCACCCGGGGCTCCTTATTGTGTATCAGCGCACCCGCGCTGTCTCTAATTGTCACACTGACGCCTGGTTTCCTGGGACCAGTGGTGCGGATCAGCTGGGAGAGCTTGCAGTAATTGCCTGCTGCCCCCTGCCTCCTCCATTTCTTGAGCACTACTGATCCACCAGGCTTCCTTGTCAACACACAGGCTCTGCTTCAGTTCACGCATAATAGCCCGTCTGGTCACACTGTGTTCAGAGCCAGCCGGGTAGTTACTTCTAGATTTCAACAGCTTCACCGACCTCTCGGATATCCAGTGACTGGTGCGGTGACGATGGATAGTGCCACAAGCAAATGCTCCTGCGTCGTGCATGATGGCCGTGATCTTATTCCACTGAAGCTCAGTGTCATTAGGACAAGACTGCGGAATTCCAGTATGCAGTGCGTCTTGATAGGCTTGCCTGATCCAGGACTGAGACAATTTCTCAGTTGCCAATCGTGGGGGACGTTTGGTGCGACTCCCGGTAAAGTTCATGGAGAAACGACAACGTGCCAAGGCATGATCAGAGTCCATGCAGGTATTCCAGAAGGAGCGGCAATCCAGGATGGAACCACGCCATCTGTAACTTATGGCTATGTGATCAATTTGGGTCCATAGCTGGTCAGGTACAGGAGGACGCCAAGTGGCGCTTCGGCGCCCACTGTGTCTAAAAGCAGTGCTACTAAGAAACAACTGGTGCTCCTCACACAATTGCAGCAGACGCTCACCGTCGTCAGTCCGTTCGGAGTTAAGCCCACATTTGCTACCTAGCTGAGCTTCTGACGAGCTCAGACGCCCTACTTGTGCGTTCATATCCCCTGCAAGTACTGTAATATCTGAACTAGTAGCACTGCGTAGTAGCGTGTTCAGTTCGTGATAGAATGTGCCCTTGACTGCATTAGAACTGCAGTCGGTGGGAGCATAAGCGGAAATCACAAACAAACAGCGTTTTGCACTACTTCGTGAATCAACCTTAGCTGATGTCGTCAAACGGGCTGCACATAAACGGCTGTTCACCGGAATCCTATCAACCAACGATGGCTCAGCCTTGGAGCTTAGAATGATACCTACACCAGCTTGACCCGTGAGTGTTGCATCAGCGTCTCCGGATGCGTGCAACCGATAACGAGAGGATAAGTCGGGTGCAGTTAATTCAATAACCCCGTTAGGGTCATTGATCCTAGTTTCGGACACACAACACACATCGATACCCAGTGTGTCCAAGATGCGTGCGAGTGCAGCCTGTTGACCTGTTTGTCTTAGAGTGCGAACATTGAATGTCGCCATAGAAACGGGATAGCGTGGCCTTATAAGGGACTTTTACCGATAGGCGTCCGATGGATGCTGTGGGATGGTGGCTGCAGATGGTTCTACTCCAGTGGCACTGCGGTTGCTGTCAATTAAGCTGGGAATTATGGAAGGAAGTTTAGTAATGTGGGTCGGGATGGGAGTAAGAGAAAAGTTGGAAAAGAAAGAAGGGAGGCGCCAGCAGTAGCATGTTTTCGCTTATCCGCCCTGCTGTATGCAGCAGATCAGGCGACCCTTGATAATCTGCGCGACGGCCGCTGCAGGATGATGTTTATGTTTGAAGAAAATGTCATGGTTGTGTGTGGGCCGAGATACTACAGGGCGCCCAGACCTAGACAGGAGGACGATTAGGGTCCTCATCCAAAGCCTTTGGTTCAAATGCCTGTCCGCAAGGCAGCGGGGTGGCAGTGATTTAATTGTACAGAAATGGACGCCATCCCATTTCAAACCCCAACCTGGAGTTACAGGAGACTGAGTTTGTCTGACCTCTCACCATTGACCAACCTTGTAGGAGTAGCTCTCAAGATGCTCGGAGGCATGACGCAGTATAGCTCAATGGTTCACTGAGGTACGCAAACCGTTGCACCACGTTAAGGTCCAGTCTCGTTGCGACGGCTCTAGCGGATAGCATGAAAATGAAGGCTGCTCTCCAAAATTACATGTCACGTCTCGCTGTTGGTGAAAGTGGTCTGCGGTATGTGGGTTTTCGGGTGGTGCGCCGGCGGTCCACTTCCGTCATGCTAGAGCCTATCCCTGCGGTGCACGATCTAGGACCCCATACCAATATCCTTCATGTGGTGCACAGTAACGTGCCAAGGATTGTGAAGCATCCGTAACGCTCATGGCTGGAAACGCTCTCGGATAGGGCGAGAAATCGTGCACACTGGCGGGCTTGTTGTGACTCACTACTTCAATGAATACCGTACTTTCCTCTCTATCTTCGTATGTTTATTTTATTTTCCATACCTTGTGACACTACGCCAACTGTACTATTGGCCGTGTTGAACATATATATATATATATATATATATATATATACTCAGTAGCGTGCGTAGCTTGCGTAACAAGCGGTGCGAAGTTGGCGCGCTTGTGGACCACTCTCACTCAGATGTCATCGCTTTTACTGAAACTTGAGTGTCTTCGGAAGTCATGGACAGTGAAATATTCCTAACTGTCTGTGCACTACTGAGAACAGATCGTCCCTGCTACCGTCGTGGAGATGGAGTTGCACTCTACCTAAACTGAGGATTAAGTGTTTCCAAACCGTATAATTTTCATTCGACAGATGGGACTGTTGAAGCTCTTTCGGTTGAAGTGCACATCTGGTCGTGCTCCCTGAGTTTCATCGATTTCATCTGCGATCAGTCCACAACCCGGTGCTTGGCGATGGATGACGTTAACTTTCCTGATATGGGCGGGGCGCAACATCTCCTGCGTGAATGCGACCACACACTAAGCCGTCGAACTAGTGGAGCTGAGATTGCAGGCCTCCTACATCAGTTTGTAGATCAGTCCACACGGTTCATGGAGAGGAAATCTCCGTCTATTCTTGATCTTATTTTTACAAAGCCGATGGACTTCGTAAGTAACAGCTTTTACGGTCAGCCAGTTGGAGCTAATGACCACGCCTGCGTCTCATTCAACTGGACTCTTAGTGTAGCTCAAACGCAACGCGCGGCTATGGGTCCGAACATCTAGCCTGCTGTTTTTAATGCAATGTGATCCAGTGCTGCCCTGTCACCGTGCACCATTTTGGCAGAAAGCAATATCCACCAGACTTTGGATAGGTTCATAATATTCCTTTATGAGGTGTCCTTCCCTCACATTCCGCTTTCAGTTGGGAAGAAAGAACACGTTAAACTATGCTGTTTTGATTTAACTGCACGTCAGCTGTTGAACGGACAGTCCGAATGTTGGCGGACTTACAGTTGGACTCAATCTGACGGTGTCTTACGGTGTTATCGCACAACATAGAACGCAGGTAAGTAGCATCTAAGAGACGTTAGGCTTCGTTATGAAACGGAACTAGCAAACACAGCTTCAACCAACCCGAAGTGGTTTTTCCTTTATGTCAGACGACGAGAGTGTGCTAATTCATCGATCCCGGTGTTGCACGGACCCATTGGGCTTCCGCGCGCACTGATTACAACAAGGTCTGTATTCTCAGCAAACAGTATGCGCGGACGTTTGTCCTACAGTCCCCGTTACCAGCTATCGATTTAGAGGAGGAAGTTTCTACTGACTGTATTGACTGATATCTCCATATCAGAGGCTCGTGCTTTCAATGCCGCTGGAGCTAAATCCTACGAAAACCACTCGCATCGATGTCAGTCAGTTGCTATATGAACTGGCAAATGAGGTTTGTGAGCCCGTTACGCGCTTGTTCGAAAAGCAACTTGCAAGCTGCGTGTTACCTACTGACTAGAAGGAAGCTGTTGTCTGTCCCATCTTTAAAATTGATGACGGGCACCCTCCTGTAAATTACAGGCACAAGCTGCTGACTGCCAGTTCAAGCCGCTGGTGGTCATGGGTTCGAATCCTGATTGTCCGATGGATGCGCACTACTGACGATGCCCAACAGGCTGAAACTGCAGTCTAGTGCTTTTCCGGGCATATGGACGACTATCTGATTTGGAAAATGGCTGCGATGGACCTCACATAATTACATCAAAATCCCCTACTCATGAGTACAGGCCTATTAGTTTGACCAGCGGGATGGTTAATTTGCTGGAAAAGCTAGTGAGGTATGCCCTCGAAAACCATTTCAGGGCGTTTAACATTCACAGCCCATTACATCATGGTTTGCGCAAATGATATTCCTGCCTGGCCAATCTACTTGTTTCTCGAGGGAGCTGGACGAAGTCTGACGACCAGGGTCAAGCGGTGGACGTACTGTTCATTGATTTCTTCAAAGTGTTTGACTCCGTTCCACATTCTTGCCTTTCCCTTGAGATGCGTTCCTGCCGCGCCTCTGGACAAGTGTTTGAATGACTATCAGCATTACTCAAAGGGGGCGAAATCTGTGTTCGAGTAGGCACTAGTTGTTCCTTCCGATAAACTGTTCTGGGCCGCGTTCCGCAGGGAGCAGTCCTTGGTCCGCTACTGTTTGCTGTGTGACTTAAGGAACTGCCGGAATTGCTGGATTTGCCTACTCTTATGTTCGCGGATGACTTGGAGTTCTGGTACATCGTGAGCGACTCTGGTGGATTCCAAGCTTTGCAACAACCTCTTGACAGACGCCGCTTGAGTCGTTCTCTGGCAGATGCCAATAAACCGTACAGTGTACAATCACGCGCGCAAGATCAAATGACCCGGCGACGCATTACATGCTTGGCGCGAACGAATTACCGCATGTGTCCCAACAAGTTGACTTAGGTGTCACGTTATCGTTGGACTTCAAATCCACCGAGAACTGGAAACGAGCAGCTTGCAAAAGCTTCTGAACCCTCTGGATGGTCCGTAGATCGTTTGGGATGCTGAGGGAGAATGTTTATTAAATTGGTTACGGTCTTTGTTAGACCGCATATGGAGTATGGCGTCCAGGCTTATCCTCCTTGCGTGATTCGTAACAGCATGGAATTAGAGCTGGGATTGAAAAGTGGTACCAAAACGGTCCAATGGCTGCGGCACCTGTCCTACTCTGATAGATTGCACAAGACAAGAATGTTCTGACTACACTAGCACCGTCTTCGTGGCAATTTAGTACTCACTTTTCGTATACTAACAGGACGGACCGGCCCAGACCTATCCTGACTTTTTCCTCCTGCACAGTTACCTACTCTTTCTTGGGTATCCGTAGGTTGCACAAAATCCGATCTGATCGGGTTCGAGCTGACACTTGTTTGTAACGTAGAGTGATAGATCCCTAGGAATGCGCTACCCGAGGACATCGTATTTTTACCCACGATGACAGAGTTTAGACGTCGCCTTGAAGCCCTTAAGTTGCCGCTACGAAATAACCCTTTCGCACCTTAATTTTTCGTTTGATTGCTCTTCAGTTTTTCCTTCTTGATTACTCACACTAAATTCGTTAGATTTGGTATTACTCTCTCATGTTATACTTAGACCACAATTGTACTTTTTCTTTTCTTATTGTACTTGGCCGGTGCAGCTGGGTTTGCTAGCGCATGGCGCATGGGTTTTGTTCTGTACGTTCTGAATTCGCTCATGCAACTGGCCAATCATACACCGAATTCGAACGTGTATCAATGGCGCCTTTAGGATGGAACAACCATGAGAATCACTTTTTGTTCCTCTCTCATTTGTAATTGAATTTGAATACACACCGAAGATCTAAGTAAAGCACATCAGTTAGAAGGTTTGGAAAATCGACTTCGCAGGTCAAGCACTAGGAGGAATTTAGAGTCATACCGTGAGAATGAGAGAAGAAAGTGAGATTATAGGAAGCAGACTCAATGCCCCTTAACATTTCTTTCTAATATTTGTGAAAAAATGGTAGTGGGGATAATCAGGTGGTAGTTTTGACTGTCAGCTTTTGACCCAATCTTGTATCACGGTATAACCGTAGACTTCTTGCAATGTTCAGAATATTGACTAGCCTGGAGGGACAAACAGAAGATAGTAACCAATGGAACGGAAATAACTAATCTTCGTATTTAACTAAATTTGAGGAGCTCGCCTCAAGTCCAAAGCTATTGGATGGTTGTCGGAAGTTGGTCATACGTTGCATCATGGAAACACTATGGTCAGTGGCTGAGAATTCTTCAGGGACGTCTACCGAGGATGATAGTACTAAAGATTCTTTTTAATGTTACAAGATTAAGCAAGATATACACCAAACGCCTCAGCCATAGCATCCGGGGATTCTGTACAATCACCCTCGATAGTGACAATATGGCAAGGTTATGCTACCTCTCCATTTTGCAATAGTGGTGACATCTTCCGAATTGTATTGATGTTGCAGACAGCTAGTTTATCTTCTCGTCCGAATCAGGTGTAAACTTTTGTTTTACTTCGATTACTAAAAGTTGAAAACGCAATAGTGCGATGCGGTCGCTAAAATGTCCAGAGGTTCTAGATAAAATCCGCTTTACGTCTAGTTATTTGGCTGTCAAGGTATATCTTAGTGACTCCTATTACTATTTTATTATCACTACAAACAAGTATGCGTGAACTCAAATTCACATAACCTCTGAAGGTAGAAAAATATTTGATTGTCACGTGAAAGAAAGGACTGGTTCCGCTTTTGGGACCTAAGCGGAGAGAAGGTACCCAAATTAACTTTGCGCAGCTAGTGTGGGATAATCACAGATCGCATGCGACGGTCCAGCAACAATTTGCTTGTGCTCATCATCATAATCCTCAGGAAGACGAGCCGTTTCTCCATTGCGCTGCTCCGAATGTGTTCTGCTTCATGAATTCTCCTGAGTAATGGCTGACTACTCATTCGTCTGTTTAGTTGCTGCTTCCCCAGTTGTCTATCTGCTACATCTCAACGTGTTGACTTGGACCCAGGCGTGTCACCCGCTCGCCGGACGGCTGACCAGTTCGCTTTTTCGCTTTCCGAAGGTGTTCCGATCCTCCATTGCGCCCGGCCGGAACAGACGTGCTCGCTTGACCTTCGTCTGATTGGCCCCCTGTCCCTCGGTGCCGATTGAGTTCCATTCGTCCGCAATCGCAGTCACTACCACCTCTTTCCCTTTTTCACTTTTTTGTCAGAGTTGCAATATGCTCCGTACGGTCCTCCACTGCGTGTGCGGTGCTGCTGCGACCATCCTGACTTTGTGAAGTCCGCCCGTAAAGTGCCCTTCTCAGTTGCACCAGATTCCGTTTAATGACGTTGTTCACTATCCTGGCTTCGCAGTTCCTTTCACCTATTTGTCCTTCAAGCACTCCCTTCCGCCAAGATTCTTCTGATTCTCGTACTGGCTGCACCCATTATTTTACCCCTAAAGCTAGTGGTGCTAGACTTTTCGATCCACGATCATAGTACTTATTTTGACTTCGCATTCTCTTCCGTAGTCCATCGGGCAGAGAAGCGGCCGGCGCTATATCGAGCTATCGTAGAACTGTAGTAGTCGGTATCAGCGTTGTTGTACGGTGACTGAATAGTTGTTCCAGCGGACATGCTCCGATTTCGGTAGATGGCGTGTTTTTTCGCTCCAGAAGCATTAGGTAGGGGTCATAGTGAGTCCTAGTGGGTATTTTGTCTTTGGTAAGTAGTTTCTTTGCCTCTTTCACTGCAGACCGCTCTTCCATTTGATTGGCTATGATATGGGCTAGTAAGCCGCTGACAAAAATCCCATTTCTTGCTAAAAGCGCGAAACTGCGCTGTTAAATTGAGGCCCGTTGTCGGAATTACCACCTCGGTTATTCCATGCTGAGCGCATTGGTACCCTAACTTATTCACTACGGCTTGTGTGCTGATCGTCGCAAGAGCACCGATCTCGAAATAGTCACTGAAATAATCAACCACAATCAAAGGAAAAAATGTCTTGTGCGCCTATCTGCCATGACCTGTCAAGAACGTCATGAAGTACCATCTATTCTTTAGGTTGGTGCACATCGTGTGCCCTTCTTGCCAAACAGTTTGCTACTTAATCACATACTTGGCTGGTAATTCCCTGCTGGTAATTCCCAGCTCACTTGCTCTTGCCACGCAATTGTTAATTCCCAAATGTGCACAATGTTTCAGCTCCATCATCGAACGTTATAATGCTTTCGGAACTACTATCATTTTACCTTTGAATATTAGGCCGTCTTGGGTGATGAGTTCGTCGCGAAAATGGAAGAACGGAGCCAGCTCCTTGCGCAGCCTTTTCTTGTCTTCAGGCTATTCGTGCACTATCGTTTGTTTCAGAAGCCTGCATAGCTCGTCCGCCCCAATGTACCGTTGGAACTGCTGCGAACGTTGCTCAGTGACGGTGAGCAGCTGTGTTACGTAAACAAAATCTGGGTATTCTTCTCTTCCGGACATGTCCGGTAGGTGCACCGTTGACAGCATGTCCGCAATGTGCATCTGGGATCCTGGTCGGTAGGCGAAACCCAGATTGTATTTCTGTAGACGTATGAGCATCCTTTGCAGACAGCGCGGAAATCCCGGAGTAATTTACTAGCCATACATACCAACGGCTTGTGGTCAGTGAAGATAGTTGTTTTGCGGCCGAAAGTATAGTCGTTAAAGAGTTCTATGGCTTGAAACAAAATTTTCTTTTCTATTTGTGCGTAATTACGCTCGGTGTTCATGAATGTGCGTCTGGGAAAGTCGATTAGCTTACCGCTTTGCATGTGGGCAGCGTCGATGCTGTATTGACTACTGTCACATTGAGACTCGAGTGAAAGAGGTGGATCAAACTAGACAAGGACAGTCTCTTCTGTAATTAATGTCATAAGCATGCGAAAGATATTTTCTTGCTCGGAGCCCCAGTGCCAATTCTGTCTTATAGATCGACTTTCGAATCGGCATAATCATAACAGGCAATCGTGGCAGGAAAGGGCTCAGCTAGTTGACCATCCCGTTCAGCCTGCTAACTGCCTTCGCGTTAGTGGGGATGGGCAGCTCATTTATGACCCCAATTTTCTATGGAGCCGGTTTCAATCCTGCTGAACTCAGCCCATGTCCATGTGATGCCACCTCGGTTTTGCATATCGCGACTTTCGCACACTACAGTTTGATGTTTCTTTCGCTGCACCTTTGCAAAAATTGATGAAGATGACGATCATGTTCCTGTCGAGTAGCACCAAAATTAACACGTCATCTGCTGCACAAACACTCCGGATACATCGTTTAATGCTTAAGCAGTCGCTTCTGAAATATCACGCTGGATATTTTCGACCGATTTGCAAACGGCGCCATCTAAAGCGTCAAAAAGACGTTCGGAGTGTGGTCAGATAGCTCGACTCCTCAGCAAGTGCTGCTTGCCAGAAGACTGAGGCGAATTCGACTTTCATGAAGATCTTCGTCTCAGACAACTACGATATCATATTGTCTAGAGTCAGTAGGATATAATGCTCTCTTGTGAGCTTGGCATTAAGCAATTTTTTCTCGATGCACATACGTAAAACACCGAAGTTCCTGATGACAATTATCATCTGACTTACCCAGTCTGTTGGCTCATCGAGCTTGGCTGACACCCAAACGGGACAAACGCTGCAACTCTTCTGACAGCTTTTCGCGCAATGCTATGGGAACCTTTCTAGCTGGCAAAGATACCAGCTTAGCAGCTACGTTTAATGACAGACAATGACATTATTCAAATTTCCTGATAACGTCACCAAAGAAGGCAGGATACAAATCGAACATATCTGTGGAAGCCTGGCACGAGTGGTCAAAGCGATAATGCTTAAACGAAACAAAACCAAGGCGCTGGATTGAATCAATGCCCAGAATGGGCGTAAGGTCCGCTGACACAATCAGAAATTCGAGGTGGTGTCGCGGTCCTTCAAGGAAGCAACCTCTTTAGGTTGTAATCTCTAGCCGTTCCACATTTTGAGACAACTCCATTCTCCACGGTATTTTACTCTGGCACAACCTCTCGCGGATACTATGCTGAAGGTAGGTCCTGAGTCAAGCTGCAAGCAAATTGGACGTCATTGAATTAACAGTGTTGCCAAAAAGAAACACTTCTGGGCCCCCTGATGCTCAGTGTTATTTATCGAGAGCTCCTGTGTGTCATGTTGCCCTGCACTGTCTACCACGCTGAGGTTGACCGATTTGAAGAAGGAGGAAAGTGGTTTTTGTTTGCACAATTTATGTAGGTGCTAACTCAAGCTAGACAGCTCTCCTTTCGCTTTGGATGCATACAACCGTAGAATTTACAACTGGGCTTCTGACCCTTGGATAGCCGGGATGAGGGCACTCTGGTATTTGATAGTGCATAAAGTTCTTCATTCGTGCCCGCTCGCAAAGTCTGGAGCTGCTGGGCTGTTCATTTTTGCCAAGGCAGATGTCCATAAGCTGATTCAGGGATAGGTTTCACGGCCTCAGAAGGCGTCCAGTGAGGTCGTCATTTCCTATACCGATCACGATGTGGTCGCTTACAAGAGAGTCGTGCATACAATCACAGTAGTTGCAACTTCGCACTAGTACCTTTAATTCTGTACTGTAGGTCCCGACAGACTATCTCAGTAACCGATTGCGACCAAAAACAGATATCCCTGATATATTTCGTTTGCTGGACCTTTGTAATATTCGCTAAATCTCTTGATTACCTCAGAGATATTTGTCTTGCTCATCCGCATCGCTGAGATCCAGAGTCACAAGCACCCGGCTGGCTTCGTCGCAGACAGCGTGTCTGAACCTACCCAGCTGGTTTGGCATCGGATGGGGATCCAACTGAGTCAGCAGGAGGAAATCCGTCCGCTTCACCCTTCAAATCCTCCAGTCGTTAACGCCCAATTCTATGTAGAAGTGCTCAGTAGACTCAAATGAAAGGTTTATCGTTTCCGGTCCGACATCCCGGATGATTAGAAACTTCTCCCATGACAACACGTCGGCCCACACCGCTATCCTCATGACCCGCTTCCTGGTAGGTTCAAGAATATTAACGGTTTCCAAATCACCCTACAGTCCTGACCCATCTCTCTCACAATCCTCCATGTTTTGACGCCTGCATACTACGCTGAAAGAACATAATTTGGAGACAGTTGCCGAATTCAGAGCAGCTTTCACCAAGACTCTAAAGTACATTCCAGAAATGGGCCTATTGTTGTAGGGAGGTGGAAGCCAACGACTACTCGTGAACCGGAAGGACAACAAACACGGGATAGTAGGACAGTACCAACGTGCGAAATGGATTAGACAAGACGAGGCAGTGCGTGCCTTGCGGATCGAGCCGACAGCGGATCACGAGCGGCATCTGGTAAGGAGCCTGGGCCCAGAACAACAGATGAGGTGTTTGTCCAGAATGCTGTGAGTCAGACCAATACGCCGCTAGCGAAACCCACATGACTGAACGCGGGCCGGGTGATGCAGCCAAGGGCAGGCAAATCGCAAGCTTGCGAACGACTTTTGGCTGGCCAGATGCGGATATGGCGAAGCGGAGATACGGGATGAAAACATGGAGGGATTGTTCCAAAGCACCAACTCGTAGACACATGGAATGGCCCGTTTCACAAATCCTCATCCGCGGAGCGTCATGGTAAAGAAACACAGTCCATATCTGTATGACTTTCTAAGTGGTCAGTTGTACATTGTT
Organism: Dicrocoelium dendriticum; assembly: GCA_944474145.2. Taxonomy (NCBI): domain Eukaryota; kingdom Metazoa; phylum Platyhelminthes; class Trematoda; order Plagiorchiida; family Dicrocoeliidae; genus Dicrocoelium; species Dicrocoelium dendriticum. Next base: position 152,129,084 of record OX104064.1, on the reverse strand, counting down.
GTGGCAATACATGCTCTGCCCCCTTCCCGCTTCGTTCTCACCAAACCGTGACAAACTCGCTTTCTGCAAATTAATCGAAGGCCGCAGCCTAAGAAGGTGACATGGTTTCAGGAGGTCTGTCTGGATGACACGGGTTACCACCCGAGCAACGGTAACACGGCTGAGTCACGCCGAAAGCTGATGAAATCAGACCGCCATCATCACACGGTTTGCTAGGTGACAGTGTACCACAACAGCTGGCCAGTGCGGACCCACGCAGTGAAACTCCTCTGAAAACGATGTATCGATGCAACTGGAGCCTAGTTTGAAACCTGTTAATGTATTGTACCGGACGGATCCACAAATATACTTTAATCGGCTCAATGACGTTATTCTCGGACAAGCCGTGCGGTTCATCGCTTCCCTTATGACGAGGTTTCCAGATAACCGTGCGATTATTGGCGTGTGGTGGATTGGCCGGTAGTTCTCAATCTTTTGTTTGGGACGTACTTAGTGTCGAGGCATGATAAATGCTGTTTAACATTTATGTGAAAAGTGTCTAGATTTCAGAGCTAGGGGATGAACCTGATCATCAGGAGGAGTGGTATATCAGGACCTCCTAGTTGAATGGTGGTTGTTGGAATCCCATCAGATGTTAGTTTGGAGGATGGTCTGATTTACTAGAGAATTTAGTGGACATCGTTATGCAAGATATCGAATCTGCTTAAGGGGTTTGTTACTGTAACTTCCGCGCACAATGGCACAGAGTCAACTTCGATGCTCATGGAAGTGACAAAAAGTCACTGATGGCTTCACAGATTGCAGCTAGGTTCTGAATTAAGTAGGTCTCACCGTCAACAACCACAGTAATCATAGGACAGTGGTCACTGGTTCTACGACGCGCTATTTTGACAAACTCCCTCGCCTTACAGCTTGTCCGCAGGGCTATATATACCTCATTCTTTGCCGCGTTAACTGCGCATGTTTTACTCTGGTGGTACATAAATACATTTGTAAGATAAGTAACAAATCGTGGGTCATTCTGCAGCTTGTAGATAATTTTCTGGTTTGTTGGCTGCTTGAATAATAAACAAGGAACTTATACGGGTTATGAAGTGCTGCTTCACAAATCCCATTGGATAGTTGGTGGGGTCATCTAAATAATGATAATAATAATAATAATAGTGGTAGTAGTAGTAGTAGTAGTAGTAGTAGTAGTAGTAGTAGTAGTAGTAGTCGTCGTCGTCGTAAAACTGTTGGTACTGTAACTAGAAAAATAAGGATTTCTCGATTGCTCCCAAGTAGTTCTGAAATCCGCGTAGATGCACAATACCCATAGTTAATGTCCAATGAATACGGGGTACACTCCAGGAGTAAGATGGAGACGTAACGCTAGATAACAAAGTGTAAGTGGATGAGTGCGTCCTTTAACCGTCGATGCAGAGACGTCTGATTCTGGAATAGCAATCCACGGGTGACAGACACGAATGGAAACAAAAATTCTGCGTCCCTACAGACTACTGTACTGTGCTGCGAGTTTCCATGAGTAGCCCCTCAGGTTTGTATTGCTGCTGAGTTGCAGTAAAGGGCGGCACACATGAAGTAGGTCTTGAAGAATCAAGTACGCCATAATCAGGTCGCCTTGTAATCTGCGATAGTTTCCACTGAATACTCCCAATCGTTTCAGCATCTGGTCGCATGAAGGATTGCCCATTCCAATTACGTTTTTAGGTGCCCGACGTGGTGGCTGCTGCAGTGCACTAAGGTCGTGTTTCATCTCTCGATGCCTGGCTTGAATTGTGTATTCCACATGCGGGCTAACATACGCACTGAGCTTTTGTCGAAACGTGAAGCTTTTTATTTGTCCAAACGCCCCTCGCAACAGCCCGACGTGTTGGTTTCCAGTCTTCGGGGCCTTTCCGGATGGTCCGGACCAACCCAGGTCATCCTAAACCAGCACACCCAAGTCACGTTCAACAGTTGATTATTGCAGCACCTTCGTTCCGAGTCGGTATGAGTAGCTGCTCTGATGTCGGATGGAAACTATCATGAATTTACCCACGTTGAAATGCGGTAAATTTCGGGCCGACCATTGGTGTACCGTGTCTATGTCACCCTGAAACAGATGTTGGTCCGCATTCATCTGAATGCTGTGCCATATCTTGGCATCGTCGGCAAATGTTAGGAAATTTGGAGCCATTCCCGGTGCAAGGTCACCAAAAGCAGACGTCGATCTAGAACTGGGCCTTGCAGCACATCACACTCGCCTTGTATAGGGTCCAGTACAGAGCTTCAAACTCTGACAACTAATCGCCGTTGAAGTAGAAAGTTGGCAATCCAACTTAGCAAATGGACCCCGATCCCGAAATGCCTTAGCTTGGAAAGTAGTATCCGATGGTTTAGACGATCGAAATCCTTCGAAAAATCCAGGTAGATCACATCAACACCTTCGCCAGCATCAACCGACTCGGTCCAACTACTGCGTGCGCTTGGTAAATTTGTTGCACATGACTGCTGTCAACGGAAGCAGTGCTGCTCAGGTCTGATGATGTTGCGGTTTGCCAGCTAGCCCACCTGTGCATCGGCAACTATGAATTCCATGATCTTGAACAGTACGTGAAAAAGGCATACTGGGCGGTAGTTAGAGAGCTCAATTCTCCTTCCACCTTTAGGCATGGGTGTCACAATTCCAAGCTTCCACATAGCGCAAACTTGGTTCTGATCTAAGCAGCGCAGGGAGAACTGAGCCAATGACTCTGTCAGTTGACTTGCTACTGCTATCAACACTCTGTGAGCTGTGTTTGCCTAGAGACGTCAGCTTTTAAAATACGGCCCCCGCGGTAAAAATTATATGGATTAGTCCTGGCGGAGAGACGACAAAGGTTGGAAGCTCGCTTGGTGGCAAAACCCTCTGAAACGTGACGGCATTTTGCATCCGCAGCGCGTTTGCTGCTTCCACGGCCGTTCTTGTTGGGTCATCGGCTATCCTGAATTCAGGGAATCCTTGCTCACTTTGCGAAGGCTATTAATGTGCTTGTACAGCAGTTTGTGGCTAGCACTGAGGGTTTTTGCAATGTTCTGTTGATATGCGGTTTTGCATTCTCTGATCCGTTAAGTGTATTGGTTAGGTTGGGCTACGTAGTTGTCCCAAGTTTTTGGTGCTAGAGCCTCTCTGTACACTCGCCATGCTGCGTTGCGTATTGTCATCCATTTTTGAGTTCTGCTCCTGACGAAAGAAACTGGTTGACACTTATCGCAAACACTAATCTGCAGCATCTGCAATCAGCTGACTGAATTTGTAGACGAACTCAAACCAAGCAAATTCCGGCTATTCATCGACAAGGAACAACCAGGTTGTAGCGCTGACCAGCTGGGCTAATCGATCGTAGCTTTTGACGGTGTTCGACGACATCGCTGGAGACATGGGTAATACGATCAAATGATGGAACAAGGAGGGCTGTACCGCGATGGTCTTGGTTATAGAACTGTTTCGCAGCAGTGTATACACAGGTATAGAGAAAGAAAAACAGAGTAACTGTAGAGTTTTTCCCAGCTCATATTGTGAGTTGTACATCGAGGTGTAGAAACGATTGTAGGGACCACTGCAATGTGCAGGCTGTCTTATTGTGGCAAAACTCGGTCCTTCACGGTCAAACGGTTTTTTCGGCGAAGAAAGCTTAGCAAAAATGACTGCCTGACAAGCATGTAGGAATCTCGATATAAATAACTAACTCATTTCCAGAACTAATGACGCCGCTGCACTCACGTGATTCTCTGAATCAGTTAAACAAACCCGCTTCAGCGAACCTATCAGCATGTAGCCGAAACATTCGCAGGCGTCCAATAAACGGCTCCGTTCGCTTGCGGTACGCTTGCTGTTTGCTTGCACAATCCTATGGTATCCTTCTCATTTTCGGGTTCAGCTGCATCGGCGTCGCGGAAGACTCTGTACGTTCTTCCGCTCTGCGTCGGCTTTGCTGCCTCTGCCGTTGTGACCTCTCCGTATGGGGTTAAGTCTTTTGCTGCAGGTTCATCGATTGTTCCCGGTGTCGCCTCGGCTGTTCTCGGTTCCATCTGATTACCTTCCATCCGGTACTGACTTCATAAGATCTTTCTCCGACCTTCGTGCTCACCACACCTTTCCTCCATCGTTCGTTGACACCCGGTTTTGGTTGGATCTACACAGTATCACCCGGGTCCGGCAGTCTTAATACCGTTTCTGATCTGCCATCCGTTTTCTCAATCCCCTTTGCAGTTGCTCATGCGATTGCGAGACAGGGTGTAAGAGTTCAGCAGACTCAAACATTGGGGTTTTTTCCGTCTGCTGTACAAACGTTGTACTGGAGTGACATCGATCGTCGATAATGGTGTATTGCAGATCTCCAACAACCTTATATACGGGGTCCTCATGAGTGGCACTGGCTTTCGACAACATCCTTCTGGCTTGCTTGACCGCTGCTTCTGTTTTTCCGTTAGACTGACTGTGATACGGGCTCGTTGGTCGATGCGAATATTCTCACTTGTTCGCAGAGGTCTGGAACGCAGCACATGTAAATTGCGGGCCATTGTCGGATATCAATTCTTCCGGTATTCCATGTCTGGCGAGCTGACATCTAAGCTTGTTGATGACTGCTTCCTTGAAGGTAGCGGTGAGTGGATCGATCTCAAACTAGTCACTGTAATAGTCCAGAGTGATTAAATAGTCTTTCCTGTTGTCACAGAGCAAGTCCAGCGCTACTTGGTGCCATGGTCGATCTGGAATCCCATGCAACATCATTGGTTCCCTGGCTTGGCGAGCCTTGTGAGACCAGCGGGCTGAACAGCTTGACACATGGTCTCGGATTTGACTTGCCATTCCGGACCAGAACACCAGTTCGCGTGCGCAACTAATACTGTATTTGACACCCAACCGGGATCGATGAGCGTGTTCTATCATTCCTTTGCGAAGTGGTGGTGGGATAAAAATGCGATTTTTTTAATAGGATACAGTCTTACACCGTTAGTTCAGCCCGTAAGTTAAAGAACGGTGCTGAATCCTTCGGAAGTTTATCTTGGTATCTGGTCATCCCCACAAAATCATGTCGCCCAACGCCCCGCTCGTAGCTTCTGCCTCCGTATGACACTTTAGCTCTTTCAGGCGATGTGTCACCATCGTCAAATGTTCTATGAGATTGGCTACCTCGAGTTCTTCCTGTTGGTATTCGACTATCGGAAGATCAGCTCATGACAGCCTCCGCGTGAAACATTTGCGTCCGCGGAGTGTACACCAGATCTATGTTCTACTTTTCGAGACGGATAAAGATCCGTTGAACACGTCGAGGGACACTGTGTAACGGGTTACTAGCAATTGACATGAGCAGTTTAGGATCCGTGTACACTGTAGTCTTCCGTCCAAAGATGTAGTCCTTGAATCGCTTCCTTGCGTAGACGACAGCGAGCATCTCCTTTTCAATCTTAGTATAGCGCTGTTCCGCCACTGTGAGCATCCGACTGCAGCAATCCAACGGTTTACCATTCTGAAGGAGAACGGCAACAATTCCGCTTTGACTGCTACCACACTGCACCTCCAAACATAGAGCTGGATCATAATAACCAAGTACTTGGGCACATCTAATAAGACTATTGATGATTGTGACGTCTGCCTTCTGCTCTTCTCCCCAACTCCACTTCAAACCTTTATGAGTCAATCTCCGGATGGGCGTCAGGAATTCGACAAGTCTTGGCAAGCAACCGCTCAAATAATTCACCATGCCATTTAAATGACTAACAGCCTTTTCGTCCTTAAGCTGTGGCATACCCTGCACTGTCTTAAATTTTCCGGGATCGATTTTTATTCCCTCGGATGTCAAAACGTGCCCGTGAAAAATCACTTCCGGTTTCCGAGCTCAACTTTCTCACGACTAGTGGTGGTCGCATGGCAGCGAAGCGCCATTACGGCATACAGATGACACATTAGTATTTAGCTACCGCTGACGTGAATACCAGAATCCGCTTTATCCGTTCGTTGCTCTGAAGACGTTTTCTTAAAGCATGGATGGAGGGCATTTGAGTTAGCTGATAATGCAGATAAATTGATGAGTTCTAAGTCCATCCACCTTGTATCCACAGTAAATACATTCATCATTCGGGCCTTTGACTGAGATGTTTCGATAAGGCTAGTCACCTTCTCCGGTGTTTGTGGCACACTGTCAATAGCGGATCTATGTAGAGGTGTTCTATCTGGCTTAATCAGAATGTCATTCAACGGGGTATGCATGGCTAATATGGGTCAGCAATGAGGAAATAACTGCGTGACTTCCGCGCTTAAGAATTTGTCAGTGATCTTGCAGCAAGATTTCTG
>OX104064.1:152101850-152122271 GCA_944474145.2 Dicrocoelium dendriticum | reverse complement strand
AAGAGGAAAGCTTTGCACTTCGGTGGTGCAAAGCAAAGCCCGAAGCGACTGACAGCCAGTGCTAATCTGTCCAGCGCGGCTTGACACGTCTGGGAGCTGTCACAGATGAGGGCAATGTCGTCTGCATACTCTAAGTCAAGAAGTCGTTCTCCTGGAAGTAGCTCCACACCTTCCAAGTCATGTCCTGTAAATGTAAACTCCATGGCTTCGCCAATTGCAAAGTTGAATAGGAAAGGTGACAACGGGCATCCTTGTCTCACACCGCTGGAGATATTGAAGGACAGCGACAGCTTGCCGTAAGCCCTCATTCTTCTAACCGTGCTACACACGTATAATTCTTGGATACTATTTACATATCTCTCGGGCACACCTTTCCTGAGTAGACAATTCCAAAGGGCACATAGATCAACCGAATCGAAGGCACCTTTGATGTCGAGGAACACGACTAGGGTGGGCCGCCAATATGTGTGACGGTGCTCCAACAACTGACGCAAGGTGAAGATGTGGTCGATGCAGCCACGACCCCGACGAAACCCGGCTTGCTCCTCACGAATCTGGCTTTCACGAGCGCCAATCAGTCTGTGAAGAATTATGGAGGCGAGTAATTTGGAGGCGATGGAGATCAGACTGATTCCTCTATGGTTGCCGCATTCCGAGCGCGAGCCGCCTTTGAAGATAGGAACAATAATGGAGCGGCTCCAGTTGATTGGGACAGTCTCCTGCTCCCACATTTTCACTAGTAATTCATGTAAATCATCAACAAGTGCAGGGCCCCCGAATTGGAAGAGGGCTGGATGAAAATCATCTGGTCCCGCTGCTTTGTTCAACTTCAACAATCCGATCTCACGTTCGACTGCTGAGCAAGATGGCGGATCTAAAAGGACAGCCTACGGAGCAGGGCGATCAGTGACCGGCGAATCGAACAATTCTGGCCGATTAAATTGCTTTCCAAAATGCTCAGCCCAACGCTCCAAACGTTTTGACAAATTGTGGATAGGCTGTCCACTCTCGTCACGTATAGTTTCACTAACACCAGGTCTCCTGCTGCCCGTTTCCCGTATCAGACGGAATAACTTACGATGGTTGCCAAGGGCAGCGGCCACTTCCATCTCTGACGCACGGGGAGACCACCAAGATTCGCGGTCTCTCTTCAGGCTAGCACGGAGTTTTGCCCGGAGCTCTTTGCGAGTTTCATTGTGCTCGCTTCCAGCCGGGATTTGCCGGCGAGCATCTATAAGTTCCAGAGACTGCGAAAAGACCCAATGTCCATGTTGTCTATTAGACATACCACATAAGGATTTTCCTGCTGCTAGTAAGGTCTGGCGAACATGTGACCAGTGACCATCAATTGTCTCCTGTGAGCGCTTGCTCAACTCGCATGTCAGCGTACTTCGATACGCATTCAGAACAGCTGGTTTTGTCAGTTGGCTGGTGTCAATACGATCACAGCGTCGTCGTGGGCGTCCGCAAAAACGCATCCGCATGTCAGCACATACAAGTGCATGATCGGTGTCCACACATGTGCTCCAAATCGAGCGACAATTCTGGATGCAGCCTCTCCAGCGGTAACTTATCGCAATGTGATCGAGCTGCGTGCAAGACTGGTTCGAGGTTGGTGGGCGCCAGGTCACCCTTCGGCGGGTGCTGTGTCGGAAATTAGTGCTCGCAAGAAATAAGTGAGCATCTTCACACAAATGAGGTAAACTCTCACCGTTATCATTACGGGAGCCTACACCGTGTTGACCGCCCAGATGCAGTTCATCAGTGGACAACTTTCCCACTTGTGCATTCATATCCCCCGCCAGCACAACAGTGTCCGTGCTTCTTCTGTGGCGAAGGAGCTGGGTCAGTTGACGGTAGAAGTCGTTCTTTACCGAATCATCGCTACAGTTTGTGGGCGCATAGGCAGCGATAATGAATAGATATCTATTAGTCCCGCGCGACTTCGAAGCTTTAAACGAGCCAGCCAAACGGACCGCACACATCCGGCTACTGATTGGAATCCAATCAACCAGAGCAGCTTCAGCCCGGGGACTCAGGGCAATACCAACACCGGCTTGGCCGGTGCTCGAAGCTGCATCGTCACCGGATAGGCGCAAGGAGAAAATACTGCTTACGTCCCCTGAAGGGGATCGCAGTGTGAGCACAGTGCTCGAGTCTTGCAGGCGAGTCTCTGATAAGCAGCAGATATCGCTCGAGAGGGTCTCCAATGTTCGGGCAAGTGCTGCCTGTTGACCGATTTGTAGCAGTGTGCGTACATTGAGGCATGCCAATCTGAAGTAGGATCGAGGGCTCCAAATGGAAGCCGATGAACTGGATTGGACCGCTTGGTTGGACATGGGCTTGTCGACAGGAGAGGAGTGACGATCCGCGTTCACGTGTGAGTTGAAATTAGAAGGTAAATGCCTAGCAAAGCATGTTGGGGGAGGGCCAAGTATCGGGGATTTGAAAACTGGGGGGATATAAGTGAAGTTGGAATGGGACGGTAAGAGTGAAAAAGCGTAAGATGGGGAATAAGAAGACGGGAAGGCTTGAGCAGTAGCATCCAAACCCCTATCCACCCTGCTCGATGCAGCAGATAGGGCACCGTTTATTATCCTCTGCGGTGGCCAGAGCATCAAGAAATTGTTTGAAGGAAAATTCATGGTATTGCGTGGACAGGATACTGTCAGGTTGCCCAGGCCTAGACAGGAGAACGATTAGGGTTCTCAACCAAAGCCTTTGGTTCAAAAACCTGACCGCAAGGCAGCGGGTTTGGCGTTGGGCTACAAGGAGTCCATTTTAAGGAATAAGGTGCCACCCTCATTCCAACCCCCAACCTGGAGGACCAGGAGGCTGAGTTTGTCTGGCCTCTAACCATTGACCAATCTGGTATGAGTGACTCTGAAGGTGCAAAAGCACCACCCAGCGTAGCTCAATGGATCGCTGAGGCACACAAACCATCGCACCACGGTAAGGTCCAGCCTCATTGCGATGGAGTCCAGCCTCATTGCGATGGGGTCCAGCCTCATTAACCAGCCTCAGTAACCAAGGCTGGAGTACCGATGTGGCACTGGCCGAACAGATCATGGATTCGCCCAGCCTCGTGGTAGACCGCTTCTGGTGGCAACATAATGCAACCACTGATGGCTTACTTATCACAGCCTTCATGAAAACAAATCAGATACGGTAACTTCTGACCTCTCCCACACATCCCCTCTTCAATGAATTTATCAAATTGTTTCACAAGTCCCAGGCAATCTGCTGAGTTTTCACCAAAATAACAGTCATACTCTTGATAGGTATACTTGCATCTCGTCAACGGTTGTGAGAATCCTCATGATTTATCTTCCTTGGTATGTGCCTGCAACATTCATCCACCAACCACTCAAGTCGTTCGTAATGCGCACCGAGACATCGAGCAATGTCCGCATGTGACTGCTCAACCTCAACACCTAACTTAAAACGCAACTTAGTTAATTTCTATGCAACTTCTGCCCGCGGCTTCTAAAGTAATGCTAATCTAAAGCCAGCGTTCGCACTGTGTGAACCCACTATCTTATCATGTGACCCAGAGCAAGAAAACAAATCATCGACAGGGGAAAAAAGGTTGGCTAGTCTAGGTAAGTTCTTCTCTCCATAAAAATTCTCAGACGTTTTCCTTCCTGTCGTCAAGGATCAAAATATCAAGCGGCTGCTTCCGGTTCATTTGGCAATCCAAGTAGGATCGTACTTTTAATAAATAGGGCGTGGTTCTGAGGACAGATCTTCCCGTACGAGACACCAGTTCAAATCAAACGAAGAATGGTTGTTGAGCGCTCGTTACTCCAATGGCAGATTATGGACTATATAGATAGACTGTCGAGTACTTGCACTCCAGAGTACACCCATAACAAGGAACGGTGTTGACTGTTTGCACTACAAATTCAATTCAAGTCAAGAAATGGCTGTTGACTACAGTAAGCGACAAATTCGCTTGGGACTTCAGCAACTGGTAAAACTCCTGCACCAAATCCAACTAAAGCCCAATCTTAGTCAACAATACTCAATCAGTGGTGAAGCAATCGGTTCTTCACAATGTACACCAGGAACGAGCTAATTCCCATCGTTCCGACTGTACAGCCAAATCACAAAATCCAGTGTCCGCGAACGGATTCCCACAGGCTCTTATACAGAGTTACAAAACACTACCCAATGACGAGTTCGCCGTACAGCTCATAGTTGGATACAATGCGTTAGGTTCACTGGTGACCTCAATGGCGTGGGGGGGGGGGTAATGTGACACGGAGAATCAGAGGGCACATGCGAGAATGAACAGGTGGCTGGTAGCTGTGACCCATGGGGAAAATTGCGCAAATGGAAGGCAGCAGTTTTGACAGCGGGGGATGGAATGAAACCATGGGCGGTATCGAATAGGAAGACTATGAGGGGCTTGACAAGTAGATGGTAGGCTACAGTTTAACTTATGGTAGATTGATGTTTACCCGTTGCCGCATGTGGCAATGGTTGTGATTCAAAGCATATTCCAATATCCAAATTGCAAATTGCAGTTCACAAACAACCAGCGATTATTGCGTTCATAAGATTAGAAAACACCGGAACCAGCTCTATCGGGTGGTAAATGGCAGAGTCAATGCGACTACCTCCCTTGTGAAAAGTAGTGAGGACCCGTCATTTCCAAGTTGATGAAATTTCTTTTTCTACACTGCTGATATAACACGGCCAGTTGCTATGCTAGATCACTGGCTGCCTGCAGAAACTTGGTGCAGATGTTTTCTACTCCAGGGGAGCTTTGAATAAGCAGCAGCAACAGCAATGAAGGTGGTAGTGAGTAAACTTGAGAGTGTGGCAAGAGGAATAGGGTGGAGTTTTGAGAGCCCCTCCCCAAGGAACCTATGGGAGTAGTGAAGCCACAAGACATTGGCTGCTTCACTTGATAATCCTGTATACCGGTCAATCCTATCGAGTGCTGGGATTTCTTATTGCATCTTACGAAGGTCATTGACATGTCTGTATAAGAGTACACGGTTCGTGTGGAATGGCTTCATTAACTCCTACTGATCCGTCTCCTTAACCATGAGGATAAATTTACACAAAAGTTACGCTGTGCAGTTCAAGTTTTGTCTTTGGGGAAATTTTTGTGATATCCAATGCCCAATGCCAAAGGACATACGTTTACGTGTTATGCTTCGTAAGTCAAGGCAAGCATGCGCTTTTACTCACCTGTGCGGGCGAATTTTCACATAAAACACACTTGTCATCTACATGAAAGAAAGTAAGGCAATAGTGAAATGACAGCAAAAGGAAACGTCCAAGGAATAAAATTACTACACTAGTAAAACAGGATGATAAGCTCTTAGATATTGCCGCTCTGTTCACTTAGAAATTGGCGAGTTAGCGAATGACCGAGGAACTCTATGCTCTCGAGCTGAGAAATGCTGCACCGCAGTTGGCGCTGAGCGAATAGGTAGATACGCCGAAAGAGAGTGCACCGTAGCTGATGACTCTGAGCATACTGGAACCAAGATTTCTGCATGCATTAATGTAGGGATATAAAAATGTTTCAGCAAAGGCAGTTGCTGTAGGAGCCAAGTGCTTCAGTGAGTTGCCAAGCAATGTGAACCGCTTACACACATAGGACAACAGTAAGTTCAGTGTGACACGCAGTGATGAGCTTCCAGTACAAACGGTGGGCCACGGAGCATCATTGCAATGGAGAGACGCAAAACAACAGTCGCAAAACTTTGTGACTATTTACCTGGAGTGACCATGACAACTCGTGGTTCAGTGTAACTCCACGATAATATACTGACGCATAAAAGCTCAAGCTGTCACCATCGATCTGAATTTTGGAATAATTCGTGACAAGTTCCTGCTATCGAGATACATTGCGACGGGAAAATAAATTGTCATTGCACTTGAATGCCATCAGTATCAAACCGCAGGATTACGACCGTTGCATTCGTTCGTCCGAACAAATTTGTAACTTCATTGAAGACGCTGAAGTCGGGTGAATACGTCTTCATCATCATTTGCCAAAATGGTTTCTTCAGGCAGTTGTATGGAACTTATGTGGGTAGAGAGTAGGAATGGTGACGAAATAGTTCTTTGAACGATACCAGAAGTAGTGGTAAATGGGGCGTAGCTTTTGCCGCCAAAACTGGTCACATGAGTGCGTTTGGCGAAATAATCCTTTAGCAAGAAGACTAGGGAAGTTTGAACGCTAGAAGTGTGTAGAATTTGCAGCAGCAATTCTCGGTTACCTCAGCCGAATGTGTGACCGTAGTCGAGTAAGCTGACACGGGTGGATTTGTTCTTACGGTCTAGCGACGGCAACACTGAATGCACCATACAAGCCACTATGTCATGTTGGAAATTTGAACTTCTTTAGTCAGACTAATGTGGGTCATGTAAACGGGTTTGGGTCAGCGTTCTTTTAAGGATGTTTCTGGAAAACCCTTAAAAGCTACATGCAATTGGCGGATAGTTACTCGGCGCATTCTTCGGTACTTCTATTATGCTTGCAGCCCTCCAACAATCGCGATTTCGCTTTGCTTTACACACATTTTGTACGACTTAGAGGTTAAGCTAAAAAAAAATCAGCACACTGCTTGAGGACGAAAGAAGACAACCTGTCAAATCCACTTACATTGCCTAAGTGCAACTGGTCTACTTTCTAGTGAATTGATGCAACGTCGACAGGAAGCGACGAGTCCGTACACCACTGAAACGGTGCAAATGATGAATCAGAGAATGAGTCGCTGCTGCTGCATGTTACGATTTAATTCTTCCACTTCCCCGACCGAAGTTGAGTTGTCACGGGTGACTGCGCTGAATTGTTTCATAACCTGAAAAATCTCACGGTAAATGTTGTTTCCCAGAATTCTCTGGGTACGGACATGATAGAGGTGATGCAATTTCTTGATGCGAACAGATACGGACTTCACAAAAGCGTGATCTCTGTTTTTGAAAGCTCTCTCCTTGAGTCTACGAAACTGCTTGTCGTGCGGTGAAGAAATGCAATCAGTAGGAAAGCAAATGGCTTCTATCGGACAGCATAGATCACAACAGAATTTCGGATAACTTGTCTTGGGACAGTATGCTTATGCATTTGTCTCTACTGTTATGGAACCTTTTACAATATTCTCTAGCCGGAGAATTGTAACGAATGTGGTATCGAATCTGTTGAAGTCACCAGTAAATATGCGCAGAGACTGATCGATGTGCTCAGTGACTGTAGCCGTAAAGACATCGTGAATTTGTTTGCTTCTGAGTTGAGACAGCTGCAGATTATACAAATATTGACCAACAACATTGGGCGGTACCCATTCAGATATTTCGGCTTACACTTTAGGGCTAGGCGGTCGGTGTGCCGTGGCCAGTAACGGAACAATCTTGTCACTGAAATGCAGCAAGAGGATTTAATAAAGATGATGACAGAGAAAACTCGGTTCCGGCACGTGCACGGGCGGTCGGCACGAAAACAAATAAGTTCGTCAGCTGCTACAACGGCGTCTTTCCTATGTTTATCTAACCATGTTTCTGCAGCATAATGATTCTCAGTTGTGCGTATTCGCGGCAGTTGAAAATGTTTTTATGGTCATCCGCTTTTCTAAAAGTTAATTGCTATTGGCGATAAGAAAAGTGATTATGCTCATACGTTTCAGGTTTTTCTTCCGGAGAATAACCCTTCACCCAACACTATGATTTTTTAAATTCATTCTCTTTTTCCATATTTTTCTCACTTTATTCTTCATAGATCGATTATCGCTCTGAACTTTAGCGGAAAGAACAATTTCAAAGCATTACGGATATGTATTATCATGGTGCTAACTGTGGGAAAAACAGTGGATTAGTAAAACAATCCTTTCCTAGAAGTACCGTCGAAATTGTGCGTGTGTGTGTATGTGTGTAACAAAATGTGGAGCACAAGCAGATTTGAAGGCCCCGCTTGCAAAGGCATCAGTAATTGGTGCCCAGACTTCTCCCAGTGCCTACCAAATATCGACCCGATTTACATCCACTTTCGTCTAGGCCTTGTACGCACGCAGGCAGTCGCTAGCCGAGTTAAACACGGACGTGCGATTAGCAGACGGCTGGTCACTGGTACGGGGAAATCACGTGCTATGATGAGATGACACGACAACTTCATGCAACACGCCTACGCGCAATTACCTGGCTTCCCTTACCGCCTCACCGTGGGTGTGTGTGGCCACGCTCATGCACCTACGATGTTCGGCGGATTTCGTCAGCTTGGTCTGTCTGGATCGTAGTTATTTCGGTAGGTAGACACGTGCCCACAAGTCCCCGCACTGGTAAACACCGGTAACCCTTCAAACTGGAAATTTGCCCATAGCTTTGCCGCCTGGCCAGCACGCATGACAGCGATGGGTGTCTGAAACAGCCCCGGTTTGTCAATGATCGTGAGTAAAAAGCCGAACGTGGCGCACAGGATGGTGGGCGAGGGTTTTCAAAAAACAACAATAAACAGTGAAACAACCTAAAACAGTGAACTTACCGAGCAGACTTGTGTGTCTGAGTCTTTCACTGCCATTTTTGTTTTGGATGTGCGTACGGTCCATCTGTGTGATGCGGCCAGCGCATTGTCGACACGATCTTTGAGCACAGCTAATGCAATGACAACTTTTGGGAGGGAATTTCATCTGTGGCAAACACGCAATGCTGTCAGTGGAGTAATTCACACGGACATCAGCCGGTTGTGGATGCTGCCTAAAATGATACAGGGTACAGTCCTTATATGTGAAGTAAAACGTGTAGTCCTTGTCTACTGTACCAGTCTGGCTGAAAACAAAGTATTGTGTTTCCATTCCGTCTATACGGGGAACGTACTGTACAGCTACTTGGCACATAGCAAGATGGTAGCGTTGGTTTACACAGTGCTCTTTCTCGCCATGAACAGAAGATGCAATTCCATAATTTGTTACCAATAAAAATGTCACCACAAGACTGAAATGAAACCACCCACTTTGTATATACCTCATAATTCAACCAGAGTGACTAATTCCCATCCGATTGATAAGTGTTATAATTTTGAGCGATGCCTGTTCTAGGTAAGGGAATATTTATTTACCTCTGTTGTCACGACTGGAACACCCGACCTAACTATACGCATGTACTAAATTAGCACAAAAGTTACTCTTGGTAAATTACCATCTGTGTTTGGAAGACAAGGGACGTCGGAGGCTATCAATATGTCTGCGAGTATCCGTTAACCCAGATGGAACCGTAAAAACTGTCTTCATCCTCCATCAGAAGTCGATTTGTTACAATCAAACAACACCAGACACCCGGTGCATTTTTCCAGTGTGCGTGATTTTCAGCCATACGAACTGAGTACAAGCTTGTTGCACGCATACGGCATTGTTGTCTCAGCGAATATCATGTATGCTTACTGACAGCCACATGAGTCAGATTGAAGGTAGAGCAGGAGAATCCTCGTTCCTGAACACCACCTTCCAGTTGCTGAACAAACTCGGCATGGAAAAGCACATCATTTACTTACCCGTCAATTCTGGATTTAACAGCTATTTAGCCGGTGGATCGGGAGTTCAGGAGGATCCTTCTGATTCTTGAAGCAAGGCATCACTTTCTATATAATGATCTAGTATCAAAGGAATTTTGGGTGTTGCTCACCCAGGAAGATTACACTCCACGACGCGTTTCGAAGTTATCGGATAAGGTAGAGTGAGAGAGCAAATCTTGAACCCGAGAGCACAGGGATTCTAATTAAAGCCTCTACTCCTTTAGCCACGGAGTCATGACGGACAACACTGTAACAACTGTTAGTGACTGATTTGTGGATCATTTTGGAGAACTCGTTATGTGAGTTAATTGCGGCGCGCAATCTCAATGTAGCTCGCGGTTCTTACCGTGAAAGAAATTGAACAAATGTACAAAAAGGTATCGCGAAAAGTGAGTATTTACTCCCCTAGAGAAAAACCTGACAAGTATGATCATACCCATTTTTCTTGGCACCAATGTCGTTCACTTTTGGAAAAACATATGACCTTGAAAGCATTTTCAACTGCCGCGAATACGCACAAGTAAGAATCACTATCTGATGATCTACTATTTTTACAAAGGCTGCGCTAAGGAAGCCAACACTGGTTGCGTTATGTTGCCACCAGAAGCGGTCTACCATGAGGCTGGGGAAATCCATGATCTGTTCGGCCAGTGCCACATCGGTACTCCATCCTTGGTTACTGATTTACTAACCGGTTTGAAGCCCTTTCCAGTCTGTCCATAAAAATGGAGAATTGCTACAATGCATTGTCTTAACCGAGGTTCACTTTAAAGCAATACAGCGTAGCCACCACCTAGCGAGTTGTCCGTGCCTTGAGATAGTGGAGAATATCCGTAGCTCGGAGTGTGGATGCGAATTTTGAGCTGTTCTCCGAGCTGAGGGATTATTTTGCAGATGTTCGTTGCCAGATTAGTCAACATCATCAGTGCGCATTCAGCGGCCTGGTTCCCAGTGCCTCGTAAGCGACTCCAAGCCGCACTGATGATGTTGCCTAGTCTGGCTATCAAAGGTCTGCAATCTAATCACTCAGCTATGAGAACAGTCGAAAGTCCATGTGCGTGCTTTACCCAAAATCCTTTCGGTTATGTTTGGTTTGGCCCGGGTGTTTTATGAATTCCTCAAGCCTCAAGTGAATCTGTCATTTCTATTGTTATCCCCGGAGTGACGTGACTTCCGCAAAAACCGATCATGTACTACTAACATGTTAACTGAACACACTTGCTGAACCGAAACAGCTGAAGGTGGAGTGGAAGTCAATGCCGTTTGATCACTCATACTATCTCCACAAGCTTAAGAACTATGACATTGATGACCCAATCCTGAATTGGCTAGGCAATTTTCCGCATGAACGTCGCTTGGATTTGAGTCCGGGAATTGCTGTGTTACGCAATTGACGTCGAGTGCGGCGTATCATACGACTCGATGTCGCCCCTCCCTGGCTTTCACAAACAATCTAACGAGGTCAATTGCTTCCGTTTTCCTATTCCCCGCAAATGTTATCAAGATATGGAGTAAAATCAGGGACCGGACGACGACGGGCTCTAGCGTACTGATTGGGTACCAGTTCCCAGGAACGCGGCCTTAGTGTACTCGTACGGAGTGAGCTCAGCTGTTCAAAACAGGTTGAGACGGTTACAAAATTAGGCAGCAAGCAATTAGACCAGTTGCGGTGGTCTTTGAGCATTTTGACTTATTGTTTTCCCCAATAACACATAAATGCTATGTGCGCCCTCACCTTGAATACGTTAACGAGGTTTGGCAACCTTGATTGAAGCGCGACCACGATGGGATAGCGACACCAGAACGCAGGGAAGCGAAGAACGTCAAGGATCTAAGCTCTTTCACTTGCTATTAAAGGCTTAAGAGATGTTACAGCTGATGGTACCGACAGTTTACCAAATGTTGAATGACCCCATCCACGTGTGCCGCCATTTGCAGGAACGCATCCATAACATCAACCTCAGAGGTAATCGCCTGGAACTGAGTGGACAACACAGCTGTGTAGAGTACAGGCGGCATCACTTTTCTCTTCAAGTTTGCCGACCTTGGATCTCGCTTTCAAACTAAGTTCTTTCCTCCCCTACTTTGAATATCTTCAAAAGGAACGATGGGATGATGTCTGTAGCTCTCAGCACTTTGTTACTTAAACTGTGCTACTGTGGACTATCGTTATGGTGCCATCATACCAGATTTGCCTATCACATGGACCCAAGGATGTTGTTCATTGAACTTGATAGAACAAGATTAAAGGATTCACATGTCGTTTGACCTAGTACTTTTCACCCCAACCCTCATTAGGTGCCAGTCAAGCACCTGTTTATTAACCAGTGCTAAATCATTGTTTATTTCATTTGTCATCTTGTGCTTCTGAGTGGATCGTGATGTTCGGTATGGGAATTGTTTTAGCGGTAACATCGGGGCGGCGTAAGCGATTACTGGGTTGCCGCCCCAGTGAAATCAATGGCTCACTGAAGAATGTATTCCTCTCGAGACACCCTTCTTTCGACACCCAATTTCCCTCTCTCTTCTGGTCCTAACTGGAAGAGCGTTTCCACGTTACCTGTTTGTCTTGTCAGCACAGTTCATTGTCTATTTGCGAAGCCAATTTGAGAGCATCGACAAACTGCAGGTTCCCGCTGCTTTGCTGGTTTTGCGTTGCTCACTGTGTGAGCTATAGTGCGAACAGCTAGTTATAGCAGCTTTTTGTTTATTTATTTATTTTGCAGCTATTTATAGCGCGACGATCTTCGCTGTGTTCTACCTAGTGCATCATCACGCTTTCTCTCTAGGGAACTTCTCACATCTGCTGATGATAAGCAGAGATGCCTACACCGCAAAATTTGCCATCATGTACGATGGCAATTGTAGTCCTCACTTTGGAGCACCGATCCTGTGGTGACTCCTTAGTCAGTTCAACCTCTCCTCTTTGGTTGAATGCAAGGGCTCACGTCTATCGTGAAGTGTACTTCAACCTAGTGAACCACAAGTAGGTCAGTGGTGACCGGATGAAAACGTGCTTCCCACATCCTTTAGAGGAGGCGGCGAATATGCGACTCGATTGTTTCTGTAATACATAAGCATGCGAGAACGTCACATAATAGCTGCCGCCACTGTCTGCTAGTCACTTCACCGTCGGAATCGGCGAATTAAGAGTGAATAGTAATCAAAATCTACTGTTGTTGGACGGCTCCCATCGTCAAAGTCGGCTCGCGCTCGGAATGCGGCAACCATAGAGGGATCAGTCTGATCCCCATCGCCTCCAAATTAGTCGCCTCCATAATTCTTTAGTCTTACTGGCGCTCGTGAAAGCCAGATTCGTGAGGAGCAAGCTGGGTTTCGTCGTGGCCGTGACTGCATCGACCACATCTTCACCTTGCGTCAGTTGTTGGAGCACCGTCACACATATTGGCGGCCCACCCTAGTCGTGTTCCTCGACATCAAAGGTGCCTTCGATTCGGTTGATCTATGTGCCCTTTGGAATTGTCTACTCAGGAAAGGTGTGCCCGGGAATTGTGTAAATATTATCCAAGCATTATATGCGCGTAGCACGGGCACAGTGAGGGTTTACGGCAAGCTGTCGCCACCCTTCAATATCTCCAGCGGTGTGAGACAAGGATGCCCGCTGTCACCTTTCCTATTCAGCTTCGCCATTGGCGAAGCCATGGAGTTTACATTTACAGGACATGACTTGGAAGGTGTGGAGCTACTTCCAGGAGAACGACTTCTTGACTTAGAGTATGCAGACGACATTGCCCTCATCTGTGACAGCTCCCAGATGTGCCAAATCGCGCTGGACAGATTAGCACTGGCTGTCAGCCGCTTCGGGCTACGCTTTGCACCATCGAAGTGCAAAGGGTTCCTCCAAGATTGGCAGGGATCGCCTCCTGCGCCGACCCTTGGTGGGGATAAGCTAGAAGTCGTTCAGAAATTCAACTACCTTGGGATCGAAAACGAGATCACGAAGCGTATAGCGAAAGCTCGAAGTTCTTTTGCTAGTCATCGGCACCTATGGCGGCGACGCGACATTACTCTAGGTCTGAAGGGTAGAGTGTACAATGCAGCGGTACGTTCGACCTTACTGTACGGTTGCGAAACCTGACCCATTAGATCAGCAGACATGAAGAGGCTAGTTACGTTCGGCCATCGGTGCCTTCGTAATTTAGCTCACATCTGGTGGGAACACCGCGTGAGCAACGAGCGTATTCGACGCCTTGTTTATGGCAGAGGAAAAGGAAATGAACCGCTCAGCACCGTTATTTCACGAATCAGGCTCCGATGGCTCGGCCACGTGTTACGCATGCCAGCCCACCGACTCCCTCGACGTGCGTTGTTTGCTCACCGGGGATGTGGGTGGAAGAAGAGGAGAGGTGTCCAAGCGATGACTTGGTCCAGGGGAATGAAGACCCTCACTTCGGATCTAGGCTCGGTTGGAGCGTCACGGCTCCCTGGTTGGGGTCCAAAAGACGGTGAACACGTTTGGCTGGATACACTTGCTTAAATGGCAAGGAGCCGATCTCAGTGGCGTTTGTGCTGCGAGTTCCTTTGCCCCCCATTCCTTTTAGCCTCCTCTTCCATCTACGATCTCAGTTCGTAGGGTAAAACATAGCAAATTTTTTTCTTTTTGAATAGCAGCTTGCTGGTTGCTTACCGGAACGCTGCCTATCCGTTGCTGTTAGCTCAGCTGACATGCAAATGTTGTATCCATTTTTCCTTCGTGTATTGTATTCAATGCATGTATGTATTTCCTTCATGTATTGCGGCACAATAGCGGAGATGTTTTCCCACCTCTAGCTGACGTGTATAATGATGATGATGATGTTCATGGACGGAAGGACCGTGTTGCGTCGCCGCTGATGCCTTCACCCCACGACCACAAGAAGAAGTCCAAAGACGAGCCAGAAGGAGACTTGTATACATGAAATCACAGTTGCTTATATAGTTTGAAGGCAAAATGAAGGGAAGATACTAAAGTACACTTGAGCCAACCAACTGAAGGAAAAACGTAAAATGCAACGGCGAATAAGCAACCGTGTATGTAAGAGCGAATCGCGTAAGTCCCTAAAAATAGTATCATTGGACTCCAAGCGTAAAGCGAACGACCATTTACAGTGACGGGCACTGGCCAATCAGAATGACGAAATGAACCGTTTAAACAAAAGTCACGAACCAAACGCGACTAAGGAATGCAGACCCAAAAGTTGAAAACTAGTACAATAATTGTGTGACACTAAATATTCCTTTAACATAACCAAGTAGAACAGTAATGAGAAGAAAAAACCAATGGAATATGTTCTTGCAAACAGCGCTGCTGAGAAAGGCATGACAAGGAGCGTCCATTAACAATGACGCGGATGTACCAATCGGGCGAACCCAGTAGAGCGTTTAAACAACAGACAAGAAACAGAAAATAGGAAGAGTAAAGAATAGCTATCAAGTTCGGTCACAATAAATGAAAGTCTAATAGCTGTTCTCCTAATAGACCGAATGTATGGTGTTAAATTTAGGGCCTTTGGTAATCATTAGGAAATATGGTTGCTGGGGATGTGGATTATGATGCTATTTGTTGGCCGAATCAGTCAGTTGCATGGATGGAGTTAACTCGCCTAGCGCCGTCACGCATGGAAATGAACCACCCATCGCGAAGGACAGCTCGACATGCTTGAAACCGGTGGTTTAGGAACTTCACTTGAGAGCTTCGACTTTTTGAGTCGGAGTCGTAGTGCTGCTACCCGTTAACATATGAATGCGGATGAGTACGAATCCGATCTTAGAGTGCAGTGCTGTGAACACGGGTAATTTCTCTGAAATAGGTTAGTACATTTGGCAGGCATCGTTTCGATTTTGATACAAAAACTTCGTTTGGTCCCGTGAACCAGCAGAAAGTTGGTGTACCATTTGAAGCAAACTGGGATGAGAATCACCGTAATCAGATGTAATTATGAGGATAATCACGTAATGGCACCAAGCGTCGGTTAAGTGTTGCATCAAGAACGGAAGTGTCACAGATGATTTTCATTATTAGGCCATCAATGATGGGGTGTGCTGGTTTGTTTTCGCTGTCCAGCCTGAATCCTTTCGCTGAATACCACTCGGACTGGTCGGGATAAGGCGGTCCGTCACACACTCGGCAGCTCCACCTCAGTCGCTGTGTTCACGAAACTGTTGGCTTCCCTGCTTTTGTCAGATGAATAATCCATCTTTATGACATAGCTCGCAATCCCATCTCAATGATCGCGACTTCAATCGGTCCGATAGTATGAGCTGTGTATAGCGAGTGCACCGCGCTCCTTCTTTGGCGGTCGTGACATGCGCCTCTTGTGTTTCGCCGTTCTTGCGCGCAGCGCCGTCGCTACTGGGCTTGTGCACACTTGTCCATAATATATGCAACTAATTTAATATATACAATTGCTCACTGTATCTGCGGGAAGTGAACCCTTCAGGTGTATCGTTGGCCCTTCCGAAATATTATCCCTTCTATTCTTCCAATCCGTACCCTTTGGATAACCACACTTATTTGTAGCGATTCCATAGCGTTTCTTGGTACGCCGTGGATGTTGGTTGGGGGTGTTCTGCACCTGGCGTCTCACTAACTGCCTCCGGTGTCCACTACTCAGCAAGTGGCTCACTTCATTCGTGTGAACGGCCTTCCTGACTTCCTCTTCCAATGCACAGACTCTGGGCCCTGTAAAACGGATGTGAGATGATTTCCCCATACACATGATTTAGATGGGTTGAATGGTAAGGAAGTCCCAGTCTGTGTCCATCGTTGTACTAAGTAGCGTTGTTTTTAGGCCATCTCCACAATTGACTTCAAGATTTCGTACCATGTGCCAAACATTTCTCAACAAAAATGCCGGGCAATTGTTTTCAAGCCACTTAGAATTCCCTAATTTTCTTTCATTCTCAAGTGTATTCCAATATGTTGAGAACATACAGCCTCATAATTCGGAACCGATTTGCTGATTCTGTTTGCTCCTATTGTTTCTCGTTCTTCATCATACCCCATCTGGTTTTTCAGATTGGTGCACTTTGGCTCTCTACTTGCACCTGTTCAGATAGATCTAACCCATCCTTGTACGAAAAGACGCTCACCCTTGCTATCAAGAGATGCCCGAGCATTTCTGTGCCGGCTGATTGCTTCATTCATTAGTGTGTGTGCGGTTCTTGTCCATGAGCTCCTGACACATGGGTCAGTTGAAGAGCAGTGCGGTACAGGGCATCCACCTTTGATCCACATATGTCTGACTGGTGGTCACTGAGCTCCTCCTGGTTCCATCTGCACATAGCCATAACTGTGGGGACAGTTGCAGATGTAAGAAGGAAACCAAGTAATATAGCTAGGATGCATAGGAGCAAGCCAACAGGCCCCATATGAATTAATATTATTGAGTGTACAGGCGAGCCACATCTTGAGGTCACATACCAGCCTATAACTGTTGGTATGGTTGAAATGCATTCAAGTGTGCGCACACGAAGTCAAGTTAAGAATGCACTTTATGCACCCTAGTAGGGTGAACATTCATCTCCAACAAATATGCCACGGGATGGAATAAATAATGAAAAGGAATAGTGCATGCAGATAAATCCAAAGCCACAATCAGTAAATAAAAGATTTTGCAAAGCAAATATTGCTGGAGTAATTTACTAGTCAGTTTTTGAATGACAGAATTTGTATCGTTCAAAAATGTGACCGGAAAGGAACAACAGGTGTACCATAGGTCGTTGTACAAGTGTAGATAATTTTGTCAATTTGTCTGGCCGAGGAGGTTGACGGGCATTCCGACAAAGTTATGTGGATTGGATGGCTAACATCTGTGAGTGTTTTAGATGCAAACTTTGTATAGGAGTTCACATGGCTGTCAACAATGATGTTTACAATTTCCATCCTTTAAATTCCACTACACCGCTATAGATATTGCACTGATCTGGCAATTACCTTAAGGTCCTTCCTCAGGAGACCAGGAAAGTTAAGTGGCGAACAAAATGTCCAGTAGGGTGACATACATGCAATGATAAAACGCTAGATCAGAAGGCGTGGTAAGGAAGAAGAAATGAGATGTGTAACCTAGAAAGAGAGTCTTCTATCCTTAGGGAATATTTCGTTTGTAAGCCCACTGCTCATTGGCACTTCCATGTGTTTTGAGGAAGTAGAAGTGGTCAAACATTCCCCGTGAAGGCAGGGTTGTGGACATTGCATCATTATATGCTGGTAGCGATTTCCTGTGAACAGCGTAAAACGGAGATCCTTGCATTTTAAGGTGTTTAGCGGTAGGCATATGTACTTGGACCAATCTGTGCGGTTTTTCAAGGATGTTTGTACTTTGTCCGATGACTCAATGCTGAGATGATGGACGCCAAGAATTACATCGTCCGCACACTTCAACCGAAAGCGCTGCTAAAATCCAGGGAGCAGATGAGGATAGATTTGCTTTTTATGATTGTGTGATGAGGGCACATTATGTACTAAACATGCTACCGGATCTAAAGTGGAACATGAGCTGCGATATGCAAACTGATATGAGGCATCTAAATGGGAATTTTTTAACATGAAAGCGTTAATATCTTACCTCAGAGGAAGTGCTCAGGTGTGGCCAACCATGAAATAATAAAGAATGTACGATGGGAGGAAGTAACATGCTAAAGACAGCAATGAGAACGAAAAAATGGATGGCTTGTTTTATTACAGTGCAATACTGGGCGACGGATTAGCAAGTCAGATTGTACGGCGGAATCGCACAAAGCAAATAACTGCTCGAAATATCTATAAGCATGCAGTACGAACAGCAATTTTAGAGTCATTGATCAGTTGCATGCGCACGGAAAGTAAAGTACTGGGAACTGAGACTTATTAAATGTTCCTGAGTTGCCACCTACGGGAAAGCATTAGAGGAAGAATAAACTGTTTCGCATCACAAAGAAATGCAACAGAAAAAGCGAGTAAATTAGTTTCGTAGCAGGAGGGAAATTTGAATAGCGTAGTGCGTACTGGAGGCTAAGTTAAAGATAAGCATGTGTAGGTGATTGAGAATGTACCATGAGAAAATCTAAGTCATGCTGTTTGCACCCCGATGGAGCAAACCTTTGCGGTAGCCACTTGGTTGACCGTATATACCCAGATGTCTCCGATTTCAGAAGATGACTTAACGCTATAGTACCGTTCGATGGTTTTTGCGAAGTACATAAGACCTATGAGAAGATGATTGGCAGCATGCTAAATCACGCACCTGTGGACTGATCATTTTATCCATGTTGCATGCATGCAAATCCGTCTACTTCAATGATGTGGGGGTTGGGAACACGATGTTTGTCTGAGTCTTGGTGTCACTCCATAAGCTGGAGTTATGTCAAGCGATGCAGACTGCGTAATGCTTCGTCTAGTAGGTGTTAAAAGTCTTAACATGGACTCAAAGGTGACCAAAATCGGAAGATAGTCCCACGGCCTAGAAATCCTGAGTAAAACCCATTTTCTCGGCATTCCAACCGGCTGTATTGCGTTGCCAGTCCCAGCTAGTGGTTCCTTAATTTAGTGTTAAGTTTCATGAGGTGGCGGAAAAGGTGACTGGGTCTATTTTCAAATCTTACAATTCAGGATGAGGTCACCTCGTAGACCGTGATAAATTCCGCTGTGCCATGCTGGAGATGTATGTCGTAGTTGGCATGACGGATGGAACAAACCCTTGACTTTTTCGGTTGACATTTGTTATGTGTCCTCCGGTGCAGCCATATCACGTTTTAGCGATTGCCTGGTCTGAATCCCGTACTACACATGAGGGTTCCCGTACGCAAAGAGCATTTGCTGGACGATGAAAGGTTTGAACCACCCGAACGCTGTCTGTGAAATACAAATCCGGATTGTTCCGAACAACCCAGGTGATTCTTTACCATCACGCCAAGGTCAAGCCTCTGTGAGGCAGTCTTAAGACATGCTTTATTAGACTGGATGTGTTATCGGGCTTGTGGCGTATATGTGCGATTTTACGCTTATCCGCATTGAAAGAAATGGACTAATCTTTGATCATACCAAAGTAGCATCCAAGTCTGCTTGCAGCACATCGTGATCTACCTGATTAACGATCGCCCGCCATATATGGATGTTATCGGGAACTGACAATAATCTACGCGAAAGCATTAAAACATGCCGTCCTCATGTTGGCAAGTTTACCATTAATGGAGTCAGATAGAGATTTTCTCCTTTGCCCCTGTGATGACCTATATCTTGCCACTCTTGCCAGTATGTATGTTGCACTAATTCGGGTTGGACAAGTGTTTTCCTTGAATGTTTTAAGCAACTGCTCCAATTCTACTTTCAAACTAGCAGCGTTAGAGAATCTTCGTGCATCGTTAACCCTTAAGCAGTCATGTGCCCCCGCAAGCCTTTGGCGCTCCCATATTAACGGGAAGTCCTGTGGATTGGCCGGTTAAATGGATGGAATCGAAGCCTACCATCACCATTGAACCTTTTGGTTCCCATTCTGACAAGGGCTCTGTGTCCTGATCTCTACATTCTAATGAACCCTTCCGATCAAAGCTAGAGTTAGCGGTGGAGGCGAGCCCCAGTACAGTCGCTCGATGCCTAGATGGTCGGTTCATGTCCATGAAGAAGCTACATTAAATGCTGAAAACTATGAAATATCTCGAGAGCAAGAGGCGAAAGTAGTAGTACGTATTTCAACTCATGATCTATCAGTCACTAACAGTGGCGCCAAATGTTGCCCGTCGTGACCCGGTGGCTAAATTGGTCGAGGTCCCAACTAACATCCCGGTGGCCCTTGGTTTAAGGCCTGCTATCTCTGCATATTTCCAAGTGGGCAACACACAATTTCGATTCGCTTCAGCTAAGGTCCAAATGATCGAATTGGACTAGCTTCGCTCCCATGCGAATCACTGCCGAAATAGCT
>OX104064.1:152028974-152101575 GCA_944474145.2 Dicrocoelium dendriticum | reverse complement strand
TGCACTGGACAACAGTTACATTTGGATCGTGCAAAACAAATTATTATCCCTTATTAAAGTGGTTCCCAAACAAATCACCTGAGTCATTGATGAGTTGAATGTAACGGAAAGAGTGCGGGATTGGTAGTACTAATAAGGGCAGATATAGCCAAATGTTAAACTGAAGTAATCCGGTTATCCGTGAAAGCGTCCCCAGGGGACTTTGTTCTATGCAGCATAGTCCTTCGAAAGATTTCACTCATACTTCCATTCCCCATTTGGCAGTCTGCCAATTTTTTCCTAAAGGCAAGTGAGCCATCATCCTATAACTCCTCCTTACGGTTGTTATGATAGTTGTATAGTTTGGGCAATCGTGCCATCCAACCAGCTCCATCATTCGGCTGTTAGGAGTCTGACACTTTTACTACAATCCAGTGAATTCATGTCAATACGCCTTGCATGGGTAATTTTTGAACATGAAAGCTTCAATATCTCACCTTAAAGGAACGGCTCAGTTGTGGCCAACAATGAACTAATACAGAATATACGATAGGAGGAACCAGCATGCGATTGACAATAACGAAGAAATGAATGGTTTGTTTTTGTTACAGTGGGATATTGCGCGACGGATTATCAAGGCAAAGCAAACAAAGCACAAGCATGCAGTACGAACAGCAATTTTAGAGTCATTGATCAGTTGTATGCGCACGGAAAGTAAACTACTGTGAACTGTGACTTTTTATATGTTCCTGAGTTGTCACCTACGGGAAAGAAATAGAAGAAGAAGAAACTGTTTCGCATCACAAAGAAATGCAACCGAAAAACCATTAAATTGGTTTCATAGTAGGAGGGAAATTTAATAGCGTATTGCACACTGGAGTCTAATTTAAAAATAAGCATGTGTAGGTGATTGAGAATGTACCATGAGAAAATCGAAGTCATGCTGTTTGCAACCCGATGGAACGAACCTTTGCGGTAGCCCCATGCACTGCCGTTTATACCCAGATAATTTCGATTTCAGAGGGTGATTTAATGCTATAGTGCAGTTGGGTGGTCTTTACAAAGTAAACAAAACTTATGAGAAGATGATTGGCAGCATGTTGAATCACGCACCTGTGGACTGATCATTTTATCTATGTTGCATACATGCAAATCCGTCTACTTCAATTATGTGGGGGCTGGAAACACGATGTTTGTCTGCGTCTTGGCGTCACTCCATAAACTGGAGTTATGTCGAGGGATGCAGATTGCGTGATGTTTCGTCTAGTCGGTGTTAAAATGCTTAACATGGACTCAAAGGTGACCGAAATCGGAAGATCGTCCCACGGCCTAGAAACCCTGAGTGAAAACAATTTTCGCAACACTCCAACTGGCTGTATTGAGTTTCCAGTCCCAGCTAGTGGTTCCGTAATTTGGTGTTAATTTTCACGCGGTGGCGGAAAACGTGACTGGGCATATTTTCAAATTTTACAATTCAGGATGGGGTCACGTCGTAGACCGTGAGAAATTTTGCTGTGTATTCCTGGAGATTTATGTCGTAGTTGGCATGATGGATGGACAAGCCCTTGAGGTATAACGTTGTCATTTGTTATGTGTCCTCCGGTGCAGCCAGATCGCGTTTTAGCGATTGCTTGGTCTGAATGGCGTACTACACATAAGACATCCCGTACGCAAAGATCGTTTACTGGACGATGGAAGGTTCGAACCGCCCGCACGCTCTCTGTAAAATACAAACACGGATTGCTCCGAAGAACCCAGGTCGTTCTTTACCATCATCCCAAGGGGAAGCGCCTGTGAGGCAGTTTTCAAGATATGCTTTATTAGCCTGGATATGTTATCGGCTTGTGGCGTACACGTGCGATTTTACGCTTATCCGCATTGAAAGAAATGGACTAATCTTTGATCATACAAAAGTACCGTCCAAGTCTAGTTGCAGAACTTCGTGATCTACCTCATTAACGAGCGCCCGTCATATGTGGATGTTATCGGGAACTGACAATAATCTACGCGAAAGCATTAAAACATGCCGTCCTCATGTTGGCAAGTTTACCATTAATGGAGTCAGATAGAGATTTTCTCCTTTGCCCATGTGATGACCTATGTCTTGCCACTCTTGTCAGTATGTATGTTGCACTAATTCGGGTTGGACAAGTGTTTTCCTTGAATGTTTTAAGCAACTGCTCCAATTCTACTTTCAAACTAGCAGCGTTAGAGAATCTTCGTGCATCGTTAACCCTTAAGCAGTCATATGCCCCCGCAAGCCTTTGGCACTCCCATATTAACGGGAAGTCCTGTGGATTGGCCGGTTAAATGGATGGAATCGGAGCCTACCATCACCAATGAACCTTTTGGTCCCCATTCTGACAAGGGCTCTGTGTCCTGATCTCTACATTCTAATGAACCCTTCCGATCAAAGCTAGAGTTAGCGATGGAGGCGAGCCCCAGTACAGTCGCTCGATGCCTAGATGGTCGGTTCATGTCCATGAAGAAGCTACATTAAATACTGAAAACTATGAAATATCTCGAGAGCAAGAGGCGAAAGTAGTAGTACGTATTTCAACTCATGATCTATCAGTCACTAACAGTGGCGCCAAATGTTGCCCGTCGTGACCCGGTGGCTAAATTGGTCGAGGTCCCAACTAACATCCCGGTGGCCCTTGGTTTAAGGCCTGCTATCTCTGCATATTTCCAAGTGGGCAACACACAATTTCGATTCGCTTCAGCTAAGGTCCAAATGATCGAATTGGACTAGCTTCGCTCCCATGCGAATCACTGCCGAAATAGCTTCTGTAATATACAAGCTCGGGAGAACTCCGGAGATTCGAACTGGAGATTTATTGAGCAACACGTAGCAAACTACAATAGAGGAAATAATGTTATAAAAAAGGAAGATAAACGTTACAGTCAATCTCCTTTTGCTTGCACTTCTTCCGTTAAAGCGCACGACCAGGTTCCTGCAAGGCAAATGAGAGTGCAGCGTGAGCACCAGTTCAAAGTCAAGCAGCGTGCCACGACAGTTTCCATTCCACACTACACTACACCCTCCCTCCTTCGAGCGCCGTCCCCGGTGCTACCTCGTTCCCCCCCCTCAGTTGGTACTTCAAGTTCACGAGCGACCACTGGTGGTGAATTTGCCCTCTCTGACTCAACTGACTCAGCTTCTCGTCTACAGGGTTTGAGGCCATTGAAACGGACAATTATAGGGTGACTATTAGGGTTGTTACGATCCTTTATCGTGCAGGTGGCCTCAAAGAGCACTCGTTCTACCGTATGTGGACCCGTCCACTCTGTGAAACTTTGCCGGCACTCCTGATGCTTGAGGTCGGTGTAACCAAACTAAAGCACCAACTTTCAGGGGTACGCCAAATACCTTCTTGTCGTAATATTCCTTCTGACGCCGGTGAGCATTCCCTAAATGCATTCATGCTGACTGATGAGACTGCTAAAGGGAGTCTAACAACTTGCTAACATATTCCATAACCGACGGCTGTAGCTGTTGCGTCATCGGTAGACTTAGATCCGAAGGCAATCGTGCCTCTCTTCCCGTCCACATAAGGAATGGTGTCTGTCCCGTCGATGAATGTACTGTGCTCCTGTATGCAAGTAGGCATCTGGGCAACACATTGTCCCACTCATTGATATTCCTGTACGCGAAGGCCTTCAGCAACGATTTAAGAGAACGATTTGTTCTTTCCACTTGCCCATTTCATTGAGGATGATACGCTGTGGTTCGAGTTTTGTCTATCCCAAGTAACCGACAAACTTCAATTACCAGTGAGCTCTCAAAGCACGATCCTTTATCCGAGTGTAGCTGCCCTGGTGCACCCCAGTGGCAGACCCAATGATTTACCAAAGCTGTTGCCATAGTAGACGTATCCGCCTGTCCTATCGGTATAGCCTCGCACCATTTAGTAAAGTAATCGATCGTGACCAAAATAAAGCGATTACCTTGTGGCGTCTCAGGTAAACGGCCTATGAGATCCACTCCTACTATCTCGTTAGGATAGCCGGTCACTATGGGCTGCAAGGGTGCACGGTGAACGATACTAGGGTTTTTAAAAGCAGCACATTCTTCGCACGCTTGACAGCAGTTGATCACATCTCTCCGTTGATGGGGCAACCAGAAACGTCGTCGAACCGCTTCGTCCATTTTATTGATCCCTGCAAGTCCCATTTCCTTGTGTAAATCGCTCAGTACTTCCCTAACCATAGAGTGCGGGAAGATGATTCTTCTCGTGTACATCGGTCCGAAATTGAAAACCAAAACCCCTTCTTCGGTGGTCAGGTAATCCCACATGGACCAAAGGCAACGAGCTTCGTAACTTTTCCCCTCCGTCTCTTTACTCGTTGGTTTGTCGTCGCCATTAAGACGCCTCTCGTAGATCAATGCGGTATCGGGATCGTTCGCCTGTGCCGTTTGCCACCGACCATACTCTGCTCCTTGAAGATTGACGATTGCTACCTTTTGCGTATTACACGAAGGGCACTCTCCATGGTTGCGAGGGGGAATTCGTGACAATGCATCAGCATTAGCGTGTTGTTTATCGGGGCGATGTCTACACTCAAAGTCATATTCCTGCAATTGCACTTGCCAACGCGCGATTTGGCCTTCGGGGTCCTTAAAATTCTGCAGCCACCGAAGTGATTGGTGGTCTGTGCGGACCAGAAACTTTCGACCTAATAGATAGTGTCGGTTTTGTTTGATGAAATATACCAGTGCCAACATTTCTTTCCTAGTCGTGCAGTAATTTCGCTCCCTCGAGCTAAGACTGAGACTACAATATGCCACGACTCGTTCGACACCATCCGATCCCAGTTGTGATAACACCGCTCCAATCGCCTTATCACTCGCATCAGTGTCCAAGATAAACCGGCCAGCAGACGGGGACAAATCGGGGAATATTAGCAAAGGGGCCGTACAGAGAGATTCACGTAGGTGATTGAAAGCTTCTGCGCACTGCTTCGACCATTCGAACATGCGACCCTTCTCTAGCAATGTGTGTAATGGGGCTGCAATGGATGGGAAATTTCGAATAAATCGCCGATAATATGATGCTAACCCGAGAAAACTATGTAACTCCTCCGTAATGGTTGGCGTTGGCCACGACCTGACCTGTTCAGCCTTTACCGGGTCCGTTCGAATACCATCTCCAGATATTACGTGCCCTAAGTACGCCACTTCCCTTTTCAAGAGATGACACTTTGAGGGCTTAAGCTTTAATCCCACTCTCACCAAGCATTCCAAAACACTCTCCAAATTGTCCAAGTGTTCATCTTCCGTCTTTCCATGTACGATGACATCTTCCAAATACTCAAGGCATTTACGTGGGATCAGGTCGGCTAATGCTTTTTGCATAAGGCGTTGGAAGGTAGCTGGAGCGTTAGATAAGCCAAATGGCATGGTCTGAAACTCGTACAACCCAGAGGGCACGACAAAGGCGGTTTTCGCTCGATTGCTCTCTTCTACTTCCACCTGCCAGTAACCGGAAGCCAGGTCAAGTGTGCTAAAATACACAGATCTACCAAGTGCGTTGAACAGATCGTCGATCCTTGGGAGTGGGTAGGCTTCCTTTCGAGTAGCCTCGTTCAATCTTCGGTAATCGACGCATAATCGGAAGCCACCGTCCTTTTCTTTACCAGGACAACAGGAGATGCCCACGGGGAGTTAGAGGGTTGGATAAGGTTCTTCTCTAACATCTCATCTATCAGCTTCTGTATCTCACCTTGCCAGTGGATTGGAATACGTTTCGGAGGCACTTTAATCGGTCTAGCCGCGCCAGTGTCAATAGCATGTTTTACCAGGCCTGTCCATCCCAAATCGCCGGATTTCCATGCAAAGGCATCTGAATAATTTTGTAGAACCTGCGCTAATCGTGCCAGTGTTAATGTGTCAGCTGAAAGCCCAAGCGACCAATTAAAATCGTCTACACATTGTTGCTCTTTGGTACTGCACTCATATAACGTAAAATCGTCAAAATTGCTGTTGCTGCACGCTCTCAGTAGTATGGTGCACGAATCAGTGATTAGTTGGGACTTCTCCAGGTCAAGTCGGCATTTTAACCTCCTCAACAAATCTATTCCGATAATAACATCGAAAGGTATCGGGTCAGCAAGGATAAATTCATGGTTAAACTTTGTGCAGGCTACAACAACTGGGGCAACGATGGAATTCCGAACAACTAGTGGTAGCCCGTTGGCCGCGGTAAGGCGAGCGTTACAAGGTTTTCTAACACAGTTGGAGAAGCTCCTACTCCCGCTGGCCCTGATTATGCTTCTAGCTGTGACAGTGTCCACTAGCCCCAGTAAGCAAATCCCAGCTATCGATAATTCTAGTGTTAACGACGTTACAATAAGTTGCAAGTAAGAGATGGTATCACAAATGATGTCATGGCATGCTCACCTGGCGTGTTCCTGTAGCGAGACGATCCGAGGTATGACGTTTGTCTGCGGGGCCACCGAAAACCTGATTTTGCCGGTCGTCGTGGGGCGGGATATCTCTGAAGACGACCAGGGTTTCCAGTCATTCTTTCAGGTAGGACGCGTCTGGGTCGTGTGTTCCCTCTTAAAGCAAAACAGCTATATGTAGGTGTACCCATCGCT
This sequence comes from Dicrocoelium dendriticum, assembly GCA_944474145.2. Lineage (NCBI taxonomy): Eukaryota > Metazoa > Platyhelminthes > Trematoda > Plagiorchiida > Dicrocoeliidae > Dicrocoelium > Dicrocoelium dendriticum. Next base: position 152,094,996 of record OX104064.1, on the reverse strand, counting down.
GCGTCTATCTCTTCCAACTGGTCACCTGTTTCCAATGCTTCGTCCAAATGGCGGGGAGGGTATCGCATGAACTTCCTTTTAATATACGGGGTTTGAATGCCCTCTAGGAGTTGCCCTAAGACCAGTTTTTCACGTTCGTCTGGCGTTTCGTTCTCGTATGCGATATCGACCATCCTCTGCAGCTCGCGAACGTATGTGCGGATGTTTTCCCCCGGATATTGGTAATGTGCGTGGAATGCCCTGCGTATGGGCGCAGGTAGACCGGGGCGGGCTAATAATCGGCGCATGGCGGAAAAAGTCTCGGTTGTTACTTCTTTCTCCAAAAGTTTATTGTCTGCAACAATATCAAAGGCCTCTCCAGAGAGCAGGCCGGCGAGCACGGCTGTCTGTTGGTTGGATGGGAAATGACGCAGATAAAACTGGACTTGCTTTTCCCACCTGGTGTACAGCATTCTCAGGGTAAAGCTTTCTGGCGGCGGGATAGATGGCATGCTAGTTGAAGAAGTTGGTGAAGTCGACATTTTCTGCAAAGTCCGTGATAACACATCGAGCGAAGCGGCGAGCTTTGACGTCGGATCATTGGCGTCAAAATTAATTTCGTCATCGGCTTTGTCGGTTGTCTTCGGCATTATCTTCATTACACCAGTGATACAGGATTCCTGATGAACGTGCCTCGGCAGGGTCGCCAATATTGTAATATACAAGCTCGGGAGAACTCCGGAGATTCGAACTGGAGATTTATTGAGCAACACGTAGCAAACTACAATAGAGGAAATAATGTTATAAAAAAGGAAGATAAACGTTACAGTCTAGCTCCTTTTGTTTGCACTTCTTCCGTTAAAGCGCACGACCAGGTTCCTGTAAGGCAAATGAGAGTGCAGCGTGAGCACCAGTTCAAAGTCAAACAGCGTGCCATGACAGTTTCCGTTCCACACTACACTTCCATGTCGCAATCCAGTTACAGAACGACCACTTTGAAGTTGCTTACGGAGGAATATGACAATTATTAAGGAGGATTAGGACAGTAATATGAAAGCAGTGTGCTGGGGAAAGGTATGATGCACTCAGTGTTGTCGCCGCTAGCCAGTGAGAACAAATCCACACATGTCTGCTTACTCGACTACAGCCACACTAATATTTAAGCTAGTATTTAGACCCCTCTAATCTTCTTGCCAAAATATTATTTCCGGTCCGCTGCTCTACCACCTGAGCTACCGAGGGCTGACGACTAGGTGCGCAAATTTTAACACATGACTTCTGCTTGGTGCGCGACGTATTGCCAATGGGCTCAGAGTACCTGTCGTGCTGTTGCTGATTGGCTCACTCACACGTCACTTCCCAATGGACCGAAGTACCTGTCCTTCAAATGTCCAAGGGGCGATGGTAGATTAATGTTGGAAGTTTGTGAGTAGGGTAAAGTTTGTAGAAAGTAGAAGTCACGATTAAAATTCACGCACTGCTACTTTCTACAAGCTTTACCCTACTCACAAACTTCCAACATTAATCTACCATCGCCCCTTGGACATTTGAAGGACAGGTACTTCGGTCCATTGGGAAGTGACGTGTGAGTGAGCCAATCAGCAACAGCAGGACAGGTACTCTGAGCCCATTGGCAATACGTAGCGCACCAAGCAGAAGTCATGTGTTAAAATTTGCGCACCTAATCGTCAGCCCTCGGTAGCTCAGGTGGTAGAGCAGCGGACCGGAAATTCGTGGACCGGGGTTCGACTCCCCGTCGAGGCATATCATTGTGCGTGAATTTTAATCGTGACTTCTACTTTCTACAAACTTTACCCTACTCACAAACTTCCAACCTTAAAATATTATTTCTCCAGAAGTACTTTTGTCAGCAATTTTCGCGACAAAAACTACTCATCACTTAACACCACTTCCGGTGTCGTTCAAAGAACTATTTCGTCACCATTCCTACTCTTTAATTATATTAGCACCATACATGTTCCTGAAGCAACCATTTTGTTAAAAGATGTTGAGGATGCAACCATCTGACCTCAGCCTCTCCAACGAAGTTGCGAAGTTGCTTGGACAAACTAGTGCAATTGTCGTAATTACTGCTTGATACTGAAGGCATTTGAGTGCAATGACACTTTGTTTACTCTTCCTAAAGCAGCTGGTTACCAACAACTTATCACGCATTGTTCCAAACTTCATATCGATAGTGGCAGATTGAGCTTCTCTGCAACAGTAAAGTATCTTGAAGTTACACTGAGCCACGATTTGTCATGGAGACAGGCTGAAAATCTATCGACAGACTGAAAAGGCAGCAAAAACAGCCAATCAACATCTTGGACTCTTATGGAGAGCTTTCGGCAATTTTGAGCTACCAATTTTTCCGCAAATGCTGAACCCCTATGTGAGGCCCCTCGTTGAATATGCGATCCAATCCTGACGTCCCTGGCGCAAGCGGGACGTCGATGTACTTGAAGATCCACAACGTAGAACAACCAAACCCGTTAGAGAATTAGTTCACCTACCCTACCAATGCAGACTACACTCCCTGAGAGTGTACAGTGGTGAATATCGCCGTCAGCGAGGAGACCTACTCATGGTTTACTTAATACTGACGAACCCAACTCACCCATGTCGCAATCTGTTGCAGCTGAACCAAAATACCAACCTGAGAAGCCATGAGCTCAAACTGTCTACGCACTACAGTCGGCTTGATTGTCGATGAAGCGTTTTCTCCCTCCGTGTGTCCCATGCCTGGAATGCTCTTCCGACTCACCTTATCATTGCCCCTAAATTAACGCTATTCAAAAACGCCTTGATGAAACGCTTTCCAACTTGCATTACTTGATATAGTCCGTTCCACTCGGAGGACGGAATAACGCTTAACGAACCTCTTCACAACGTGGCGGTGAGGATACATACAGTAGTGTCCATGTGAGTATCCTGGATGTAGCTGAACTGGATTAACAGGCCACATCTGTCAACTGAAGCAACACATGAATGAGCGTTGCCGTTTGCTTTCCTCTTTCTCACGCATTTACTGAACTACAACGGGACTTTAGACTATTTTGTGTGTGCACATCCCATTCCCTCTTCAAACCATCGTTATGCGGTAGTGCATATAGATCGGTAGACGCTTAAAATAACAAGTTGCTTATTCGATGATCATTTAAATTTTCGTTTTTACCCCAACCATCTTGTTGGACTTGTCAAGCACATGCTTCTTATTACCCGTGATAAAGCATTGATCATTGTGCATTCCACGTAAACATTCATAAAAGTCTTGCGAATTCCATTTTGTGTCTTCATTCCTATGGTGTTCCGTGGCCCACGTTTGAAACTGAAGTTCATCACTACGCGTGCTTTGCCACACTGGACTTATTGCTCTCATGGGATTTTTCCTGTCCCAATGTGTACGCTATTCAGACTGTTTAGTAAATCGTTGAAATGGCATTGAAAAGCTGACTTATTTCAAACGATTGTATCTACACATCTTATTTCATGTTATTTCAAAACGTGCTTCAAAATTATACACAGACATTGGCCGCCGTTTGCACAGTGCTCTCTCCGACCGTAGATTTGCCTCGTGAACCAGACAGAAAGCGCAGAGTAACATAGGTCAGTACGCGGACATATGGTTTAGCAGTCATTCCCTAACTATATATTCATTTGACCAGAAATTTCTTATCTTGGAACAGGCAGATAAATTTTGTCAGTAACGTTATATTTGGTGTTTAGCTTTCCTTTGCTTTTATCCTGTCACCATTGAATTATTTTTATTGCGTCGATAGCATGTAAGTTATTGCAGAAAATTAACCGTCCATGGTGCATAAAAGCGCATTCTTGACTTGGCTTGGCTTGTAGCACATCTCAGGCGTTTTGGTGACGCTAATGGTATACGGTTGTAAGTGCACTAACGCGTTGGCGATGGAGATGGCGATGGGCAGTCCATTCGGCGTCCCCACTGTGTTTTACTCATGCTTGCATTTTCCCGACGTGATGGCTATCCGACACCGAGCACGTGCATGTTCATTTTCGACAATCGCAAGTGTGTTTCCGTAGTGCAAATCCCCATTCCGATCTCTGGATTTCGTCATCGTCCGGAGGTGCAGCCATGGGGTTTCGGCTGCCCACCGGTGATAACGTGTATATAGAGTGAGAGTTGGCTCCGGAACAATCCTACGTCATATGGTTTGTCGACACCCCGTGACAGTTTCCACCCACTAACGGTAGCAAGAACATGCATGACCAGAGACAAGGATTCAATGGTACTTTTACATAAGGAATCCATTTCGTTATATAACAGGACGTACTAGAGCCAATAAAGAAGGAACAAATAAGGAACGAAAAGTGAGTGTATTAAGGTCAGAGTAGGGCTGCGAGATGAAGGTAAAAATAAAGACATCAAATGCACAATAGGGATAGCGAAATGATACGTTAAAACAAATATCAATGAACCACCAGAGCACAAAGGAAGTGTGCAGTCATGAACAATTGCTCTAGCATACCTGTATTTTTGTTGTTCCTCCGGCATCACATCCTTAGGTCTTGCCGTTTCGAGATTATTGAATAAGTGGCCTGCCATTTTATATTAGTAGCTTGCTCATCTGAGTCAGAGTTGAACACTAGGGCGATGCTGCGGCTCCCGTTTCTTGAGTGCTTTACTGTTCTCGGCATTGTTGCCAAATAAGTCCTGTGCAACCAGCTGCTCATAAATGGCATTTTAAAAAAATTGTAGCGCCCTAAAAGATAACTGCTAGCTTTCATGTACAATTTAATTTTTGACCGATTGTACATTACTCCTTCTTGTTTTAATCTTCCTTACAACCGGCTCGTCACTCGACAGCCTTGTAAGTTCACGCGCTCACGTGTTCGCTCTCTTCTCGCTTCATCCGTCCGCTTCTTATTGTAGCCCATCGAATACAGTCCGCTTCGTCCGACTCCCATTGCCTTCTGATATCCGCGCTTAATTTCGCGCACCGTCTCGGACTAGTATTTACTAGTCGTACAAAATGATCCAGTGAATAATGGCAGGTAAACAAGCTTAGGCTGAACATGCCGCTTTGGTCGGCACTCGAAATTCCAATTTTTCATGAGTTGCCCATATCATATAAGCGTCGTTGAAGCGATAGAACAAGGACCAGTAAAAGGAAGGTTGTGGGAGTGATGTAGTACTATGCAAAATGGATTAACTATACTATTTCTCACTTGCTAACATCCTTAATGCAATCGCTTACATCCTTAGTGCAGAAGCTATCCTTCTTAGTGCGGAAACTTTCCTCCTTAATGTAAAGGCTATCATCTGATAATCATCGCATTTGCATCCACTTAGCACTGAGTGGGCAGATGCTACCAGCCAATAGAATTCGGTAAAGCCTAGAGACTGCACACAGTTACGCGCAGAATACTCACGCTTTCAGAGATGGGTAGAAAAACTGTGAGACTTGGGTGAGACTAGCGTGGTGCAACTCAAGTGGACGGCAATTGCGACATTACTAAACGTAGCTCAGCCGGTGCACAGTGTGCCGCGCGCCCTCACTATGGGGGGTATCTGAGACACCCATTGGAACGCGCACAGTCCCTGAGGGAAGGGAAACGCATGCGCTCAGAGCACCGGGTATAAGCCTGCAGTGTAGTCAAGTCCCTTTTATAAATGAGGAAAGATGTCTGAGGCTAGGGCGCAAGTGATGCACGCAGGACAACATTGCGTAAACTTGGCTTGGTACTAAAAAGGTGCTCTAAACAAGAGGCGTAGATAGGTTGCCTCGTTTTGTTGGGTATTTAGGTTAGTTCGGTAGGATAGTTGAGGGCGCAGTAGAAGCTACCGTTTGACCTCGAAGTCAAGTTGTCCGTAACATAAGAAGCGGAACAATCTCCGTCTCAGCAGAATGGATACCAATCAGTACACGTAACTTCTTTCTTTATGCGATGAAATATCCCTTTTGTGACGGATCCACACGTTTAAGTTGAACGTGGGGCAGAAGGTAATCATATTATAAACAATTCGCCCCCATACGGACCACAGATGTCAAACCTGATCGAGGTAGACAGGACAGCTCCCCAGTGGAATGATATTATCACCAATGGTAGGATGAAGGAGGCATGTGATAGATGTTTGATTGCAGCCTTGCAATTTCCTTTCAATGGATATGTTAAACGGTGAATTATATTACTTTCCTTCTTGTTCCGCAAGTACGCAGACATGTAGTATTTTGTTGCGAAGGGATTACGGTACAAGCAGCTGGTCTCGTGAAATATGGGGGTATTTCGAGCCGGTGCACACTACGACAGTGGTCCCCGACCTTGGTATCGCCGTGGACTGGTCGGGGTTTGATAATTGTATCTCGCCCAGCTGAGAGGGTTTGTTGAACGTTTACATTTCAGAGTGTTTTGAGTGAATAATTTGAATGTAATTGTGATTGGACAAGCCTGGAAAATAAAATCCAGTTGCACCAAATATAGATATAAAATGTTATAATACGTTTGCACTAAAACGCTAAATTACGTACAATCATGAGCGTGTTCCTCTGCAACGAGACTGCTCCAACTAGAAGGAAATAGGAGACAATGACGCTCGATGTGTGCTGCCTAGGTCCAGTTAATTTCGTTGCTTTGTTTCGGCTGCTGAAACTGCAGAAAATCCCGCTTCACACAGTTAGGTTGTCAGAAATGGCAATCTGCGTGTAAGTCACTATGACTTTAATTGCACAACACTGGCGAAGTTGTTTGTCACGAACGTACTATCAAGGTCGCCGTCATTTGCAATCTCATTAGTGGTGCATAATGTGGGATAGATGAGTAATAATAATGCGATAATCTCACAATTTGTGTCAACAGTTTAGAAACGGACCTGCAAATCGTCGAAATCCACAACCTTTAAAAATGATACTCACATATCTATTGTCATAATCATTATCCAACAAATGAAAAAATATCAAATATAGTGTTCTGCTGCTTGGCAAGTGAAATGAGCGGAATTCAGTTTTTACGTTTAGAAGAAGTGCAAACATGCAAGTGTGTCCGCTATGTATTGCGTAGGAGCGCGAAATATCAACTTCAGCCTGTGCGTCTGTGAATGTATACGTTTTCAGAACATGTGTAGAATTCTGTTTCTGCTGGTAGTCTTGTTCATTATTCACATCCTCAGCTGCTAAAATTGATGTGGTTGGTGGGTACCAGTTTGTTTCTGTTGTGTGACATGTTTGGAAAGAAGGATCAATCAGATAGCTGTCAGCCATTTTGCATCCAAACAATTCCTCTGATAGTATCCATAGCAATTGCGTTTGAAGGAGGCACAATTTGCTCATATATCTCAGGTCAAATTTGCATTGTTCTCTCTGAATCTATTGCTGCAGTACAAGGAAACCCCGCTTTAACAAACAGATATGGTTAAGTTCTGCACCTCCTTCCAGGCAGACGTTATGTAGAACACGACGTCTAATAAATTTACTCGTTTCATGAAATCAGTTCCGGATATATCTTTGTGAGATTACTGATAGTTATAAGATGGAGAAGCTGTATTTTTCCTAAACTTCGATGTAAGCGCCTGAATGACACCCTGGTCGTGGGGTTGAGGTAACACAGTGGTGTTGGAACCGCAATTCGATATTAACTAGGTGGAAGTAGGGAGGGCAACGGCTTTGTCGACAGAAGGTATGACGTTGCACATTTCTGTATTTTGCTGGTAAATCTTCGGAAATAACTGAAGTCATCCATGCATTTTTATTTTCCCTGTAAACTGACCGGTAGTTCTCCATGTTGACATCACTAAAATTCGAGTGTTAGCTGATGTCCAAATAAATGCAGCCGGTTCTCGAACCCCCAATGTGGTAGTGCAGAGCAGAACTATGATATGCGCATTGAACATGTTCACCCCAGCGCATTTGCATCCGTTTACCAAATGTCTTTATCAAACGTCGTATTGAATAGCAAAGCAGCTTCATGTGAATTAAAAATGTAAAGCACTGGGATCCCTTTATAATTCTAAATAAGACAACGAGAAGACTGGTATTGCGAAGATGGAAACATTTCGTGTTATCTGCTCACTCGCAAACTAACAACATAAAGGTGAATCACGTGACAGAAAAATCGAAGTATTTTTGTTCGTCGCAGTCAGCCGACAATTCAGATAAGTCGAATACCTATCCGGAAAAGCACCAGCCGGTCGTTTCGCCCCATTGGGGCTCGTCAGTGGTGCGGATCCTTCGGTCCTCTTCCAAGGGTCGAACCCATGACTGCTAGTGGCTTGTGCCAACTAGCCCGCAGCTTATGCAACTGAGCCATGGAGGACGGCAGCCGACCATCACGAATTGTTAGCTAACTGCGATATAGCCCGACCCATCCTCCACTGTCATGCAGGCACCTGCCATGCAGATGACAGCGGTTGGCCTTCCGGCGTCAGGACTTCCCGGTTACGGCAGCTATGAATTGACATAGCATTTATGGAATCCGTAAGGGCGAATTTGTATTACTTTGAGTAGAAGGATTTTGGCGAGTACTTTTGTTCGTTGCAATCAGCAGACAATTCGACTGCAGTTAGCTAACAATTCGTGATGGTCGGCTGCCGTCCTCCATGGCTCAGTTGCAGAAGCTGCGGGCTAGTTGGTACAAGCCACTAGCAGTCATGGGTTCGATCCTCCGTAGAGGACCGAAGGATCCGCACAACTGACGAGCCCCAATACAGCGAAACGACCGTCTGGCGCTTTTCCGGATAGGTATTCGACTTATCTGAATTGTCGGCTGACTGCGACGAACAAAATACTCGCCAAAATCCTTCTACTCAAAGTAAGAAAAATTGAAGATTTGAAACTGGTCTTGGTGTGTGGTTCACAAAGTCATTCGGGAAACGGCTTTCCACTTTTATGTTATATGGATTTATGTTCTTCCTATTCTGAAATTTTGTGCCAATATTAGCAAACTGTGCCTTCTTAACATCGTCGAATCACTGATACAATTTCTTTAAGTGTGAATGCCTTTGGCTTTGCTGAAATGGAAGTAGCCATTTTGTCCTGCGTAAGAAGGCTCAAAAAGAACTATCAAAACGAACATGAATATTCTGTAAGGACGTATGTCAGCAGTACCCGCTCAGTTCTGACAAGCGCCTGGTTACACAGTAAACAAATACACACAGAAAGTGATAGTCACAGTACTTGCGACTGTATAACAATATTACAAATCCCAGCGTGCGCGAGGGGAGTAACAATGCTCTTTTGTTGTGTAACATGGCTCTATCAGATTTGTTCATTGCACAGCCCATAGCAGCATACCTGCATTAGTTACATTGGGTGAAAACCCGGGGGGGAGTGATGCGTCAGTCGACAATTTTGGTGTGGCTTCTCCATGCTGTAGGTTGTCTACCGCGCCTGTCCAGCAACCGCGAAGAACGCGTCACACGGAAGACGATGACCATGCATACGCAGTACGTGTCCAAGACACCTCAGCTGACGCAGCGGGATGAGCTCCTCCAGCGAATGGCTGCCTCCACCCAAGCCACGCTGTTTAACTTCCCCATTGGTTAAGTGGTGCAGCAGCCACACACGGGCAATCGACCGCAAACAACGGTACTCAAAGACAGAGAGACGGCGCAGGTCAGCGATACGAACAGGCTAAGTCTCGCACGATAAACCCGTCCTTTGATGGATATACCGATGTCATGGCAGCGCCACAAGTGCTCCAGCTTAGAGAAAGCGAGGCGATCTCTTGAGATAAGTAACGGAATCTGGTCTCCAATAGCTCCATTGGCTGTGATGCAACTACCCAGGTGGGGTAAACTCTCCGTAACCTCCAGTGTCTCACCACCAAGAGTGAGTGCGGCTACGGGCATCTGAAAGTGTTATGATTGAGTAGATGCCTGATGAGATTGTCACTGGCACGTTTGGAGCACGCTTACGGTAACGGCCTGGAACGCTGACTAATCTAACGGATTTGGGCTGACCTGTTGGCGTTAGCTTACCCCGGAGTACGCGCTGTTGAGACGGAAATTGAACGAGTGTGAGAACGATCATAACCGCACGTATTCGGGTAGACGCTGAGCCCTCGGAAAGAACGCAGAGGGGGTTACCGTCGATGCGCGCTAGTGACTTAGACGCGAACGCTGCCCGGCGAACGACGCACATAAAATCACGTGACCGACCGACTCCCAACTAAGGCGAAGAGAAAGCAGGACAGGCGGTCCTCTGAAGGTTCTTTTACGACCAACAAAGGACGAATGACAGCCAATACAACGGGTTATTAAGTTAGGGAAAATTGCTACCACGACGGAGTGGTAGTTTGCAAAAGAACATTGTCATCAGGTGCGCAGTTGGGCCGTGTATCGGAGTGGCTGAACACTGCTACGTTGTGGGGAGGAATTGGACCTCGCTTGCCACAGCTATTCTGCCGGGGTTTCTGGCGCGTTTTTGCGGGAATACTTGACAGGCCCGCAACAGAAAGTCTTGGAAAAGAGCTTCGCACTTGGATGGGGAAAAGTCATCCCATATTTTGGCGCTTCAATCGCCAAGTGGTTGAGTACAATTTGGACGGCCTGTGGACCGTCACCCAGCAAGACGATATCATCAGTGTAGTCCAAGTCAACAGCTGGGCTACCTGGCAGGAGCTCAACGCCAGCACTTTTAACGAATTATGCAGTGCATTCTTTAGGACTTCCTCAATAGCCAGGTTATTAAGGCATTTGCACCTACATTGTCCCGGGATATCTCGGATGAAAGCTTTATATAGAAGTTACGTATATTGGCCTTTGATTGACAACGCTATCCATGATTGTGTCGCCACATGTAGCTAATGTGCATCAGCAGCAAAACTTCCAAGCAAATCCATCCAACCCTGGATACCAGCCTCTAAGCCATGGGAGAGAATTCACCTTGATTTCCCTGGTCCCGCTCAAGGCTATTTTTTTTGAATTGTGATTGATGTAAATACCAAGTGGCCGGACGTATACCTGATGAACACAATTATGACAGCGGCCACGGTACGAAAATTACAACAATTATTTGCCCGGTTCGTTTCACCATACACCTTGGTCTCCGATAACGGTTCGCAATTTATCTCCGACGACGCTGATGTTTTTTGCCAGTGTAATGGTATCAAGCACTGCCGGTCGCCTCCGGGGCATCCCAGTCTAATGGGTAAGCAGAAAGATTCGTGGGTATCATCAAACGTTTACTTCTGAAGCTGCTGAGGGAAGGACCCACAGAGGAGATCATACAGTTGTTCTTGTTAAGTAATCTGGGCTACGCAAAACCCCGATCTACCAACCGGCAGATCCCCAGCGGAAACCATGTTCAGGCGTGAGACACGTCCACCAGTTGATGCAGTACTCCCTAAGGTTACGCAACGGCTACTGGCGTCAGGAGTGAACAGACGTTTTCTACTAGGGGAGCCGGTGTACGCGTTGGATGCATGGCCAAACCACCAAACCTGGCAACCTGCAGTAGCACGATGAAGAAAATGCTCTGGGCTGTACGTGGTGTCTGTCGGAACCTTGTTTGTCATACGGCACGTTTATCCACCACGCAAACGACGGATCGAACAAACAATCACTTCTACTTTCGAGTTGCCGTTTAATATATTGCTGGACACATTTGAACTACCAAAAATTGTGGGGCGTATTGCACCGATAGAGGCGTGCGCAGAGCCATGCGACGGAGTCACTGGGAGAACTATGCGTCATAGTAAACCTATGCAACGTTTACAGATGAACCCAGCGCTTCATTTCGTTTGAGTCTGGAGAACGTGTTTTCAAAGAGGGAGATGTTATAATAGGCAACTTGGTGCCTTAAAAGTACAATGTTGTCCCACACACTTGACCGTGAACTTCACTCTCACCCAATGGTCCACTGTGGTTCATATCCATCAGGCCGCCTCCAGTCCGAAACACTTACACCGTAACGTTCGTAGTCGGCTGTCTTGTCCGTTCAGTATGACTTGAGATCTGGTCCATACACTGTCCGGTACGGTGAAGGTCTTTGTTCTGACGGCCCTAAGCCCAAGTAACCGCAATTATAACACTTAGGTGAGCGACTACGCAGGATCGAGTTTGCGTGCCGTTCCTACCCGTATGTCCGGTTTAATGACGGTGCACTAGAAATACGTGGACAATGGGAAGATTACGTCACTCCGAAACACTGCAAATGCATCTGTTGGACTGATGGCGTTCAACAGCAATGGACAAGTACACTCTTTAGACATCCTGTGAAGTCCTCTCAAAGTTCAGTTAACCTGTGTTATTGTTCAAGCCTTTGATAGATGCCCTACACAGGATTTAAGTTGTATCTGCCTGAGGGCTTACAGACAACCGGCTTGTTGCGAGCTGATTAGCTGCAGATACGTGTTGCATGGTTATTCTAATGTGTCACTCGCATGCTATGATGTTGTTGTGTTCGTACGGGGTTCCTGGCTACCGATTCGCGTGTAGATCGAATTGGATAACCGCTGAATCTGTCTGCATTTTGAAAGCAGCCGGTGACGCATTTAAAGCTTCTGCAATTGTCTTAGAACCATTGAATGCGAAGTTTTACTAGTCCCTCAACCGTTTCTTACTTCGTGTCTAGCCCACCCACGTATACCTTCGAACATCTCTCGGCTCTGTGAATAACCTCTGGGTGTAACGTCCCAGCGGTGTAATCACAATCACAGCGATGATCAAAGGTGCTGTCGGTTTACCACATTGACTGCCTCTAATTCCTCATAGCTTGCCCGTTATGAGTGGTTGTACCGATACTTCTGCCTCACTCGTTTTAGTAGGCACATAAATCACGCGCCAACGTAATGTAACATTCCATGACGGTGACCGCATGACGGCATATGGGCTATGCGGACATAAGTGTAACCGGAATGTAGGAGGTCAAGTTTTCGAGCCCGACAACGCTTAGATGTGACAGGTAACGCATGAAAGAGCATGGTACTACTTATACATATTTGATCTGCTCCAAATAGGGACGCAGCTTCTCATTTCAGGAGAAATATACTCATTATAGTTATCATTATCTCAGCATCAATGATTTCATCGTTGAGCCAGGTTTTGCTTATCATGATCATGTCCCAAGGCGTCGAAGCTTGACGAATATGAAGCTCAGAATACCTGCTGCCGAGACCTTGTGCATTAATGTAAAAACAGGATAGTGTTTCGCGTGTCAGAAGGGTGGGTGTCAGGTGGGATTTTAAGCTGACCTTAGTGAGGTTGGCAATTGATCGGTTGTCGGATGAACTACTGATATTGGGCTTCGAGCCTCTTTATGTCGGCTGTTAGAAAGTTCACGACTAACACGTAAAATATTTCATCACGGCTCATCTAACCGACATGGAATCAGCCGTGCATGTGACTCACGTTCGTTGTCGTGCAGTTGGCTGTCTTGTTGCGATATGATTGGTCCGATGCTTGTGGCCAGTTCCACGTCAGTTCACTGCATGCCAGACTTGGTTAGCTAATGACGTTACTTACTTCCTGCCTGTGTGAATCCTCTCTTGCTACTCCGTGAACCAGGTTGGCTCGATGGCCAACTGGTAAGTGCGACGTATATTGACTTTCCAGAAACAGTCATTGTCACCTGATAACGTTGCCACAGGGACCCTGGCATCCGCGAATATGGTAACAGTGTCTTTTGTGCAACATCTACCATCTGATAAAGCAGTACATGAAATGGCATTGCGTCGTTGGCCACGACAAATTATCTCGCAACAAGACAACCAACTGAATTTCTCTTCTAATGATTTATTGATATTCTGGCCGTCGCAGAGCATAATCAACGGCGCCCTGTCACATAGAGCAGGGTGGATAGCGGTAGGAATGTTACTGCTCAAGCCTCCTAGTCTTCACATTCCCCACTTGCGCTTTTTCATCCTCATCGTTCCTTTCCGACTTCACTTTTATCCTCCAGTTTTCAACCTCCAAATTCACGGCCCTTCCAAATCTTGTGTTACTGGTCGCCTGTCCTCTAGTTTCGACTCACACGCAATCCCCGGGAGTCGCACCGGTCTGGTCGGCAAATCCATCTTCAACCAAATGGATGTCAGTTCATTCGTTTCTCTTCGGGGCCCTCTATCCTCACTAAAACTGGCACGCCTCAGCTCTAGCACATTGTTGCAGATTGGCCAACAGGCAGCATGTGCCCGGACACTGGAGACCCCACTGCTCGAGATCTGCTGTTTATCCGAAACAAGCCTGCCAGATTCGAACTCCGTGCTTACCCTGCGATGCACTACATGCGATGCTGGTGGCAATTTCTCATTGCGTTGATTCAGAGATAACGTAGCTTCAACTTATGGTCAAGCCGGTGTGAACAATAGTTTGAGCCGAGGCGCTGAAGCTAAGCTGATTGATTGGATCTCAATCAAAGGCCGGATGTGCGCCGTCCAAATGACTGGCTCGTTCAACACTTCGAACTCGCGCGGAAACAAACGGTGCCTGTTTGCCGTTGCTGCATACGACCCCACAAACTGTAACAATGATTCGTTGACAAATGACGGGACGTGCTTATCCTTCTCAGAAAATGTACGGATACTGTGGTGCTTGCTGGTGATCTGAGCACCAAAGTTGGAAAACTGTCCATCGATGAGCTTCGTCTGGGCTGACAAGAAGGTATGGGTTAGCGGATTGATAATAACGAGTGGCTGCTACATCTATGTGAAGATGCTCATCTATTCCTCCCCGGGGACTAAGTTCCGACTCAGCACCCGCAGGTGGGTGAGGTGGTGCCCACAAGCCCCAGAGCAGCCATGGACGCAAATTGATCTCATCGTGTTTAGTTATTGTTGAAGAGGTTGCGTTCAAGACTGTCGCTCAATTTGGAGCCCGGACGTAGACCCCGACCAAGCACATGTGTGTGCCGACCTGCAACTGCGTTTCGGTTGACATCCGCAAAGACGCTATGAAGGCAGAAATATTTGTCGGTTGGTGAAGCCAGATGTTTCGAATGTGTATCAAGTACGCTGATGTGTGGATTGAGTAAACACCCACTGAACACAGTTGAAGATCATTGATTGCGTATCCACCAGACGTTATTGGCAGAAGGAATGTGTTCATGTGACAAATCAAATTACCCACCTGGACAATGGGTTTCCACACAGTCTCTGGAAGTTTTCGCTTCTCGCTGACGCTTCCCGGCTGGAAGCGAACACAAGACTCTCAAAGGTCTGAGAGTAAAACCGCGTGCTATTCTGAAGAGAGACCGTAAAACTTGGTTGTCACACCGTACATCGTAAATGTAACCAGTCGCTTTTCTTGGGAACCATCGGAAATTATTCCTTCTGACAAGGAAAACGGGTAGCAGCATATCTAGTGTTAGCGAAACCATAAGCGAAGTGAATGGACAACCCATCCGCACCTTGTCAAACTGTTTGGAGCCTTGCGCTGAGCACTTTGAAAGGCAAGTTAATCGGCCGTAACTAGCTGGTATGCTGCCGGCCCGTGACCGTCCTATTTCCTTGACTGTCCCTTTGGATCCGCCCTATCGTGCAGAGGTCGAAAGTGAGATCAGACTGCTGAGGTTGTATGGAGCCGTAGGACTAAGTGGGCTTCCTCTAGCCCTCCATAACGTCTGTGGATCAGCTAGTGTACACGAGTTGTACGATGTATTAATGAAACTGAGAGAACAGACAGCTGTCCCAACCGACTGGAGGAGCCCTTTCATTGTCCAGGTTTTAAGCGAGGCTTACATACACAATACAGCAACCATAGAGATACCAGTCTGACCTCTATCGCCTACAAGTTACTAGACTTTGTCATCCTTCATAGGTTGACTAGTAAACGTGAAAGCCAAATTCGTGAAGAGCAAGCCGATTTTTATTGAAATTGCGGATGTATTGATCACATATCTGCCATACGTCTGTTGCTGGAACGCCACCATTTATATCACCGACTCACCGTAGTAGTGTTCCACAACACCAAAGGTGCTTTCCATTTAATGAATCAACATGCACCTTGAGACTGTTTGATCAGAAAGGTTGTGCCCGATAATTGTCTAGATGTTTTAGGATCGCTGTACGCGCCTAGTCCGGATAGAGTGAGAGCTAATAGCAAAATATCACTGCCCTTCCATATCTCCGGCGGTGTGAGACAAGATTACCCGATGTCACTTTTCCTTTTGACTTCGCCATCCAAGAAGAAATGGAAACTGCGTTTACTGGACATGAAATACAAGGTACGGAGCTGTTCCAAGATAATCGACTCCTTGACTTGGAGTACGCCAATGACATTGCCCCAATCTGTGACAACTCATGAACATGCCAAGCGGCACTGAACAAATTAGCACTAACTGTCAGTTAACTCGGGCTATTCATTGCACCAACAAATTGCAAAGTCCATCTTTAAGGTTGGTAGGGACCCACCTCTACGCTAACCTTTGGTAGATATCAACTAGAAGTTGTTCAGTAATTCGACTTTCTAGGATCCTATATTAGCACAAGAAGAACAGAAGTTGAGATCACGAACCATATAGCAAAGATTCGAGGTGAATATTCGAGTTTGGATTGAGTCACACAATGAAATCATCGGGGTTCCATCTGTACGTCGATCGGTGTCTATGCTAATCCCACGAACTTAAGAAGAATCTCGCGCCACCCAAACGCGCTGCACTACGGCGAACCCCGGTTACTTCGGGTAACACTAAATTCGACGGATGAGACTGAGGCCGTTCTGCTGTGTGCGAATCGTCTCCGCAAGGACTCAAGTGGAGTACGCATACTACCTGAAATCCCGTTGAAAGAACGTTCAGGGGATCCTGCTAACAAAGATAGGTACAGAAAAAGTCAAGATAAGAAAAGAGTGATTGCTCACGGTGTTCCTGAGCTTACTGACTCCTCTTCCGACGATGCTCAAATGCACGACCGCGAGCAATGGCACTACATCCGGGAGGCTCTTTCGCTCTAAAATGTCGTGGTCACCTCGTTGACAAGGATCCTCATATCACCAAACTATAAAGGGTGCGGTCCCAGGCTGTTAAAACTTGTGTTACAGTCAGAACTAATGGCACAAACCCTACTAGCGAACTGGATTGAATTCCGTTGCAGATTGCCAACAGAAATTCGTCTGAAAGCAGCAGGAACACCAACACCTTCTAATGACAAATCAGTAGAGGCACGACTCTTAATGAAAACGTTAACGGCAGGACCCGACTCGGGGACGGTTTCAAGAGTAGCTATACTATCCGGAGGGTCACAGCAGAGCACGAGCAAACACCGGCATTCGGGGCATCTAATACCTGCTTATATATCAAATACTTCTCGAGAGTATGCAACCCATCCAAGAAACGATTGGTCGCCGACCCATTATTGGCCGGCGTAAACTCACTTGCTTCATCCATCCAATATAACATAACTTTGGTCTCCGAGGACCTCTCATGCATGTACACAAATGCCCAAGGTCTACTCAGCAAATTAACTGAATTAAGACTTCGACACTCGTCTGCAGCTTGGGACCTCATCGCTGTCACCGAAACGTGGTTGCGCTGCGAGATAACGGATGCTGAAATTGCACTAACGGACATGTCCGTTGTCCGGAAGGATCGAACCAGCAAAGGTGGTGGGGTAGCCCTTTATTTTCGTACTACCATGCAATGCGAACCCATAAACGATTAGGAAACTAACGTACCTGACGCCATTTGTTGTAATTTCCGGCGGAGAGGGAACGATCTTGGCCTACTGGTTGTTGTTTACCGCCCAGCATCGTCTACTCCTAAGATGGACTGCAATTTGATGGCTGCGTTGAGGCAAGTGAGAAACAGGAAGTACAGTCACATTCTAGTCACCGGTGACTTCAACTTGCATGTCCTCGAATCCCAGGCCACAAAAGGAGAGCAAGTCAAAACAGACCTGCAAGATCTGGTTTCAGACTACCCACTTTATGGCCACGTCACCACGCCCACCAGATTCAGGGGAACTGACAGGCCATCCATGTTGGACCGAATATGCACCAATGAAGAATTAATGGTCGAGAGCGTAATAATCGATACTCCTTTGGGCCGCAGTGATCATGCGACGCTAGTGTTTCATTACATGTGCTACGCGGATTATCCTAAAGAGCATGCCGAGGAATATCGCGTCGCAACCAACTATGAAGACCTGTCAGACCTCATTGGTGCAACCAGCTGGTCATTCTTAGCTGAATTAACCCCGAGGTGGCCTGCGGTGAATTCATCAACATATTTACCAAGCTTGTGGCAAGGACCTCTGAAACCAAACTCTACCGGCCTAAAAGGATTAAGTCTTTCGTAAGGAGCAGGACACGTAAATGCATGGCACTAAGTGACTTGGCATGGCACACCTACATAGCCTCCCCGAACGACTATACCTGGGATGTCTTCACAATACAAAGAAACCACTGTGTCAAACTCGTCCGGGAGGATAAACTAAAGAACCAACAAGGTCTAGTGGAAAAGTTCTGCTCCAATCCCAAACTGCTATAGAGACACGTAAACAATTTGCTTCGTGTTAAGCGCGGTATTCCTGCTCTGAACTCAGCATGCGGGTTAGTCCAAACCGCACAAGAGGCAGCCAACATCCTTGGACAACAATTTGGCCGTACCTTCCAAAGCGCGCAATCATCATACATGCTGCCTAAGCAGATAACGCCGCCATCAGGGCTTAATCACATATCGTTCACCTACGCAGCTGTACTGAAGAGGCTGATGTCTCTGCGCCAGTTCAGCTCCCCGGGTGCAGACGGCATTCGCCCGAAGGCATGGAAAGTTTCGGCCATGAGTTTGGCAGGACCACTAGCAATTTTCTTTCAATGATGTCTGAACGAGATGCACGTCCCCACGATGTCTAAGCACGGAATCAACACGCCTATCTACAAAAGTGGTAGCCGTGCTGCACCAACAAATTATCGCCCGATAACACTACTTCCTGTGATCTCCAAGCTTATGGAGTCCATCGTAGCTGAGGCCTTAATGGGGTACCTTGAGAACAACAAAATTCTCGTTCCGGAACAACACGGATTTCGCCAAAATCGCTCCTATACAAATAATCTGTTGATTGCTCGTGCAAACTGGACGGAATCTGTGGACGCTGGTGTAGGAGTCGACGCGGCCTACTTGGATTTCTCAAAGGCATTCGACCGTCTAGACCATCGCATTCTCCTCCACAAACTCCAGAAATACGCAATCGGCGATCCTGTTCTGGGCTGGATAGGAGACTTTCTCGTGCAACGTCACCTGAACGTGAGGGTTCGAAGCAACCTATCAGAATCCATCGAAGTTCAGTGCGGCGTACCTCAAGTCTCGGTACTTGGACCCCGCCTGTTCCTGGTCTTCATAAATGATCTTGCGAGTGCGTTATCTTCTAACTGTTTGCTATTTGCTGATGACCTAAAGTTATGGCGCACTATAGCTGCAGTGGAGGATCACACAGTGTTACAGGAGGACCTGGACAAAGCGTACACGTGGTCCATCGAGAACATGCTGCATTTCAACGTCACCAAGTATAAAATTCTCAGCATACGGCACAAGAGTATGCACAAGTACCGCCTAGAACCACAAATTCTACAGCGGGCTTCTCACGAGTACGATCTCCTCGTGATAGTTCAAGATGACCTCGGTTGTTTGAAGCAGACTGAAAAGGCATCTAAGAAAGCAAACCAGTACTTCGGCCTTCTTCGCAGAGCTATCGGGAAGTTTGACCCTTCAGTCTTTCCAAAAATGCTTAGTGCGTACGTGAGGCCGCACGCGGAATACGTTATTCAAGCGTGGCAAACTGGGCTCAAGCACCATCTAACCGCGCTTGGTACTGCACAACGTAGGGAAACGAAGAGCGTCAGACGTTTGATCAGCCTACGCTACCCACTCACGCTGAAGACCCTGAAAATTTACAGTGGACGTTATCGGCGTCTAAGGGGCGATCTCATAATGATGTACCAGATTCTGAGAAAACCCAACCACCCATGCCATTACTTTCTAATACTCAAAACACCCCGCTAAGAGGTCACCAGTTTAAGCTGGTCACACAGTACAGCCGCCTGGAATGTCGGCGAAACTATTTCTCCCTTAGAGTGTCACAGCATTGGAACGCCCTCCCGGAACATGTAATTAATGCACCCACCATATCCCTTTTCAAAAATTGCCTTGACGATACTCTGTCACATTTACACTACGTGCTATAACCCATGACCACCAGATGCTGGCACTAATGCACAACAGACAGGGGATAGTGCCATAACCCTACTCGATAATGAGTCACTCCAAACCCCTTGCACGAAATTTGATAAATGCTACCACTGTAGAAACTGCATTTCTGTATCTCGTTGACCCAAGAGAGTTGCACACGAGTAAGCCTTGTCCTTGCTCTCTTTTTTGATTTGTTCTCGCCTATTGCGTGATCAATAACCACTCCCCTTTTTGCTTTGTGTGCGTACATTCTCATTTCAAACTCCGTTTATACGACAGTGCAGTCAAATCTGTAATCGCCTGAATTGACGACTCCATTATCCCTTCGCTATCTTTTTTGTCACCCTAAACACCCTAGGGGACATGTCAAGCACCTGCTTTTTTACCCGTTATAAACCATTGTTCATTGTCAATTGGGGATTCAGTTGAGTTTGAAGTCAGCTTCTGCCTTTCCGACCACTGGATCGAATCGGAAGTGAAGCGTTTTGCTGCAAATCTGTCCCATCAATGCACACCATTCGAGGCAGTTTTGCGATTTCAGGTCATCGGTGGAGTAGGCGCGACATCTCTCTCGCCCTGAAGGCTGGAGTTTACAACGCAACTGTTTGTTCAACCCTCCCCTAAGTCTGCGAAACCTAGTCCATCAGATCGGCAGAGTATAGTTACTTTGGACCATCGCTTCCTTCGCGGTTTATCTCACATCTGGTGGGAACACCGCGTGAGCAATGGGCGTGTTCGGCTTCGTGTGTTTTTTGCAGGGAGAGCAAGTGAACCGCTCAGCACGGTTATACCACGCAACAGGCTCCGATGGCTGGGCCAGTTGTCGCGCGTGCCAGCACACCGGCTCCCACTTCGTGCGCTGTTTGCGCAACCGCCGTTGGGATAGAAGGGGGGAAGTCAAACGATGAGTTGGCCAAAAGGAATGAAGCCCCTCAGCTCGAACTTCGCGTCGGCTGATGTCTCCCGACTGTCGGGCTGGATTCCGTAGGACGATGAAGATGTCTGCTTGGATACAGTTGTTGACATCACGAAGAGCTGACCACAGTGGCTTTTGTGTTATGAGTTTCTTAGTCTCTCCCCATTGTTTATATTCCCTCTCCAAGCATGATCACAAGTCCGATGAATAACGTGATACTAAGCGTTATATTAGTTGATTTGAGGGCCACTTTGGGCTACACGTTGTGCGGTTACATTGCGAAGCGCAATCTCAATGTGGACCGCGATTCAGATTGAAATGAACCTCGGTCACTGCCAGCACTGGGACCGTAGCCGAAGCAGATGGAAATTAGGTGTTGCTCGTCCGAAAATACTGCTTGCTTTTTGGTTTTTAGTTTGTATTCTGTAATATTTAGTATCGCTGTTTTTTTCCTTCGTTTATGATTTTTGTGCTGGCGGCACGACAGCTGAGGTGTTTCTCTCCATCAGATAACATGCAATTGCGATAGCCATTACAATTACTAGCAATCCATTAGAGTCAACGGGCACTACTAAACCAAACACATGCAGTGGGGTGACCGATGGCGATGACCACGGTAATCGGGGATCTACAACTAATTGCTGTCGTGCTGACAGGGGCGGTCATATCCAATTTAATACTATGGGCTCGGCATGAAACATTAATTAGGGTGATGTAATGGAATCCAAAACGCGGAGCTAAGGATGATTAGATGACGGATCGCCGAAATATACCGACCTATGGATGGCGCCGGTGGCTCACGCTTCGTGCGGTTTGCTAAGACCGTGTCAATAAATCCACTGTGTGTCATTACTTGTGGTTCTTCGCAGCTAGCTTCCAAATCAGATAGTCGTCCACATGCCCGGAAAAGCACTAGACTGCAGTTTTAGCCTATGGGGCATCAGCAGTGGTGCGCATACATCGGCTGTCAACCTCTGACCGCCGTGGCCACAAGATCAACACTGTCGGTGACCCATGGCACGTGATTGGTGTGGTAACATCTTCAAACACTTATAAAGCACATTCGTAGTTATTGTAGTGGTACTGCTGAGACGGTACAGAATGTGCGCGATCAGCAATACTCGTCTTCGCAGTGCGTAATAATTTTGCCGGCTGCGAACAAAAAGAGCACATGGATGTCAGGGAAGACTGTGAGGGATGGGATGAGTTTAACATGACATCCATCACTCGGTGAACGATGAAAAATGCAAACACTGATCGTCCGGTGTCCATTCCGTAACGAAACTGGGAAATTAATTTGCGCCCTACGGTTTTTCGTCAAAGCAGTGTGAAGACATAAGTTACGATATGTCTACAGTTCGATTGTTCTCAACCGTCGTAAACACAATACAAGCGGAATACATACACAGGTATATACATGAGAAAATTAGCACACCAATCACAATCATGATCACGGTAACCTAATTGACTGTCTCAATAGTTCCTGTGCACACAACACAGGTTGATAACCCCTAAATAGCAACGCCAATTGCCAAAAGTATCAAATTGTGGTTACGCAATATCATTCTGAACGCGGTCTCCGGGTTCACATGATGTCGAGTTACCGAGAGAGGCTTGGTGATAGATGATGCTTGGCTCTGGTTCATGCAGGGATCCACTCCGTTTTGTTACGTCATCATTTTGGAGCGTTTGTGGAGAGCGCTCGCCGGACGGCTTTTCTCGCTCTGTTTGACAGGCCAGTTTGCATCGTTCATTACTTTGTGCAGAGCAGAATTTTTTTAATGTTTATTCTTGTCAAGTTCGGCTTCTTTTGCGATCCTGGATTTGTTTATTGTGTACCAGAGTCATGTCCCTATATTTTACTCTGGTAATCTTAACGTGTACTTATCGTTCAATTTATCGCCTTTACCGTCGCATCTGCTAACCTATCAGTAATGACGAAGCTGACCCCCTGTGACACTTGTTGCAAAATAGTTGGACATAGAACCAATGCTGTTACATGCCTCATATGTGATGTGAATTTACACATTTCGTGTTTGGTTTGTCTTTAGATTATTTTAAATTACTGCGAGGAATCCAGCATGACTTTGTCCAAATCTTGTGCAAGAAATGCCAAACAAATGTGCAGTCCCGAACAGCCGAGAAGCTGCACGAGCCTATAACACGGGCGAAACGTTTCATATAGAGTTCCGCGAGTTCATCCAAGCAAGCGGGGACCCAGCCACCTCTAAGTTCGAACGAGCCCAGCTGCACACCGGCTGCAAGCTCTCCAGAGTGATGTCTACCTGCCGATGGAGCCTCAGCTGTCGTGCCACTGTTGCGTCCTACGGACACTAACATACCGCTGTGCGATAGCGCAGGTGTTGAAGGCCAGCGGAGAATGCAGCGAAGCAAAGAAGAAGACAAAGGCCAGCAAGATGCGGCGTTGTAACCTTATGAGATTGCACTCGCCTGAGTTGACGGATGCCAGTCCTCAGGCTCGTTATGATCATGACGTGGATTTTCTGCAGAGCCTGATTCATAGGCTTCTCGATGTGAATGAACAAGGGTTGCTGGTGAAGCAAATCATCCGTCTTGGAAAGAGTGAAAACAATCCCGGAATTTGCGAGTCACGTTTGCTGATGAAACGAGTCCGAGGCTGATATTATGCCCCCCTCGGCAGGCTAAAAGGTCAAAAAATCCATATTCGTCCCAATTTGGATCCGTCGGATAGAGGGAAACTGAAGTCCGCTATCGTGGAGCTGAAGTGGCAGACTGATAGTGGAGAAACCAATCTCCACATTGTAAACTCCCGGGTAGTTCCTCAGGTCCGCCGAACCCCGATCAACTGTTCGATGACGCTTCCGTCGGTTCCTACCGCGGCCTGCGTGTAGTCTTCACAAATGTTTGCAGTTTAATGAACAAACGTGACGATGTATTGTACTTCGTTTCCTCACATCCTCCGACCGTACTAGGACTGGCCGAAACCTGGTTAAATCCTGAGGTCACTACCCAGGAAGTACTGATCAGTGGCTACTCGTGCTTCCGGTGCGACAGACTATCAAACGATCAAGGCGGCGTGCTGTTATACATTCGGTCCTCTCTGTGCGCGAGACTGGTACATACCTACCGTAACGAAGATGGCTTGTGCGAACAGTTATGGTGCTTGATCCGCCTGAAACAGGGTGAACTGTTTGTGGGTGCTAATTAACGCCATCCACGAAGTCGATATCTGGATTCGTTTCCGTATGCCACAAACTATTTGAGTCGGCCCAGCTTTTTGCTTATGGGTGATTTTAACTTCCTCAAATACGGTGGCCTGAGGTTCATCGTCTCCCCGGGCACTATGAAATCGAGGTGTAGTTTGTGGAGATGGTAGTTCAAACTGCGGCAGCACAACATGTCTGCCAAACGACGCGTCTTGCACCACATTCCGCCCCATCGTGCTTGGACCTACTACTAACGAGTTGCGAGCAAAGTGTAGATGAAATTCAGGTCCTGGAGCCTCTGGCAGCTAGTGACCACTAGATGGCGTTAGCCAACCTAGAGCCGCCCCACCCACGTCTGCCGGAGCCGTCCTAAAATTATTGGGAGACCGAGTTCAGTGGTCTAAATCGAGCCGTCAGGGAAGAAGACTGGTCGTTGTCACAAGATTCATTTGTCGAAGCCTGCTTGTCTTTTATAAACGAGTGTGTGCAATCGTTGTGCGCTCGTTTCGTACCCCTCAAGTATCGGAAGGCTGGACTAGTGAAGCCACATTGGTTCGACAGAGAGTATGGTCAATTGACTCGACGGTGACACATATTGTGGAATAAATTCCTCGTGTCTGGCGCTGCCGACGATTATGAGCCGAACGAAAGGCAACGGAGTTGATGCAACATCGTAAAAGTGCGAAAGCGTCGACAGATAGAAGAGGAGCTTGCAACCTCAGCAAAGAGGCACCCAAGAAGATTTTTTGCTTACGTGAAGCGGCGCCTGAGGCCCGCAACTGACGAAACTGTGTTAGAGGGCACTGACGGACAGTCTCTGATCTCCAGCACTGAACGTGCGCCTGCATTGGCAGAGCACTTCGCTTCCGTATATACAACTGGGCAGACGCCTATGCCAATCTCGACGTGTGCAGCCCCGACTGAAAACGAGTGCCTTGATTGTGGTATAGAAGATGTCCGCAGTCTACTCGCCAGTCTTCACGGCACGAAAGCTGCGGGATCCGATGGACTTCACCCACTGATTTTGAAGTACTTATCGGCCACCAATGCGCCTGCCGTGACAGATCTGTTCAACAGATCGCTATCCGAGGGTGCATTGCCCAGCGACTGGAAATACACGGTAGTGAAGCGGATTCCAAAAGGTGGTGAACTACGCAATAGGGACAATTACCGGCCGATTTGTCTTATCTCTGTTTTGGCGGAGGTGCTCGAGATGATTGTGTAAAAGGGTCTTCTAAGCTGCTGCAGTCGAAAAATATCCTAAAGCCGGCAAAACACGGCTTCATGAAGGGACGCTCGTGCATCACGAACTTGCTGTTGACGCGGCAGGCATGGTTGCAAGCATTGAACCGGGGGAAGTCAGTGGATGTTATCTACATTTATTTCAGTAAAGCTTTTGATAAAGTGAACAATGAGATCCTGCTACACAAGCTGATGATGTGTCGTGTTGGTGGTGCACTGCACCAGTGGATCAGTGACCTCCTTATTGGGAGAAGATGGCGGGTTCAGGTGGATGACCATCTAACGGAATGGTACCTGTCCACTAACGGCGGGCCCTAAGGTACAGCACGGGGGCCCATTTTGTTCCTTATCCACATCAACCAAGTACCTCAGCTTCTTCGGTCGGTCTGTGCCTTGCCTGCAGACGAGCTGAAGATTTGGGGGATTATTGATTCTCCCGGCGACTGTGACGTCCTTCAGCAGGACCTCCACCGCTTATCCCGGTGGTCTGAAGAAGTTGACCTACCGGTCAACCCGACCAAGTTTTCGTTAATGAGGCTGGGAAGGGGTGGTACTGGGCGTGCTTACAACCTAAACAGCCACCCGCTGCATCTTACCAGTTTCGTAAAGCATCTAGGCATACTCTCACACTGTGATCTGAGGTCTGTCGACAACACGAACAGACTGTACGCAAACGGACCATGCCTGCTTTGGGCACTTCGACGCAGCTTCTGCACGTGGTCTGAACAGATTGCAACGCGTCTGGTCTCTTCCATAAAAAGACCAGTGTTTGTGTATGGCTAATCCGCCTATTGCCCGATCACAATAGATGAGTTGCAGAAACTGGAACGGGTCCAGCATGTAGCTACCCGGCTCATCCCCAGATTACGAGGTATGTCGTACG
This sequence comes from Dicrocoelium dendriticum, assembly GCA_944474145.2. Lineage (NCBI taxonomy): Eukaryota > Metazoa > Platyhelminthes > Trematoda > Plagiorchiida > Dicrocoeliidae > Dicrocoelium > Dicrocoelium dendriticum. The sequence continues at coordinate 152,068,704 of OX104064.1, read as the reverse complement.
AGGACCGATGTAGGAGACTAGGGCTTTATACCCTGTCATATTGTCGGCTTCGAGTTGATCTCATGATGACGCACCGAATACTGCTCTTGAGCCAGCTCTCTTTGTTGAAGCCGCTGCTGCACGTTCGCACACCACCCGGTACACGCGGACACCAGTACAAACTAGTGGCACCGGATTTAAAGCACATCGCTCACGCTTTGTGTTTCGAGCGTCGAGTGGTGAAATATTGGAACAAATTGCCCGAGACACTAGTCGAGGCGAAATCGGTGTCGGAATTTAAGAGATTCCTGGACGCTCACTTTGCGGACTACAGGTATAGGGAGCGTATCGCACCCGGATAAGATATAGTGCTACTGCACTATGCTGCCATCGCGCATGAATCAGCGATGTGATTCCGCGCATGTGCCCGATCCACCTAAGATGGAGCAACCCAGATTTTTATCTTCTCGCTCTCTATTTTCAGTACTCAGTTGTGTCAACCACCTTGGCACATGTTCTGCTACCGTCTGAGCTAATTGACGGTCAGCTTACGTAAATGTCCCCGCTACTGCAGGCGAACTGGTAAACGACGCTAGACGCCGAACTGCTTGACGAGTTGCTCTGACGGTTATGGAGAACAAGGCCTCGCGTATTATGTATGTGTCGCAACTGGGCGGTCGCGTAAGTGCGCGTAAGGGCGAAAGTTTCAGCTAGACAAGGCACCAGAAAACAACATCTTGGTCGAGAAACAAGTGTCAAGGAAACTGCAAATGGCTATATCAATGAGTCGCAATATTAGCGGTTGAAACCGACTGGCACGCAGAACGCAGAATGAGAGGCGCTCCCAAGTTATAAAAGCAAGTAACCCACTGCACCCGATTAGGTGTATGAGCAATTTGCCATATCACAACATTGCGCGGTGGCTAGCGAACATATTGGAACCGATACGCAAACTCCTGGCCACGTATTGCCTAAAGGACTCCTATGAATTAGCCGAGACACTGGAACACTCGTCTTTGAATGCGGATCACATGTACTCAATAGACGTAGACGCCCTATTCACAAACGTGCCTCTACGTGAAACGGTCGACGATTTGCGTGATTTCATCACGAGTCGAAACATATCTGTTGGTTTGCTCCTGGAGTATTTGAGGGATATGGTTCTATTAAGTACGGAAAATATACCATTCGAATTCGAGGGGACTGCTTATAAACAGATTGACGGCGTCGCCATGGGTAGCCCTCCGGGTCCAGTATTAGCAGACATCTGTCTCGGCTTGATAGAAAGGCAGGTTACTTCCAGCATTGGTGAAGCTAAGTTGCACAAGCGGTATGTGCATAACATGCTAGTCTTCACCAGCAGCGAACAGTCTACGCGGCTGCTGACAGTACTGAATTCAATTCATGCAAATCTATTGGTGTCCCATGAGTCTGACGTTTTTGGATATACTCACAGTTCACTGCAAAGCAACTTGAAATGGGCAGCACCTTCACTTTTCCAGCTTTGCTCCGGTCACATACAAACGTGGCCTAGTGAAAAAGCTCTTCTACAGAGCTAGAAGGCTTTGCGGCTTCGAAATGTTGAAAGATGAAGTATTTCTGTACAGGACCTTGGTGTCAAATGGGTATCCAGAGTAATGCATTCAGATCCACAGCAGGCCTCCCAAGGAGAAAATACCGATGTTAACTGAAGAGAAAAAGAATGTTCATTTATTCTTGCCGTTCAAAGGAGACCGTGTAGCAAATGATATCGGACATAAGCTCCTATCTGCCCTTACGCGCACCTATGCGACCGCCCAGTTACGACTCATACATACCACACGAAGCCTTGTTCTCCAGACCTTCAGAGCAACTCATCAGGAAGTTCGTCCTCTCACGTCGTTTACTAGTTCGCCTGCAGTAGCGGTGACATTTACATAAGCAGGGCTGACCGTCAGTTAGCTCAGAGGGTAGCTGAACATGTGCCGAGGTTGTTGGGACCACTGATGACGCAACAAACCGGAGTCCAGCATCATCTATCACCAAGCCTCTCTTGGTAGCTCGACATCATGTGAACCCGGAGACCGTGTTCAGAATGTTATTGCGTAACCACAATTTGATACTTTTGGCAATTGGCGTTGCTACTTAGAGGTTATCAACCTGTGTTGTGTGCACCGGAACTATTGAGACAGTCAATTAGGTTGCCGTGGTCGTGATTTTGATTGGTGTACTAATTTACCCATGTATATACTTGTGTATGTATTCCGCTTGTAGTGTGTTTACGACGGTTGAGAACAATCGAACTGTAGACATATCGCAACTTATGCCTTCACACTGCTTTGACGAAATGGCTAAAGGGAACCCACGGTTTTACCCTACGGTTTTGACAAAGAACCACGATCGTCCACAGGCATCCCTTAGTTAAAAGCAGCACTCGATTAGACCGAAGGTGGGTGCTTCGAACTAAAATGTGAGTATTCCAAGCGATAGTGAGAAATTGGCGAAATGAATAGCAGTCGATGGGAAGTTTTAGTCCACAATGGTCGAAAAAAGGCGATCTCCTCTTATGTGATACGACAGCGGCAACTTTCTAAACATCACGGATTATGGAATACGTTCTTGTGGATGACACACTGTAACCGCAGTATCACTGGACTCTGATAAGTTTGTGTTTAGACGTTGTACTTACGTGATAACAATAGTTGTAGCAAGCCTCACTGCTGCAAGGGATTCATGAAAGAACACTAACTACTCCTAAAACACTAATTGCAAAACTTTCAAAAGCAATCCAAAAAAATACACACCAGTGGGGGAGGATTCCCGGTCCAGAACAATCACTTAGATGTGAATTTATTGAACGCGTCCGGGGGAAAGCAGCTCTTTCCAAGCGCCCAGTTACAAGGTGGGAGGAGTGGATTGTAATTTCCCGCTGCTTGGTACTATTAGTAACTGCATTGTGTGTTGGCAAGGGCCGGTTTCCATCACGCAAACTCGGTCGATTGTACCACAAGTTTCTGCGGTATTAATTGATGTGGTGTATCTTGTGTGCTGTGAATATCAACGCCTCAACAACGTGAAAAAGTGGGTCCTATCAATGCTATCATAATCAACCTTACTGACGGATCGAACACGATCACACAACAGGGCACGATGATGCGTGAGCAATCAACTAAGCAATGTGCATAAGCGAGGTTACTACGCTGTAGCTTGATCAGCAAAAACACGGGTAGTGTCCGATAAGGTTGGTTGTTATTCAACGCGAGCCAGCGTGTAGAAGCTGCCTTTGACAAGGAGAAAGCCCACGGGGAGTAGGTTGATATACAGAAATTGGCCAGAGGGAGTAAGAAAATTGGCGAAATACGAAAATCGATCACGATCCGGGGATCAGACCACCCAGCTTTTGTGCTCCGACGGTGAAGCGATCTACAATTGAAATGAAAGTGACGGGTTTACGAAATCATAGGGAAGGATGTTGCAATGACATTGCGCATGAGTTACCGAAAGAGGAAAATGAGACATTCCAGACATTCCACCAAGGAAAGAGTTATTGACCTTGCCCAATGTTGAGCCAATCGGTGTTGGCAGCCACATATGAAAGCATGCTCGAACGATGCATGTAGCGTGGTTGCAATATCGATTTCAGGTGCTCGACACGTCACACTTAAGGTGTTTAGTGTGAGGTGAATCCGTCCCTGTACTGCATCGCATGACTCACATACGACAAGCGAAAAATATAGTTTATGACGAATATTTCAACATACTCAAATAAGCCTACGGTAATTCCCTACATAAACCTCAAATCCACCATCCAACCTGTTCGCTGAAGCAAGTCAATAGTGAGAAGAAAAATGTAGTTCCTCCGAGATGGTTTTGTTCAGCTAACAGTAAAATATTTGACAACAAACAAGCGAACGAAATGAAAGCGAACCGCAGCTCATCACCGTCAAACACAACTAAACGAAAAATACACCAAGGTGAGCTGTATTGGCACACATACGTACAGCATATAAGTAAAACTTAAGCTACCTGCTGAAGTCGGCTAGGTGCTGTGAAAACGCCGTCACACTTGGGGTCTAGTGCCTTTTCACGGATACTCAGCTAGGTCTGTCAAGTGAGGGTGCCACGAGTAATCACCCATCCTAGTAACCCATTGCAAAAGGTCTAAATAATCGTCAGCTGTACGCCGTAAAGGGGCTTCTCTGCCGCGCGACCATCAATAGCCGCGCGCTGTCTGAACATACCGCGAGGATGCCCGCCCCTACTCGGATTCGAAGCGGTGACCTTATGATTACAAACCAGGCGTGCAGACCACTTGGCCACTGGTCGACAGTAAGCCATTGTAGTAAGAAGCAAAACGATTGCCTGGCCGAACAACCTCCTCGTGGTGCCAGCTGGGTAGTTCGGGATCTATCCTTTCCAGCGAATAGTTCGGCGGCAGTGTTCCTGGACGTGGTGAGCTTTCACATAGCAGGCATTCTCCGCATAAAGAACCACATATATCCCTTCAACAACACTGCGACGTGGCGCATACGACTCGCCACTAAATAAACTTACGGCCCATTGTTTCACTCCGGTGGGGCGTTGTATTCCAACTGTCAGTTGCTGCTACCCTAGAGAAGATTGGGTCCTTATTTGGTATCTTACCAAATGAAAGGGGTATGAACCAAGAAAACGGTCACCGGCTCCCAATGAACGCGGTCCCCTGAATTGGCCCTGCTGCCTTGCGGGTAGGCTATTGAGCCAAAGGATCGGGGTGGTGTCCCCTAAGTCAACACCCTACTTCGGCATGGGCAACCGTGTAGTATCGCGTCAGCTGTAAAAACAATGGAATATACCGTTGTTTCGCATTCTCTCGCTCCTGTCTCTTTCGCTTCTCACCAAGCTTCAACACACGCCAATTATTCTTCTGCTAATAATCCCTGTTCAGCTTGACTTAACTCTGCTACCGGTTTTACTATTGCCGGTGATGTCCTGCCTGAGGTTGTTTTTCGACCCCGATTTTCGTTTCGGCTGGCAACCCTCAATGTCCGGACGCTTATGCAGATTGGGCAACAGGCCGGCCTTGCACGTACTCTGAGTTCCCTCGCCATTGATATCTGCTGCCTTTCCGAAACGCGATTGCAGGACCCAAGTACTGTGCTCAAGTTGAAATCTCCGACCAACCAGGAAGCTACATACCACTTACGTTTATCTGTCGAAACAGAAGCCACTTCCGCTGGCTTGGCCAGCATTGGCTTGGTGTTAAGCGACAAAGCCGAGGCTGCACTCCTTGACTGGTTTCCAGTTAACAGCCGACTATGTTCACTTCACCCCCAATGCTCATGAAGGATTAACAGACATCGTGCTGAAAGGCGCAATCGGTTTGTAGTTTCTGCTTCCGAGCCAACCGATTTTAGCTCGGAAGTGAACAAGGACATTTTCACTACTAGCTTCATCAGCCGTTACACAAAGCCGCCAAGTCAGACATCATTGTCCCCGCCGGAAACTTCAACCCAAGTGTCTGTAGGTTGTTACCAGGTGAATATCAGTTGGGTGGTCATCAGGCACTGAACGAGAGTCGTTCAGATAACGGAACCAGGCTTCTTAATTTGTGCAAACACAATAGCCGATTTCTCGCAAGCATGAACTTAAGGCACTTGAGGAGACGCTGTGCCATCCGGCGTCCCCTTCACCATCGCAGGCCGGGTCCTAAATAGAGCACATTGCAATCAGTTTCAGGTGGCGTGGCAGCAGACAAAACGGTAGATCATTTTAGTCTACCTACCTCGATTCAGAACACGCACTGGCCTGTGCCAACATTTGCATGCGATTCAGAGGAAATCAGAAACGGAGGTTTTGTAAGGTTGATACGAACGGGCTAGTTGATCAGTTGGCTCACCTAGACTATCAACTTTCACTGGGAAGCACAGTAGCCTGTGTCCCGTCCACTGATATTGTACACTACTAGACGTTATTGCAGCAAGCAATACTAACTTCAAGTCAATCGGTCTGGGGGTTATCGCACCACTCACTGAAGGGTTGGATATAGGCGCGCTTCCTGACAGTGTTTGACTGTCGCCGAACTCTCTCCGTAAACTCAGACCAGAATGAAGTTCGCCGTATTATCAGCAGACAACTCAAACGAAGCCTTCACAGTGATCGGGAAGTTTGGTGATCCCAACGCGCCTTGGAGTTGGAGGCTACCGCCCTCACTGGAAAGACTCGCAAGCTGTTTCAGCTCGTTCGGACCACTGGACATAGGTGGTCTGGTACCAGCAACCTTATCTGTGAGGCGGAGGGGTCATAAACCACCCATTTGCAAAGACGCATGGACAGATGGGCTGAGCATTTCCAGTCTCAGTTCAGTTGTATCTCGCCACCCACCTTTACAATTAGTACACCCAGTCGTATGCCATGGTTAGTACTACCCAAACCACCAAGCGAGGCGGAGTTTTGTCCTGAGATTCATCACTTCAAGCGTTTCAAGGCTGCCGGCTTAGATGAAGTTCCCCCAGAGTTGTACAAATACGGTGGTACAGCAGTCGTCAATCAAGTAACCTCCCTGTTTCTGAAGGGATGGCAGGAGGAAAGTGTCCCCTTTTCCTGGGGTGAGTCAATCATTGTTCCAATCTTCAAGTAAGGTTCTCACACTTCGTGCGCCAATCACAGGGGCATTAGTCTGGTAGCTGTCGCCTCCAAGCTATTGGTACCTATCATGTTCCGCAGGTTATTCTCCACTCGCAAGTCACACTACCGGGAGGAGCAGGCTGGTTTTCGCGCCGGTCGAGGATGTGTGGATCAAATTTTCACTCTTTGCCAACTCCTGGAGCATCGTCACCTCTACCGCGGACCCAAAATCATCACTTTCCCGGATATACGGGCTGCGTTCGACTCGATAGATCGACCTGCTTTATGGAACGGTCCGCTGAAGAATGGAGTTCCGGAAAAGTAGGTCGCTATACTTCACGTGTTATACCTTCACATCTCAGGCCGTGTGAAAGCCTAAGGCAAGCTTTCCCCTCTCTTCCTTGTCCTCAGTGGCGTGCGACAAGGATGCCCAATATCACAGTTTCTACTCAATCTTGCGATCGAAGATGTCATTTTGGAAGGTTTGGAGGGTCTGCAGAACTTTGGCATCGAGTTTCTTCCAGGTAATCGCGCGACCGACTTAGACTACGCTGAGGATATCGCCTTGCTCGGTGACGACCCCATGGGATGCAACCGATTACTGATCGATCGGCGATTAAAGCGTCTAAGTTTGGTACGTGCTTTGCAAAGTGCAGTGCTTTTACAGGACTGGCAGGCACCCCTTCCTCAATTCACCATCCAAGACACACAGCTCGAACACCTAGCAGTTTATCTACTTAGGGAGCTGCGTCTCTGCCGATGGAACTATAGAAGCAGAGGTATCCCTTCGTATCATTAAAGCCCGGTTAGCGTTTGCTAATTTAAGACAATTGTGGCGTCATCGCGACATTACACTCTCGTTAAAAGACAGGGTATACAAAGCCTGTGAACGCGCGACATTGCTGTACGGATGCGAATCCTGGCCAATCCGTATGGAAGAGATGCGTAGTTATTCGGCCCTCGACCGTAGCTGTTTGCGGAGGATTGACAGCGTGTGTTGGCAACACCGAGTACGCACCATATTCGGTAAGTCGGATATTCCGCTTCAGATCTCGTCCGGCAGTCACTTGAGTTGGTTTGGCCACGTCCTGCGCATGCCTCATCATCATCATCATTATACACGCTGGCTATAGGTGTAGAAAACACCTCATCTACTGTGCCGCAAGATATAAAAGAAAAAAGAAAATAAATACAACGGTTGCATGTCAGCTGAGCTACCAGCAAAGGATGTGCATCGTTCCGGTAAGATACCATCCGGGTATTAGGCAACAAGAAAAAATGACGTAAAATTATATTATGCTACGAAATGAGATCGTGGTTGGAGGGAGAGGCTAACAGGGATGGGGAGGGACAAAGTAACTCACAGCACAAACGCCACTGAGGTCGGCTCCTTGCCATGTCATCAAGTGTATCGAGCCAAACGTGTTCACCGACGTTTGGACCTCAATCAGGGAGTCGTGAAGCTCCAACCGAGGCCAGCTCAGAAGTGAGGGTCTTCATTCCTCTCGACCAAGTCATCGCTTGGCCACCCCTCCACCTCTTCCATCCACACCCCCGGCGAGCAAACAACGCACGTCGCGGGAGTCGGTGGGCTGGCATGCGTAACACGTGGCCGAGCTATCGGAGCCTGGTGCGTGAAATGACGGTGCTGAGCGGTTCAGTTCCTTTTCCTGTGCGGTAAACAAGGCATCGAACACGCTCGTTGCTCACGCAGTGTTCCCACCATATGTGAGCCAAACTGCGAAGGCACCGTTGGTCGAACGTAACTAGCTTCTTTATGTATGATGATCTAAGGGGGCAGGTTTCGCAACCGTACATTAAGGTCGAACGTACCGCTGCATTGTACACTCTACCCTTCAGGGCAAGAGTGATGTCGCGCCGCCGCCATAGGTGCCGAAGACTAGCAAAAGCACTTCGAGCTTTCGCTATACGCTTCGTGATCTTGTTTTCGATCCTAAGGGTGCTGATACACCTTCCCAGGTAGTTGAATTCCGGAACGACTTCTAGCTGATCCCCAACAAGGGTCGGCGCAGGCGGCGATCACTGCCAAGCTTGGATGAAAGCTTTGCACTTTGATGGTGCAAAGCAAAGCCCGAAGCGGCTGACAGCCAGTGCTAATCTCTCCAGTGCAGCTCGGCACGTCTAGGAGCTGTCACAGATGAGGGCAATGTCGTCTGCATACTCCAAGTCAAGAAATGGTTCCCCTAAGAGTAACTCCACACCTTCTAAGTCGTGTCCTGCAAATGCAATCTCCATGACTTCGTCAATAGCGAAATTGAAGAGGAAAGGTGACAACGGGCATCCTTGTCTCACACCGCTGGAGATATTGAAGGACAGCGACAGCTTGCCGTAAGCCCTCATTCTTCTAACCGTGCTACACACGTATAATGCTTGGATACTATTTACATATCTCTCGGGCACACCTTTCCTGAGTAGACAATTCCAAAGGGCACATCGATCAACCGAATCGAAGGCACCTTTGATGTCGACGAACATGAGTACGGTTGGCCGCCAATATGTGTGACGGTGCTCCAACAACTGACGCAAGGTGAAGATGTGGTCGATGCAGCCACGACCCCGACGAAACCCGGCTTGCTCCTCACGAATCTGGCTTTCACGAGCGCCAGTCAGTCTGTGAAGAATTATGGAGGCGAGTAATTTGGAGGCGATGGAGATCAGACTGATTCCTCTATGGTTGCCGCATTCCGAGCGCGAGCCGCCTTTGAAGATAGGAACAATAACGGAGCGGCTCCAGTCGGTTGGGACAGTTTCCTGCTCCCACATTTTCACTAGTAATTCGTGTAAATCATCAACAAGAGCAGGGCCCCTGAAGTTGAAGAGGGCTGGATGAAAATCATCTGGTCCCGCGGCTTTGTTCAACTTCAACAGTCCGATCTCACGTTCGACTTCTGAGCAAGATGGCGGATCCAAAGGGACAGCCTACGGAGCAGGGCGATCAGTGACCGGCGAATCGAACAATTCCGGCCGATTAAATTGCTTTTCAAAATGCTCAGCCCAACGCTCCAAACGTTTTGACAAATTGTGGATAGGCGGTCCACACTCGTCACAAATTGTTTCACTAACGCCAGGTCTCCTGCTGCCCGTTTCCCGTATCAGACGGAATAACTTCCGATGGTTACCAAGGGCAGCGGCTACTTCCATCTCTGACGCACGAAGAGACCACCAGGATTCGTTGGCTCTCTCTTCAGGCTAGCGCGGAGTTTTGCCCGGAGCTCTTTGCGAGTTTCATTGGATCGCTTCCAGCCGGGATATGCCGGCGAGCATCGATAAGTTCCAGAGACCGAGAAGAGACTCAATGTCCATGTTGGCTATTAGACATACCACATGAGGATTTGCCTGCTGCTAGTAAGGTCTGGCGAACATGTGACCAGTGAGCATCAATTGTCTCCAGTGAGCGATTACACAACTCGCCTGTCAGCGTACTTCGATACGAATTCAGAACAGCTGGCTTTGTCAGTTGGCTGGTGTCAGTGCGCTCACAGCGTCGTCGTGGGCGTCCGCCAAAGCGCATCCGCATATCAGCACATACAAGTGCATGGTCGGTGTCCACAGATGTGCTCCAAATCGAGCGACAATTCTGGATGCAGCCTCTCCAGCGGTAACTAATGGCAATGTGATCGATCTGCGTCCAAGGCTGGTGGGCGCCAAGTCACCCTCCGGCGGGTACTGTGTTGGAAATTAGTGCTCGCAAGAAATAAGTGAGCATCTTCACACAAATGAGGTAAACGCTCACCGTTATCATTACAGGAGCCTACACTGTGCTGACCGCCCAGATGCATTTCATCAGTGGACAACTTTCCAACTTGTGCGTTCATATCACCCGCCAGCACAACAGTGTCCGCGCTTCTTCTGTGGCGAAGGAGCTCAGGAAGTTGGCGGTAAAAGTCGTTTTTCACCGAATCATCGATACAGTTTGTGGGCGCGTAGGCAGCGATGATGAATAGACACCTATTTGTCCCGCGCGAATTCGAAGCTTTAAACGAGCCAGCCAATCGGACCGCATACATCCGGATCCAATCAACCAGAGCAGATTCAGCCCAGGGACACAGGGTAATGCCAACACCAGCTTGGCCGGTGCTCGAAGCTGCATCGTCACCGGATAGACGCACTGAGAAAATACTATTTGCGTCACCTGAAGGGGATCGCAGAGTGAGCACAGAGCTAGAATCTTGCGGTTTCGGGTGCTGGGTTTTTAATTTTGTCCTAATGCTTTTCTTTCTCATACAATTGTCTACCTGTACTCTCTTCTATAAACTTGCACACTTCGCTTAAGCTAATTGCAGTTAATTTCGATAACATTTTCGTCTTTGTGGCATTTCCGTAAAGTATATTTCTGACCCCCTGAACTTATGTCGCATAACTTGTTAACAACTTATTTCATATGCTCACTAATTTAAGATTTGTGTCACCGTTTCCTGATGCATTACTCGATTTAGTTTCTTTGGTATCTTTCTCTCAAGTGATTGACTCTTGCTTGATATCCCCGGTGTGGCTGCGCTTGATGTGCATGTTGACAAGTTGCCTAACTGTCTATTACCCGCCACCTCGTCCATACTGGCTCCAGGAGACAGTTGGTTTTTGCTGGAGGGGACGGGGTGCGCGATCCTTGTGGCCGTGTTATGATCAAAGAGTGGTTCCATGCACTCAGTGTGTAGCGGACTACAGACCAGCCACCGCCGCGGTCGCGAGTGCCTGAGCCACGCAGGCCTAGTGAGCTATGAGCGACGCCATTTGGCGCCAACACTGAAGCGACGATGGGTGGTGCAGAAAACGTAGGCAGAACCGGCGCAATGTTAGTAGGTACGCTGCATTCGATTTACTAACCGCGTGCTTCCATGCTAAGTCTATTTATTTCAGGTGCTGGGTTTTCAATTGTGTCCTAATCCTTCCTCATATAAATGTCTACCTGACCTATCTTCTACAAACTTGCACACGTCGCTTGAGCCAATTGCAGTTTAAAACAGTTAGTTCCCTTCAGTAGTTTGAACAGCAAAATGAGAAGACGAATATTGGCAGACGCTAGCATTTCGTATTATCTCGTCATTACTAATACAATAACAGGGAAATCCTTTTATCTGTCTAACAGTACACAGTCAAGCCAATCAGCTTAATGGTTGTGGTCATTGTTGTCGGGAATAGGACCACGGCAACCGCCCGTTGACACTTATTTGCTTTTGAACACACAAGGATGGTCTAATTCGGCTTATCGCGGCGGCCTCGGCAAATCGCAAAAGGCGTGAATTAGTATGACGCAACACGATCCGGAACGCCGATAAGGGATTGACCCGGTGACGAGTCGCCAAAATGTGCCTGCCTATGGAGGACGCTGGTGGCTTATGCGAGCACGTATCGTCGGAGGTGGAGTGAGTAACTTTGCACTGAACCCAGTTTGCTAAGTGCTCCTTCACTCTGGAATCTAAAGCAAGTTTGATTCTGCCGATATAACTGATGTCGCAGTCACACACCAATTGGTAAACATAATTGTAATTGTAGTTAACTTCGATAACATTTTCGCGCTTGTGACATTTCTTTAAAATATATTTCCTGACGTCTTGAGCTTATCGCGGATTCATTTGTAACCAGTTTAGTTGATACGCTCATTTGGTGAAGGATTATGTCACCGTATCTGTATGCATTATTGGATTTATTGTATTTCAGCTTGTCGTTTAAAGTGAATGGCTGTTGCTTGATATCCCCGGTGTGGCTGCACTTAGTGTGCATGTTGACAAGGTGCCTACCTGTCTATTACCCACTACCTCGTCCATACTGGCTCCAGGAGACAGTTGGTCGTTGCTGGAGGGGACGGGGTGCACGGTCCTAGTGGTCGTGTTATGATCAAAGAGTGGTTCCATGCACTCTGTGTAGCTGACTACGGTCCAGTCACCGCCTTGCGTGCGCTTGATTCCCCAAATACAGCGTGCTTGTGTTTGCCTGTGAAGGAGTGTGGGCCGGCTCCGTTGATGAAACGTGGCTCGCATCCACATGCCTCCCGGTCTTATTCCTTCGGATTTACACTAGATATGGTATGTGTGTGTGTGTGAATGGAGCTGTGGATGATGCAGGGCATGCCACCCATGGTCCCCTCTGTAGGCGCAGGCGTCATGTGGCTGTTGGATGGAGGCCACAGAGACAGGTAAAATCCGGCACCAGATGCCTCCAACCATATACATATCAGAAGCAACACAGATGACCCGACGCTGCGGCTCTATTTCATGGCACTGCTATGGACTTTCCTTAACCGAACTGGTAAAAGTAATGGTAAGGCAAATATGAAACAAAACAAAATACTAGTAGATGGTCTCAGCCGAATGTGTTAGTTACCATGAGAACACAGGCATGCCAGAGTAACTTACCCATGTATCGCACGAACGTGGAAGGTTTGTTCTTCCAAACACACCCGAAGATGTAGAACGGAATTCCCGTGGCGATGATCACCACGCCGATGACTGCAAAATGAAGGAGAAACGCCTCCGAGTGAATAAAGGAAAACAGGGAGAACAGAAACGCGGGCAGATGAACAATAGAGTGCACAAAACATCGGCAACATCGGAAAAACCAACGTACAGACGGTTGAAGATTAAAAGGTATGAGTTCGCCGCCGCCATTCAAACTCATACGCTGCTGCTGTAGCATATACAGAAGTTGAAAATTAGAACGAATGTGTTTGATTCCGAAAACGAATGAAATCAACGCCACCTTTGAGTGGAGACTCAAGAGTGTCTACGTTTCAACAATAACAGTTACTTCAATCAGACGAGACCAGTAAAGTTAATTTCGTCGATGACGGAAGCCCGACATGAAGCACCATTTCCACATTCTCTAGTTAACTCTTGAGTACTGTCCTGGCCCGATCGAATAGTGAATTTTACTCAGTTGGATCGCGTGAAAGTTCCCACATCGACCTGATTAATGGCGATAACTGGCCTCTTCTAAACTGATTTTACCCCGTTTTAACGACCTCAGCAGTCTGTCAAATTTATGTAACTGAAGAAGAGGAAGGAGAATAGGAAGAAGAATCATCGAAAACCTCGACCATCGTCAGGTTGCCTGTGGTAAAGCTTTGTGCGTCGCACTGGTCGTGTAAAACGGTCCAGAGAACGAATAATCTGTGTCCCAGTTCAACACACGAGAACCGTTGGAATAAGCAATGTCTAAGACCTATTTCAAAGAGTTGGTGAATTGTATTGATTTGGTGGTAACCTCCTTCCTGGAAGCGATAATATCCTCTACCACGGATCAATTAATGCCAACAACGACCTTTCTGATACGCATGCGATTGGTTCATCGAAATGTTCCAGTGAGACTTGGACATCTTAGCATAGCACAGATCTATCACACAGACCACATTTGCGCACCGCAACACAGTAACATTCCTATCTCTTTGTGTTTTGCGACGAAACCAATTACTTGCATTCCGCCGAATGTTCGTGCGCAAGAAACTTGCTCTGTTGGAGTAGTCACGTAGTGCGTACTAAACCACGGGATCAAACGTGAAGTCGAGTTCAGCGGGGTAGTTTATTCGTTACTAGTCTAAGGATATCATACTATGTGACTGTTTTCCCAGCCAGATGATTCCGCGTTACAAATGCGTAACCAAAATTTCCTAATACCTATACACAAAGCGCCGGGAACTCAGAGGAGTGCCAGGAGTTGCCAGCCAGCGCGCCCATCCTAGTCTACACGCCTTCTGTTTCAAGTAGCTCCCCAAGTGGATAGTCAAGGCATTCTGAAGACGCCACTAACGACACCCGAAGAAAAAATGGGCAGCAGACGAAGGAATAAAAGACAATATTGGTATAGACGCGGGAATTAGCGGATGGAGAAGCAGAAACCCCGAAGCTATTTCTCTAGCTTCGCAGTTTATGGGCGCCCAAAAGATCCACAACTACTGGTATTGTCATCCATTGCTCATGGTTAATCTTACGTTGAAACACAGCGGTAAAAATGGTTGTTTTCCAGGTCGCACGTTTGTACTGTCACACGTAATGCCACTCGTGACTGTTCCACTTCACGTCAAACCCAGGTTATTCCGGCCACCGAACCGTATCCGAGGCAGTGGAAGCCAGTGTGCACTGGGCGACCGAACAGCCACATACGAGTGACGAACGAAGTAAGTTCGATCCATTTCAGTCCCTCCCTAATATGTGGAGTCGGAACTAATCTCAAGGCGACGCGTCCTTGTAGTCATGTATAAAAACCTACCTCTAGAAATGAATCCAAGCGCTGATTACACACACACACACACACACACACACAACAATCCACAATGGATTATTTAAGTAGACGAACAACCTTGATACCGAGTTTTGAACTCATAAACTATGTGCGATCGAGATGCAACAGATGATATGAGGAACAGGTACTCCGTATGGGGTGGCAACCTGCTGATCTTATTCACCTCACTGGACCATCAGGTCAGATACGGTCAGCTCTTAAAATAAGGCGGATACAGTGTGGGGTTAAACTGAAAACAATCCCGTATCACAGTTCTCAAGATATTCAAGTTCTACAATCGGAAAGGTTCAGCTTGTTTGTGGGCGACACTAAAATATGATGACTGAGCAATCCGGTAGTCAACAGATGCCAAGGAGGTGTACTGTTTGACTGCCAATTGCTTTACACATTGCTTGTCGGTTTTCCCAGTTTCAGACGACGGTGGTAATCACAGGTGAACACTGCTGTGATTCGCTGCTTGTCTACACAGCCGATGGTCTGAGGTCCGTATAAGTGACTAGGTGACCTGTTCTGTAGTGCTGCGCTCGCTCAAACATCTGTTCAGTCGTTTCGGATTACCAGCGCATTTGGCGACAGATAATGGTCCACAACATTGTAGTTATGATTGCAAAACTTTCCTCTAACGTAATGCAAAACATTCCCGGACTGCACCCTACAATCCAGCAGCTAATGGCACGGTGGAGCGCCTTAACTGGTCTCTCAAAGAGACAATACAGACCATCTCACAAGGGGTGGGGTAGAGTGCGAAGAAGCTGTCTCAACGGCGCTGTTATCACACGGAACATGTGATTACAGAACCACCGGGAAAACATCTACCGAGCAGATGTTAGGAAATTCCTTACCCACCAAAATGAATGCTGCAAAAAACGTGTCCTTTTCTGTAAATCTCGAAGTGCCAAACAGCATGGCAAGTTACTAGCAATCCTATGCCAGATCCTCGGTCCCACTGCAGCTGGGATCCTTTGTTCGGATTAAAAATCGAAGTGCCGTGATGGATCAATCAATTCTGCACCGCTGAGAACCATACATGTATGTGAGCCTGGCAACTACCGACTGGGAATTGCCTTGATCTCAACGCCCGTCGGCTTGACATAGCAACGGGACCGGCTCTCAATCCAGCCAAGATACATGTGAAAGTCGGACGGGGCCAGCTCCACCGTCACGTGAAATATGCAGGTCCAAATAGACTTCAAAATCAGCTGCTCGATACCAAGCTGCATAAAGTAAATTTCCCGACAAAGAAAGTGGTGTTTTGCGCTTACATTAATTGGTTGCACTTCATTCAATGCGGACTGATCGCTTGTCTGGCTATGGAAAAGCTTACCATCTCGTTGTGAACGGTCGTATGTTCTACGTTTGCCACTTACAATATACATTTGCTACATCATTATTTTGCTGAGAAACCAAGCGCTCACCCGGTTCAACAGCGAGTAGACTATCCCTTTAGAGGTTGCCGTACGTGTTCTCCAATGACGGACCATGGTCTGCAGATATTGTGTTCATGACAGACCAGCGCGCAAGATCAACAAAAGCAGCGCGAACAGATGCCACTAAGCTTTATCGACGCTGCAAATGTCACGGGCTCGACGCTAGCCAGGTGATGACAACTGTCATCCTCGCTGCATCGGCCTGACGCTGAAATACCGCATGATGGGTGGGAGATTGCGCTTGTGAAACGATTTTCAATCATCATACTTCGGGACAAATTCCACCTGTCATGTGTACAGTGCAACAGCATTGAAAGCACGACTTACTTGACTCGGTTGGAGACCCCACAAAGGCAAAAATGACGAGGAACAAGGTGACGAGCACGTAGATAAATGCAAACACCAGTGGAACCTGTGGAGAAAGGGAAAGTCGCGTCACCAGAGTTGGCTATAGCAGTATGATTATGGCAGAGAACAAGTGACGTGGTCTGATTACGCAGGTAAACATCAAACATAAACAGGTAAACATGAATATGCGAAATGGATCCCATGTAAGTGGAAGAGCTCGAGAACAGCACCACAGAATCCGCTAGGTCACGATCACAATGCCTTGGGATGCGCTGACAGTGTGTATTCAAAGCATTTTACAACGCGCCTGCCTGTTCAGTGCAGCCCGGGCACCAACCAGTGGTACTCATCGGTGTCGGAAAGTATCGAACGAAAAAGAGTTGTTTGGTTCCTGCAGCAGACACAATGCCAACTTGTGACAAAAGGGAGCAGTGCTCAATTGGTGCGAATGTATGCGGTCAATCCTTCAACCACAGCCACCCAACTAGGTTGAGTGACGATGAGCTGAATGCCATCGAAACATGTTTAACTTGAGGATACTGCACGTCACATATCCCTTCAGAACACACCTGTCACTGTGCACACGATAAAAACATGCACAGCGTGCCTCGAAGTTGTGTTGCGGCACCTTCACCCTTGCACATAACTGTATGATAGCCCTCATCACTATCGTGGCAGTCAAACAGTACACAGTACATTGGCATCTGTTGACTACCGGATTGCTCAGTCACCATATTTTAGTGTCGCCCACAAACAATTATTGGGAGACCGAGTTCAGTGGTCTAAATCGAGCCGTCAGGGAAGAAGACTGGTCGCTGCCGCAAGATTCATTTGTCGAAGCCTGCTTGTCTTTTATGAAAGAGTGTGTGCAATCGTTGTGCGCTCGTTTCGTACCCCTCAAGTATCGGAAACCTGGACCAGTGAAGCCACATTGGTTCGACAGAGAGCATAGTCAATTGGCTCGACAGCAACGCGAATTGTGGAATAAATTCCTTGTCTCTGACTCTGCCGACGTTTATGAGGCGAACAAAAGGCAGCGGAATCTATGCAACAGCGCGAAAGCGTCGGCACTTCGAAGTAGAGCTTGCAACCTCAGCGAAGGCGGCCCCCAAAAAGATTTTTGCTCATGTAAAGCGGCGTCTGAGGCCCGCAAGTGACGTAGCTGTGTTAGAGTGTACTGACGGACAGTCTCTGATCTCCAGCACTGAACGTGCGTCTGCATTGGCAGAGCACTTCGCTTCCGTATATACAACTGGGCAGGCGCCTATGCCAATCTCGACGTGTGCAGCCCCTACTGAACTCGAGTGCCTTGATCGCGGTGTACAAGATGTTCGCAGTCTACTCGCCAGTCTTCACGGCACGAAAGCTGCGGGATCCGATGGACTTCACCCACTGATTTTGAAGTACTTATCGGCCACCAATGCGCCTGCCGTGACAGATCTGTTCAACAGATCGCTATCCGAGGGTGCATTGCCCAGCGACTGGAAATACACGGTAGTGAAGCGGATTCCAAAAGGTGGTGACGTACGCAATGGGGACAATTACCGGCCGATTTGTCTTATCTCTGTTTTGGCGGAGGTGCTCGAGAAGATTGTGTAAAAGGGTCTTCTAAGCTGCTGCAGTCGAAAAATATCCTAAAGCCGGCAAAACACGGCTTCATGAAGGGACGCTCGTGCATCACGAACTTGCTGTTGACGCAGCAGGAATGGTTGCAAGCGTTGAACCGGGGGAAGTCAGTGGATGTTATCTACATTGATTTCAGTAAAAGGTTTGATAAAGTGAACAATGAGATCCTGCTACACAAGCTGATGATGTGTCGTGTTGGTGGTGCACTGCACCAGTGGATCAGTGACCTCCTTATTGGGAGACGATGGCGGGTTCAGGTGGATGACCACCTAACGGAATAGTGCCCGTCCACTAACGGCGGGCCCTAAGGTACAGCACGGGGGCCCATTTTGTTCCTTATCCACATCAACCAAGTACCTCAGCTTCTTCGGTCGGTCTGTGCCTTGCCTGCAGACGAGCTGAAGATTTGGGGGATTATTGATTCTCCCGGCGACTGTGACGTCCTTCAGCAGGATCGCTACTGCCTATCCCGGTGGTCTGAAGAAGTTGACCTACCGGTCAACCCGACCAAGTTTTCATTAATGAGGCTGGGAAGGGGTGGTACTGGGCGTGCTTACAACCTGGACAGCCACCCGCTGCATCTTACCAGTTCCGTAAAGCATCTAGGCATACTCTCACACTGTGATCTGAAGTCTGTCGACAACACGAACAGACTGTATGCAAACGGACTATGTCTGCTTTGGGCACTTCGACGCAGCTTCTGCACTTGGTCTGAACAGATTGCAACGCGTCTGGTCTCTTCCATAAAAAGACCAGTGTTTGTGTATGGCTAATCCGCCTATTGCCCGATCACAATAGATGAGTTGCAGAAACTGGAACGGGTCCAGCATGTAGCTACCCGGCTCATCCCCAGATTACGAGGTATGTCGTACGATGACCGATGTAGGAGACTAGGGCTTTATACCCTGTCATATTGTCGGCTTCGAGTTGATCTCATGATGACGCACCGAATACTGCTCTTGAGCCAGCTCTCTTTGTTGAAGCCGCTGCTGCACGTTCGCACACCACCCGGTACACGCGGACACCAGTACAAACTAGTGGCACCGGATTTAAAGCACATCGCTCACGCTTTGTGTTTCAAGCGTCGAGTGGTGAAGTATTGGAACGAATTGCCCGAAACACTAGTCGAGGCGAAATCGGTGTCGGAATTTAAGAGATTCCTGGACGCTCACTTTGCGGACTACAGGTATAGGGAGCGTATCGCACCCGGATAAGATATAGTGCATGTACTCTATGCTGCCATCGCGCATGAAGCAGCGATGTGATTCCGCGCATGTGCCCGATCCACCTAAGATGGAGCAACTCAGATTTTTATCTTCTCGCTCTCTATTCTCAGTATTCTGGTACTGGAGACACTAGTGGTGCGTAGTATTTTGGGAGAAATTTCTGGATTATTGGGCATGACATATTTGCCAACATTGGTTAAAATCCTCGCGGGTTGATCTGCAGCAAGGTTTTAGTAGCTATGACGGATACGAAGAGCGCGGTAAAAGTTTTCTGCTGTTCCATCACTGCTGGTGTAACGGTATTTTGTTATGGTGCCATATGATCACTAGAACGCTTGTGGCTGCCCTTTAGAAAGGAATGTTTACAAGACACACACAATGGTGTGAGTTACCTTCACTGGCCGTTCCATTTCAGGTCGGGTGAATCGGAATACAATGACTATTAGCACGGAGATACCGATGGCTAACCACTGAACAAAGCCGAGGTAGACGATCAGCGAGTTCACATCTCCAATGAGCACGTAGACAACGGTAGCCAAACACTGCAATGGAAATTGGTGATACGTATAAGGAAAGGAATACATTCGAATGGGATGAACAAATACCTATAGTTATTTCAGGTAAGGTAAGGAAAGAGTAACGGAATAAAGCTATCATAGTCGAACGTAAAGATTAAAATCTGGAAGTCATGGGCCAACTGTAGAAGCGCGACTGACCTTTCCACTGCATCATGTCAAAGACGGAATTAAATCGCTGATGAGATCGATTTCCAAGACGACACGCACCGACCCGAGTCAGTCCGTCGACAAACCTTCCACGGTTTCGCCTTGTCACCAACTGGCCACCGTGGGGTCCCATTCAAATGGGCGTGACAACGTTGAACAATGTGTGTCGGTGGGGAGGCTAGTGACCGAGCAAACTAGGGTTGCCTTCAAAGTAAAGCTCGGTCTGAATTGAAGTTAAGCGTCACAATGTAACTATCTAAGCATAATAAAATGCAACAATGTATCCGTAACCGTTATGGCAGGCTTCACACAAGGAGCTTAATGGTATTGTGATGAAGGGGGGGTCTGACCGCCTTCAAATTCCAGCCTTGTGATCGGCAACTGTGACTAAGGATGGGCTCAGCTATGAACTGAAGTGTTGCCATTGAGTGACAATGAACAATTGTTTAGACACATGAAATTGAACGAGCATGTGACGGAGCGTAACACTGTGTGCATCACAGTCCGCAGTTGGATGGAAGCTCGTACACACGTCACTGATTCGATTCGCTTGCGTACCAGAGATGTAAGTAAATTAAATGGTTCCGGTGTGTTGAAGTGCCCCACTATTTGGACAACAACAGGAGGTAAGCAATTAAACTGAAGTTCTAACCCAACTAAAAGGGTTGGTTAAGAGAATAGACGCCACGCGGTGGGTGAGTCAAGTGTAGGCATGAGGACGCACCTCGTTTGATGACCACATTATACTTATCACAGGACTACTGCCAATGAGGTCGGCGGTAGGCAACGACATTGGCAGTGTACCTGACAAAGCTTAGGAGCCACTTTTCCGAGAACACAAATCTGGCTATATCTACCGGAAAATTAGTGTTTCGTCTGTGACAATGCGGTGGGAAAAAGAAGATTTCAACCGGAATGGCCGAATCTCAATATCCCTCTGTGACTGAGGTGACTGTGGTTTAGTTTAAAGCAAACAGTGCAACTAGTTGGGTTTCAGCATCGCAACTCAGGTACCTATTGGGCAATCAAAACCAGTGGCTATCAGTCGCCAACTGCAACCCTGATCTCTGTTACGGTTGAAGGTTGGAGAGCCGACAATTTAATTTATTCAGCTTCAATTGACGGGTATATTGGTATCGGTTTGGAGCTAGGCCTGGTTATGCTCACTCCGGAGGGGCCTAAACGAAAACACGTCTGATCGTGGAACACGATGCTAGCGAGTATTATCAAGGAGGCTCTTGCTTCGCACAATGGTTTTGATGACTAGGGTGTCCGAGACTTAGCTCAAAGTCCAGTCACAAACCAGCTTAACAGTTTGTCGCAATCCAAACTGCACTAGACACTTGTGATTCAGGTCGTTTATATCGATCTAGATAAAAAGTGAGGAATCATACTTCCTCTCAGCCAGTGCTGACAAACGCAGATCGATCCTTATCTACATGTGGGTCCAGTATTCGTTGGTACCTAGTGACTTTAGGTGCAAGCTTGGCGGCACCATGCTAGGGGACGCATGAAACAGCTTGCAAAACGTTAGCATCGACCCCTCTCCTTTTCTCTAGTTCGCCTCATCAATACTTACGACCAGAAATTCAGCACCCATTCATCCACTCACCCAATCGGTTACGCGTCACAATCATATAACCCTGAGGGAAGCGGTTAAGTTTGGAGATCTGGACGTGCGCACAATTCTTGAATGACATACAAAGTAACGTCCGACGCGACGCGACGCACCGCAACCATGAGAATGGGGCGAGATGGCTATGGCACGGAGATCGTGAGGCTCAGTGAGACCAGGAGGCTGACGGTGCGAGGGACGTGTTGGCTACGCACTGCACCACCACAGAAACACAACGCCGGTTTGAATGATCAGCTGGCGGCAGAGCCGTTGGCATCAGCCAAGTTTGGTGCCACCTCACACACCCATCGGACTGAGTAGGTCGGTGTGTATGGATCCATCGTGCATTTTCCTGATGCTCTGAAGGATCAGTTTCACTCTCAAATGTTTAACGCGATACGGTTCACATAGTGGAGCGATATAAAATCCATGCTGGATGATCCCAGTGCTCACGTAAAGCATGATTCCGCTACACGGGCAGTTGTGCTCGATCACCACGTTACTGTTTCAGCCAATGAGACCGGTGAGCGTGATTCTCATTGTGTCATTCATGCCCCAACGATATAGAACCTTCAGTGCGCTTTGGATGTTGGCGACATTGCTGCTCCAAGCCGTCACAGCATTCAGCCCTTCAGCATTGAGCGCTTATTTGGCAGGCAACTCTATTGCAAAGAGTACCGCAAGCATCTTTTCAATCTGCATATTGTGCTGTTCTGCTACTGTGAATTCTCGACTGCGCTAATCTAAATGTTTTCAGTCCTGCTGAACAACGCCTATTCTGATTTGGCTACTAGCACATTGAACCTCCAGAGGCTGCGCTGGATTACAGTATCGAGTACAGGCGCGTTGCTGATAAGATGCCTCGTGGTCGAGAATGCTTTAAATTGATCTTTTCAATCATCTGACTGCGCTGAATTGCGACGCAATAGCTTAGATTTCGCTCACGTCTAGCCACTTCGCAGTTGGACCGTTGGAAGGCAAGTACCAGAAAACCTGGAAGAACGGTTACCAGTATTTACACGTTTAAAATTAGTCGCCTGGGACTTCATGCTCATCTAGAGCTGAAAATCATCACTTTAAGTTGTAAATTTATTGTGAAACTTACGGTGAACACTACGGCTGGGATGGGCGTAAGTCTACGCATCTGTAGGAAAGACATCACTGAAGGCATCTGTTTCTCCTGGCCAGCCACGAAGAAGATGCGCGAAGTGGTCATAATTGTGCCATTGGTACCCCCAAATGTGGAAAGAGCAACAAAAATTGGCATAATCCACCACGCAGGGCCATAGATTCGATTCGCAAAGCTCTATTGACGAAAAGAATATAAATTTGCCATTAGTAACTAAGTGTACAAGACAGCGGCAAAAGCACATGGGGATTTAGTGATTGTAATGTGTTTGTATTGGGCAAAATCAAACGAAGTGATTGGCCACATGGAGGTAGAACAATGCAAAAAGAACCAATCACTCTCGACAAAAATGATCCACACTGTCTGCGGCAGGATGGAAGCGAAGCTCTAGCTCGGATCAATGAATGGCTGGCTCGTGGTGCCAGCTGGGTGGTTCGGGATTTTCCCGTTCCAGCAAATGGTTCGGCGGCAGTGTTCCAGGACGTGGTGGGTTTTCGCCTGGTAAGCGTTCTCCCTATAAAGAGCCACATATGTCCGTTTAACAACACTGTGAAGTGGCGGACGTGGCTCGCCACTAAATAAAGCCACTGCCCCTTGATTCATCCTGGCGAAGCATTGTATTCCAGAAAGTTTATGCCGTAATTTTGGGGAGCATTGGGCCCCTGTTTGACAAAGGAACAAACGAATTGCGTATGAACTGAGCAAGCAGTCACCGGCTCCCAATGGGCGCGATTCCCTGAATTCGCTCCGCTGCCTTGCGGGCAGGCTATTCAGCCAAAGGCTCGGGGTGGTGTGCCCCAAGTCAACACTCTACTTCGGCTTGGGCAACCGGGTAGTATCTAGCCCTCTGACGAAACCATGTAGTTTAATGTGATGTATTGTGTTTTCTTTTACTATTTCTGTACCTTGTTTTGAGTTCCATGGTTTCCGATGGCTCAATGTCTATTCATAGACTGTTGAAAAATATATATAATGAATTGCAGGTACTTCAAAAACCTGCAGTAAGATGTCACACGCTGAGACCCCAATAAGCTTCAGCGTTGAGATACATTGAATCATGGACCGAGAAATGAATACATATATGGTGAACTGGGATCCATTCGGCGTTTCGATCACTGAAGAAAAGCAAGTAGATACATTACAAACAGCAGCTACAAGCATGGAGAACACTGGAGTGCAAAGTGCTTAGATGCAAGTTACAGTGTGCACATTATAAATTAATCCTACATCCTGATGGATCTAGAGTTAACTTCTCCTATCAAGAAGAATTATCATGTGGGAATCCGACTATGTATTCTCCAAAAGACACATGCTGGTTGTCGACACCACGAGCCGTACCAGAGATGGGATGTCGAGGATGCGAGTTGTGTCATTGTAGCCATAGTCCGGGTGATTCCACGCTGGCAGCCAGAAGCGAGGGCGGAATTTTGAAAAAAAACTGTAAATCAATTGAACTGTAACTTTGTGGAAATAATTATTCACTACACTAGCGGGCTACGGGAAAAGCCCGTTGTAACTGGTTCACTTGGATGAACTGGGACAAATAATCTCAATCCTGCCACTGGGACAGTATGTGAAATGGGCACATGTTAGATGTTGCCCGCTCGCCGGTTGCAGAACTGCTACTCGAACCCGGAGCATGGAGGTCATGGGTTGCTATCCTACGCCATCGAGGCGCAGATAATGCTCGTCACACAACGGTCCATCAGAGTTTGTTGGTTCATTTGAAGCACGCGTTGCGTAGTTGGTATAGGTTCAAATCCCAGTTGGGTTACCTTCGTCTGAAGAGTGCAAATAGGCAGGAAATCAATCGTGGAAGATGATTTTATTGACAACCTGTACGCAGTTCGAAGACCTTCCCAGTGACCGCATTCCGCTCCCGTGTAAGATATGACATGGACTGAGATTGCGTGGCCACAATGTAGTCGTACAAAGAGGGCTTCAAACGGACATGCGAATACTGAATCATTTACATTGGTTGCCTTCCGGGCAATAGACTTACTACGGCCACCGCGGGTGATGCCAATATCTCTGGGATAGTGAGCACCGTAGCGTACGCCACGTTTGCCATGGTGTAGACCGATGTGATGAGCAGACAAGAAATTATGATTGCTATAGGCAAATCTCTGCGTGGGTTTTTCATCTCCTCGATCATACAGTTGAGGTAATTCCACCCTGAGTAAGCAAACAGTCCGCCGTAAAAGGCCACTGCTAGACTGCCAAAGTTCCAGTTGGATCCCTCGAAAGAATCTTCGAAAGCTTCAGTCTGACCTGTTTAAAATGGTGGTGAAAAGAACACCACGACTGGGATAGTGTGATGAAAAACCAAAAGAAACAAGCGTAGGCAATTGGTATACACACACGAGCATACATGATAAAATAAGTGAATAGAGAGAAAATATGGTGCTGCCAACCAGACAGGCGTATACCAATAGGAACACATGACATGTACCGTGTAGGGTGCAACTGACAAAATGGCGTGGTCGCTTGTTAACCGCAAAGTCGTTGACTCAAACACTTGTGACCGACGGTGTTGAGAATTTCGTTCAAGATCGCATAACACCGTCAAGCCAACTCACAGCGGTAGTACACAAATCAACAGGTAGTTCCGGATGCTAACTCGAGTTCAATGACAAAACTGATCCGACGTGAACGGAGATCATCTATGAAGATTGCTGCAAGCTCTTAGGTCTGCACTCGTTAACACTAGTTAGACTTAGGAAAGCAGTATCCCACTAAAATCATAAAATGCTCTCAGTAAATGCTGGGAATATCATATGATGCATTGACAGCAAGGGGTAACTCGCCTCAGACGTGATATTATCCATGCTCATGTTGACTACTCATAGAGCGTCCGGGTCATCAGAGTTAGTATCTTGTACTAAGTAAACTCAAATTTTTATCTGTACCGAGATGAAACCAGCAGGATAAGGGTAAAGACCAGTAGTCTTGCTCTGAGCTTCTCATGCAGTCTCGAGCTCCATTGATAAGACGTACCAATAGATTTTGTACAGAAAGGTATCGCGAAGCAAACTGAAACCCAAGGTTTGTTTACTCGTGCATCACATACTTTCTCAAGCACATGTACAGAAAAAAACGACGTAAAAGACGCTGAACTACCATCGATGGCCCCATCGGTCACCGTCCTGCTAACTGTGAGCCCGCATGCGGGAGCTGTTGGACAAGTTAATGTTCAAGTGGGACTGGAACGATATAATTTATCCCGTGAGTGTTCCTTCTGCAGCGGCTCGTCGAACCAGGAGTTGACGGACTTTGAAATACCAATAGACCTAAAACAAAGACAGTATCACACCTGTCCAACCAATTATTACCCACATATCATATCCTAGCAGTACCTGCTGGACCGGCTACGTGAAGTAAGAAAGAGGACATAGTAAACGCAGAGGGTAAGAAGAGTAAGCGGAAAGAGCTAAACAAGTTGACTACTAAGCTTTTTGTATAGATTCGTGGCAGTTAGACACAGGCAGATAGCCACCACACATACAGGAAAGCTATTTGAGTCATTAAAATGTACTGAAGGCTGAAGATGAGTCAGTTAGGAAAAAGGACAGGTTTGGTGTTGCCACCCAAAAGCATCGAGCTGAAGCGCAAAATCCTTAACCGTTGGTTCCCTAACCACATGATCTGGGAGCGAATCCCAGCGATCAATAACTCGGCGCGAGAGACGAGTTTCTGTCCCAATTCGATCAGATCGTGGTTTATGCAGTTTCAATGGATGACCGCATCCACTACATCCATTCATTCATTATACACGTTAGCTAGTGTGTAAGCAATTCAGCTACTGTGACGCAATACATAAAAGAAAGAAGGGGAACACATAAAAGGTGCAAGCCAGCTGAGCTACCGGTAAGGGATGGGCACGTTCCGGTAATATAGCAGCCGGCTACTATGCAACAAAAAATTACCATGCAAAATTATATAAGGCTAAATAGTAAGATTATGATTAAACGGGGAGGCTAAGAGAGATGAGGAGGGACAAAGAAACTCACGGAAGGAACGCCACTGAGGTCGTCTCCTAGCCATGTCAGCAAGTGTATCTAGCCAAACGTGTTTATCGACTTTTGCGCCAAAACCAGGGAGCCGTGAAGTTCCAACCGAGGCCAGCTCAAAAGTGAGGGTCTTCATTCATCTCGACCAAGTTATCACTTGGCCATCTCTTCTCTTCTTTCATCCACACCCCCCCGGCGAGCAAACAACGCACGTCGCGGGAGTCGGTGGGCTGGCATGCGTAACACGTGGTCAAGTTATCGGAGACTGGTACGTGAAATGACGGTGCTGAGCGGTTCAACTCCTTTTCCTGTGCGGTAAACAGGGCGTTGAACACGCTCATTGCTCACGCTCTGTTCCCACCAGTTGTGAGCCAAACTGTGAAGGCACCGATGGCCGAACGTAACTAGCCTCTTCATGTATGATGATCTAAGGGGCCAGGTTTCGCAACCGTACAGTAGGGTCGAACGTACCGCTGCATTGTACACTACCCTTCAGGGCAAGAGTGATGTCGCGCCGCCGCCATAGGTGCCGAAGACTAGCAAAAGCATTTCGAGCTTTCGCTATACGCTTCGTGATCTCGTTTTCGATCGTAAGGGTGGATACAACTTCCCAGGTAGTTGAATTTCGGAACAACTCCTAGCTGAGCTGCAACAAGGGTCAGCGCAGGAGGCGATCCCTGCCAAGCTTGGAGGAAAGTGTTGCAATTTGATGGTGCAAACCAAAGCCCGAAGCGGCTGACAGCCAGTGCTAATCTCTCTAGCGCAGCTGGGCACGTCTAGGAGCTGTCACAGATGAGGGCAATGTCGTCTGCATACTCCAAGTCAAGAAATGGTACTCCTAGGAGTAGCTCCACATCTTTTAAGTCGTGTCCTGTAAATGCAGCCTCCACGACTTCGTCAATAGCGAAATTGAAGAGGAAAGATGACAACTGGCATCCTTGTCTCACACCGCTGGAGATATTGAAGGGCAGCGACAGCTCGTCGTAAGTCTTCACTCTTCTGCCTGTGCTACGCGCGTATAATGCTCGGATAATATTTACATACCACTCGGGCAGACATTTCCTGAGGAAGCAGTCCAAAATGGCACATCGATCAACCGAATGGAAGGCACCTTTGATGTCGACGAACACGAGTACGGTGGGCCGCCAATATGTGTGACGGTGTTCCAACAATTGACGCAAAGTGGAGATGTGGTCGATGCAGATACGAGCCCCGACGAAACCCGGCTTGCTCCTCACGAATCTGGCTTTCACGAGCGCCAGCCGTCTGTGAAGGATTACAGAGGCAAGTAATTTGGAGGCGATGGGAAACAAACTGATTAATGGTTGCAGCATTCTGATCGCGAGCCTCCTTTGGAGATGGGAACAATAACGGAGTGACTCCAGTCGGTTGGGACATTTGCATGCTCCCACAGTTTCACTAGTAATCCGTGTAAATCATCAACAAGAGCAGGGCCCCTGAAATTGAGGAGGGCTGGATGAAAATCATCTGTTCCCGCGGCTTTGTTCAACTTCAACAGTCCGATCTCACATTTGACTTCTGAGCAATATGGCGGATCCAAAGGGACAGCCCACGGAGCAGGGTGATCACTGGCCGATGAAAAATGGAACAATTCCGGCCGATTAAATTGGTTTTCAAAATGCTCAACCCAGCGCTCCATACGCTTTGACAAATTGTGGATAGGTGGTCCACTCTTGTCACAAATTTTTTCAGTAACACTAGGTTTCCTGTTGCCCGTTTCCCGTATCAGAGGGAATAACTTTCCATGGTTACCAAGGGCAGCGGCTATTTCCATCTCTGACGCATGAAGAGACCACCAGGATTCGTGGGCTCTCTTCAGGATAGCGCGGACTTTTGCCCGGAGCTCTTTGCGAGTTTCATTGCGATCGCTTTCAGTCGGAATACGCCGGCGAGCATCGATAAGTTCCAGAGACCGCGAAGAGAGCCAATGTCCATGTTGGCTATTAGACTTGCTACTGGGGGATTTGCTGCTAGTAAGGTCTGATGAACATGCGACCAGTAACCTTCAAGTGTCTCCAATGAGCCTTTACACAACTCGCATGTCAGTGTACTTTGATAGGCATTCAGAACAGCTGGCTTCGTCATTTGGCTGGTGTCAATGCGCTCACAACGTCGTCCTGGGCGTCCGCCAAAACGCATTTGCATGTCAGCACATACAAGTGCATGGTCGGTGTCCACAGCTGTGCTCCAAATCGAGCGACAATTCTGGATGCAGCCACTCCATCGGTAACTGATTGCAATGTAATCGAGTTGTGTCCAAGGCTGGTGTGCGCCAAGTCACCCTCCGGCGAGTGCTGTGTCGGAAGTTAGTGCTCGCAAAAAATAAACGGGCATCTTCACACAAATGAGGTAACCACTCACCGTTATATTTACGGGAGCCTACACTGTGCTGATCGCCCGGATGCCTTTCACCTGCGTACAACTTTCCAATTTGTGCGTTCAGATCCCGCGCCAGTACAACAGTGTCCGTGTTTCTTCTATGGCGAAGGAGCTCAGTAAGTTGGCGATAAAAGTCGTATTTCACCGAATCATCGATACAGTTTGTTGGCACGTAGGCAGCGATGATGAATAGACACCTAGTCGTCCCGCGCGAATTCGAAGCTTTAAACGAGCCAGCCAATGGGACGGCACACATCCGGCTACTGACTGGGATCCAATCAACCAGAGCAGCTTCAGCCCGGGGACTCAGGACAATGCCAGCTTCAGCTTGGCCGGTGCTCGAAGCTGCATCGTCACTGCATAGGCACAATGAGAAACTGCTGCTAGTGTCACCTGAAGGGGATCGCAGAGTGAGCACAGAGCTCGAGTCTTGCAGTCGGGTCTCCGATAAGCAGCAGATCTCGATCGTGAGGTTCTCTAAAGTTCGGGAAAGTGCTACCTGTTGACCGATCTGTAGCAATGTACGTATATTGAGGCATGGCAATCTGAAGGAGGATCGAGGGCTCCAAATGGAAGCCGATGAACTGGGCTTGACCGCTTGGTTGGACATGGGCTTGTCGACAGGGCAGAAGTGACGCTCCGTGTTTGCATGTGAGTTGAAACTAGAAAATAAACGCTTGGCAAATCATGTTGGGGGAGGGCCAAGAATCGGGGGTTGAAAATGAGGGATAAAATTGAAGCTGGAACGGGACCATAAGGGAGAAAAAGCGTAAGAATAAGGAGATGGGTAGGCTTGAGCAGTGGCATCCAAACCCCTATCTACCCTGCTCGATGCAGCAGATAGGGCACCGTTGATTATCCTCTGCGGTGGCCAGAGCATCAGGAATTTGTTTGAGGAAAGGTTCATCATAGTATTGTGTGGGCAGGATACTGTCAGCTTTCCCAGGCCTTGACAGGAGAAGGATTAGGGTTTTCAACCAAAGTCTTTGGTGCAAAATCCTTTTCGCAAGGCAGCGGGTTTGGCGTTGGGCTACAAGGAGTCAGTTTTAATGAATAAGGAGCCACCCTCTTCCCAACCCCTAATCTGGAGGACCAGGAGGATGAGTTTGTCTGGCCTCTAAGCATTGACCAGTCTGGTATGAGTGACTCTGAAGGTGCAAAAATGCACCACCCAGTATAGCTCAATGGATCGCTGAGGCACACAAACCATCACACCACGGTAAGGTTCAGCCTCATTGCGATGGATCGAAATATGGTAAGTGGGAATCAAATCCCCTCTTATCCTTCGATGGTGCATGGATTACATCCCAAAACTAAGGAAGTGTTCAGAATACGACTGTCCCCGTAGACCCCACAAGAACTTAGTATCCACTCGTAACCCCCTCTCCAAGTACATGGTGTCTCGTATAAGATGGTGGAATAGCATGGATACAATATTTCAAGTAAAGTCTCAAGAATGCCGAGAACAGCTTCGCAAATATATTGGCCGCTAGGACTCCGAAATAGCGGCGGATAAACCACATCATACGAACCCCCGACAGGCAGCTTTCTACCAGTTGTAGTCAGCATGAAGACCTGATGAGTGGACGACACCTAAAACAACCCATTGAGTAACAACGGGGATTATATCACCGCCCACCACATAGCGGGTGGGAGGACTAGCGGCTCCGATTCGGGGAATAGAGCACTTGGTCCGATTTATGGGTATCAACTATAACCAACCAGAGCCTATCAAAGGCACACTGCACCGCCTCAGGAACCCCGGTAGCTCCATAATATTCCAGAGCTAAAGATCGTCAGCAAACATTAGTGATGACACTCCTATCTCCCTCGGCAAGCCATGTGCATTGATCGCGGACAATAATGGCTCCAAAACCGAGCCCTGCGGGACGCCACTAAGGATAGCTAGACTAAGCGAAAGGCTACGCCACACGCGGACACACTGTTCCCTCCGCTGCAGGAAAGCAGACACCGATTTAACGGCGCGACCAGATATCCCGTAAGATCTCAACTTTAGTGAGAGTCTAAGATGAGGACCAGTGTCGAAAGCCTTCGAAAAGTCCACAGATAGCACGACTACAGCGTGGCCACTGTCTACCGCTTCGGCCCAGCTTTCACGAGCTACAAGTAGATTAGTCTGACACGAAAGTCCGTTGAGGAATCCATGTTGCGAAACACTGAGAAGGCTAAATTTGTTCAGGTGGTTCTCCACCGAATCCCTTTTAAGTTTTTCAAACAACTTGACTACTACGCTTATCAGTCTGCCGGCGGCCGTGTGGTCTACGCGCCTGATTTGTAGTCATAATATCCCCTGTTCGAATCCGCGGAGGGGTGGGCGCCCTTGCGGTCTACTCAGCCCGCCCGCGACTGGTGGTAGTCACGTGGCAGCGAAGCGCCGTTACGGCGTACAGCTGACACATTACTTATTTATTTATTTTTACGCGTGTCAGACTGACAGACCGGTGGCTCGTGAGCAGATTACTGCCACCGCTCATAAAACAGGACAAATGATCACCCCCTTCCATTCAGAAGGTAGGACGCAGCTGTCAAGTGATTTTGAAAACATTCAAGTGTGAGGACCCCTCAGTTCAGCGGCCAATTCATGCAACATCTTCGGATGAATTGAGTCAGGATCGGAAGCTTTAGATGGGTTAATACCTTGCAAAAGCTCGAAGACCTGAGTCTCCGTTATGTTAAACAGCTAAGAACGAATCCTCTGGAACTCTTGAAGCATTCCGAGAAAAGACGCCAGTATACTGTTCACTAAGCATACAAGCCTTACCATAGTTGGTTTGTGGACGGGCCCCGTCTGCTCGCAATAACGCTGGTATAGACAGTTTTGCCCCGTGACGTCTTTTAAAGTAAGAACAAACCTCTTGGGATAAGCTGTGGTCGAATCTGCTAAACCCTTCTGGTATTGGAAACGAGCAGTCCTGAGATGTTGCTGACATTTATTTCTAGTCTCTCGATAACTGCCGTCGATATTGTCTGATAGAACTGCTTGGTAGGTTCGCCAGCATCTAGATTGTTTCTTGAGTAGGTGTTTGCCTGTGGAATCTATCCATGGAGGCTGTGCCCGCAACCCTCTTTTTCTCATTAGTGGAATATAGGGACTGGAAACCTTCGTAAGATATGCTTTAAATTTATCCAAGGCTAATTGGACAGAGTCGGCCACCTAGATCTCACAGTTCAGAACTAAAGTCTTAGATCGCATTGCACTAAAGTCCGCCCGTCAAATATTCGAAGGTAATTCAACGGCGGTCTGTTGGTACCTTGAAAGAGCACACCGAAAGGATATGCATGCGTGATCGCTGGACTCTAGAGGTGCACTGTACGAAACCTCAGTTACGATTTCGAGGGACTTAGTGAAAACCAGACCTGGTATTTGGTTGTCCATATACCTAGTGGGTAAGTCCACGAACTGGTGCAAAAAACTTGGAGAGTCAGCTCAAGAAATTTTGCACCGAATGTTTCTGACATCGAATTGCAAAAGATCGGCCCAACAGACTTTCGGGAGGCCGAAGTCCCCTAGGACGAAAGACGTATTCGCAGAATGAGTGCGGATAAAGTCAATTATCCCTCTGGAGGAACTTCCAGGACTCCTGTATACCACTACAACTGTAAGCTGGGTAGAGGAAGTGCACATAGCTCATAGGGCTTCAATCTTCTGATCCGATAACTGGAATGTGGTGGTTCTCAACACATCTAATTTACAGCTCACAGCGGATGTGACTCGCCACTGAGTAAAGTCACCGCGCACAATTACATTCTGGCATATTGACTAAAGAAAACTTTTCACTAGTTTGTTGACATGTACTAAGAAGATACTTTCAGTCTTCGCATACTGTCATCACTTTACATACTGTTCTTTACCGGTTTACTCTACGCACACACGAATGCAGTTCATCGTCACCACACTGATGTTTTCGCTCCAAATGGGTACTACTTCCGTTTCTGCAAGTCGTACAACATTTGGCTACAGTGAATTACCTGCACTGTAACGTATCTGTTACGCAACATAATTGCTTCTAAATTTTGTTCATGCCTGCGTTAGCGTGCCTCGATGAATTGGAGAATGAAATAGTTATTTAATTAATTATTTACTTATTTAAAGTACAACATCGCCTTAACGGCCAACGGAGCGATTAGTTCTAAGCAGTGCGTAGCCAGGTAAACATACCTCACCGTCCGTGATATCCGGAGACAACCACGTCTCAGTGAAAGCAAGTATGTTGGGACGAGATTTGTTTACAAGTAGACCCAACTAGTGCACCTTGTTCTTTACGCTACGCACATTGCTAACCACTATCTTACGGAACTCGGCACGACCCACTTTGGGTCGTGCGACATCAGGATGGGTCTGATAGGGCGGAAAATAACTTCCGGCTGCCCATCTGAAAACCTACGAGAAAGAGGCCATGCATACCAGCCGCCCGGCATTTTTTGAGGTTTTTGATAGCCTCCTTTAACTTCAATTTATGTACCAGTGGGAGGTCTGGCTGAACCCTGACACCACTACCCTTAAGTTTAAATGAAAACCGCAGTAATGATTTGCGTTCCTCCGCGGTAGAAAGGACCACGAGAAGTAATCGGGGTCTCGGATTTGCCGCACCGATAGAAACGTTCCCCAATCTGGTCAGCTTTCTGACAGTGACACTAGGGAAGCCAGGTGGAAGTAGCTTGGTGACGCATAGTTTGAGCCACTTGATGTTATCCAAAATGCGTTTTCTGGGGAGAGCAGCCGCAGATTCAGTAACGTTATGGAATATAACGCTACTAGCTGCGAAAGAGTCGCCACAAATTGGTGTGTTTACCCCACGTGCCTTGGATTCGACACTTACACCAGGAGTTTATAGCACTGGCGATGGCACTGTCCCTGTCTCCGCAAACGAGCTCGAAGCAACGGTAGCGCAGTTTTTCTGCTTTACTGCCGGCGTCTTACTACTTCCTGGGTCTTCGAGCCCACCCGAAGTTTTACGGGTAGTTCTAGTCCGCTTTTTCTTCTGTCTGACCGGAACAGGGGCCGCTGACCTTGTGTCGCGCTGAGCAATGACCAACAAGTCTTCAGAACGGGCTTCTTCAGTGGCAGAAGAGACGGTCAGGATCTTCGACTGACAAGTAGTGCTTATCGGAAGGTTCTTCTGTGTACAACCGTCACAGGATTTTACGAGTGACGAAACCTGCATCTTTCTTGATGTCGTGACAACTACGTCTCTGCTTTTAGCAGAGGGTTTATGAGGCTGAGTGCCCGAAATTTAGTGCGTATCCAGTCGCTTACGAAATTGTGATCAGCGCGGCATACAATTATGACTGAATTGACGTTGAGAAACGCAGAATTCATACGCTGATTATTCAATGATGGATATATAGGAAGAACATGAGCGTTATTCCCAAGCTGATGGCAGAATTAGCAATATAATTACTAATGCCTATCATTCTAT
Organism: Dicrocoelium dendriticum; assembly: GCA_944474145.2. NCBI lineage: Eukaryota > Metazoa > Platyhelminthes > Trematoda > Plagiorchiida > Dicrocoeliidae > Dicrocoelium > Dicrocoelium dendriticum. The sequence continues at coordinate 152,033,937 of OX104064.1, read as the reverse complement.
TACTAATGCCTATGCCAGTCGAGTTCCCAACACGATCTTCGAAAAACGTTAGTCGGTTACTGGTTTGTATGAAAGACGTTCAACGGTGTCGAGCAGTTTTAGTGACAATATGTATCAATTGATATTAGCAGTCCGCGAGAGCACAATGTAAATTAAGTAAAAAGTCGAGTCAGAACAAATGTTAGCGAACAAGCTCGTTTTCAGTGGTTCCTCATCAGGCTAATACACCACAAATGAATGACATGAACGTAAACATTAGCCGTGTGGCCAATCGCTTAGCGTGGTCCCTCAGACCATCTGGGTTTTGAACTTGTACTCTTAGCTGATGTTTACCTTCATGTTATAAACTTGTGGTGAATTAGCCTGATGAGGAACCACTGAAAACGAGCTTGTTCGCTAACATTTGTTCTGATGTCTACCTCCGGGATATTTATCAGTTAAAAAGTCGAGTGTCAGTAGGAAAAATGGTAGCACTTCGGTCACGCGTGATGCGGTATATATAAATATAAATATATATAGGTATAGATATATTAATATATATATTTATAAATGTGGTTGGCGGTATCCGGTTTCGGAGTTGTCTGTCACTGTGGCAAGCCACAGGACGCCTGCACCTACAGAGGGGACCACGGGTGGCTTGCGCTGCACCACCCACAGCTCCATTCACATACACCCCATATCCAGTGTAAACCCGAAGGAATAAGACCGGGAGGCATGCGGGTGGGAGCCACGTTTCATCAACGAAGCTGGCCCACACTCCTTCACAGGCAAACACAAGCACACTGTATTTGGGAAATCAAACGCACACAAGGCGGTGGCTGGACCGTAGTCCGCTCCACACTGAGTGCATGGAACCACTCTTTGATCCTAACACGGCAACCAGGACCGCGCATCCAGTCCCCTCCAGCAAAGGCCAACTGTCTCCTAGAGCCAGTATGGACGAAGTAGTGGATCGTAGACAGTTAGGTAACTTGTCAACATGCACATCAAGCGCAGCCACACCAGGAATATCAAGCAAGAGTCAATGACTTGAGAGAAAGATAACAAAGAAAATAAAGCGAAATGAATCAGGAAAAGCCGACACAAATCTTAACTTAGTGAGCATATGAAATAAGTTGTTTACAAAAGAATCCTAGATAGGTTCACGAGGTCAGAAATATACTTTACGGAAACGCCACAAAGACGAAAATGGTATCGAAATTAACTACAATTGGCCTAAGCGACGTGTGTAAGTTTATAGAAGAGAGTATAGGTAAAAAATTATGTGAGAAAGAAAAGCATTAGGACAAAATTATAAACCCAGAACCTGAAATAAAGAGACTTAGCATGCAAGCACGCGGTTGGTAAATCGAATGCAGCGTACCGACAAATGTTGCTACGGTTCTGCCTACGTTCTCTGCAGGACCCGTCGTCGCTTCGGTAGTGTTCCCGAGTGGCCACGCTCATGGCTCACTAGGCCTGCCTGACTCAGGCACTCGCGATCACATGTGCTACAGCACCATGCGCTCGATGTCGATGGAGTACAACACATCGACGCTTGCCGTTTCCGCAATTGCCTCTTATTCTCTGCATGCACGAGGGCTTTCGCTCGCATCTCGCCAACGGCCTTCGTGACCAGATCGCGCCATGCACGCCGATCAAGCGCTTTCGATTCGCATAACCTGCAATCAAGATTAGAACATGAGAGGCTCACTTTGATCATGTCCTGGTAACGTAACTTTGGTTTCCCCACATGCCGCATCGCAATACTCAGCTGACCATATAAGAGTTGTTTCGGTATCTGCGTCGAATGCATACGGCTCACATGACCGAGCCACCTCAGGTGTATCAGCAAAAGTATGCAGTCCACTGCATACATTACAGTTTGTCGCAACACCTCCGTGCCAGCATATATATATATATATATATATATATATATATATATATATATAGTTACTCACTAGAGCAACTATAGTGAGTGAGTGAGCCATGAGCGAGGCCACTCGGGACCACTACAGAAGCGACGACGGGTTCTGCAGAGAAGTATTCAGAACAGGCACAGCGTTTGTAGGCACGCTGCATTCGATTTACTAACCGCGTGCTTGCATGCTAAGTCTCTTATTTCAGGTGGTGGGTTTTCAATTTTGCCTAAATGCTTTTCTTTCTCATATAAATGTCTACATGTACTCTATCCCATTAACTTGCACCCCTCGCTTAAGCCAATTGTATTCGATTTCCATAACATTTTTGTGTTCGTGGCATTCCTTAAAGTATACGTTCTGACCTCGTGAACTTATCTAGGATCCTTCTGTAAACAACTTATTTCATATGCTCATTAACTTAAGGTTTATGTCACCGTTTCCTTATGCATTAATCGAGTTATTTTCTTTGTCTCTCTCTCTGTCTCTCTCAAATGATTGGCTGTTGTTTGATATCCCCGGTGTGGCTGCGCTTGATGTGCATGTTGACAAGGTGCCTACCTGTCTATTACCCGTCACCTCGTCCATACTGGCTCCAGGAGACAGTTGGTCGTTGCTGGAGGGGACGGGGTGCACGGTCCTTGTGGCCGTGTTAGGATCAAAGAGTGGTTCCATGCACTCAGTATGGAGCGGACTACGGTCCAGCCACCACCTTGTGTATGCTTGATTTCCCAAATAAAGTGTGCTTGGGTTTGCCTGTGAAGGAGTGTGGGCCGGCTCCGTTGATGAAACGTGGCTCCCATCCGCATGCCTCCCGGTCTTATTCCTTCGGGTTTACACTGGATATGGGGTGCGTGGTTGGAGCTGTGGGTGGTGCAGCGTAAGCCACCCATGGTCCCTCTGTAGGCGCAGGCGTCCTGTGGCTTGCCACAGTGACAGGCAAATCCGAAACCGGATGCCGCCAACCATATATGGTTGCAGAAGTGCGGAGAACAACACCAGCCAGTGTGCTCGTTCTTGTTGATTTCACCAAAGCATTTGATACGGTGAACCGTGAGGCATTGTAGCTAGTGTTGGGTAAGTTTGGTTGTGCGAGTAAATTTGTAAGTTTAATTGAATGTCTGCATAGTTGTGTGCGGGCGAGGGTGCAGCTGCTTGGATAGTCCTCGGATGACTTTGCAATCGTCTCTGGTGTGAAACAGGGCTGCGTCTTAGCTCCTGCTATGTGTAATATTTTTGTTCATGCAACTATGTCGTGTGTTTTGATGCCGCTTGTGCTTACGGTGTTCGTGTGGAGCACTGTATTGATGGTGGGTTGCTAAACATCCGTCGTTTCGGTGCGAGAACTCTAGTCTGTGGGACAACTAGCCGTATCTTGCTGTTTTCTGACGACTGTGCATTGTTTGCACACAGCGCGGATGAGTTGCAGCACATGACTAGTGCTCTGGCTTTGACAGCGGCCAAATTCGGGCTCACCATCAACACAAGCAAAACTGTCTGTCTCTTTCAGCCTTCACCGAAGGTGCAATCTTCAATACTGCCATGAATCAGCATTGGTGCTGAAGTATTGGAAACCATCTACCTCTTCTGTTACCTTGAGAGTGTGATGTGGACTGAACAGCAGCTACACAGTGAGTTGCGTATCAGCGTCTCAAAGGCAGCGGCGGCATCCGGGAAGGTAGAATATCGAGTGTGGAACAACCATCAGCTTACTGTTGGCACGAAGCTGATGGTGTACAAATCCATGGTGCTGTCCGTTATTCTATGCGGCATTGGAAAGTGCACGATGTATCGGCGGGATGTGCGATATCCCGAGCGGTTCCATCAGCAGTGTTTGCGACGTGTTCTGCGCATCGGATGGGGGCGACACAGTTGCGGACACGGAAGTGTTGCGCTGAAGTGGAATGTATGCATTTGACTGCAACCTGTTGCTGAGACACCTGAGGTGGCTCGGTCATGTGAGCCGTATAGATTCGCCGCGGAGACCGAAACAAATATTATATGGTCAGCTGAGTATTGGAAAGCTGAATGCGGGTGACCGAAGCTTCGTTACCAGGACATGACCAAAGTGAGCCTCTCACATTCTAATCACGATTGCAGGTCATGGGAATCGAAGGCGGTTGGTTCGCCTGCTTGACGCGATCTGATCACGGAGGCAATTGCCGAGGTGCGGGAGAGACTTCATATATGCAGAGAAGAAGTTGCAAGTGTGAAAGTGGCAAGCACCGATAGGTTGCACTCCATGAACATCGGACGCATGGTGCAGTAGCACCTGCGGTCGCGAGTGCCCGAGCCACGCAGGCCTAGTGCGCTATGAGCGACGCCATTTGGGGTCAACACTGAAGCGACGATGGGTGGTGCAGAGAACGTAGGCAGAACCGGCGCAGTGTTAGTAGGTGCGCTGCATTTGATTTCCTAACCGTGTGCTTGCATGCTAAGTCTATTTATTTCAGGTGCTGCGTTTTCAATTTTGTCCTAATGCTTCCCTTCCTCATATGGTTGTCTACCTGAACTATCTTCTAAAAACTTGCACACGTCGCTTGAGCTAATTGCAGTTTAAAACGGTTAGTTCCGTTCAGTAGTTTGAACAACAAAATGAGAAGACGAATATTGGCAGGCGCTAGCATTTCGTATTATCTCGTCATTACTAATACAATAACAGGGAAATCCTTTTATCTGTCTAACAGTACACAGTCAAGCCAATCAATTTAATGGTTGTGGTCATTGTTGTTGGGAATAGGACCACGGCAACCGCCCGTTGACACTTAATTGCTTTTGAACACACAAGGATGGTCTAATTCGGCTTATCGCGACGGCCTCGGCAAATCGCAAAAGGCATGAATTAGTATGACGCAACACGATCCGGAACGCCGATAAGGGATTGACCCGGTGACGAGTCGCCAAAATGTGCCTGCCTATGGAGGACGCTGATGGCTTACGCGAGCACGTATCGTCGGAGGTGGATTGAGTAACTTCGCGCTGAACCCAGTTTTCTAAGTGCTCCTTCACTATGGAATCTAAAGCACGTTTGATTCTGCCGATATAACTGATGTCGCAGTCACACA
>OX104064.1:151960332-152028474 GCA_944474145.2 Dicrocoelium dendriticum | reverse complement strand
GGGTATGACTTCGCTTCAGTTTTCGTTGCGTGGCGATCGGCGCTGGTTTGAGGTCAGGGGGGTCAGACGTGTCGCGTCCAGATGAGTCACACGTTCCTTAGGGTAAATAGGCGACGTACGTGCTATTGATCCAGCCGGTAAGTGGATAGGCAGCGATGCAGCGTAGGATTGAGTCAAAGCATCTGCCAGTTTTCGTCTTCTCACAACGTTGTTTATAAAAGCAGGATGACTTGGAAAATACTGTCTAATAACGACAGTGGCTGCACCAAAGGCGGACCAAATTGATAACTATCGCGACTAGAAGGAGTGGTAGTAAGATGTTCGGGTGACTCTCAAAAAGATCTTTAAAATAAGGTCACCAGAATTCTTGTGCGACGAAAGGAAAAATAAATGCTCCCATAAAATTCAGGTACGGTTGACTTCGAAATTGCAAAAGCACTGTTTGCTGGTGATCCGCGAATGACAGGTCCAAAACATGAACAGTGGTAGGAGGAGCTCGCGGAACCAAATCGAACGATAGTACGTAGGTCTCTGTGACAATATATCCGAAGACTTAAGGGCGAATAACGCAGGAGGACACTTTTTGCAACCGCTCGGTGCGTCGATCATTCGATGACCGGCTTCGAAGGCAATAGCAAAAGTCCGCGCGTGTGTGAGACTGACTCAAGCAAGCATTAGCACCATTAGAAAAAGCAAACCGCCTACTTCCCTGATACACGAGGACGCCATGATTTTATAATATTTTAGACTGATTTACGCAATCAAGCAGGGGTAAGGTCTAGGTCACTACAAGATAGCTATACATGTGACGCTCTTGGTACTTGCCGCTCTTTTGATCGCACTAAACATTGTAAGGACAAACGTACGAGAATTGCATTGTCGAACGTAGTGCTAAAGTAACAATATGGTATCGGAGCGCAGAACACGAATATCCAAAACTCTCAAGTGTTCCACCTGCACTACATTCCAAATTGTTTTATAGTTTGGTGGGATATATCTTTCTCTCGTCTGCTATAGATGGACACACCCTTTGTTGCCGTTTATTTCTCTCCTTGGAGTATTAGTTGAACAAGAGTTAATGCATTTTTACGAAAGACTCACCCAATTAATATTTCTTGGATGGATAAGGGACCCGGCATGAGGGTATTTGTCATCGGCTCTTCTCCCTGATCATATGCCACAAATCGCCTCCTGCTTTTCACTGAGTTTGACAGCTGGGCGAGAAAGCTACTCGCCAACGCGCGCGTGGTTGCCACAAATCGTGCTTGGGAAAGACCCTGCGAGCGTGTTGCCAGGGCACAGCTGAAAGCGGGTAAAGTCGCGCATCAGACGGCAGGCGTGTTGTCAAGGCCTGACCGGAAGTTGATGAGATCATGCGTCAGACATCATGTGCATTGTCATGCACCGGGTGGGCGGACGAAGACTGGAGTGCCCGAGCAAGGCGGTGAACTTGACAAACGGAGCGCACAAGCAAGTGTGGAGCGTGGGCTTACAGCCCAATCCGGCTGGTGATGTTTGGAGGGTTGGTGAGACCGACATATAAATATGAGCGTTCTCTGTCCTAATACAACTCTGGTCTTCAGAGTCTTCTTCTGTCTTCATTCCCGTCGGGTTTGTCAAGGCGTCAAACAGAGCAGGCGTAATGGCGCAGCTTTACCAGCAGGCGTGAATCAACCGGTCGATTGTGGGTACAGAGTTATAACAGTGGCGACGCGAGTACAACCGAACTCAGAAATGGCACTCCGTTTTGAACAATTGCAGATGCCTTTGCAGCAACAATAGGCGCACTTTGAAGCATCCCAGACCAAGCTGATCTAGAAACTAACTAAAATACTGACAGTGCAGTCAAGCCCACGGTTAGGGACAAGTGAAAGTGCTCCCTCACCAGAAACCCTGACTCAGCAGCTCAGTGAGTTCCATTGTGACGCTGATGCCTGTATAACATTTGTTTCTTGGTTCCACATGTATGAAGACATGTTCCGGGTCGATTTTGCCAATCTTCCAGTGGAAAAGAAGATTTGACTAATGTTGCGGAAGCTGGGTACTGTCGAACACGAGAAGTTCACCAGTTTTATCTTACCTAAAAATGGTGCCGATTTGTCTTTCAACGAAGTGGTTGCACTCCTGTCGCAGATTTCCGGAGAGCAGACATCTTTGTTCAACATCCGGTACAAGTGTCTGACAATAGCAAAAAAGAAGACGAAGACTGAGTCGACCATTCCAGCCGTGTGAATCGAGAGTGCAAACGGTCACAACTACACAAGATGACAAGTGATCAGTTTAAATGTCTCATATAGGTTTGTGGCCTACAAGCATCCAAAGATGCCGACATTCGTACAAGAATACTGAACAAAATTGAGCAGAATCCGGATGTCACACTGCAGAAAGTGACTGGTGAGTGCCAACGCATGACGAATCTGAAGCACGATACCGCAATTCTTCAGCAATTGTCCAACCAGAATGATCATGATTTTGTCTGCGCAGTCAACCGTACTCCCCGAAAATGAGCTCCCCACGTGTGTTCAACGCATTCTAAACCTCCCATTGCATGTTGGTTTTGTAGAGAGTGGCATTTTGCCCTTGAGTGTCCATTCAAAACTCACCCTTGCAACCGCTGCGGCAGAAATGGTCATAAAGAGTCATGTTGCCTGGCGACTCGTCCAATTTTGACCAAGAAGATGCGTAACAATGCCAGATCGTTGCGTCGTCCCAATTTGACCAGATCTATCACCGCAACTTTCAGTGTTGACGTGACCAGCAAGCGCAAATACACAATTGTGAAAATCAACGGCTTCCAAGCCAAGTTACAAATCGACACGGCTTCTGATATCACCCTGATATCTCGCTACACTTGATGCATGCCGGGGCGACCGACACTCATACAAACGGACCAAACGGCACGGAATGCTTCAGGAGGTACGTTGAAATTGCTTGGTGAACTGAATTGTCAGGTAAACTTTCGCGATAAACAAATCCAGACGACATGTTTCGTGACAGACCAGCCGGGATTAGATTTGTTGGGGCTCGACTGGATGGATGAACCGAATCTGCTTGATCAGTCAGTGAACAGTATGTGTCAGCCACCACAAGTCAATCTGTTGCCGTAACCGTCACCTTTCAGCCCGATGTTTCAAAGTCAGATTGCCGAGGTAAAACGGCGTCACGATGCATTGTTTCAACCTGGTCTCGGATCCTGCAACGTAGCTACTGCCGCATTGAACATTAAACCAGACGCAAAGCCAGTCTTTAGACCAAGACGCCCGGTGCCCTACGCAACCCAGTCGTTGGTAGAAGCCGAGTTAAACCGACTACAATCTGAAGGGATAATCGAACGACTTCACTATTCCGAATGGGCAGCACCTATCGTGGTGGTAAAAAAAGGAAACGGTAAAGTCCGTATTTGTGCTGATTTCTCGACAGGTTTGAATTCTGTGTTGGAAGCTCATCAGTATCCCCTGCCGGTACCAGAAAACTTGTTCAGCAAACTCAATGGGGGAAATGTTTCGCAAAACTCGACCTAGCTGATGCGTATCTGCAAATCCCAGTTGCCCATCAGTGCAGAACATTGCTGACAGTAAATACCCACCTCGAGCTATTTCAGTACAACCGGCTGCCGTTCGGAGTGAAAACCGCACCGGCCATTTTTCAACAAATAATGGGCATACTGTTATTATCCCAAATACAGCAGTATACTTGGACGATGCCTTGCTTATGGGCTCAGATCCGTAAGACTTGATACAGACACTGGAGAGAGTGCTTTCGCGTCTCTAAGAAGCTGGATTTGGATTCCGGGCTGAAAAATGTGAGTTCCTATTAGAAAGTGTCAACTTTTTTGGGTTTATTATCAACACACATGGCTGACACCCGGATTCCGTCAATATTGAAGCCATTAAAAAGATGAAGCCCCCAGAAGACATTGCAGAGTTCCGCTCGTTTCTTGGGCTCGTTAGCCATTATAGCGCTTTCCTACCAAGCCCTCACCAAACCAGTGGTCCGCTGAACCAGCTACTGACAAAAGACAAGAGTTGGAAATGGACGAAGGAGTGCCAGCAGTCTTTTGATGCAGTCAAAGCAGCTCTCACCTCTGATCTACTCTTGACGCATTTCAATCCGAATTTCAAAATTGTCGTTGCTACGGATGCTTTCAATTATGGTGTCGGTGCAGTTATTTCCCACGTTTTTCCGCATGGAGGAGAGAAGGCTATCGCGCACGCAGCACGATCACTAACGCCAGCTGAAAAGAACTATAGCCAGATAGAGAAGGAAGCGCTCGCGATTGTTTTCGCAATGAAACGGTTCCATAAAATGCTGTATGGCAGATATTTCACGCTCCTGACTGACGACAAGCCACTTATGTCGATATTCGGGTCAAAAAAGGAATTCCAGTTTTTACGGCAAACCGATTGCAACAATGGGCGACCATACTACTGGCCTACGACTACAGTATACAGTATAAACCTACGCAATTAACCGGTCAAGCGGATGCCCTGTCTTGTCTTATCAATTCTCATCCAAAGTAGAAGGATGATTGTGTGATTGCAGCTATCAGTTTCGAATCAGAAATCCAACGATGCCTGGCTTATAATGGGAGAAGACTACCAGTAACAGCCGACACCATTCGTATGGAGACATTACGGGACAGAATCTTGGAGAAAGTGATGCAGTATGTACGAACCTGTTGGCCAAATGGAGGCATACCTATGGAGTTGCGGCCATTATACAATCGACGTGCATCCCTGTCAGTCGTGGATAATTGTCTGATGTTTGGAGATCGAGTGGCGGTGCCAACGAAATTGCAGAGGCAAACATTGCAGCAGTTCCACACCGCGCATCCTGGTACCAGCCGCATGAAAGCCTTGGCATGTAGTTTTGTTTACTGGCCAGAAATGGATTCGGAAATTGAAAAATTTTGCCAACAGTGTGAATCTTTTCAATTTGCAGCGAAGGCTCCTCCCAAGTGTCAGTGGCAACCTTGGTCTAAGGCAGAGAAACCGTGGCAACGAATACACTTAGACTATGCAGGACCAATCAATAGCCAATCCTACCTCGTTTTGGTTGACTCATTCACCAAGTGGCCTGATGTGATTCCGGTAAACAATCCGACTGCACAGCTCACTGTCAACGAGCTAGAGAAGCTGTTCCGATATTTCGGCCTGCCAGAGGTGTTAGTGACAGACAATGGAACACAATTTACCTCGACTTCTTTTCGCGAGTGGTGCAAGGAAAAGGGAATTCAGCAGATGTTCTCACCGCCATATCAACCGCAATCAAACGGACAGGCGGAGAGGTTCGTGGATGCGTTCAAACGTGCACTCTGTAAAGCAGGGCAAAGAATGGCTTCACATGATGCAATTCAATCTTTCCTATGCATGTATCGGAACGCTCCGAACCCAAACTCCCCTGATGGGAAATCCTCCACAGGAGTACTATTTGGAAGAGAGATCCGGACGTTGTTCGATAATCTTTCACCAAGGAGAATAGAAAAGCACGGCAACAGCCGCCTGGAGGAAGATTGCAAAGTCAGGCTCCGTAACTTCAACATTGGTGACATGGTTTACGCCCGGGATTTTCGAAGGCCGAATGGGATGGTGGAGCGGAACTGTTATCAGCAGGAAAGGCAGAGTTATCTTCGAGGTGATGGTTGGACGTGAAAGCTGGTTTAGGCACATCAATCAGTTGAGATGTAACCATGGCAAAAGCCAAGGTCCCCACGAACCACCAGTTTTGCATTGGGACATCCTACTAGACACGTTCGGGCTGGAAGCTGAAGGTCAGCAACCAGATGAGACAAAACAAACGCCGCAGAAAGCAGATGCCCAATGCAGGCCGGCCCGGAAGTGGAGAAGACCACAACGGCTGCAAATCGATCCCCGGGCAAAAAGCTACGAACACAATCAGGTTCGAATGGTGTGCAAGCTGTCTCAATTCGGAAAGCGAGGTGACAGCTGGGCGAGAAAACTAATTGCCAACTCGCGCGTGGTTGCCACAAATCGTGCTTGGGAAAGACCCTGCGAGCGTGTTGCCAGGGCACAGCCGGAAGCGCGTGAAGTCGCGCGTCAGACTGCAGACGTGTTGTCAAGGCCTGACCGGAAGTTGATGAAATCACGCGTCAGATATCACGTGCATTGTCATGCACCGGGTGGGCGGACGAAGACTGGAGTGCCAGAGCAAAACGGTGAACTGGACAAGCGGAGCGCACAAGCAAGTGTGGAGCGTGGGCTTACAGCCCAATCCGGCTGGTGATGTTTGGAGGGTTGGTGAGACCGACATATAAGTATGAGCGTTCTCTGTCCTAATACAACTCTGGTCTGCAGAGTCTTCTTCTGTCTTCATTCCTGTCGGGTTTGCCAAGGCGTTCTTGTTTTCCGACGCAATTACGTAAATGTGACTTTTCTTAGCCACAAGGTGGTGGTATATTTATTATGTATCCCACTGCTGTTTTGCTTGTACGGAACCCAAACTAACTCTATGGTACCGAATTATAAAATCTCGTATTGGCTTCCGAACATCTGGGTTTCTCACCGGTGCATTGTCGAAATTATCGACTCGTTGCATTAGAAATTTCGTACTCAGAACAGTCTTCGTCGAATGGCCCACTGCATTGGACGGCGTTCATGGCCATGGATGACTATATGCGTCACCATCATCATCAACAGTTGTATAGTAGTCATTTGAAGTAATGCTTCACTTCCGTAAAACATACGGAACGAAGAATAATAGGAGGGAGAAAAGAGGGATCTTCATGTCCTAAGCAAACATTCATGGTCAAGGCACCTACACCTTGTCAACAGCCTACGGTCACAAACAGCTGGCTATAGTACAAAAATAAGACGGCATCCACGAAACAGCTTCTTGGCGGTTTTCACTGCCACGCGTCATAATCAACCATTACCCCATAGATAAATAAGCATCAAAGAAATTTTAAACATGCAGCCTTACTACGAAACGACAGTAGACAGGCCGCTGGATCCGGCTGCGAGTCATATCCTGTAACCTCTCGAGCAAAGCACAAGGCAGGTCACGTGATCTCTAGCCTAGAAAGCAAAACGGACCACCGGCATCCTGTTTTGTAGTCAGTGACTTCTTTTCTCTCTGCCAGGCTAACTTTTGCCCAACTCGGGCCTTGCACCACCTTATATCTGGCAAACAAAACTAGGCCCTCCTCAGTAAACGGTGGCCGGGCATACTTAGTACGGACCCAAGCATTATCATCATTATAAGTACACGTTAGCTGAGGGTGAGAAACGCACCTCAGCTAATGTGCCGCAATACAAAAAGCTAAGAGAGTAAAAAATTACACTATAAAAAATATGATCTTAAATATTATATTATGCGTTTTGCATGAGATCGTGATTGGAGGGTGAACTTAAAGGAAGGGGGTGGAAAAGGAAACTCATAACACAAACGCCATCGGGGCCGCCTCCTAGTCATATCAGCAAGTGTGTCCAATCAGACGTGTTCATCATCCGTGGGACCCCAGCCACGCAGTCGGAATGCACCAGCCGACGCCAACTTCGATGTAAGGGTTCTCATTTCTCTCGACCAAGTCATCGCTTGGCCTCCCCTTCTCCTCTTCCAACCGCACCCTCGACGCGCATACGATGCACGTCGCGGGATTCGGTCTGCTATGATGCACAACACGTGGCCCAGCCATGAGAGCCTGGTGCGTGATATAATGGTGCCGAGCGGTTCACTCGCTCTTCCTGCACCAAATACGCGACGCCGAACACGCTCATTGCTCACGCGGTGTTCCCACCAGACATGAGCGAAGCTGCTGAGGCAACGAGGATCGAATGTGAAGAGCCACTTTATGTCTGTCGACCTGATGGGCCAGGTTTCACATCCATATAGGAGAATTGAACGGACGGCTGCTTTACAAACTCTGCCCTTCAAGAAGCGAGTAATGTCGCATCTGCACCACAGGTGGCGCAGACTGGCAAAAGCCACCTAGAGCTTCTGCTATACGCTTCGTAACCATATTTTCGATCCCACAGGTACTAATATAACTACCCAAGTACTTGAATTCCTGAGCGGCTTCTAGATGATCACCACAAAGCATTAGCACAGAAGTGGGTCTCTGCTAATCTTTGAGAAGTACTTTGCATTCCGATGGAGCAAAGCAAAGCCCAAAACGATTGACAGCCATTGCTGATCGGTCCAGTGCTGCTAGGTATGTTTAGGAGCTGTCACAGATTTGGGTAATATCGTCCGCATACTCCAAGTCAAGAAGTCACTCACCATGAAGTAGCTCCACACCTTCTAGGTCGTATCCAGCGAACGCTGTTTCAATGACTTCATCAATAGCGAAGTTGAAGAGGAAAGGTGACAGCGGGCAGCCCTATTTTACACCGCTGGTGATACTGAAGGGTGGCGACAGTTTTCCATAACTCCTCACTCTGCCCGAACTATGCGCGTTCAGCGCTTTGATAATGTTTACATATTTATCAGGCCCGCCTTTCCTCAGCAGAGTCCCAAAGGGCACGTCGATCGATTGCGTCGAAGACAGCTTTTATGTCGAGAAACACGACAACGGTGGGTCGCCAATAAACATGGCGATGCCCCAACAAATGACGCAATATATATACATATACATACATATATATATATATATATATATATATATATATATATATATATATATACTAAACACAATCTGTGGTACAGATATTGTGCCATCGGAATCATGGCTGAATAGGAAAACAATATGAATAATAAGAAAAGAGCAACAACAAATGCTTTTTTTGTTAAGTCTACCACTCACAGTTTTTTGAATTTTTTTCAGTTTGTTCTTTTTAGGGGGAGGAAGAAGGGACACCGCAACACCCTGATGCACACGTCCGCCATTGACATCGATCTTGAGCCATAACTTCCAAGGTCTTTAACCAGCAAATATCCTCATCTCTCGGACCCCAACCAGGTAGTCGACAACAACCGGCCGAGGCCAATTGTTTCGTCAACTTTTTCATGCGGCTTCTCCATGTTGTAGGCTGTCCACCAGACCGTCTCTTCCAGCCCTGTCCAGCAAGTGCAAACAACGCACGACGGGGGTAACCCTGGAAAGGCATGCACAATACGTGTCCCAACCACCGCAGTTGATGCAGTGAGATGAGCTCCTCGAGCGAGTGGCTTCCACGTCCCAAGACACGCTGTCTAACTTCCAAATTGCTTACGTGGTGCTGCCACCACACACGGGCAATGGACCGCAGACAGCGGTGCTCGAAGACGGATAGCCTGCGCAAGTCATCTTTACGAATGGGCCAGGTCTCGCATCCGTACAACAGTACAGCACGAACAGTTGCACAATAGACCCACCCTTTGATGGAGAGACGAATGTTGTGGCGACGCCACAAATGCCTCAGCCTAGAAAAAGCGAGGCGTGCTCTCGAGATGCGCATCGAAATCTCGTCTCCAACAGCCCCGCCAGCAGTGATGCAACAATTGACGGAAGGTCAAGGTTTGGTCGATGCAGCTCCGACCTCGACGAAACCCGGCTTACTCTTCACCATGCTGGCTTTCACGAGTGTCAGTCAGTCTGTGGTGAATGATAGACGCAAGCAATTTAGAAGCAGTTGAGATCAGACTGATCCCTCTATGATTGTCGCATTCTGAACGGGAGTTTCCCTTGAAAATTGGGACAATGACGCGGCGGCTCCAGTCTGTCGGTACAATTTCCTGCTTCCACAGTTTCACTAGTAATTCGTGTAAATCATCAACAAGAGCAGTTCCTGCGAACTTGAAGCGGGCTGGGGACCTTCTATCTGCCCCTGTGACCTTATGAAATTTCAGCAGCCTGATCACACGTTCAATTTCTGCGCGTGAGGGCGAATCCAAGGAAACGGCGCAGGGAGAAGGACGCTCAATGCCCGAAAGAGAAACCGATAACTCGGGTCGGTTAAATTGCGTTGCAAAGTGTTCAGCCCAACGTTCCAGGCGTTTTGACAAGCTGTGCATCGGCTTCCCAGTCTCGTCGCGTATGATCTCGCTAACACCAGGTGTCCTGCTGCCTAGTTCCCGTAGTAGACGAAATAACTTGCGATGATTGCCAACGGTACCGGCTGTTTCCATCTCAGAGGCACGATGGGACCACCAAGCTTCCCGGTCTTTCTTCAGGCTAGCACGCAGTTTGGCCCTGAGATTGTTGCGAGCCTCATTCTGTTTGCTTCCAGCCGGAATACGTCGGCGAGCATCCATGAGTTCCAGAGGCAGTGTAGAGACTTAATGTCCAGTTTGGCAATTTGAGTTGCTAGACATGCCTGCTGATAGCAACGTTTGAGGAATTTGCGACCATTGTTCTTCGACGGGGTTCAGTGGGCGCCCAAGCTAGTGCAGCTTATTCGTTGTTGCCTGTTGCTCTAAGTAAATAGCATGATTATCACTGCTTATCACTCGCCTTCGCACATCATCGTTGTGGACACGCTGGCACCATTCGACATTAGCAATGCTGCGTAAGCTGCAACAATCAGAATCTTGTAAGTACCACAAATACTTAGACCGAAAAGTCCAGGCCTCACTCTCATAGAGTAGGACGACTCTCACCGTAGCCTTATGCTCGCGGCCTTTCAAATTGACGGAACTCCTTTTCTGACACCACAAATGTCGAAGGTTTAAAAAGGCAGTTCTAGCCTTTGCAATACGTGAACTGAGTTCAGCGAATATGCGTTCATCTTTGCTGATGTAGCTGCCAAGGTAAATAAATTGAGCAGCTGCCTCGAGTTCCTCGCTACCAAGGGTCCAGAGATCATCAAGTGGCTAATGGTCCTGTAGCAGCACTTTGCGCGTTGTAAGTGCGAAGCGTATGGCAAATGATGGGACCAAACTAGAATGGTTATACAGGATTGACTGGGCCGCTCCAACATCATTAAACAGAAAGAAAATATTATCCGCATTATCACGATCCACTGATTTTCACCAGGCAGCACAACAACGCCTGCAGCATGGAATTACGCAAGATAAGGCACAATGATGGAGTCCATGACGAAATTGAAGAAAAAACTGGAAATTGAGCAACCCTTACGAACTCCACTTATTATCGGAAACACATCTGCTAAGCCACCGTAGAACCTGAGGCGGCGTGTGGTGTTTTAGTACAAGGCACGTAAATTATGCACATGCTTCATGCGAACAAACTTTGTGCGTGCTATACGAAAAATTGTTTATAACAGGTAAAAATAGTGCTTGCTAAGTCTTGTAGAATGACCAGATCGAGTACTGTAAAATCAAAAGTAAAGTTGCCTGGAAAAATAGAAAGAATTCGGGTTTCAATTGGCCCGATAAACTGTTCACATAAAGACAGATGTAGGTTTCCCCACCGTTTCGTTACGGAAAGGTCTGGTGAGCACGCTGTTTGGTTCGCGTTATTTCGTCACCCTATTTAGACGGGCTATATCATGGACTATATATCACGCCAAAGCATCTTTTGAAAAGCACAAATTTAGGGGCAAAAGTAAAATGAGTTGAGTGTTCCGTGTTGGGATTCCAAAAGGGCGGAAACATTTTATTGGCAATCCAGTGGATTGTACTGCGCGGCAACTTTGAGCTAGAGGATTTCCAGTCTAGTATTTTGGTTGAGTTGCAACAGATCGCGAAAGGTGAGATTAGGATTCACCAGTATTTGGTGCACTATAACGAGATCTTCTCACAGGCGCAGATATTCACCTCTATACAAGCCGAGGGCTTTCAGTCTGGGTTGGTAGGGGCAGTGAAACAATCCGCTAATGATTTTGGTCGCCCTATTTTGTGGAGCTTTAAACGCATCATTATGTTTGCGCCAGGCATGCCTGGCTTGGATAGCACATTTCACATGGGTCTGACTTAAGCTTTCAGTCTTTGCGGATCAATAGAAGGCTGGAACTTCTGAACACACTCCGTATGACTGGCCCTTCTCCATGCCTTTTCAAACTGTTTCACACAACAGCCCAGGTAATTTCTCTCAGTCACTCCGTGATCACTTTCCTGTTTAGTATGTTGCAACTACCGTTCACCAAGTTGATACTCATGGGTACGCTGATGGCGTATGCTCAATACCTTACATTTCACCAAGTTAAACTGGAGCCGGTTTTGGGGTGACCATGTATCTACCCTGTCCAGATCCCACAGCAGTGCTGCGTGGTCGTCTATTGTGACGCCTGATCTTGAGATCTTCTGCGAATATGAGGAAGTTTAACTGATGAAGACCAGGAATACGTGTGGTCCTAGTACCGATCCTTGTGATATATTACGCTGGTATTCAGTTGTGTTAGAAACGGCACTGCGGGCTCCCACATTCAGCGACTTTAAATGATGAAGTTGCTAGTCAAATCTAAGACGAGAAGGACGGTTGGAAAAGTTTGAATCCTTTAAATGAAAATGGTATAGTTCAAGCGATAGGACACTGTTAAGCAGTCCATGTAAACGGCCTCGACTCTTGCTCCCGCGTCGGTTCGTGTATCCCGACTGTCTGGCTGGGGCCCTAATGAAGATGAACGTGTTTGGTTGGACACACTTGCTGTTATGGCGAAGAGTCAGCCCCAATAGCGTTTGTGTTGTAAGTTTCTTTGTCCATCCTGATCCACTTTAGATTCCTCCTAAAACTCCGATCTCATACAAAATGCATACTATAATATTTAACATAAAGTACTTGCTTCGGAATTGTGTGCAGTGTTATTGTTTGTATCGTATCTTTTCGTATTACTGCACATTAGCTTATATGTGAGTTCCACCCTCAGCTAACGTGTATTAATGATGATGATGACTCGTATCGACAGATTCTATCCACCTTGCTCGGAATATTAGCAATTTGTAGTGCAGGTCCGATTTCGACGCTATCCGTACTTCTTTGTCACTATGCTATTGTTACTCTCAAGATATACTATGGGTGGCTCTGCGAGACTACCTTCCATTACTTTTTACTAGCCTATGGCCCAAAGGGCAACCCGGATATCGCGGGTTCGAGTCTGTGTAGGTTACCGGACTACCCTCGTAGTATCCTCAGCCCACTCGCGACTGGTGGCTGCATGACAGCGAAGCGTCGGCCCGTAGCCTAGAGGTAACGATCTTGTCTCGTAATCTTGCGAAGCGGGTTCGAATCCGCCTAGGGGTAGGTGTCCTCGCGGTATACTCAGCCCTCGTGCGACTAGTGGTGATCGCACAGCAGCGAAGCACCGTTACGGCGTACAGCTGATACATTGTTTTTATTGTTTATTGAAGCGTCGGTACGGCGTGCCGGCGTACTTTAACGCACTTACACTTTTCATTACTTTGTATATCACCAGGAGAGGAGTTCTTGGACGGTAATTCGAGGTTTCCGCACTACTGGCTCATTTGTATAAAGTAGGGGTTACTCCTTGTTTCTATACGCATCGATGGGCTGAGTCGAAGGCAATCCTGAAATCGAGGAACATTGCCATCGTCTATCTGCGGTACGTGCGATGCTGTTCTAGCAACTGCAATAGAGTGGGTATGTGATCTATACAGCCCCATCCTGGACGGAAATTTGCCTGCTATTCCCTCATCCTTAGTACTCACGCAGCCGTTAGTCGACGGACGAGAATTGAGGCTAGTAATTTTGCCACCACCGGTGTTAGGCTAATGCCTCTGTAGTTAGCACATTAGGTGAGCGTGCCCTTGTGTATTGCCACTATAATCGATTCACTCCAGTTAGCTAGGATAAGATGT
Organism: Dicrocoelium dendriticum; assembly: GCA_944474145.2. Taxonomy (NCBI): domain Eukaryota; kingdom Metazoa; phylum Platyhelminthes; class Trematoda; order Plagiorchiida; family Dicrocoeliidae; genus Dicrocoelium; species Dicrocoelium dendriticum. The sequence goes on along the minus strand of OX104064.1, from coordinate 152,014,821 downwards.
TCCTTCCAGAGCTGTCCGAACTGGGAGGCCAGTGCTTTGCAGAGGACCACACAGCCATTTTTAAATAGTGCGCGTGCAAGGGGATCCGGGCTATCAGCTCGAAAACTATTGATGGTTCCGATAACGTTTCGGACCTCAGCCTCGGATGGAACCTCTAAATTAACCCAAAATGGCTCAGGCTGCATCGGCTGAGTGGGAAGGGGTCTGGAAACAAGGGCCTCTCGAAAATGCTTCGTCTAACGAGTCAACCGACACTCCTTATTGTGTATAAGGGCACCCGCGTTGTCTCTGATTTTCTCACTGACGCCTAGTTTCCTGGGACCAGTAGTGCAGATCGGTCAACAGTTTGCTCTATTTGCCTAATGCTCCTGCTTTCTCCACTTCTTGAGCCCTATTAGTTCACCAGCTTTCGTTGTCAGCATGCAGGGTCCGCTTTAGTTCGTTTCTACTGGTCCGTCTGTTTACCTTGTGCTCGCAGTCAGCAGGGACTTTTCTTCTGGATTCCAACAGGTTCATCGGCCTCTTGGAAATCCAGTGACTGGCGCCGTGTCTGCTGATAGTGCTATAAGCAGAGGCTCCTGGTTTGTGCATGGCGGTTGAGAACCTATTCCAATGATGCTCGCGGTCCTTATGTCGAGAGGGTGAAAGTTCGGTACACAGTGCATCCTGGTAGGCTTGCCTGTCCAGGTCTAACACCGTGCTTGCCAATCGAGGAAGACGCTTGGTAAACTTCCCAATAATGTGCATACGGAAACGACGGTGTACCGAAGTGCGCTTGGATTTGACGCACGTACCCCAGGATGGAACCACGTCTCCTGTAACTTACGGTACTTTGATTTAGTGGAGGTCAGCTATAGGGGTACTCCAAGTGACACTGCAACACTCAGTGTGTCTAAAACCGGTGCTTCTAAGAAACAACCAGCGCTCCGTGTACAGCTACAACAGACGCTCGCCCTTGACCCTCCGTACGGGGTCAAACAGATACTTACTATTTAGCTGAGATTCGGAGAAGTTCAAATGACCCCGTGCACTCATATCTCCCGCAACGATATCGAACTATGAACTGGTGACGTTTCGTAATGGTGTGTTCAGTTCGTAGTAGACGGTGTTCTTGACAGCCTCAAAACTGCAGTTGGTAGGGTCATAGGCGGCAACCACAAAAACAGAGTCTAGTGCTAAGTTGTAACTCAACCTCGGTCAATGTCGTCAATCGAACTGCACACAAACGGCTACTCATGGCAACCCAATCAACCAACCATGATTCAGTCTTGGAGCTGATAACGATGCCCACCCCAACTTGACCAGTGATTGTCGCATCAGCGTCTCCAGACGCGTGTAGCCAGTTGCGAGAGGACAAGCCAAGTGCAGTTAATTCAACAACCCCGTGAAGATTATTGATCCTAGTTTCGGTCACACAACGTAGTCTATATCTAAGGTGTCCAACGTACGTGCGAGTCCAGCCTGAGTCTATTTGTCTCATGATGTGGACGTTGAAAGCCGTCAGGGAAACGGGACAGTGTGGTTTTTTAGAGACTACTGTTGATAGGAATGCGAAGAGTAATGTGGGAAGATAGCTGCAGATGGGATGACTCCAGTGAAGTTACAGCTGTTATTAACTAATTTGGGAACTACACAGTAGGAATGCTAGTAGTGGGACTCGTGACGAGAGTTAGAGAAACAGGTGTACAAGAAAGAATAGAGGCACCGACCGTAGAATGTTTCCCCTTATCCACCCTGCTGTATGCAGCAGTCAAGGCGACTCTTTAGAAGCTACCCGACGACCGACGTGGAATGTGGTTGCAGTTAGAAGAAATAGTCACGGTTTTACGCGGTCTGAGCTACCTCCATGGCTGTCAAACTTAGACAGAAGGACGGCTAGGGTCCTCATCCAAACCCTTTGCCTCAAAGTATGTCCATATGACAGCGGGGAAGTGGCGATGGTTTGGTTTTATAGAAATGGACGCAATTGGATTCCCAACCCTAACCATTGACCAATGTGGTAGGAGTAGTTCTCAAGTGGTCTGGGGACACCACCCAGTATAGCTCACTGGGTCGAAGGGTATTCAGACCGTCGCGTTACGTTAAGATCTCGTCCCATTGCAACGGAATTGTTATTATATGCTTCCTAATACTTTAAACGGCTCGTAGGTTTCCTTGAAGGAAGCATTCCATTATACATAGAAGGTTTGTTATTTTTGTTCAGTATCCTGCTACATTATTTTTCAATAGCGTTATGGATTCGATTGTTGCACTACACAAAATAAGTATTCACGTCATACCAGCTAAACTTTATCTACCATTGAACATGGAAATTAACGTTCTTTCTTCATTGCAGGCCTGATTCAAAAATGAATGTACTGGAAATGTACCCCACAGAGGTGGATAAAACCAATCATAATGTGGAGATGTCATCGGAGGAGACCTCAGTCCAAGATGGTGCGAAGATGAAAAAGTCCATCGGTCTGTTCAGCAGTATCACAATTATTGTGGGATCCGTGATCGGCTCTGGAATTTTCGTCAGCCCTACAAGTATTCTTGTTCATACGCATAGTTTCGGTGCCAGTATAATCATTTGGGTCGCTTGTGGTTTATTCTCTCTGTTGGGAGCTTACTGTTACGCCGAACTAGGGACAATGATGCCAAGATCCGGTGCAGACTACTCCTACGTGTTGGAAGCGTGTGGGCCGTTCCTTGGTTTTCTGCGACTATGGATCGAGGTGATGGTAGTGCGACCAACATCAGCTGCAGTCATCTCAATTGTGTTTGGACGGTATATCCTCCAACCACTTTATCCAGACTGTCCACAGCCTGATGCGGCATTACGTATGCTTGGAGTGATTTGTATCCGTGAGTTCCGCTATTTCGTTTGCAAGCTCTACTTGCTTTTCTATGAAATTGATGGAGATTCGTTTCATGTCAGCGGGCAGCTACAATACTTCGGTTAATACTCAAGCGACCTATGACTAACGGTGATTGGGATTGTGAGCATACTAACGATACACGACCATCACCAGTGGATTGCATGTAAAATGCCTCGTTTATTTAAACCAAATCAAATCAAAATAGGCTTTGCACTCCCAAATGTGTGCGTTTTCAACATTTACACAATCACTGTGAATGTATCATAAGGTTCTATTAGTCAGAAATACAAATTGTAGTAATGAAAGGTGACAGGGCGATGCATGCAATCGCGACTCTAGCTCACAGTCGTGCATCATACCCATGGCCTTCTTCGGGCTGACATTTGCAACCGACACGTAAGGTCAGAAGGTATTCAGATGCGACGAACTGGCAGAAAGATTGACTTTCGAGCACGAAGGAGATCTATACAGCACTTTGATCGATCATTATTTCATCCGCATCAACAACAGTAATACATCAGCCATTTGAACTGATGCTTCGCTGCCACACAACCATGATGACCTCTGAAATAAAGAATAATAAGAGGGAGAGTAGTGGGACTTACCTGAAAACCTTAATGCTCTAAGCACACATTCAGGGTCAAGGCGTCTATACATTGTGTTAACAACATACCTTCACAAACAGCTGACGATCGACGCGACAGCTGCTTTGTGGATTTCACTATCCCGCGTCATAATCAGCTAGTAACCCGCAGAAAACACAGCACTAAACACACTTTAAACAGGCAGTTCGACTAGGAGACGGCAGCAGACGCGCCACTGGTGTCGACTGCGAGCCATGTCATTCAAAGTCTCGAGCCAAGCACAAGGCGAGTCACGTGGACTCCAGCCCGGAAGGCGAGACGGACTAACGGCACCCAGTTTGGTTGTCATTGACTTCATTTCACGCTGCCAAGTCAAGTTTTGTCCATCTCGAGACTTGTGCCACCATACACGTGGCTGGCTGAACAAGGCCCTCCTAGGTAGGCGGTGACCAGGCATACGTAGCACGTGCCCAAGCCAACGCATTTTATTCAGTGCTAGCTCGGTTATCGCTGCCTAGTACTTGTCTACGCACATCCTTATTGCGGACACGCTGGTGTCACCCGACACCAGCAGTGATCCGCAGATAGCGATGATCAATGAGTTGAAGTCGTCTCAGATCTTCTGACCGAAGGGGCCACGATTCACTACCAGAGAGCAAGACGGCCTTCACTGTGGCCTTGTACACACGGACTTTCAGACGGAGGGAAACCCCTTTCCGTCGCCAAAGATGCAGCAGGTTCTAGAAAGCACTTTTGGCTTTTGCAATGAATGAACTAGCTTCAGTTTCTACGCGTCCATCATTACTGACGCAGCTACCACGGTAAATGAATCGATCAGTTACCTCGAGTTCCTACTTATCAATGGTCAAGGGGTCATCAAGTGGTTGGTGGTCCTGCAACAACACTTTGCACTTTGAAGGTGCAAAGCGTATACCAAATAATGGGACCACACTAGAAGAGCTTTTCAGGGTTGATTGTATTACAGCAATATTTTCGAAAAGCAAGACAATATCGATGCATAATCAAAATCAACTAACCTTACACCAGGCAGGTCTTCAATGCCTACATAGTGAGATTCCGCAAGGAAATACTCCATGATAGAGTCCACGACGAAATTGAACAAAAGCGGGTAAATCGGAAAACCCTTACGAACGCTACTTGTGGTCGGAAAGCTATCCAACAGATCATCGTAGATCCTGACGTGACCTGTAGTGTTCGAGTATAGAGCACGTAGGATGTTCACATATTTCGTGGGAACACCTTTACGTGTAAGTATTTCGAACAGAATGGATCGATCGACTGCATCGAACGCACTCTTGAAATCGAGGAACACAGCTATTGTCGGTCTGTGGTATCGTGCCGCTGCTCTTGCACCTGCCGCGGAGAGGATATATGGTCTATGCAGCTATCTTCTGGGCGGAAATCTGCTTGCTCTTCCTTAATCAGAGATTCCCGTTCCCCAGTGAGACGACGAACGAGAACCGAGGCCAGTAATTTTGTCACAACTGGCGTTAGGCTAATACCCCTTGGTTAGAACAGTTTGTGCGACTTCCCTTCTTGTATATTGCTACTGTAATCGATTCGCTCCATTTAGCCGGGACACTTCCTACCAGATACGTTCGAATAGAGAGGTCTGTGCTCTGCAGAGGGCCTTACCTCCATCCCTAAATAGTGCAGGTGGGAGGGATTTCGGGCCAACGTTACGAAAACGAGTGAGGGCTGTTATCGCGTTTTGGACCTCGGCCTCCGACGGAGGCTCTCAACTAACCGTCTATGGCTTATCCTGCTTCACCTGAGTAGGAAGAGGTCCGGGAGCAGCGGGCCAGCTTAACTGCTCTTGGAAGTGTTCTGCCCAACGAGTCAGTGCACTCGCACTGTCTCTGAATATCTCACTGACGCCTGGTTTCCTGGGACCAGTGATGCGGATTAGCTGGAAGAGCTTCCGGTAATTGCCTACTGCTCCTGCCTGCTCCATTTCTCGAGCCCTACCGGTCCACCAGGCTTCCTCGTCAGCATGTAGGCTCCGCTTTAGTCCGCGCCTAGTAGCCCGTCTGGTCATCGTTTAGTGAGTGCTAACGGCTGTTTCGAATATTTGGAGATAGTGAAGTTGCGGTGACTTAGTGTCGACTTGGTGTCGAATATGGAGCGGAATCCATCGACTTACCCTGATACTTGTTAAAATTAAAATTGTGCAGCTCGTGTTACGTGTTTCACGCTGTCGTTCATGACGCAACTTTTTGGGAGTACTGGCTTTTCAAAACTTTGTGTGAGCGATGTCTTATGGATACATTACAAACTGATACTGAGACCGCATTTTCATTGCTCCTACCAAGGCGCCACCACTTTACCCATACACGAACATCTGTATTTATGCGTCGGATCTTAAGCAACCCGTTATAACAAGCAGCTTTATCAATTTGCATACGTATAGAAAACCTTCTGCCTTGATCCTCACTTCTGGACCAATATTTACATCCATCGCAGTGTGACTAGAACATAACGTGGTACGGTGGTTTGTGCACCTCTCTGACCCATTAATTCCCACGAAGATCCCACTTTCATCAACTTGGCCAATGGTTAGTAGTCCAACAAGCTCGGTTTCTTGGCCCTCCGAGTTGAAAGTTGTAACTAAGATGACAACCAGGTGTACGAACATACCCCACCTTCTAGACCGTTACTCCATCCCTGACGCCTGTCAATTGTGTCTTCCCGCTGAGAGCTTTTAACAGGGAGTTTAATCGTCATCCTACTGAGGTTTTAAATGCAGCGGTAGTACAACAGTTCTCGTACAGCCACAACTTTTCAACAAGTTCCAGCGCCATCCGGCATCGGCTGTCACCCAGGTTCGTCGTCTCATGCTGCAAGACGGATAAGCGAAAATGTACCGGTGATTTCTAATTCCTTCTCTCTTTGCCACCTGCATTCCCTAATTTCTAACCCTCCTTCTATAGTCTCTAGTGTAAGCGAACGCAGCTACGGTTCTACCGATGTATTGCTACGTACACTCATGGCATCATCCAGCCCAGTGTTCTGCTGCCATCAACAAATCTTCCTGAATCCATAGGGCCCTGTTTCGTTTGGTTCGTTCGATGTTTGTACTTCATGACAGACAGATTAGCAGAGTGCACTTGCACGTACACTGAATACGCTAAGAATTGACGTGCTATGCATTTGAAACTAAAACCAAAGGATCGTGTGCGCATCGAACTAACTGTACCCACCCTCTGTTCTTGCTACTGGTCTCGCGTTTCCGGAAACGGTGCTGTGGAAGGCACCGGTCAGATGGTAATCGTAATAGCTCTAGTGCCAAATCATTACTGATTGCTTATGTTCCCACGAACAGCCGTTGTTGTGCAACCCGCTTGACTGTCAACAAAGACCAGCGCACGAACCATCTCTTGACTCTACTTTTTCGTGGTTTCTGCATGTGCCCCAACCGACTACGGCTCTGATTCTAGCAAATGCGCTTTCGTTGGCGAATTGAACACTCTACCAGTTCAAATCCAGTTCTGCCTGCCTTATGTAGGAATGCTCAAGTAGACCGTCCAAACTCTTGTAAACGTAGCTTAGATGCTGTATTTGAGCTTCATTCCGAATCCACTGCCTGTGATGAACATTTGTGTTTGTCGCAGCTGACTCCTTCACCCCATCACCGCTAGAAGAACTCCAAGGACGTGCCGAGAAAGAATCGTATGCATTGTATCATATCTGTTTAAATAGTTTTAAGAATGGTCTGAAGCGAAGCTACTAAAAGCGGTTTTAGCCAACCATATTGCTGAAAGCCTGAAAGCAAAATGATGCCAATGAAGAGTGATCAACAAAGAGCCAACAAGCGACACGCACGAAAAAGAGCCAAGTGACCTTGCGATTCGAGAGCAAAAACTGACCACAAGGAGCCAAAAAAATTGGCGGAATGATATGCTTAAACAATTGTCACAAACCTGGATAGCTGAAGGAAACAAATCGATAACTAAGAATGTTTTCCAAAATATGTATGTGCAATACGTGTCTCCCTAACAGTTTGTTACAACTGTGTTTTGGCCATCGGTTGTTTCTGTATAGCACCGTTTTCAAATACGGTGCATACGCGGGTCACAGCGTCTTTGATCACCCTGATCGCGGTCGTTCTTCAGTCGAACTGATTGACATTTACTGAACCCAGGGTTACGTCGAGCCGGGTAGTTGTCATCGCCGATCGACTGCGTGGTGGCCTCTGATTGACCATTGGTCTCTTAGGTTGATGTTTCCCCGGCTGGCTAGCTGACACAGCGGTTCGTGTCGTTAAACTGGACTCCGGCGTGAGCTGCTCACTCGCTATACGGCTAACCAATCCGCTCCTTAGATGCCGCAAATCACGTTGTTCCTCTTGTGTGCTGAGCCGGACCCGGTCGTGCGCGTTTCGCCTTCATCTGATTGGCCCCCGGTCCATAGTTACCGCGACGATTCCCTTCGCCCCAGGTTTCAGCCACCATCACATCCTGCAAATATCTCAGATCACATGTAACCGTGACTGTTTCATCAAATTTCAACCGCATCGGCCGTCGCGCAGCTTATCAATGGTCGCCTTATCTGCTGCATACAGCAGGGCGGATAAGCGAAAATATGCGACCGCTAGTGCCTCCCTTCTTCCTTTACCATATGTCTCTCTTCCATCCTAACCCCCATTACTAACCCTCCCACCATAAATCTCAGCTTATTTGACAGCAGCCGCAATGCCAATGAAGCTGTATTATCTGGAGCTGTCTTTCCGCATCACCATGTGGACGTTTATCGGCAGTAGCTCTTTCTAAGGCCACGCTGTCCCGTTTCGTTGGCGGCGTTTAACGTTCACACTCTAAAACAAATAGGTCAACAGGCTGCAATCGCAAGCAACCTTGGACACACCAGGTATTAACGTGTGTTTTTTGTCCCATTAATCCTTCCAGGTTGTTGAATTAACTGCGCCCGACTTGTCCTCTCCCTATTGGTTTCACGCATCCGGAGACACTGATTCGGTAGCCTCTAGTCAAACTGGGGTAGGAATCGTACTCAGCTCGAGAGCTGAGTCATCCTTGGTTGATTGGATTCCCGCAAGCATCCGTTTATGTACAGTCCGTTTGACGACATCAACTAAGGTTGTTCCACGAAATAGCACTAGACGCTATTTGTTTGTGGTTTCCGCTCATACCCCCACCGATTGCAGCGCTGATGTTGCTTTCTATCGCAAACTGTACACGCTATTACGTGGTGTTACCAGTTCAGCTATCGTTGTTGTTGCAGGGGATATGAATGCTCAAGTAGGTCACCTGAGCTCTTCAGAGGCTCAGATAGGTGGAAAGTATGTACCCAACTCAGACGGTACGGAAATGCCGAGCGTCTGTTGTAACTGTGCGCGGAGCACCGGCTGTTTCGTAGTAGCATCGCTTTTGGACAATGTGATGCCCTGTGTACCGAACTTTCGCACGCTTGTTTCAATGACACTGAGTTTCAGTGGAATAGAATCTCGGCCGCCATGTACAGGCCGGGAGTCTGTGCTTGCGGCACTATCAATCCTCACCGAACCAGTCACTGGATATCCAAAAGGTCTGTGAACTTGTTGGAATCGAGAAAAACTCCCTGCTCAGTCATCATCATCATCATTACACATTAGCTGGAGGTGGAAAACACCTCAGCTATTGTGCCGCAATACAAAAGACAAGAAAAGAAACACAAACAGTAGCACGCCCGCTGAGTCACCAGTAACGGATGAACATCGTTCCGGAGAGCTAACAGCTTGCTGCCGTGAAAGAGATTCGTATTATGCCTAACAAGTGAGATCGTGATGGGAGGGGATGCTAAACAGGAGGGGATGGACAAAGGAACTCACAACACAAACGCCATTGGGGCCTCCTCTCCGCCATGTCAGCAAGTGTGTCCAACCAAACGTGTTCACCGTCCATTAGGACCCCAGCCAGGCAGTCGGGATGTACCAACCGACGCCAAATTCGAAGTGAGGGTTTTCATTTCTCTCGACCAAGTCATCAATTGGCCTCCCCTCCTCCTCTTCCAACCGCACCCACAGCGCGCAAACAATGCACGTCGCGAGAGTCGATGTGCTGGCATGTGCAACAGTGGCCCAACCACCGGAGCCTGGTGCGTGATATAATAGTGCTGAGCGGTTCACTCGCTTTTCCTGCACCATGTACGCGACGTCGAACACGCTCATTGCTCACGCGGTGTTCCCACCAGAAATGAGCTAAGCTGCGAAGGCAGCGATGATCGAATGTGACGAGCCTCTTCATGTCTATCGACCTAATGGGCCAGGTTTCACAACCATACAGGAGAGTTGAACGGACGGCTGCGTTGCAAACTCTGCACTTGAGGGCGAGAGTAATGTCGCGTCTGCGCCACAGACGGCGGAGATTGGCAAAAGCACCTCGAGCTTCTGTTATACTGTTCGTAATCTCATCTTCAATCCCACGGGTGCTAATATAGCTGCCCAGGTACTTGAATCCCTGAACGACTTTTAGCAGATCACCACCAAGCGTTAGCGCAGGGTTGGGTCCCTGCCAATCTTGGAGAAGTACTTTGCATTTCGATGAAGCAAAGCATAGCCCAAAACGATTGACAGCCAGTGCTAATCGGTCCAGTGCTCTTTGGCATGTTTAGGAGCTGTCACAGATTAGGGCAATATGATCCGCATACTCCAAGTCAAGAAGTCGCTCACCAGGAAGTAGCTCCACACCTTCTAGGTCGTGTCCAGCGAACGCTGTTTCCATGACTTCATCAATAGCGAAGTTGAAGAGGAAAGGTGACAGCGGGCATCCTTGTCTCACACCGCTGGTGGTACTGAAGGGTAGCGAGAATTTGCCATAAACCATCACCCTGCCCGAACTATGCGCGTACAGCGCTTTTATAATGGCTTGCCGAACAACCTCCTCGTGGTGCCAGCTGGGTGGTTCGGGATTTTCCCGTTCCAGCAAATGGTTCGGCGGCAGTGTTCCAGGATGTGGTGGGTTTTCGCCTGGCAAGCGTTCTCCCTATAAAAAGCCACATATGTCCGTTTAACAACACTGTGACGTGGCGGACGTGACTCGTCACTAAATAAAGTCACTGCCCCTTGATTCATCCTGGCGAAGCATTGTATTCCAGCAATCTTATGCTGTACTTCTAGGGAGCATTGGGCCCCTGTTTGACAAAGGAACAAACGAAAGGCGTATGAACTGAGCAATCAGTCACCGGCTCCCAATGGGCGCGATTCCCTGAATTCGCTCCGCTGCCTTGCGGGCAGGCTATTAAGCCAAAGGCTCGGGGTGGTGTCCCCTAAGTCAACACCCTACTTCGGCTTGGGCAACCGGGTAGTATCTCGCCCTCTGAGGAAACCATGGACATTGTTGTGTTGTGTTTTAGTTTACTGTTTCTGTACCTTCGTTTGAATCCCATGGTTTCTGATGGCATTATGTCTGTTAACAGACTTTTGCAAATATATATATATATATATATATATATATATATATATATATATATATATACATATTTATCAGGCACACCTTTCCTCAGCAGACAGTCCCAAAGTGCACATCGATCGACTGAGTCGAAGGCACCTTTGATGTCGAGAAACACGACAACGGTGGGTCGCCAATAAACATGGCGGTGCTCCAACACTTGATGCAATGTGAAGATGTGGTCGATGCAGCTCAGACCTCGACGAAATCCGGCTTGCTCTTCACGAATCTGGCTTTCACGCGTGCCAGTCAGTCTGTGAAGAGTGACAGATACAAGCAATTTAGAGGCAATCGAAATCAGACTGATCCCTCTATGATTGCCGCATTTCAAACGGGAGTTTCCCTGCGAAATTGGGACAATGACGGAGCGGTTCCAGTCTGTCGGGACAGTTTCCTGCTCCCACAGTTTCACTAGTAATTCGTGTAAATCATTTACTAGAGCAGGTCCCCCGAATTTGAAGAGGGCTGGGAGAATTCTATCTGCCTCTGTGGCCTTACGCAATTGCAACAGCCTGATCTCACGTTCAATTTCTGTGCGTGAGGGCGGATCCAAGGAGACGGCCCAAGCAGAAGGGCGCTCAATGCCCGAAGAAGAAAGGGATAACTCAGATTGGTTAAATTGCGTTACAAAGTGTTCAGCCCAACGCTCCAAGCGTTTTGACAACCTGTAGATCGTCTGCCCACTCTCGTCGCGTATGGTCTCGCTAACACCAGGTGTCCTGCTGCCTGTTTCCCGTATCAGACGGAATAACTTACAATGATTGCCTACGGCAGCGGCTGTTTCCATCTCAGAGGCACGATGAGACCACCAGGTTTCGCGGTCCTTCTTAAGACTAGCACGTAGTTTTGTCTTGAGATTTTTGCGAGCCTCATTGTATTCGCTTCCAGCCGGAATACGTCGGCGAGCATCAGAAGGCGGATTGCCTTCTGATATCCGCGCTTAATTTCGCGCACCGTCTCGGACTAGTATTAACTCGTTCTACACTGCCCCTGTTGTAGTGTATACATCCAGTTAATAAATAAATAAATAAATAATGTGTCAGCTGGACGCCGTAACGGTGCTTCGCTGCCGTGCGACTACCACCAGTCGCGCGCGGGCTGAGTATACTGCGAGGACGCCCACCCCTACGCGGATTCGAACCGGTGGCCTTATGGTTCCAAAGCAAACGTGCAGACCACTCGGCCACCGGCCGACATCCAGTTACTCCACTCCATCTTGCTAGTGGGGAATCTTTATACCATATCACCACCATCTGCGGTCATTCCTAGTTCGCTGCCCCATTACTGACCGTGACCACATATATCAGTAGAATTATTCCATTCTATGCTAGTGGTAAGCGATAGATCTGCAACATAGATTCTGAACGCTCCTTTTCTATCTAATCCCTTTTGGAAATGATGCAAGTCACAATAACAAAGTACACGCCTCAAGTGGATATGGCCCATTCGAAAGTCAATTGTGACCTATGTGTAAAAACCGTTAAGTCTGGTCCAATTAGCTTTAACTGTCAAAAAGCGTACCATTCGAAGTGTTTAGGAATGAGCGCACTCAAAACTAGACAATACAGCAGCAAAACCGAAGCATTGTGGTTCTGCCAGGTGTGCAAATCCATCCCTGTTGTTAGTTGTGTAATTTTCCTAATGAAAAAGTGTGAAAAGTCGGCGGAAACAGTTGAGCAACTGGTGAATGCTAACCACATGGCTCCACTAAGTGAAAAGTCGTTTACAACCCACTTGCTTCTACGTTCTTCAAGGGTGCAATAACTAGTAATTCAGTTGACATACTCGAAACACAAAACTCTAGCAAGCCTACGGTAAAAAATAGCTGGACATCCTACGCAGCGGTTGATTCTAGAAAAACGCCGTCAAAGACAACTGTGACTCCACTTACCGGAGAGGTCAAAACTGTGCCTCAACATGGCTCGCTATCGCCAGTGCGGTTCACAAATCCACAAAAAGCAGAAGAACCTAGTGCTCTTAAGTCGCGAACCACAAGGCAGAATCATGGTGCCTTAAGTCTTGTGTGCACTAACGTTCCTGAATCCAAATCCAACACAATAAGGGGCAAATTAATAGACGATCGTAGTCAGTGGAGTTCCATCTGTAGTGCCATCAGCATGCGCGCTGAACCCACTACGATGAGCGGCATCGCACGACACCCAAACACCTTACACTATGGTGAGCCTCGACTACTTCGAGTAACACTACATTCCACGGAAGAAACAGAATCCATTCTGCTCGCTGCAAATCAACACCACAGAGCATCGTACGGAGTATGTATCTTACCGGATATTCCGTGGAAAGAACGTTCCAAGGATATGAACAATCAACAGGAAGTAGAAAACACGCGCTTAAAAGCGTCATTATTCATGGCGTTCCTGAGTCGTAAGCTTCATCTCCTGAAGAAGTTCAGGCACATGACCTGGAGCAATGGCGATACATTCGTGAGACGCTGTCTTTAGAAATGGTCATTGCTACCTCCCTCACCAGGATTCCCGTGTCACCAAATTACAAAGGGTGTGGTCCTAGGTTGCTGAAGTTGGTCTTACCGTCTGAGCTAACTTTACAAACAGTTCTAGAGAACTGGGGTAACTGCCGGAACATGCTACCAACAGAAATTCGACTAAAAGCAGCAGGCTTACGACCAGAGGCTACTGGTTACTCCATGGAGAGAACCAACCCTGTGGGAACAACCGTTGTTACAGAGTCCAGCACAGAGACTGATCTGACTGCCGTCATAGCATGCGCGGCGAGACACTGCAGGAGGTGAGTGACCATAAGGATCATCATGAACCTGAGCACATGGTGCAGAGAGTTATCCCAAGTCATTCTCGCGAGCCTAAGAGAATTCAAAAAAACTAGTAGCAGCCGACCTCAAGAGGGTCGGCCAAATCTCAAACCTGTTGTCTACATCCACAAACAAGCTTCTAACCTATGAATCACTCTCCTGTTTTTATACCAACGCACAAGGTCTTTTAAGCCAACTGACGGAGCTTCGCCTGCGTCAGACCTCAATGTCAAGGGACCTCGTTATGATAACCAAGATCTGGTTGAATGAAGTGATCACTGATGCAGAAATCGCACTACCTTGGATGTCTATTCTACGCAACGATCGACCAAGTAGATGAGGTGGAGTACTACTTTATTATCGCAGCGAACTACACATTGATCTCATCGATGACCCAGAGATTCAGATTGTCGGTGCGCTTTGGTGTCGTCTTCACATAAGCCGTGGGGACGCATGTTTGTTGGCTATGGTGTATCGCTCTCCGTCGGCTAGTTTGGAAATGGACAACCGCCTAGCCTCCACAATGTGGACCATTCTCTCTCAGTCGTACAGCCACATTCTCCTGGTTGGTGACTTCAATATTCATACCATAGAAACCCCAGCCTGTATCAACGAACACTTCAAATTGGAAGTACAGGAGATAATTAGTGGACTACCACTCTACAACCACATCACATCTCCCACAAGATTCAGGACTGGAAACAAACCGGGTGTCCTGGATCTCGTATTCACCAATGAAGAGCTTATGATCGAAACGGTATCGATAGAGAGTCATTTAGGCCGTAGCGACTATGCAACCCTCATGTTCAAGTACATCTGTTATGCAGAGTATTCCTCAGAAACCACCGAGGAGTGTCAGCCCATTACGGATTACGGCGCTCTACTCAAACTTATAAGCGCTACAAACTGGGCATTTCTAGCAGAACGATCCCCCGATGTCGTCTGGTCTGAATTTGCTCACCAGTTCAACACGTTAGTAACTAGTGCTTCTAGGAAAAGACCTTAGCGAGCGAAGACAGTAACATCATTCATACGCAGCAGGACACGCAAGTGTATCGGTACGAGGAATTTACTCTGGCGAAGATACAAGGAGTCATCGAGTGCCGAAACATGGGAAGTCTACACTATGCAAAGGAATCACTGCGTTAACCTGGTACGCGAAGATAAAATACAGCACCTACAGAATCTAGCTGAGAACTTCTTTTCTAACCCCAAGCTCCTGTACAGACACATAAACAAGCTCCGCAAAGTGCAGTGAGGAATTCCTGCCTTACACACGTTATGTGGACTCGCACAAACCGCAACCGAGGCGGCCAACGCCCTAGGTCAACAATTCGCTCCGAACTTCCAGAGCATGACATCGCCGCATACACTGTTCCCGATCGTTGTACCACCACCAGTACTTAGCCACATTGTGTTTACGGGTGCGGATGTTATGAAAAGGCTAATCGCCCTGCGCGAGCATACCTCTCCCGGCGTTGATAATATTCGTCCAAAAGCGTTGAAATTGGCTGCAGTCAACCTGGCGGACCCACTCTGCAAGTTCTTCCAACGATGCCTCGATGAGACGCGGGTGCCAACAATGTGGAAGCAGGGCATCGTCACTCCCATCCATAAGGGAGGAAGTCGTACAGATCCGGCCAACTATCGCCCGATAACTACTTCCGGTGCTCTCCAAAATCATGGAAGCGATTGTTGCCGAAGCGCTCATGAACTTCTTGGAGGAACGCAATATCATAGCCCAAGAACAACATGGATTTCGCAAGAACAGATCTTGCACTTCAAACATGCTACTTGCTAGATCCAGTTGGACTGAGACCGTTGACAGCGGCGTAGGTGTTGACGCAGTATATCTGGACTTCTCAAAAGCTTTCGACCGTCTGAACCACCGTATCCTCCTTCACAAGCTGCAGTGTTGTGGAATTGGTGACCCAATCCTGGGTTGGATAGGTAACTTCTTGCTTCAACAACATCTGAATGTAAGAGTTCGCGGCGTCATTTCTGACCCAATCGACGTTAAGTGCGGAGTGCCCCAGGGCTCAGTACTTGGTCCACGACTATTCCTGATTTACATAAACGATCTCGCGACAGTAATCACCTCCAACTCCTTACTCTTCGCTGATGATCTCAAGATATGGCGAGCCATTAGAACAACCAGCGACAATGCAGCACTTCATGATGATCTTGACAGGGTCTACGAATGGTCGACTCAGAACCTGCTTCAGTTCAACGCTACATAGTGCAAGGTGTTGAGCATACGCCATAAAACTACTTACGAATACAGACTGGGGGATCAAATATTGCAGCGCACTTCAACGGAATGCGATCTAGGCGTGATAGTGCAGGAAGATTTGGACTGTTCCCGTCAGGCTGAGAAAGCCTCCAAAAAAGCTAACCAACACCTTGGCCTTTTGCGGAGGGCATTCAGGCTCTTCGATCCTTCCATCTTTTCTCAGATGCTCAACGCCTACATTCGGCCTCATTCTGACTACGCCATCCACGCCTGGCAGCCATGGCAAAAGCGAGACCTTACCGCTCTTGAATTGTCACAACGAAGGGCGACCAAGAACGTAAAGGGCCTGTTTCATCTCCCTTACCGATTGAGGCTGAAATCCCTCGGGGTCTACAGTGGACAATATCGACGCCTGCGTGGCGACTTGACAGTGACTTATATGATCCTGAGGAATTCAAAGCATGCTTGTAGTCACCTACTAAAGCTGAATAGCAATACCACACTCAGAGGACACCATCTAAAGCTGGACACACAATACAGCCGGTTGGAATGCCGCCGGAATTTCTTTTCTCTTCGTGTGTATCAACACTGGAACGCTCTTCTCACATACGTTGTTCCTTCCCCCACGCTAACGGTATTCAAAAGACGTCTGGATGATTCGCTTATGCACTTACATTACGCTAGATAATCAGTGATGTCTACATCAACCAAACGCGAACAAACGATGCTCATTCTGAGCTTTTGTGCTTCACTACTTACACACTGCTGTTGTGGAATATAGGTTCGGATATATTACAACTGCATTCATCAATTATCTCAGTTCAAGAAAGCGGCGCACGAGTAAGCGTTGTCGTTTCTTTTGTTCTTAAGACATACGTTCCCCATATTACTTCCCATATTACTCTACAGTAACAATTCAGTATAATTGAATCGCTGGACGCTTGAAATGACGATTTACACTTATGTTTACCTTCCCTTTCACCATCTTACGGGACTTGTAAAGCAATCGCTTTTTTACCTGTAATATAGCATTGTGCATTGTTCATCGCGTATCAGCAACAGAGCACATCGTTCCTAGCTAGTTTACTATTGGTGCCTTATTTTTAGCCTTAGATCGTAGCAGCCATTTTAATAAAACAGTTCCTAGCTTAATTCAGTTTCTTCTTCCATACACCTGTATTTAGTCGTACAGCTGCGTATTTGATATACAGCACCCGACCGACGTGCCATGACCTCAGGTCGTCATTCATGCCATAGCAAATGCGCTTGCACTGGACAGAGCTTTACAATATGCATATGCTAAAATAATTATGTATTCTAGTCACAGCAATGTAACCTGCGTTTCCCGTCCATGTGGATGAGTCATGAAGCTACACCATGGTTTAGAGAGTTGTTGGGTGCTTTCAGTACAAACTAACTGTAATTGTGCCGCCTAGCAAAACAAATAACTTAGACGGTAGATGCAGTTAAGCAAAGTTTTGTAATTGCACTCAGAATATTGGTGTACGGAGGGTCAAAGTATTGTGAAACAAAACATGAAACAAATGCAACGAAATTGGGGTGGATCGTCCGCCCTTCCAAGACAGTGGGTTTATACCTGCGGTATATTCAAACCCGTCTGTGGGCCATTTCTGAAGTTTTCGATTTGGAAGTGTTTGCATTATCTCTAAATTACTTGCATCCGCCGTTCTTCACATACTGGCTGTTATAAGTAAAAGGCAGATCCGCAAGCAAGCCGGGTTTCGTCGAAACCGAGGCTGAATTGAACACCTCTTTACAGCAATCGTTGGGGCACCGTCACATATATTCGCGACCTACCGCTGTCCTGTTTCCGACATCAAAGGTGTCTTAGATTTGATAGATCAATGTGCCCTCTTGGACTGTTTGATCAAGAAATGTGAGCCAGATAAATACGAAGACATTATCGGGGCACTGTACACACACAAGTTAGGAAGAGTGAGGGCTTATGTCCAGCTGTAGCCGCCTTTCAATATCTCCGACGCAGTGACAAAGTTGCCCGCAGTCGCCTCTCCTAGTTAGCTTCTCCATTGACAAAGTCATGGGAACGGAGTTCACTGGACATGATTTGGAAGACGTACATCTGCTTCCTGGTCGAGCACCTGACTTGGAGTACGCCGACGACATTGCTCTTACCTGTGGCATCTCAAAAACGGGCAGCGCAAGACAAAGTGACACTGGCTAGAAACCGTTTTGGGCTATGCATTGCAGCCACCAAGTGCAAAGTGCTTCTCTAAGCTTGGAAGACACCCACCACCCCTGTGTCAGCAGTGAAGGACTATAGCAATACGCCGGCGCTTCGCTGCCGCGTAAATCCTCCAGTCGTGCGAGGCCTAGGGATACGGCAAGTCTCCCGGTATCCTACGCAGATGCGAACCCACGGCCTCAGGATTAAAAGGCAAGTTTGTGACCCTTAATGTCACGGGCCGGTCTGCGCTGACCCTTAATGATGATCAGCTAGAATTTCTCCAGAAATTCAAGTACCTAGGTAGGTATTTAAGAAACTATGGAATAGGGGACGAACACACGAACCGTTTAGCAAAATGTAATAAGAGTACAAAAAGTGGGAGAGAAAAAGATCTGGCGTGAAACCTTAATGCCTAAGCAAATATCCAGGGTCAACAAAATACCGTCCCGAACAGCTGGCTATGGTGCAGAAACAAGGTGGCACCGGCGAGATAGTTCCCTTGCGGCTCTTACTGCCCAGCGTTATAATCAGCCTCACAAATACTTCAGCACCATACACAATTTAACTAAGAAATCCGACTACGAGACGACAGCAGACACGCCAATGGAGCCGACTGCTCGTCATGTGCTGTAATGTTAGAAGCAAAGCAGAAGGCAGGTTGCGCGAACCTCTGCCTTGGAAACAGGATGGACCGAGAGTACCTAGTATAGTTGTCAGAGACTTCATTTCTCTCTGCCAAGTTAACTTTTGTCTAGCTTCTGCCTTGCACTAACCTATAGCTAGCTAATAAAACCAAGGTCTTTACGGTAAGCGATGGCCGCGCATGCGCAGCATGTAACCAACCCAACGCAAAGCAACTTTTAAGTGATATCTGCTGTTCTAAGTAACTAGCCCAATAATCATCGCCTAGTACTCGCTTAGGCACATCATCGATGTGGACACGCTGCTTCCATTCGACACTAGCGATGTTTCGCAGGCAGCGATGATCAAAGAACTAAAGGTGCCTCAAATCCACAGACAGAAAGGGACAAGGCTCACGCCCACAGACTAGGATGGTCTTTATTGCGGCCTTGTAAACACGGCATTTCAGACCAAGGGAAACCTTTTCCTGGCGTCACAAATGTCGCGGATTCAAGCAGGCAGTTCTAGGGTTTGCGATACGTGAACTGACTTAGGTGGGCATGTGCCCATCGTTGTTGATGTAGCTGCCAAGATAAATGAATTGAGCAACTACCTCGAGTGTCTGGCTATCAAGGGTAAAGGGGTCATCAAGTGGCTGATGGCCCTGCATCAACGCATTGCAGCAGTTTGAAGATGTGAAGCACATATCAAATAATAGGACCAATCTAGAGAATTTATGCACGGTTGACTGGGCTATTTTAAGACGGTTAAACGGTAAGCCAGTACCTTTTGCATAATTAAGATAAACTAGCGTTCCACAAGGCATAATCTCAATGCCTGCATTGTGAGATACCACATCGTGAAGAACTCCATAATGGGGAAATAAAGAAAGCCTGATGAACGCCACTTGTTGTCGGGAAGATATCCGATAAGTCAGCGCAGACGCTGACGCGGTCTGTGTTGTCCGAGTAAAGGGTAGGTCAAACATACACATATTTCACAGAAACACCATTCTGCACAAGTATTTCAAATAGAAATGAATCGATGGACTGAGTCTAACGCACATAGATATTGTTGGTCTGCGGTATGTATGGCGCTGTCCTAGCACTTGCCGCTGGGTGAATATTTGGCCTACACAGCCCCGTTCCGGACGGAAACCAGCCTGCTCTTCCCTAATATTGGATTCCGGTTCAGCAGTGAGACGACGAACGAGAACTGAGGCTGGTAATTTAGTCACCAATTATATTGGGCTAATACCTCTGTGGTTAGCACAGTCGATGCAACTTCTCGTTTTATATATTATTACTATAATCGATCCATACCAGTTAGCCGGGATTGTCTCTTATTTCCAGAACAGTTCGAACAGGAAGGTCAGTGCTTTGCAGAGGAGTTCACCACCATTCTTTAATATCGTATTCGCAAGGAAATCCGCGCTAGCAATGCGAAAACAATTAGTAGATGTGATCGCGTTTCGGACCTCAGCCTCTGATAGAGCCCCTAAACTAACTGTGCATGGCTGAGCCTGTATCACCTGAGTGGGAAGTGGTCCGGAAGTGGGCGACTAACTAGTGATCTTGAGAATGCTCCGCCCAACGAGCTACACGGCGCTGTTTATGGTGTATAAGGGGACCCGGGTTGTCTCTGTTTGTCCCACTGATACCTGGTCTCCTGGGACCAGTGGCGCAGATCAGTTGAAATGCTTCGCGATAGTTGTCTACTGCTCCAAACTCCTTGATTTTTGAACTTTACTGGTCCACTAGGGTTCTTTGTCAGCACGCAGGTTCCGATTTAGTTCGTGCTTAGTAGTGTAGCCCCGTAAACATACTTTACCAGCCGTGCTATCTGGGACGAAATCGGTTTATCTTATTCCTTAGGCTTCACACTGCTGGATACTACCTGAAGAAAATCGGTAAGACGACCTTAGGGTTGTGCGCTACTAGCTGACCATCAGAAAATCCACAAGCAGGATGCCTTGTTCACCAGCCGCCCGTTTGCGTAAGAGTACTCTAATGACCTACAACTTCAGCCGGTATGCCAGCGGAAGGTACAACCGAACGCTTACCTTAATACCCTTGAGTTTGAATGCAATACGCAGTAACGCTTTGTGCTCAACCGGGATAAAATGAACTATGCGAAGTTGCCAGGATCGTGGATTTGATGTACTGACAGGTACATTCCCTAGTCTGGGTAGGTTTATGACAGCGACACCAGGGAAACCGGGTGGAAGGTGCTTGGTAACGCACAGCTTGAACCAGTGAAGGTCTTCAAGCATGCATTCGCTAGATAGAGCAACGGCAGATTCAGCAGCAGTTCGGAAAATAAGGCTGCTCTCCGCAAAAGAATCTTCTCACGAGTTTCCGACTCGACACCAGGTTCGATCGGTTTGATCAAAGACGG
Organism: Dicrocoelium dendriticum; assembly: GCA_944474145.2. Taxonomy (NCBI): domain Eukaryota; kingdom Metazoa; phylum Platyhelminthes; class Trematoda; order Plagiorchiida; family Dicrocoeliidae; genus Dicrocoelium; species Dicrocoelium dendriticum. The sequence goes on along the minus strand of OX104064.1, from coordinate 151,993,668 downwards.
TACTGCGTTTCTTCACCAAAGTAGCCACTGTAATCGAGGTTGGAGCTTCGTGCTTCACCCGCAGCAGCTTTTCGGTCTTAATTCCGTCAAACGTGGCGGAAGAATCACAAATTTACTTGTTCTTTTCCGCCTGATTTTAGGAAAAACAGGTGCCCTAAATTCGGCTTCCCTTTGGGCGCAGTCGAATACACCTCCGAGATAGCCATGTCAGCATCACCCATGGTAGAATGAGCATTCGACAACCCACTCGTTACTTAAGCTGATTCTCACGGACAGCAGAGGAAGGAAGCTAAGGGTCACAATCTTATGGGCAGACAATGAGAACCTCAAACATCCTTATGAGTATATCCACTTTTCGATCAAGTGATGAGAAGAGACCACAACTGGATGTTTGTTAAACGGACGCTGGTTGATGGTTCATCCGCGACATCATGACGCAAAAGCCGGCGGTTACGGCAGTCAACACAAATGAACAGCGATTTATCGCTGATCGACAACGTTGCGTGTTGCTTAAAACTGAATCCGGTACATATCTCATAATAACAGCCGTTGCATTAAGTGCACTGCATGACATCAGAATCGTTTGACACGGGCTTTGAGCAGTCCAGCCTTCCACCTACAGGGGCATATTCGATTCCCAATGGACCAAAAACAACAGTGCTGGTATTTTGTGAATCAGGCATGACAGTTTAAAATAATGTTGCACAAGAAACAAAAGACAAAACCTGCGCATTGTTACCTACAGGGCAATCAATGAAAACAGTAACGGGAAAAACGGGGTGCAAAACGGCTTACCAAGCAGAAATGTACCGGAGAAGTGGACCGCGGTTGACCGCGAAACCTCTGGACAACCTTTAGTGAGTACCCAGGAGGCGATTTGTTGTATTTGGATACGCGAACGGCCGACCGTAGATAAGCAAAAGAGCACAAATATAAACTAAGCAAAAAGTTTGTTAAAGATGCGATAGACTAAATAAAACTATAATATTGCAACAGAATGAGAACTAACTATGGGAGATGTAAGCGCGTCAAATTAAGCAAACAATCAACAGCAGCAGTACATCAGCCATTTGAACTGATGCTTCGCTGCCACAAAATTATGACAGCTTAAGGAATAAAGAATAATAAGAGGAAAAATAGTGGGACTTATCTGAAAACCTTAATGCCCTAAACACACATTCAGGGTCAAGGCGTCTACACCTTGTGTTAACAACATACCTTCACAAACAGCTGGCTATCGTGCAAAAATAAGGCGGCATCCACGAGACAGCTTTCTTGTGGATTTCACTACCCCGCGTCATAACCAGCTAGTACCCCGCAGAAAACACAGCACTAAACACAATCAAAACAGGCAACCCGACTATGAGACGGCGGCAGACGCGCCACTGGTGTCGGTTGCGAGCCATGTCCGTTAAAGTCTTGAGCCAAGCACAAGGCAAACCACGTGAACTCCATCCCGGAAGCTGAGACGAACCAACGGCACCCAGTTTGGTCGTCAGTGACTTTATTTCCTGCTGCCATGTCAATTTGTCTCCACCCGCACCAGGCTCCGATGGCTGGGCCACGTGCTGCGCTTGCCAGCCCACCGACTCCTTCGACGTGCGTTGTTTGCTCACCGAGGATGTGGGTGGAAGAAGAGGAGAGATGGCCAAGCGATGACTTGGTCCAGAGGAATGAAGTCCCTCACTTCTGAGCTAGCCTCGGTTGGAGCTTCACGGCTCCCTGGCTGGGGTCCAAAAGACGGTGAACACGTTTGGCTGGATACACTTGCTGACATGGCAAGGATCCGACCTCAGTGGCGTTCGTGATGTGAGTTTCTTTGTCCCTCCCCACCCATTTTAGCCTCCCCCTCCATCTACGATCTTAGTTTGTAGGATAAAACATAAATAATTTTTTTGTTTTTGCCTAGTAGCCGGCTGGTAGATTATCGGAACGATGCCTATCCGTTGTTGGTAGCTCAGCTGGCATGCAACTGTCGTATTTATTTTTCCTTTATATATTGTATGTATGTATGTATTTCCTTTATGTATTGCGGTGATGATGATGATGAAGTCTGGCAGACAAAACAAAACCTCCTAAGTAAGCGGTGATCAGGCATACGTAGCACGTGCCCAAGCCAACGCAACTACTTCAGTGCTATCTGTGGTTCTAAGAAACTAACATGATTATCACTACCTAGTACTCGCCTACCTATATCATCGTTGCGGACATGCTGGTGCCATCCAACAAAACAATGTTCCGCGGACAGCGAGGATCAATGACTTGAAGGCGCCTCAGATCTTCTGACCGAAAAGGCCAAGTTTCACTGCCGTAAGGCAGGACGGCCCACACTGTGGCTTTGTAAACACGGACTTTCAGATGGAGGGAACACCTTTCTGTCACCATAGGTGCAGCAGGTTCAAGAAGGCAGTTCTGGCTTTTGCAATGCGTGAATTGACTTCAGTTTCTATACGCCCATCATTACTGAATCAGCTACCAAAGTAAATGAATCGACCAACTACCTCGTGATCCTAGTTATCAATGGTCAAGGGGTCATATAGTGGTTGGTGGTCCTGCAGCAACACTGTACTTTGAGGGTTCAAAGCGCATACCAAATAATGGGACCATACTAGAAGGGTTTTTCAGGGTTGATTGTACCACAGCAACATTTTTGAAAAGCAAGACAATATCGATGCATAATCAAAATCAACTGACCTCACACCAGGCAGGGATTCAAGGCCTACATAGTGAGATTCCGCAAGGAAGCACTCTATGATAGAGTCCACTACGAAAGTGCACAAAAACGGGGAAATCGGACAGCCCTCACGAACGCTACTTGTGGTCGGAAAGCTATCCGACAGATCATCGTAGACCCTGACGTGACCTGTAGTGTTCGAGTATAGAGCACGTAGGAAGTTCATATATTTCGTGGGAACACCTTTACGCGGGAGTAGTTCGAATAGAATGCATCTCTCGTCTGAATCGAATACATTCTTGAACTCAAGGAACACAGCAATTTCTGCCTGCGGTATGTGGTTACTGGAGAAACGACAGCGTACAAACGCAAGATCAGCGTCGACAAATGTATTCCGGTACGAGTGACAATCTAGGATGGAACTAAGCCAGCCGTAACTTATGGTAATGAGTTCAATTTGGGTCAATCGCTGGTCAGGTACAACAGCACGCCAAGTGCCACATTGGCGCCCACTGTGACCAAAATCAGTGCTACTAAAAAAACTAGTGCTCCTCACAGTTGCAGAACACGTTTGCCACTCTCAGTCCGTTCGGAGTAAAACCCAGAATTACCACCCAGCTAAGCTTTTGAAGACTTCATAGGCTTTACTTGTGCGTTGCATCCCATGCAAGTACTATAATACCTGCACTAGTAGCACTGCTTAATAACGCATTCAGTTCGTGATAGAATGTATCCTGCACGGTTGTAAGCGCGTGGGGAGTCTGTAGAAGACCGCGTGTAGGCAATCGCGTTTTGTGCCGGAAAGATGCGTGCGTGTGTTAACGCAAACACATACGAGCAACATCCAAACAAGTGCTCCGCTTAATTTCCAAGGTGCATACTGTGACTAGTTTAACAATATTTTAGAGTACAATGCTCAGCTAAAAAGATAAACTCCCAGGTCACTACAGAGGTGGGTAATAGGTAGTCAGATGCGCTACCAAGCCCCGGGCAGCATGTGACAGGGGGTGGCATTCTTAGTATGGATGATTGTTCGATATCATGTGTAAGCGGTAAAATTTCCGGATGAGCCGATAGTGGGGTATTGCAATTTTGCTTTGGATAGTCGAAAACGCATTATCATCATCTATCACATCTGACTGTCATCTTTTCCTTCTCGTCTTTGCACACATCTGTCCTGTTACATATGTCACCATAGCAGTGACTTGTGTAGATAATACATTGTCGCCAATAAGGCGTTGTACAGCAAGCAGACCGGTCATCCTGATGCAAAAGCGGTGCGCGACTTAAAAGAATTAGAAAGGTAACAAATACCTGACACCATAGTATACTATATATACACTACATACAACAACCGAGTTAACAGATGTCGGTCTATGGCCTGTTAGGAATGACCATGAAATTCTTATTATGCTGGTCCGGCTGCTATCTGCTGTTGTGAAACACTTCGATCATGAATACAAAGAAGTAGCGCCACCTGCATCAAATACACAAGTTGAAGCTAAGAATCCAATACCAAACTGGTTTCTCGAGAGCTGCGAAACGGAGAGAAGATAGTGTGAACATGGATGATGTATTTTTTACAAAAGAGACGATATTTTGCGTGTGCCGCAAACTGTTTTCAACCGGACAGTCTGCGTTTGTGGAAATAAAATCTAAAGCTATACAAACACGAATATGGTGAATTGCATGCCCATGCATTCTTCAGCTGGAAAGAGCTAGAAATTTGCCTAGTTGGTGGAATGGCAAGTAACACAATGGAGAGAGCACTTATGGGGAAGGTAACAAAGTGGTAGTGTCAAGTACTGGCTGGATTACTGGATATCGTAAGCTTCTTACCAACGAGACCATGCAAAAACATGGTCACCGAAAATACATTAGAATGACCAAGGTTTGAAAAATAGTGGGAACTTTATAAAAGTGGTAAATATGTTGGGTAAATATGACCATGTACTTCTCAAACATTCAGCGAGGGTTCAGCTAGGGAAGAAATTTTTCGTTTCTTATTTGTCTTCAGAAGTTTAAAATGTACTTGCAAGCCATTTGGAACAGTAGATGAGAAAAATTATAGCTCGTCAAGAAAAGGAAGCATTTTTGTTATATTTTGATAATACTCCCGATGTTTCTCAGTAAAATCCGATGAGTGAAGTGCTGCGCTACGTTAAAAATGGATGGAAGGGAAGTGAAACTTGAGGTGTCGTTTAGCTGGTTTGCTGCGATCAACAGCAAAAGCGCAAAGCAAATGTATGGGCGAATGTTAAGAGAACTGGAGAAGGTTAAAACTTAGATTGTTGACTACCATGGCCAGGCGTTTGATAATGATTCTGTTATGGTGGGCTACTGATCGAGTGTGCAGAGATTCAGCTGTGAAATCAACATAAAAGCTACATTTGTGCCATGCACAAACCATTCCCTGGCTCTGGATTGTGTACATGCAGCTTATGAAATGGTTCAATCTTACATTTAGGGTACAATGGACCGGTTATTTTTGGTATCGTTGCTTCCATTCATTTCGTTTCTGAGACTTCGGTAATCTGTTCTTACTGAAAAAGCGATGCATAGAAATATCAACACAGGTTGGATTCCAAGCAACGTCTTAACAAAGTTACAACGTTAAGAGTTCCCCATCTCCGAAATAGTGAGCTGGTAGGCACTGCAATGGATGAGCCAAAAATGCGCTTCTCTGAATTAGGGATAAGCATGGAGCGTCAAATCCACAAAACAATAGATGGTTAAGAATTGTTAAATATATCGATGGTATTTCATGCACTTGAACCGGGAAATACCGTTTGTCATAAACAGATCATCATCATTACACGTTAGCTGGAGGTGGAAAACACCTCAGCTATTGTGCCGCAATACAAAAGACAAGAAAAGAAACACAAACAGTAGCACGCCCGCTGAGTCACCAGTAACGGATGAACATCGTTCCGGAGAGCTAACAGCTTGCTGCCGTAAAAGAGATTCGTATTATGCCTAACAAGTGAGATCGTGATGGGAGGGGGATGCTAAACAGGAGGGGATGGACAAAGGAACTCACAACACAAACGCCATTGGGGCCTCCTCTCCGCCATGTCAGCAAGTGTGTCCAACCAAACGTGTTCACCGTCCATTAGGACCCCAGCCAGGCAGTCGGGATGTACCAACCGACGCCAAATTCGAAGTGAGGGTTTTCATTTCTCTCGACCAAGTCATCAATTGGCCTCCCCTCCTCCTCTTCCAACCGCACCCACAGCGCACAAACAATGCACGTCGCGAGAGTCGATGTGCTGGCATGTGCAACACGTGGCCCAACCACCGGAGCCTGGTGCGTGATATAATGGTGCTGAGCGGTTCACTCGCTCTTCCTGCACCATGTACGCGACGTCGAACACGCTCATTGCTCACGCGGTGTTCCCACCAGAAATGAGCTAAGCTGCGAAGGCAGCGATGATCGAATGTGACGAGCCTCTTCATGTCTATCGACCTGATGGGCCAGGTTTCACAACCATACAGGAGAGTTGAACGGACGGCTGCGTTGCAAACTCTGCACTTGAGGGCGAGAGTAATGTCGCGTCTGCGCCACAGACGGCGGAGATTGGCAAAAGCACCTCGAGCTTCTGTTATACTGTTCGTAATCTCATCTTCAATCCCACGGGTGCTAATATAGCTGCCCAGGTACTTGAATCCCTGAACGACTTTTAGCAGATCACCACCAAGCGTTAGCGCAGGGTTGGGTCCCTGCCAATCTTGGAGAAGTACTTTGCATTTCGATGAAGCAAAGCATAGCCCAAAACGATTGACAGCCAGTGCTAATCGGTCCAGTGCTCTTTGGCATGTTTAGGAGCTGTCACAGATTAGGGCAATATCATCCGCATACTCCAAGTCAAGAAGTCGCTCACCAGGAAGTAGCTCCACACCTTCTAGGTCGTGTCCAGCGAACGCTGTTTCCATGACTTCATCAATAGCGAAGTTGAAGAGGAAAGGTGACAGCGGGCATCCTTGTCTCACACCGCTGGTGATACTGAAGGGTAGCGAGAATATGCCATAAACCATCACCCTGCCCGAACTATGCGCGTACAGCGCTTTTATAATGTTTACATATTTATCAGGCACACCTTTCCTCAGCAGACAGTCCCAAAGGGCACATCGATCGACTGAGTCGAAGGCACCTTTGATGTCGAGAAACACGACAACGGTGGGTCGCCAATAAACATGGCGGTGCTCCAACACTTGATGCAATGTGAAGATGTGGTTGATGCAGCCCCGACCTCGGCGAAATCCGGCTTGCTCTTCACGAATCTGGCTTTCACGAGTGCCAGTCAGTCTGTGGAGAGTGACAGATACAAGCAATTTAGAGGCAATCGAAATCAGACTGATCCCTCTATGATTGCCGCATTTCAAACGGGAGTTTCCCTGCAAAATTGGGACAATGACGGAGCGGTTTCAGTCTGTCGGGACTGCCTCCTGCTCCCAAAGTTTTACTAGCAACTCGTGTAGATCATCTACTAGAGCAGGTCCCACGAATTTGATGTGGGCTGGGGGAATTCTATCTGCCCCTGCGGCCTTATGCAATTTCAACAGCCTGATATCACGTTCTACCTCTGCGCGTGAGGGCGGATCCGAGGAGACGGCCCAAGCAGAAGGGCGCTCATTGATCGAAGAGGAAAGCGATAACTCAGGTTGGTTAAATTGCCTTGCAAAGTGTTCAGCCCAAGGCTTTAAGCGTTTTGACAACTTGTGGATCGGCTGCTCACTCTCATCGCGTATGGTCTCGCTAACACCAGGTTTCCTGCTGTCTGTTTCCCGTATCAGACGGAATAACTTACGATGATTACCCACGGCAGCGGCTGTTTCCATCTCAAAGGCACGATGAGACCACCAGGTTTCGCGGTCCTTCCTAAGGCTAGCACGTAGTTTTGTCTTGAGATTTTTGCGAGCCTCATTGTATTCGCTTCCAGCAGGAATAGGTCGGCGAGCATCCATAAGTTTCAGAGACTGTGTAGGGACCCAAAGTCCGGTTTGGTAATTTGCTTTGCCACATGAAGACATGCCTGCTAACAGTAGCGTTAGACGAATATGCGACCAGTGATTTTCAACGGTGTTTAGTGGGCGCTTACTCAGCCCAGATGTCAGCGCACTATCGTATACATTCAGAACATCTGGCTTCGCCAGCTGACTGGTGTCAATCCGTTCACATCGACGTTGCGGACGTCCACCGAATCGCACCAGGTCGGCACAGACAAGTGCGTGGTCAGAGTCCACTCTCGTGCTCCAAATCGAGTGACAATTTTGGACACAGCCTCTCAAGCGTTAACTGATCGTGATATGATCGATTTGCGTCCATGGTTGGCCCGAGGCTGATGGCCGCCAAGTCACGCTTCTGCGGGTACTGTGTCAAAAGTTAGTGCTCGCGAGAAACAGGCGAGCATCTTCACACAGCTGTAGTAATCGCTCACCATTATCATTACGGGAGCCTACACCATGTTGGCCGCCCAGATGAAGCTCATCAGAGGACAATTTTCCGACTTAAGCGTTTAGATCGCCAGCCAACACCACAGTATCCGTGCTACTTCTGTAACGAAGGAGCTTTTAAAGTTGCTGATAGAAATCATCTTTTACCGAATCAGTGCTACAGTTTGTAGGGGCGTAAGCCGCAATGACAAACAGGCAACGGTTGTCCCCGCGCGACTTCGTAGCACGGAACCAACCAGCTAATCTAACGGCGCACATCCAACTGTTTACTGGGATCCAATCAATCAGGGCAGCTTAAGCCTGGGGACTCAAAACAATGCCGACGCTAGCTTGACGGGCATTTGAAGCTGCATCATCGCCGGACAGGCGCAATGAGAATGTGCCGCCAGTGTCGCATGTGGGGGATCTCAGGGTAAGCACGGAGCTCGAATCTTGCAGGCGGGTTTCTGATAAACAGCAAATATCGGTCGATAGGGTCTCTATTGTGCGGGCAAATGCTGCTTGTTGGCCAATCTGCAGCAAAGTGCGTACGTTGAGGCATGCCAGTCTTAGCAAGACGCGAGGACTCCAAAGGGAAACGGATGAACTGACGTTGTCCGCTTGGTTGAACATGGACTTGTCGACTGGATTGGAGCGACGCCTTGCGACTGTGTGTGATTTGAAACAAGAAGACAAGCGACTACTGAAGTAAGCTGGGGGAGGGCCAAGAATTGGGGGATTGAAAATGGGGGGATATAAGTAAAGTTGGAATGGGACGATAAGGATGAAGAAGCGCAAGAAGGGGTATAAGAAGACGGGAAACCCTGAGCAGTAGCATCCAAACCCCTATCCACCTTGCTCGATGCAGCAGATAGGGCACCATTGATTATCCTCTGCGCCGGCCAGAGCATCAAGAAATTGTTGTAGGAAAGTTTCATTGTATTGCGTGGGCAGGATACTGTCAGGATGCCCAGGCCTAGACAGGAGAACGATTAGGGTTCTCAACCAAAGCCTTTGGTTCAAAAACCTTACCGCAAGACAGCGGGTTTTGGCACTGGACTACAGAGCCCGTTTTATGAAATGAGGAGCCACCCCCATTCCAACCCCCAAGCTGGAGGACCAGGAAGCTGAGTTTGTCTGGCCTCTAACCATTGACCAATCTGGCATGAGTGGCTTTGAAGGTGCAAAAATAGCACCACCCAGCATAGCTCAATGGATCTCTGAGGCAAGCAAACCATCGCACCACGGTAAGGTCCAGCCTCATTGCGATGGTTGTCATAAACAGAATGAATAATGAAATGTATATGTTAGCAAATTTCTGACGTTTCAAAAATAAACGCTTCCCTGACATTGTCAAGTGTGCTACATAATAACTATACTTTCCGCTTAGCGAAGTTAAGAATATAGAAGCAGAGAAATGCTTTGTCGAAAGGAAAACATGGCAATAAATTGTGATGGCTTCAGAAAACGACAAATCAATAGACCATTTGAAATTCTGAGCTTAAAGCTGAACTAGCACCTTAAAAAATCACAATCGAATATTGTGATCTAGCTGTGCATCTTTCTTACGCGACCTATTTGCACTGTTAGTTGCGAGCAATCTTTCTCATAACAACGTTATAAAGAACTATTTTCTATCAGCAATTAAGCAGAAAAGGCTCATAGACCTAACGGTCCTCTAGTTAGCGAAGTAATATTCCTATGGACTGAGATGTGATAGTGTTTTAGCGATAATTTTGTAGCAAGTAAAACACGAACAGTGTTTGTGAATTTCGTACAAGAGTGTTGTAACCACACAAATGCCTGCACTCACAGTAGCGCCCTAAAGCTAGATCATTACCGGTTATTACTTGTAAAGAATTTTTGAAGGGCTATTCGCACTTATGAAGGCTTGAGGATTTACTGCAAGAGGGTTGCGAAAATCTTATGACAGGCACGGGCGGCAAAGTAGTTGCTACTCCAGTTGAGGTAGTCCGGGAGAATGGTATTCTACGATAATTTGGATCAGGTAAAAGTTGACAAAAGCCAAACTCTTGCATGATACCCTGTTATAAATTGTTTACAAACTGTTTTTGTAAGCAAAACCCAAAACGGACCACCCACGCAAAAGATCAAGTAGACACCACCCGGTGTAAATATGAAATGAACATGAAACATCGCAATTATGCAGATGGAGTAGTAGGTAATTTGTGCTTTAACGGGAAATGGTTGCCAACTGTAGCTATTTAATCCAAATAACCTTCCGGTCAAAAGGCATAAAATTCAAGTGGACACCTTGTCCCTACAGATGGACGGCCAGCGCAAGTTACAGAGAAACGTCGCTGTTTCATTTGGGCGGATACAGCCATTCGCAGGGGCAACAAGTAACTATGGAGATAAATAAAATTATATGTCCAGATACGTTGTTAAATAAAAGCATACATCTTTTGGCACTACCGTCGGCCGGTGGCCGAGTGGTCTGCATGTTTGGTTTGCAACCATAAGGTCTCTGGTTCGGATCCGCGTAGGGGTAAGCGTCCTCGCGGTATACACAGCTCGCGCGCGACTGGTGGTGGTCGCGCGGCAGCGAAGCGCCGTTACGGCGTACAGCTGACACATTTATTAAAATCGCAATTTTACACAGCGCGAAGGACCGATTAAGAGCCCTAAGTGACCGCTTTTGTTTGTCACCTTCCAAGCCAAATGGACGCATTTGGGACGAATTTCGGTCAGTCAAAAATATCCGCAGTTTATCCTAACGCCTTTAGTATTGCACGCCTGCAGTGATGGTTGCAGAATTCATTACCGTCCCACTTTGTTAAATCTTTCAGCTCTCTCTTAAAGCTGGTCGACTACCTGTCGATTGGAAGACGGGTGTAGTTATGCCGAAATACAAAGGTGGAAACCGCCAGGACCCTGCGAACTATCGGCCAATTTGCTTGACGTCGGTCGCCTGCAAGATCATGGAAAAGCTCATTAAGTCTGCTCTCCACCGACACTGCGAAGATCTGAACTTCCCTTCAGTCACCCAGCATGGCTTCTGAAAGGGGCACTCCTGCATCACTAACCTGTTGGTCGCTAGAGAGAAGTGGGCTAAATCAGTGGACGCTGGAAAACGTTTAGATGTGGTCTTCATCGACTTCAGCAAAGCTTTTGACAGTGTCCCACATCAGAAACTACTCTCTAAGCTCTGCGGAATTGGCGTGACAGGGAACCTCCTACTATGGATCAGTGACTTCTTGCAAGGCCGGAACATGCAAGTCAGAGTAAACGATACCCTTTCATTCCCCGTGCCTATGTATAGTGGCGTACCACAAGGCTCCGCTCTCGGACCGGAATTGCTTAAGATATATATCAATGATCTACCAAGTATGCTACAAATAGACTGTCTGATCTATGCAGACGATCTCAAGCTATGGTCGGAAGTGTCCAGCCTCAAAGACGCCGACCAATTATAGGAAACGTTTGATCTGCTACACTCTTGGTCTAACAAGTGGGGTATGCCGGTCAACAAAGATAAATGCTCAGTCCTTTCTATAGGTGCTGCTGAACCACTGGGCATCTATCACATTGGCGGGCACCTACTCAAGATTGCCACACAGGAAAAGGACCTGGGGACAATAATCTCCTCTGATCTCAAAACGACCCTTGACACGTTAAAGAAAACTGCTGCGGCGAACAAGAGGTGGGGTGACATAAGGAGATCATTCTCTAAAATGACGCCGCAGATATTTAGACTTCTCTTCACCTCCCATTTCCGTCCCATTCTTGAATTCGGACATCCGGCCATAGCCCCTTTATCTAAACATGAAAGTGACAAGATAGAAAAAATTCAGCGACGAGCCTCGAAATTTGTCCTTGGGTTACGCAACCTCCCGTACCCCACCCGACTACAGAGGATGAACCTTTTTCCCTTAGACTACCGCCGACGTCGTGGAGACCTCATCTATACCAGGCGCATCCTACGAGGAGAACTGGGAAACGAGCTAAGGCAGTTCTTTCAGCTAAGACTTGGCAGCTCCACTAGAGGTCACAGCTGGAAGCTTTTTAAACCGAGGAGGCTCAAAGTCCGCTCAGATGTTGCTCACACTACTCGAGTAACTAATGATTGGAACCGACTGCCGGACCCGATTGTCAATGCGCAATCAGAAGCGAGTTTCAAACGTTTGCTAGACATCTTCCTACTGAGTACTCCAGGATCCTGCAGGGCTGATATTACATCCTGAGCCATGACAGCCAACTCACCTGCAATCCTTGGAAGATCGGGAAGCGAAGGAGCTGACACGGGACCCCCTTCTGCTCTCTACCACTCAATGAATGAACTCAACGAATCGATTTCCGCTTAATGTTGACGGTATTTGTAACCAGAAAGTGTTCACAACCTATGATTCGTGCGCTAGAGAAACTTTCTTAACAACAAGCAGTCGTCCCAAATATGACCAACTGGGAGGTCCAGGTACACAAGAAGTAGGCCCTCAAGGGTGTCCAACGGTCACTTCAACAGGCACTTGTCACTAGTGTCTTGCGGGTAGAGATAATAAATAGAGCTATAAAAAGCAGTTACTAACTTTTAGTACGCAAACAGAACATGCACTCAATAACATTAACTAGACGAATCGCTTACAAATAATAATAGGGCACAGAACCGAACACCTACTCCGAGGACTTACGCAATGAGCGCGCAAAAACCCAATAGTGATTTATAAAGCCGCCCCTACTATTAAATCATTTGTGATTTGCATAAACAGATACCAAGGTCGATTTAAGTATATTTTCAGTTCAGCAGAGTTGCATTGTTAACTTCAAATATTAGTTAAAGGCTGTGCTATATTAACAAAAGGGGGCAATTTTAATCATTTATAAGGTTATAATTTTAGGTTGTTTGAAGTTGGGTTGTACATAGCGGCAAGGAGTCACCTTGTCACCTACATCACTTCCCGATCATTGTAGGGGCACCTTGATTAGTTGAGAAACGGAATTACACGGGGGCTTGGCAATTGCACTGAAAACGGCAACGACCCGGAAAAGTACTCAGATGGAATTCCAGCAGTTGTTTGAAACTTTTCTGTGCGTGCGCATGGACGATAAACCAGGGTTGGATTTCCAGTCGTTTGTCGCAAGAGTGTACGGACCATTTATATTTTTATTTGATGCCTGTGCACCCATTCTAGCTGTGAACACGAGCAACGCCCTCAGAACTCCGCCAAAAATCCCTTGGAGCTCTGCTCCAGCTCTCCTCTTAGGACACGTCTAGTGAAAATCAGATCTTTACGGCAGCGACTATAAGCGATGAAGAACATGTTTATCCACTAAGGCCTAAAGGGCTAAGGGAGATATTGCAACTCCAGGACACCATCGATCCAGATCGATGTACCTTCACAATTAGGCTGCATACAATCTTCGTGAGAGGATAGACGGAATGCAATACCGACTTTCGATTCGGCCACTACGTGGAAGACCACCAGTAGTTTGAGGATCTCTAATGTCAATCCGAAGAAGCCCTTCGTATAGCCTGGAACTTCTTGCTGGAAGATGCGACCCTCTTCAAGGTGTCTTGATTTGACCTTAGGTCAGGAGACAGAATTATGCAAAGTTACCCCTCTTTGCAAGCATTTTTGAGTATTTTTGACTCGTAGGATAGGCCCTAAGCGGTACAGAAACACCAAGTTTGAAAAAAGAGAATTGGTTACGCTTTATTGGCATGTGTTACTTGGCTGACTTGTGGTGTGGTAGGTCCTGCGACAATTGTAGTATATCGGCATCATGCAGACTAAATACACAGCCAAGGTTATCCACATATAGTAAACATTCTATCTGACGCGCAGTGGATGTGCCATAGATGAAGGTCTTGAAGAGTACAGGCCCAAGGACTGACTATTGTGGAATAACGATGGTCATAATCGCTGGGGCGGTACGCAAATCATGTCCTTCGTCTGCGTAGTATGACCATGCAAGAAACCGGAGATCGAAGATAGTAGGTTTTCAGATACACAAAAGCATCAGAGTTTACAATGGGGCCGTTGTCGCAAGACCTTGGCAAACGCGTTGCTGAAGTCAAGAACAACAGCAGCAAGGCGTTTAATAGCCACCAATATGTTCGCTTACTTCCCCTTGGTAACTTGCAAGTTTGAGCTACACGACCGCGCAGTCTAAATTGCTTGCTGGGCGTTATAGATAACGTCCGGAGCTCCCGGTATAGCTAAATAGCCTGTTTGCGAATACGCTTTACAACTTTGCATGTTTAACTGATATATCGAAAGCTCGCGCCTTAACGACGATATCAACCTTGGTAAACCGGTTTGATCAGTCGCACATTCCAGGCAACCAGGAGGCGTCCAGCTGCTAATAAACGGCGTACGACTCAGCAGGTAGCTCTAGCAATGTGGTCAGCCAGATCTTTGGGGAACACTGGGTGCAACCCATAAGTGCCTGGGGAAGAAGCCGGGTCATGCTTAAGAAGAAGCTTTATCATCATCGGCACAGGTATCTACAGGCCACAGAGGAGATGAGAATGTGGGTACCACAGCATCTGAGAGAGGTGTCTCGTTCGAGCAACCCGGCAAATACTGCCTGGCCAGGAGATTAACTTCCGCTGAGTCTTGATAAAGTTAAATTGCCCTGTAGAACACAGGGCGGGAATAACCTAACTAGGTTTGGTACTTTTCTTCATGTAGGAGATGAGCACTTTAGGTGCTGCGCTGGAACGTACAACCAAAGAGGATTTGTACATTTCCAGTTTCTTGCGCTTTTGTTTAACAGGAAGATACATGAGTGCCTTGTAGCTCGAGGATTCGCCCTCCGATTGGGTAACTTTGTACCGATCCTAGGACTTCCGTGTCTTGTCTATCAGGGGCCACAATGCATGATGAATCCAGAGTGGACCTCTGGTAAAGTATTTGCTTTTGTGACTGGAACGAAAACCTAAATTGGTGACCTAATTTTGTTAGCGAGTTCCACTCAGTATCCGGGTTTAGGCCATCCGAACTGCTTAAATGGGTAGCGCTGGCAGCAGTCTTCAGACGGTGACTAGCTGCGCATTAAACCTCCCGACAGCCACCGCCTTACTCATGGAGCGTGCGGCGCCCACCCAACTGGATTACAAGAGTACAATGGTCAATGGACAATGGACAATGGTTTATTACGGGTAAAAAAGCATCGCTTAACAAGTCCCGTGGGATGGAAATTATTGCGAAAATAAATTGCATAATAAAGTGAAAAGCGTTGTGGTGGACTCACCATAGACTTATGTGAAATAGCGGAGATGTTCGCGTATTAAACATAAAAATCCATAAATCCAATGGTTGAGCGTTTGGCAAGAAACCGTTTGATTGCGTTTTGTAGCCCCTGGCTAACAAGTCATAAAAGGAAATGTAAGTGAGACAACGCATCGTCCACACGTTTTTTAAATATCGCCAGATTGGGAGCAGAGACGACATAATTAGGGAGGGCATTCCAAGGCTCACACACGCGGAGAGAAAAGAAATTTCTACGGCATTCAAGCCGGCTATAATGAATTGTCAGTTTCAGAGGGTGACCTCTTAGTTTAGTGTTGTGGTTCAATTCCAGCAGCGGACGGCAAATGTGATTTGGGTTCTTCAGAATCTGGTAAACCATTATGAGATCCCCCCGCAAAAGCCGATATCGACTGCTGTACATTCTTAGAGATTTCAGTCTAAGCTGATAGGGCAGATGAAAGAGGCCCCTGACGTTCTTGGTTGCCCGTCGTTGAGGAGTCTCGAGAGCAATGAGATCCTGTTTCTGCCACGGCTGCCACGCCTGAATAGCATATTCCACGTGAGGTCGCACGTAGGCGTTAAGCATTTGGGGAAATATTGATGGTTCCAATCGACCGAAGGCTCTGCGAAGAAGGCCGAAGTGTTGATTTCCGGTTCTCGTCGCCTTCTCTGCTTGTTTTGAACACCCGAGAGCTTCCTGTACCAATACACCCAGGTCCCGCTCATGAGAAACATTTGCCAAGGTGTGGTCTCCAATCTTGTAGGCGCTCACCGGCTGGTGACGCAGATGCATCACTTTGCACTTAGCCATGTTCAATTGAAGCTTGTTACTCTTTGACCATTCGTAAATGCAATCTAGGTCATGTTGGAGCAGATCCTGATCTGCCTTGTTACTAATCGCCCGCCATATCTTGACGTCATCGGCGAAAAGCAGGAAGTTTGAGGAGATGACTCTTGCCAGGTCGTTGATAAAACCAAGGAATAAGCGCGGTCCCAGCACTGAGCCTTGCGGGACACCACATTCCACCTCAATTGGGTTAGAAAGTGATCCCCTAACACGTACTTGGAGCTTTCGTTGGTAAAGGAAGTTGCCAATCCAACCAAGTACAGGATCTCCGATTCCGTAACTTTGTAGTTTTTGAAGTAGGATGCGGTGATCGAGGCGGTCGAAAGCTTTGGAAAAGTCCAGATAGATGACGTCGACTCCGACCCCATCATCGGCCACTTCCGTCCAACTACCTCGAGCAATAAGTAGGTTGGTGGTGCATGACGGGTGTTGACGGAAGCCATGCTGTTCCACAACCAAGATGTTGCATTTTTCCAGATAGTCCATCAAAGCCTCAGCGATGACTGCTTCCATCACCTTCGCGAGGACAGGGAGGAGAGTCACTGGACGATAGTTTGCAGGATCGGAACGGCTACCGCCTTTAAAAATAGGGGTTATAATGCCACACTTCCACATAGTGGGGACTCGTTGTTCATCAAAGCACCTTTGAAAGAACTGTGACAGTGGTTCAGCTAGCTTATTAGCCACAGCCTTCAGTGCCTTTGGGCGGATGTTGTCTGCTCCAGGAGAACTATGTTCGCGCAGTGAGAGTAACTTCCTTAGCACAACTGATGGGTTGAAAATAACATTTGTAAACAAAGGTGTCGGTAATGAGCTCGATATTATGGGACAGGTAGATGTTGCGAGTTCAAAAATTGGGGCGTATTACAGCCGCAGGGCATTAGCTGCTTCTTCGGCGCTTTGTACTCTACCGCCTGTCGTGAATAGTGGGGGTATTCCATGCTTCACTTTACGAAGCTTATTGACATGCTTATACAGCAGTTTGTTGTTTGCCATGAACTTTTTGGCTAGGCACTGTTGATAAGTTATTTTGTCCTCACGGACAAGTGCGGTGCAATGGTTTCGATGGGCCAGGAAATTTCCCCAAGTCTCTGAGTCGGGGTTAATCTTGTAGGCACGCCATGCTGCATCCCTTATCGCCAGGCATTTTCGAGTCCTACTCCTTATAATTGAAGGCATTTTCGCGGGACGACGGGGTTTGGTCTCTGATGCTTGGTTGACGATGTCGCTGAGCTTATTAACGAACTCTGCCCAAACGTTGTCAAGGGGACTTTTGTTTGAGAATTCCCAAGCAGCTGCGTCGGCGAGTTCTTTCAATACGTGGTAGCGTGTGATTGTATGAGTTAGTTCTGAGTGTTCAGATGGATACTCTGCATAACACACATAGTCAAAAGTTATTACTACGTGGTCACTGAGACCTAATGGACTATCCATCAATAACTTGTCAATCATGAGCTCTTCATTCGTGAGCACAAGGTCCAATATGGACGGTTTGTTTGCTGTCCTGAATCTAGTGGGCGTGGTGACGTGATTGTACAAAGGAATATTAGCGATCAGTTCCTGCAAGTCTGCTTTGAACTGCTCACTGGGCGATGCCGAAACCTCCAGATTGTGTAGATTGAAGTCCCCGGAGATGAGAATGTGGCTGTACTTAGTGCGTGTTACTCTGTTTAGGCCACGGATCAAGCAGGAATCCATTTCCAGAGTGGACGTTGGGGGGCGGTAAACGATAGCTATGAGACATGTATCGTTGTGTCTCAGTCGCAGACGGCACCAGAGTGAGTCGGTAACGTGTGTTTCCAGGTCCTCAACTATTGTACATTGTAGATCGCTGCGGTAGTAGAGTAGGACCCCACCTCCTCTGCTGGGGCGGTCGTTCCGGATGATTGACATTCCGGCTATCTCAACCTCAGCATCAGTCACCTCTTGATGCAACCAAGTTTCGGTACTAGAAATTAGGTCCCAAGCATTCGCAACCTGACGCAGTCGAAGTTCGTTAATTTTACTGAGGAGCCCTTGGGCGTTGGTGTACATACATGAAGTTTCTCAGATTTAATCAATGTTTCAGAAGTTGTACAACTCATACGTGAAGTTTCGCCGACCAGTGAGTGGCCGGCGACTGGATGGGTGGATGAAGCAAATGAGTTTACGCCGACCATTAAAGGGTCGGCGACTAATCGTTTTTTGGATGGGTTGCGTACTCTAGAGAAGTATTTGATATATAAGCCGGTATCAGGTGCTCTGAATCCCGGTGTTTGCTCGTGCTCTGCTCTGCCCCTCCGGATAGTATGGCTACTCTTGAAACCGTCCCCGAGTCGGGTCCTGCAGCTGGCGTTTTCACTAGGAGTTGTGCCTCTACTGAATTGTCATTAAAAGGTTTTGGTGTTCTTGCTGCTTTCAGACGAATTTCCGTTGGCAATCTGCAACGGAATTTGATCCAGTTCGCTAGTAGGGTTTGTGCCATTTGTTCCGACTGTAACACAAGTTGTAAGAGCCTGGGACCGCATCCTTCATAGTTTGGTGATATGAGGATCCTTGTCAA
Source organism: Dicrocoelium dendriticum (assembly GCA_944474145.2). NCBI lineage: Eukaryota > Metazoa > Platyhelminthes > Trematoda > Plagiorchiida > Dicrocoeliidae > Dicrocoelium > Dicrocoelium dendriticum. The sequence continues at coordinate 151,974,958 of OX104064.1, read as the reverse complement.
CGAGGTGACCACCACATTTTCGAGAGAAAGAACCTCCCGGATGTAGCGCCATTGCCGAGGGGTTAAAGAACGAGCAGGTCCGCAACATCCTACTATAACGGACAGAACACAAGCTCAAGGACATGGGACGCCTGGCCAGCAAGGGTTCTGATAGGCCTGCTGATTTGCCGGACTAATCTGCAGTGAAGAACGGCTCAGTTGTGAGCAAGAAAGGAAACTGAAGGGAGGTCAAAAGGACGCAGGTCCCATTCCTTATCAGTGGCATTGAATTCCCTCATGATTAGGCACTCCTTGCATATTTTATCCCTGACTGATTCTATGAGACCAGCTTCAGCTTGTGTCAGCCTGGAGATTCCCCGGTTTGCCTGTGTAAAAGTCTAACAAATCCTATTTGTATGCGCCTCTAGGCGCCCGGCGTGATTTGTTGAACTTATTGCTGAGTTCCAAAGCTTGACTTGTTCATCGCCAAGTTTGCTTGGCGCTCGTTTCGGTTACAACTCGCGACTGCCCTGTTTGCTGTGCATCCTCTGATCCTCTAGTTAGAGCGTTAAAAACGTCGCTTTTTGTAGCTAGTTAACAGCGAATATTTTACTGTGCCAATAAAATTTTCCTTGCAACCCGATCTGCCTTTTGCAATCGCTTTCCGGGCTTCCGCTAAAACTTACTCGTTAAAAGCTCCTAACGGGTGCCTGCAGGTGACACTAATCGTGCATCTTGCATCCATTATAAGTACGATACCAGTGGGCTGCAGAGCCTTCATCCTAACTACAGTGAGCTTTAACTAACTGAGCTTTGAGGCCCGCCTTCCAATAGAGCATCACGCTGACATCCCACCGCATTCCACGTCGACCAAGCTTGGTGAGTTGATACCCGGAAATAAGCATTTCTGCGTCCAGGATGTCTGATGGTAATTATCCCACGGCGGTTAACAAAGCCTAGCTGTTCTCAGAGGTAACGATTTGTATCCCGATTTAAGTAAGTTACTTAAATCGTCCAAGCCCCCGCCAGTAGTGAAGCTGCTCAAGCTGTTCCTCAGCTTCTCCACTAAGCTTGCCGAAGCCAAAAGCTCGGTTTACTTCTTTAATCATTGCGTTGAGTAGAATAAATAGTATTTTAGAGGTTGGAAGCAATTGCGCCGTGAACGCGGTCATCTAAATGGCAAGGCGCTTAAACGGCAGGCGTTAAACCAAAGTGAATCAGTTCAGTCCAAGAAGGTTGAGTACCAAAGAAATCTAGCACGGCGCCACGCGATAACGGAGGAGTTAGCTGTAGGCGAAAAGAAGTTGTTCTTGGAGTACGTTGACGTTATTGCCAGTAACCAGCTGTAGCGGAGGCGTTCTATTCTAGCCCCGTCGCTGAGCCTGCTTAAGCCGCAAGCCACGTTTTCGGGCAGGCCAGTGAGGGATGTGCACGGCAGTTTTAGTCTGAAAATGGATAAAATTTTAACTGAAGTTCTGCCGCTTGGCCTAAAGTTTTGCGCTACTAGACTATTGGGAGAACAGCTATTGGACATTTATTTATTGTAAACGAGCTTGATAGCTATTCTTTACTCATTCTATTGTTATTTCTTGACTGTCGTTTAAACGCTCTACTGGGTTAGCCCGAGTGGTACACGCACGTCACTGTTAATGGACGCTCATCGTCATGTCCTTTCCATCTGCGCCATTTGAAAGAACATATTCCATTGGTTTTTCTCATCACTGTTCTACTTAATTATGTTAAAGGAATACTTAGTTGTCATACCATTATTGTACTCGTTTTCAACTTTTGGGTCTGCATTCCTTATTCTCGTTTGTTTCGTGACCTTTGTTTAAACGTTTCATTTCGTCATGCTGATTGGCCGGTGCCCGTCAACGGAATTGGAAGTGCGCTTTACGCTTGGATTCCAAGGATGCTATTTTTAAGGACATATGCGATTCGCTCTTGAGTACACGGTTGCTTAATCGCCGTTGCATTTGAGGTTTTCCTTTTGTTGGTTGGCTCAGGTGTACTTTAGTAACTTCCCTTCAGTTTGCCCTCAAATCTATATAAATAACTGTGATTTCATGTATACAAGTCTCCTTCTGGCTCGTCTTTGGACTTCTTCTTGCGGTCGTAGGGTGAACGAGTCAGCGGCGACACAACAGATTGTCTGGCGACGGAGGTTCCGGTAATCATGTCGATTTCGCTCAAGCAAATGCAGAGGCTTCTTCATCATCTACAACTGCAGTATTAAAATCTCAACGACAGTTGATCGAGCTGTTATCTCAGAAGCTGTACATCCAAAGCGATTTCCGACTACAACTGCACGGCCATCTGTGGGCGCCCCTGCGGCTTCAATTACAGAATTTTTTCGATGGATTGAACGGATTGTCATTTGCATCCTGGTTCTTAAAGTATGAAGATATTGTTCGAATGGTACTTGCGGACCAAGGCGATGTCGGGAAAGTTCGTTCGTGGTTGAGGAACCTCGGCGCAGTCGAGCATGAAGGTTACACAAATTTCGTGTTGCCGAAGAATGCAAGAGACTTCAGCTTCGATGAGACGGTGAAAACGCTGACGCAGATATTCGGTGAGCAGGCCTCTCTGTTCAGTGTTCGCTACAATTGTTTGAAGTTAGTCAAACGCGATGCCGTTGATTTTGTCACACATGCCGGGATCGTAAATCGCGAATGTGAACGATTCAAACTGGGTCTGATGACACCTGATCAATTCAAGAGTCTTATTTTCGTGTGCAGTCTCCAGTCCCACGCAGATGCCGATATTCGAACAAGTATTCTCCACAAGCTCGAACAAGAACCACAGTTGACGCTGCAAGAGATTACAGCCGAATGCCAGCGACTGATTAACTTGAAGCACGACACAAAAATGATTGAAACTGCTGACCACAGGACATTACCCCAGATTTGTCGCACAGCTATCCGTGGTAAAGTGATGAACCAGAATCGGTCAACTCAGAAGCTCCCGACCGCATGCTGGAATTGTGGCGATTGGCATTTTGTGAGAGACTGTATCTACGAAGGGCATCAATGTCACAAGTGCACGCGGCTTGATCATGAGGAAACCCACTGTCGAGTTGCGCACAACTTTAGACGTTCAATTCCCTCGAGGTTGCACACAAATATCAACTTCAGAAGGGCGAAATTTCATGGACCGGCCCCAAAGGTAGTTCTCGCTGCATTTCGCACGGAATTCGCAGGCAAGCGAAACTACTTAACAGTAAAAGTCAATGGTATTCCAGTCACCTTGCAACTAGATACGGCGTCCGACATCACAATCATTTCGCGATCCACTTGGAGGAAGCTTGGAAGACCGGCATTCAAGCGCACAACTCTAACGGCTCAGAATGCATCCGAAGAACCTCTGAGATTGGATGGGGAGATTGAATGTGAGGTCAACTTCAAGGAACTACAACTCCGCGGCACAATCTACCTAGTCTCGGGCACCGACGTCAATCTTCTCGGAATCGACTGGATTGAAAAGTTGAACTTGTTCTATGTACCACTGAATCGTGTCTGTGCTGAAAGGAATGTCACGGTGCACCAGGCAGCCATACCGACTCCTCCGGGTCAGAGAAGCTTTGGACAGCTTCATACGAAGTATGCGTGTGTATTCTAGTCGGAACTTGGACACTGTAAGAAGATGCAGGTAAAACTTACTCTGCTTCCAGATGCCAGACCTGTGTTTCGACCCAGACGTCCTGTCCATTATGCTTCCCAAGCACTTGTTGAACAGGAACTTGATCGATTGCAGCAGGCCGGAGTGATCGAGCGAGTCAATTTTTCACCGTGGGCTGCGCCTATTGTTGTGATCAGGAAACCGAACGGTTCTATTCGTTTGTGTGCAGATTTTTCAACGGGCCTGAATGCTGCTCTGGAACCCCAGCAGTATCCGCTTCCACTCCATGAGGACGTGTTTGCAAAACGGAACGGTGGCAAGTATTTTGCTACTCTTAATCTTGCAGACGCCTATTTGCAGTTAGAAGTTGAACCCGAAAGCAGAAAGCTGCTAACAATCAACACGCATCGCGGTCTCTACCAGTACAACCGTTTGCCATTTGGAGTCAAAACGGCACCGGCAATCTTTCAACAAGTCATGGATGCCATGCTGACGGATGTAACCGGAGCGGCCGTCAACCTGGATGACATCATAATAACGGGATCTACGCAAGATGAGCTATTTCAACGATTGGACGACGTGCTACAAAGAATCAAAGATTACGGTTTCCGAATACGAGCGGACAAGTGCAAATTTTTCCTGAAGTCAAGTAAGTTCCTGGGTTTCGTAATTAACGAGAACGGCCGATGACCCGATCCCGAAAATATAGAGGTGATAGACCGGTTACCGGCGCCATCAGATGTCACAACTTTACGGTCATTCCTTGGGATGGTGAGTCACTACAGTGAATTTCTTCCATGCATGCATCGCTTGCGGCATCCTCTAAACCATCTGCTGATGAAAGACGTCGAATGGAAGTGGTCTGCACAGTGTCAACAGTCGTTCGAGAAACTGAAATCTCTGCTGAAGTCGGACTTACTGCTTACGCGTTATAACCCGAAGCTGGAGATTATTGTTGCCACGGATGCTTCAAGCTATGGAATTGGTGCTGTCATTTCACATCGTTTTCCAGATGGATCCGAAAAGGCTATAGCACATGTTGCACGGGCGCTGACGGCATCCGAAATGAATTATAGACAGATTGAGAAAGAGGCGTCGGCTATCATCTTTGCAGTACAGAAATTCCATAAGATGGCATATGGTCGACGGTTCACGTTGGTGACTGATCACAAACCGCTTCTGGCAATTTTTGGATCCAAAAAGGGGATTCCAGCATGTGCGGCCAGCCGACTTCAATGATGGGCAACTCTGCTCTTGGGTTATGATTTCAGCATGCGATACTTGTCTACGGATTCTATAGGGCAAGCGTACGCCCTTTCCAGATTAATCGATACCGGTAAGCGTGAGTCAGAAGACGCAGTCATTGCCTCCTTCGCAGCCGAAAAGGATGTAACCTACATGGTACATGACGCCGTGAGTAATTTACCGGTCACTGGCACAAGGGTGAAGCAAGCCACTGAACAGGATGCATTGCTGCAAGAGGTATTAACCTACACAAGACGGGGCTGGCCAAAGAAGTGCCCGAAAGAAGCATTGACACAGTTTTTCACACTACGCAACTCTTTGCCTGAAGTTGATTCCTGCCTGTTTTTTGCAGATCGCATTGCCATTCCAGAAATACTCAGGTCACGCGTGTTACGACGATTGCACAAGAGCCATCTAGGAATCGCTCGCATGAAGACGCTTGCGCGCCGCTACGTTTTTTAGCCCATGATGGATAGTCAAATTGAAGATTTTGGCCGATCGTGCTCTAGATGCATCAGTGCCTCCAAGTTACCGGTACGTTCTACATTACAAGCTTGGCCAAACCCTGAATCTCCCTGGTCGCGCATACACGTAGATTTCGCAGGACCAGTCGAAGGAGTGCATTTCCTCGTTATTATTGATGCCTACAGTAAATGGCCGGAGGTAATCACTATGCAAAACACGTCGGCCAACAGCACAAGTTTTGCGATGAGACATGTCTTCAGTCAGCACGGATTGCCAGTAACAGTCGTGCCAGATAACGCGGCACAGTTTACGTCCTATCAACTCGCTGCATTTTGTGCACAGATTGGGATCGAGCATGTGAGGACGGCCCCGTATCATCCGCAGCCTAATGGCCAAGGGGAAAGATTTGTGGATACCCTGAAACGAGCATTGTGGAAGTCAAAAGAGGAGGGATCGTTGAACGAAAGATTGGAACGTTTCCTGTTGAACTATAGAGTTACCCCGAATCCTAATGCACCAGATGGAAAATCACCAGCTGAAGCACTTATGGGTCGAAGGTTGAGAACCACACTAGATTTGCTGACCCCCAAGCGCCCGTCTCTACAACTACGGAATTCAGTGATGGAGCGTCAGTACAACAGGCGGTATGGTGCAAGAAAAAGGATTTTCAAAGTGGGCAATCTTGTGCTTGCAGCTGCGAATCAAGGACGGCAGATCGCATGGATACCAGGACGAGTCCTGCGGTGCCGAGGCAACGTGATGTATGATGTTCAAGTGGGTACACAGGTGTGGAGACGCCACCTAAATCAGTTGAGACCACGTTATACACATGGTGTCGCCGTTCCGAAAGCCAACGGACTTGACGTCAATGAATTGCTTTACACCGACAAGTCTAGTACTCCTGCAGGTGGTGACGTTAGTCCAGTGGAATGCATGGAAAATGGAGCTCGCCACAGGCCAAAGAGAACAAGAATATTCACGCAGCCCCTCCAAGTGGATCCGCGTAGGAAGACCCATGTGAACACCAGGTAACCCGTTATTTTTAAAGAGAGGGAGGTATTAGGAGAACAGCTATTAGACATTCATTTATTGTGACCGAGCTTGATAGCTAATCTTTACTCTTCCTATTTTCTGTTTCTTGACTGTTGTTTAAACGCTCTACTGGGTTCGCCCGATTGGTACATCCGCGTCATTGTTAATGGACGTTCCTCGTCATGACTTTCTCAGCAGTTCTGTTTGCAAGAACATCTCCTATTGGTTTTCTTCTTTTCATTACTGTTGTACTTGGTTTTGTTAAAGGAATATTTAGTGTCACACAATTATGGTACTAGTTTTCAACTTTTGGGTCTGCATTCCTTATTCGCGTTTGTTTCGTGACTTTTGTTTAAACGATTCATTTCGTCATTCTGATTGGCCAGTGCCCGTCACTGTAAATGGTCATTCGCTTTACGCTTGGAGTCCAGTGATGCTATTTTTAGGGACTTACGCGATTCGCTCTTACATACACGGTTGCTTATTCGCCGTTGCATTTTACGTTTTTCCTTCAGTTGGTTGGCTCAGGTGTACTTTAGTAGCTTCCCTTCATTTTGCCTTCAAACTATATAAGCAACTGTGATTTTATGTATACAAGTCTCCTTCTGGCTCGTCTTTGGACTTCTGCTTGCGGTCGTGGGGTGAAGGCATCAGCGGCGACACAACAGATTGTCTGGCGACGGAGGTTCCGGTAATCATGTCGATCTCGTTCGAGCAGATGCAGATGCTTCTTCAACAGCAATAACTCCAGTTTGAAAAATCTCAACGACAGTTGATCGAGTTACTATCTCAGAAGCTGAACATCCAAAGCGAATCCTCTACAACAACCGCACGGCCATCGGTGGACGCCCTTGCCGCTTCAATCACAGAATTTGCTTTCGATGGATTGAACGGACTGACATTTGAATCCTGGTTCTTAAAGTATGAAGATATTGTTCGAGTGGAACTTGCAGACCAAGACGATGCCTGGAAAGTTCGTTTGCTGTTGAGGAAACTTGGCGCAGTTGACCATGAACGTTATACAAATTTCGTGTTGCTGAAGAATGCAAGAGACTTCAGCTTCGATGAGACGGTGAAAACGCTGAGGCAGATATTCGGTGAGCAGGCCTCTCTGTTCAGTGTTCGCTACAATTGTTTGAAGTTAGTCAAACGCGATGCCGTTGATTTTGTCACACATGCCGGGATCGTAAATCGCGAATGTAAACGATTCAAACTGGGTCTGATGACACCCGATCAATTCAAGAGTCTTATTTTCGTGTGCAGTCTCCAGTCCCACGCAGATGCCGATATTCGAACAAGTATTCTCCACAAGCTCGAACAAGAACCACAGTTGACGCTGCAAGAGATTACAGCCGAATGCCAGCGACTGATTAACTTGAAGCACGACACAAAAATGATTGAAACTGCTGGCCACAGGACATTACCCCATGTTTGCCGCACAGCTATCCGTGGTAAAGTGATGAACCGGAATCGGTCAACTCAGAAGCTCCCGACCGCATGCTGGAATTGTGGCGCTTGGCGTTTTGTGAGAAATTTTGTCAACAGAGGGCATCAATGTCACAAGTGCAAGCGGCTTGATCATGAGGAAACCCACTGTCGAGTTGTGCACAAGTGCAGACGTTCATTTTCTCGAGACGGCGCACAAACATCAACTTCAGAAGGGCGAAATTTCATGGACCGGCCCCAAAGGTAGTTCTCGCTGCGTTTTGCATGGAAATCGCAGGCAAGAGAAAGCATGTAACAGTAAAAGTCAATGATATTCCAGTCACCTTGCAACTAGGTACGACGTCCGACATTACAATCACTTCGCGATCCACTTGGAGGAAGCTTTGGAGACCTTCCTTCAAGCGCACAACTCTGACAGCTCAGAATGCATCCGGGGAACCGCTGAGATTGGATAGAGAGATTGAATGTGAGGTCAGTTTCAAGAAACTACAAAACCGCGGCACAATCTACCTAGTCTCGTGCACCGACGTCAATCTTCTCGGAATCGACTGGATTGAAAAGTTGAACTTGTTCTATGTACCACTGAATCGTGTCTGTGTTGAAAGGCATGACACGATGCACCAGGCAGCCATACCGAATCCTCCGGGTCAGAGAAGCTTTGGACAGCTTTAAACGAAGTATGCGTGTGTATTCCAGTCGGAACTTGGACACTGTAAGAAGATGCAGGCAAAACTTACTCTACTTCCAGACCGGGGTATCGCCCAATGCGTCCTATCCCTTATGCTTTCCAAGCACTTGTTGAACAGGAGCTTGATCAATTGCAGCAGGCTGGAGTGATCGAGCGAGTCAATTTCTCACCGTGGGCTGCGACTATTGTTATGATCAGGAAACCGGACGGTGCTATTCGTTTATGTGCAGGTTATCAACGGGCCTGAATGCTGTACTGGAACCCCATCAGTTTCAGCGTTCGCTACCTGAGGCTCTCTTCGCAAAGTTGAATGGAGGTAAGTAGTTTGCTAATCTTGAGCTTGCAAATGCCTATTTGCAGTTAGAAGTTTAACCAGAGAGCAGAAAGCTTCTGACAAATGACACGCATCGCGGTCACTACCAGTACAACCGTTTTGCATTTGGAGTCAAACGGCACCGGCAATCTTTCAGCAAGTCATGGACGCCATGCTGACGGGTGTAACTGAAGCAGCAGCCTACCTGGATGACATCAACATAATGGGCTCAACGCAAGATGATGTATTTCAACGATTGATTGACGTGCTGCAGAGAATCAAAGAGTACGGTTTCCGATTACGAGCGGCCAAGTGCAGATTTTTCGTAAAGTCAGTTAAGTTCCTTGACTTCGTGATTAACGAGAACGGCCGACGACCTGATCCCGAAAATACCGAGGTGGTGGACCGGTTACAGGCGCCATCGGATGTCGTAACTTTACGTTCATTCCTTGGGATGGTGAGTCACTATAGTGAATTTCTACCATGCATGCATCGTTTGCATCATCCTCTATACCACCTGCTGGTGAAAGAAGTCGAATGGAAATGGTCTGCACAATGGCGACAGCTGTTCGAGCAACTGAAATGTCTACTGAAGTCGGACTTATTGCTTACACATTATAATCCGAGGCTGGTGGTCATCGTGGCCACGGATGCTTCAAGCTATGGAATTGGTGCTGCCATTTCACATCGTCTTCCAAATGGATCCGAAAAGGCTATAGCACAGGTTGCATGAGCGCTGACGGCATCCGAGAAGAGTTATAGTCAGAAGGAAAAAGAAGCGTCGCCTATCACCGTTGCAGTGCAAAACTTCAAAACGATGGTATATAAGGGACGGTTTACGTTGGTGGCTGATTACGAATCGCTTCTGACAATCTTTGGATCCAGAAAGGGCGTTCGGGCAAATGCGGCCAGTCGTCTTCAGCGATGGGCAACTCTGCTCTTTATATATAATTTCAGCATGGGATACTTATCTACTGATTCTATAGGGCAAGCGGACGCCCTGTCCAGATTAATCGATACCCGTAAGCGTGAGACAGAAGACGCAGTCATGTCTAGTAGAATGTCCCAATGTAAAGCTGGTGGTTCCTGGGGACCTTGGGCTTTGCCATGATTCGGTCTCAGCTGGTTGATGTGCCTAATCCATCTCTCATGTCCAACCATCACCTTGTAGATAACTCTGCCTTTCCGGCCGATAACCGTTCCGCTCGACCACCCTTTCGGCCTTCGAAAATCCCGGGCGTAAACCATGTCACCAACATTGAAGTTACGGAGCTTGATCTTGCAATCTTCCTCCTGGTGACTGTTGCCGTGCTTTTCTATCCTTCTTGGTAAAAGATTATCAAACATCGTCCGGATCTTTCTTCCAAATAGTACTTCTGTGGTGGCTTTCCCATCTGGGGAGTTTGGATTCGGAGCGTTCCGATACGTGCATAGAAAAGATTGAATTGCATCCTGTGAAGCCATTCTTTGCCCTGCTTTACAGAGTGTACGTTTGAACGTATCCACAAACCTTTCCGCCTGTCCAGTTGGTTGCGGATGATATGGTGGTGAGAAAATCTACTAAATTCCCTTTTCCTTGCACCACTCGCGAAAAGAAGTCGAGGTAAATTGTGTTCCATTGTCTGTCACTAACATCTCTGGCAGGCCGAAATATCGGAACAGCTTCTCCAGCTCGTTGCTAGTGTGCTGTGCAGTCGGACTGTTTACCGGAATCACATCAGGCCACTTAGTGAATGAGTCGAACACAAGGAGATAGGATTGGCCATTGACTGCATAGTCTACGTGTATTCCTTGCCACGGTTTCTCTGCCTTAGGCCAAGGTTGCCACTGACACTTGGGAGGAGCCTTCGCTGCAAGTTGACAAGCTTCACACTGTTGGCAGAATTTTTCAATTTCCGAATCCATTTCTGGCCAGTAAACAAAGCTGCGTGCCAAGGCTTTCATGCGGCTGGTACCAGGGTGCCCCATGTGTGGAACTGCTGCAATATTTGCCTCTGCAATTTCCTTGGCACCACCACTCGACCTCCAAACATCAGACAATTGTCCACGACTGACAGGGATGCACGTCGATTGTATAATGGCCGCAATTCCATAGGTATGCCTCCATTTGGCCAACATGTTTGTACACACTGCATCGCTTTCTCCAAGATTCTGTCCCGTGATGTCTCCATACGAATGGTGTCAGCTGTTACTGGTAGTCTTCTCACATTATCAGCCAGGATTCGTTGGACTTCTGATTCGAAACTGATAGCGGCAATCACACAATCATCGTTTTCCTTTGGGTGTGAACTGATGAGACGAGACAGGGCATCCGCTTGACCGATTAGTTGCGTCGGTTTATATTGTATACTGAAGTTGTAGGCCAGTAGTATGGTCGCCCATCGTTGCAATCGGTTTGCCGTAAAATCTGGAATTCCTTTCTTTGACCCGAATATCGACAGAAGTGGCTTGTGGTCAATCAGGAGCGTGAAATATCTGCCATACAGCATCTTATGGAACCGTTTCATTGCGAAAGCAATCGCGAGCGCTTCCTTCTCTATCTGGCTATAGTTCTTTTCAGCTAGCGTTAGTGACCATGCTGCGTGCGCGATAGCCTTCTCTCCTCCATGCGGAAAAACGTGGGAAATAACTGCACCGACACCATAATTGGATGCATCCATAGCAACGACAATTTTTTAAATATGGATTGAAATGCGTCAAGGGTAGATCAGAGGTGAGAGCTGCTTTGACTGCATCAAAAGACTGCTGGCACTCCTTCGTCCATTTCCGACTCTTGTCTTTTGTCAGTAGGTGGTTCAGAAGACCACTGGTTTGGTGAGGGCTTGGTAGGCAAGCGCTGTAATGGCTAACGAGCCCAAGAAACAGGCAGAGCTCTGCAACATCTTCTGGTGGCTTCATCTTTTTGATGGCTTCAATATTGGAGGGAGCCGGGCGCCGGCCATGTTTGTCGATGATGAACCCAAGAACTTTGACACTCTAATCGGAACTCCCATTTTTCAGCACGTAATCGGAATCCAGCTTCCTGAAGACGCGAAAGCACTCTCTCTAGTGTCTGTATCAAGTCTTGCGGATCTGAGCCCATAAGCAACGCATCGTCCAGATATACCGCTGTATTTGGGATATCGCTCAGCAGAGTATCCATTATTTGTTGAAAAATGGCCAGTGCGGTTTTCACTCCGAATGGCAGCCAGTTGTACTGAAAAGTCCGAGGTGGGTATTTACTGTCAGCAATGTTCTGCACTGATTGGCAACTGGGATTTGCAAATACGCATCAGCCAGGTCAAATTTTGCGGAACCTTTCCCCCATTGAGGTTGCTGAACAAGTCTTCTGGTACCAGCAGGGGATACTGATGATCTTCCAACCCAGAATTCAAACCTGTAGAGAAATCAGCACAAATACGGGCTTTACCGTTTCCTTTCTTTACCATCACGATAAGTGCTGCCCATTCAGAATAGTAAGCTTATTCGATTATCCCTTCAGATTGTAGTCGGTTTAACTCGGCTTCTACCAACGACTAGGTTGCGTAGGGCACCGGGCGTCTTGGTCTAAAGACTGGCTTTGCGTCTGGTTTAAGGTTCAATGAGGCAGTAGCTATGTTGCAGGATCCGAGACCAGGTTGAAACAATGCATCGTGACGCCGTTTTATCTCGGCAATCTGACTTTGAAACATCGGGCTTGAAGGTGACGGTTGTGACAGCAGATTGACTTGCGGTGGCTGACATATACTGTTCACTGATTGATTAAGCAGTTTTAGTTCATCCATCCAGTCGAGCCCCAACAGATCTAACCCCGGCTGGTCTGTCACGAAACATGTCGTCTGGATTTGTTTATCGCGAAAGTTTACCTGCCAATTCAGTTCACCAAGCAATTTCAACGTACCTCCTGAAGCATTCCGTGCCGTGTGGTCCGTTTGTACGAGTGTTGGTCGCCCCGGCATGCACCAAGTGTCTCGAGATATCAGGGTGATACCAGGAGCCGTGTCAATTTTTAACTTGACTTGGTATCCCTTGATTTTCCCAATTGTGTATTTGCGCTTGCTGGCCCCGTCAACCTTGAAAGTTGCGGTGATAGATCTGGTCAAATTGGGACGCCGGAACGGTCCGGCATTGTTACGCATCTTCTTGGTCAAACTTGGACGAGTCGACAGACAACAAGACTCCTTATGCCCTTTTCTGCCGCAGCGGTTGCAAGTGTGAGTTTTGAATGGACAATCGCGGGCAAAATGCCACTCTCTACAAAACCAGCATGCAGTGGGAGGTTTAGAATGCATTGAACTCACGTGGGAAGCTTCTTTTCGGGGAGTACGGCTGACTGCACAGACAAAATTTTGATCGTTCTGGTTGGACAATTGCTGGATCATTGCGGTATCGTGTTTCAGATTCGTCATCCGTTGGCACTCACCGGTCACTTGCTGCAATGTGACATCCGGATTCTGCTCAATTTTGTTCAGTATGCGTGTTCGAATGTCGGCGTCTTTGGATGATTGTAGGCCACAAACCTATATGAGACAATTAAACTGATCACTTGTCACCTTGTGTAGTTGTGACCGCTCGCACTCTCGATTCACACGGCTGGAATGGTCGACCCCGTCTTCGTCTTATTTTTTTGTTATTGTCAGACACTTGTACCGGATGTTGAACGAAGATGTCTGTTCTCCAAAAATCTGCGACAGGACTGTAACCACTTCGTCGAAGGACAGATCGATACTCTTTTTGAGTAAGATAAACTTGGTGAACTTCTCATGTGCGGCAGCACCCAGCTTCCGCATCATTAGTCGAATCTTCTTTTCTGCTTTAAGGTTGGCAAAATCAACCCGGAACATGTCTTCATACTTGTGGAACCACGAAACAAATGTTATGCAAGCATTAGCGTCATAATGGAACTCGCTGATCTGCTGCGTCAGGGTTTCTGGTGACGGGGCACCTTCACTTGTCGCTAACCCTGGGCTTGGCTGCACTGTCATCTTCTGAGTTAACATCTCGATCAGTTTGGTTTGGGATGCTTCAAACTGCGCCTGTTGTTGCTGCAACAGCATCTGCAATTGTTCAAAGCTAATTGCCATGCCTGGGTTCGGTTGTACTTGAGTCGCCACTGTTATAACACTGTACCCGCTATCGCCTGGTTGATTCACACCTGCTGCGAAATCTGCGCCCTCACGCGTGCTCTGATTGATGTCTTGGCAACCCGACCGGAATGGAGACAGAAGACTACTCAGCAGACCAGAGTTGTATTAAGGCAAAGAACGCTGATATTTATATGTGACTATCACCATGCGGATTTGGCTCTAAGCCCACGCACCACACCAACTTGTCCACGGCATCTGTCCAATTCACCGTGTTGCTCGGGAACTCCAGTCTTCTTTCGACTACCCGGCGCATGGCAACGCACGTGATGTCTGACGCGTGATTTCCTCAGCTTCCGGGCTGGCCTTGGCAACACGCCCGGTGTCTGATCAGATTTCGGCTGGGCCATGGTAACACGGTCGTAGAGTCCTTCCCAAGCACGATTGGTGGAAAACGCGCGAGCGATGGCTCTCAGCTTTCTCGCCCAGCTGTCAGCCGGGAAGAGTTGAAATATGCCTCTAGTCGACTTGCCAGTATGTAGTTGTGGACAGTGAATTTATTCAGTGGCGAGTCACATCCGCCACGTCGCAGTGTTGTCAAACAGACCTTTGTGGCATTTAATGGGGAGAACGCTTGCCAGGCAAAAACCCACCACGGCCTGCAACACTGCCGTAACTCGTTTTGAACGTTAATGTATGACTGGCAAAGCCGTTTTACGACTGTTTTCATATTCGGTTATTCGCAGACAAATGGTTCCTAATTTCCTCTGTTAGTTA
>OX104064.1:151751939-151959837 GCA_944474145.2 Dicrocoelium dendriticum | reverse complement strand
TTAATTGGTCAACAGCCACACACTCCCCCATTGCGATCAAGTAGGCACAGATCAGCGTTTGTTTTTTCCATGTCCAGATGTAAGCCGCTATCCGCTGGCTTTCCTAACACAAAATCCACCAACGATAAATCATATTTACTGCCTATACAACGGTAGTAACGCAAGCAAATAGTTTTCTAGCCTTCGCGGGGTTGTTCTATATATATAAATATATATATATATATTTATATATATATACATATAACGGGACAACTAAATCGCGGAAGCGACGCGAGCATACGAAATACATTTCTTGGGATCCACAGGGCTACTGCGGGTGCACAAATGTTTACCTCTCGCAGCGTATAAGACGCGCCCTGACCCGATACAACGATAGAGTCAGAAAAGCACTTGTTTACAGACTATAAGTTTACAAACAGCGGAATATGTTACAAATCGACCAAATGAACATGACGTCCGTAATTCTCCCTGATATGTTCGACTATTCCTTTACAGTGTTCCGGCGCAACCGAGGCCCGTGCTTCCGGTTGACTTTGATTTCCAATTCCGTCTTCAAGCGGGGTTAAAGTCTTACAGTCTTGGACGGTGGACAACAATGGTTGGTGTTTGACACGAAGATGGATACAACCAACCGATAGAGTCAGTTCACTTGTTAAGAGCCAGTTAACGCGTTGCACACCACGGCCCTTGTTAGTTCGTTCGCCTGTGAGTGGGACCATGCTGTAATCAAATCAAAAGGAAAGCTATGTCAACACCCGGTCGACCGATGACAACAGCCCTTGCCTAACACTTTATTTTGCGCTGTATAACGATTATGTAAAAGGCACTCAAGTGCAAGTAATTTGTGACTCATCGGAAATTGTACACGACTTTTTCAAGGCATTTGATGAAGCCATCCACTCCGTTCTGCTACAAAAGCTCAGTGCGTACGTTAACAGTGGTTCCCTGCTCACCTGGTTGCAAGTTTACTGGCATGGCAGAACAATCAAGGTAACATTAGCCGATGCCCATTGGGACAGCTAGTGTGTCTCCAGTGGTATGCCACAAGGATCCGTCCTTGGCCCACTACTATTTTTAGCGTACACAAATGATCTCCCAGAAAATATTCACTCGCCCTGAAGTTAATTTCAAAGCCACGCTTGGAACCCTCGGAGGCAGTGCTTGCAAAGCGAATCAACCGACGGGAAAGATTGGTCCAGATCTGTCCTGGCTATTTCATCCCGCTACGTTACCTAGTCTTCGCGATCATCCGCGGAAACTGCACAAACCACCATCTGATCCGATTTGGGCAGAAACGCGTTTATCGCGTACAGTTAAAGAGCGCCATAACTTGCTACCAGATCACCACTAACGGAATCTACGGTAAATGGTTCCGTGAGTCACCTCAATGCTCTTTGGTGGCACCACCAAGCCTTCCCGCTCTACTAACTGATTTGTCATCATTAATTGGATGTTCCGAGTGCAAGGAGGTCATTGTTTTTGCTTCATCCACGTCTCGAAACACTACAACGCATGCTGCAACGACCCGCTTAAGGGGAACATTCACGGGATATGCCTACCTTGCTGTTCCCATTTGAACTGTTTCGGCATGCGCCATGCGGAGCAATTCATCACCTGCGTAGGCGTCACTAATTCAAAATGTCAAGGCGATTTGGTGGAACCGGCTTCCTTAACACCAACAATGACAAGGGATAAAGCATTTTTACCGACTACGCAACGGTAGTTACGCGCGCAACGATTATTCTAGCTCTCGCAGGTTTGCTCTACAACGCGACACGAAAGACAAATCTGTGCTCCACATGGCTACTGCGGGTGCACAACTGGCTACTTATTGTAGCGTACACAATGTACCCTGGCCCAATACAACAATACAGTTAATAAAGCACTCGTTTAGCAACAGTAAGTTTACTAGCAACTGATTATGTTACAAATCGACTAAATGTACAACACGTCCGTAATTCTTTCTGACGTGTTCGACCATTCGTTCACAGTGTTCAGGAGTAATCAAGGCCCGTGCTTCTGACACCGCACACTCGAGAATACGGAGCCGCCACTCTGTTTTACTTAAAAGTCCTTGAGGGTCCCCCCGGAGCATTTTGGCATATCTTCCCCTCATCCCCTGTTTGACACGTGCCTTTATAACGCTCCAGATTCCTTCGATGGGATTGAGTGCCGGAGAGTATGGTGCAAGACGTAGAAGTCTCTCAGAGCGATAGCGGTCCTCCGAAAACACTTGCTCCAGGTTCGTGTGACAGGATGCGTTGTCGCAAACCACAACGCAACCACGCACAAACGTTGCTCCGTTGGTATCGAGACCTTCCCGCAGCCACCCAGAGCATCGCTGCTTGTTGTAGCTACCTCTCAAGATGGTACATGTTATCAAGCCATTTCTCGTCATGGCACAGACAAGGTGCGCATTCGGTCCACGGCTGTTCGCCACCGTACATTGCGCTCGACTGCCACGTAGAGACCGGCCCCTGGTGCGACCACAAAATAGGTTGAAGTTTGTTTCGTCGATCCACACAGATTGCCTCCCTTCGACCTCATAATCCATGAGCTGCAGTACGAACGATCTGCGTCGCTTTTTGTTCTCCAAGGTGTTCATGGATTCTGCAATGGTGTGCAGTTTTTCGTAGTTATCAGTCTTCTATCCAAATACCTTGAGACAGTACTATGACTGACTTCTATTTTGAATTCCGCCTTTAAATGCAAGCGAAGGAGTTCGAGAGTAATTGTTGGCTCCGCAGAAACCCACTCCACTAGCGAATCTACGTGGCTTTCCCCAAGTACCCTGCGACGACCTCCTCCGTGCGGTGGTATTGATTCCGTGGACTCGTGCGCTCGAATCCAATTGCGGCACGCTTTCACCTTCACATGCTGAGTACGAGCAACCTGCCTCCAATCTTCTCCTTCCTCGTACGCTTTCAGTATGACATTTTTCACCTCTATGGAGTGTACAGCGATTGGTCCTCTCCGGAGCATGGTGTTTACGATGACTGCACGTTAACAAGCAAACTGCTAATGTATTTGGCTGCGGCTCGTTTTCCTATTTCCATACCTTCCAATCGTCTGTGCCTTTGGGGTGCGTTGCTTGGTTACATGCCCTTCTGTGGGTAGAGGAACACAGTCGCACATGTTGTCACACCCGTCCACTGTGCACAGAGGTGTGTGAGCTCATGTTTCGGTTACGGCGTCTCAATTGGGTCCACGCCACCGCTATGCGGCTGAGGTCCTATTTGCTGGAGGCGCTTGGCCAATGAAGCAGCCCCTACAAAGCCAGAGAGTGGTTCATTTCCGCATACCGAAGACTCAAAATGATTGCCCCGGTGGAGCAACCCTGTTGACACCCAGGCCTAAATGTTGTGCCTGAATGTCCAACTTTAATGGAAAAATGTATAGTTATTTTTGGATATTTACGGGGACAGCGGAAGGCAACAAACCCGCGGAGGTGTGTAAACGGTGTGATGTAAACAGTTTAAGAGAGTAAGTTTTGGAGAGATAAATTGCGTCTTTTAGCGCAAAGTGGTATGCTACCTACAATGACTCAATGCAGCTAAAGTGTTTTGACATAGGAAAGAAATTTAGTACTGATAATGATACTAAGGGATACAGAGTATCGGCGGTTAGGAATAGCATTGGGGTGAAGCCAGCTAGTTGCTTTGTATACCTAAAGTGTCCCATAGAAAGTAGTAAACAGCAGATGTATTTGACGCAGACAGTCTTATAGTACGAACATTGAATGTCGCCATGGAAAGGAGTTAACATGGCATTATAAGGGACTTTTGCCAATAGGCGTCCTATAGGTGTGGTGGGATGGTGGCTGCAGATGGTTCTACTCCAATAGCATTTCGGTTGCTGTCAATTAAGCTGAAAATTATAGAAAGAAGCTTAGTAATGGGGGTTGGGATGGGAGTAAGAGGAACAGGTGTAAAAGAAAGAAGGGAAGCACCAGCAGTAGCGTGTTTTCGATTATCCACCCTGTTGTATGCAGCAGATAAGGCGACCCTTGACAATCCGCGCGTCGGCCGATGCAAGGTGGTTTATGTTTGATGAAAATGTCATGGTTGTATGTGGGTTGAGATACTGCCAGGGCGCGCAGACCTAGACAGGAGGACGATTAGGGTCCTCATCCAAAGCCTTTGGCTCAAAAGCCTGTCAGCAAGGCAGCGGGGAGGTGGCAATGATTTATTTTTACTGAAAGGGACGCCGTCCCATTTCAAACCCCCAACCTGGAGGACCAGGAGACTGAGTTTATCTGACCTCTCACCATTGACCAAGCTGGTGGGAGTAGCTCTTAAGGTGCCCGGAGGCATCACCCAGTATAGCTCAATGGGTCCATAAGTTACGCAAACCGTCGCATCACGTTAAGGTCCAGTCTCGTTGCGACGGGGTCCAGTCTCTTTGCGACGGAACTGGTAATAATGTCAGCCACCAGCTGAGCATTTGAATTCGTGAACGTTGCATGACCCAGTGTCTAGCATACTGTACATCCCAAAGGGAAACAACGGTAGGGCTGTGGCTGAGCCGTAGTTCTTGATATTCAGCACTCATTGTACCTAGTACCCTTATGTTTACAGTACACCCCGTCCCCACTACAGGGGCAGGCAGCCGTGGGCCGCATGCATGCCGCGAGTACGAGACAGGTAGGCACCCTGGTTAAGCATTCTAGTTACTAATGGCTAACTACTATGTTACAGATAAGCCAACAATCCAACAAACATGTGTGATGCAAACAGTATACAAGAATAAAGTTGCAGAGATTAGGAGTGGCTCCTAGAAAGCCACGAATATGCGCAGGGATGCGTGGAGGTTACGCCGAAGCGC
The DNA here is from genome assembly GCA_944474145.2 of Dicrocoelium dendriticum. Classification (NCBI taxonomy): domain Eukaryota; kingdom Metazoa; phylum Platyhelminthes; class Trematoda; order Plagiorchiida; family Dicrocoeliidae; genus Dicrocoelium; species Dicrocoelium dendriticum. Next base: position 151,955,013 of record OX104064.1, on the reverse strand, counting down.
GGTAGCTAGAGGTGTTGAAGGTGAGACAACCAACTGATAATAACCTAGGTGGACAGCTCAACAGTAGTCAACTAACCACTCAATAAGAAGTTCGTTCACAAGTGGATACATACAATGTCACAGAGAAAGTCAACAGGTCAGCGAACTCAAGTGATACAAACCTTCTAAGAGACTATGGGTTGAGGAGATAAAGAGTGCATCGTAGCTAGCACCGTATGTGCGCAGAAACGCATGGAGCCTATGACTACTCGCTGCTTCCAAACAGGGCGCTAAATGTCAGACAAACTATGGGTAACGGCACTAGGAGGGAGCGTCGCTGGCGAAATGTAGCCATTCAAAGCAGACGTTTGGCCCCTAGTATACAACTACAGAGTCACAAATAATTCAAAGATTCATAACAGGTAGGCGATACAAACAGGCCGAGAGAATAAATGTTGGTGAGAAGAAAAGTGGCTTCTAGCAAGCTCCGGGTATGCGCAGAGATGCAAGGAACATATAATGACTCAGCAGCTAAACGTCGGAGAAGAAGATTAAACAGGCCAAAGATAACTGCGCTAAGGGAGAGAGTATCAAAGGCCAGCAATGGCCTTGGGTTTATGCCCTCAGTTACTAATGGGTACCTACGGCGCCGCAGAATAAGTCACCAAACCCGTTAAAAGGTGGTGCTAACAGTCCAAGCGTATAACAGCTGTAGATAATGAGTGGCTTCTAGCAAGTTGCAGAGAACCAAATGACAGGCGAATATAACCTAGCGAGCCGATATTTGTCGTTCGTCCTACTCGCGTCAACTCCACTTGACGACAGCTAGTCACTGTTGGCTTCATGTAGATTACAAGGAGCCACCCACTGACTCTCCAACCTTCATTCTCTTTTGCCGTCTGTTTCTTAAAGCTTCGCTCGCATGTCGATTTCTTCATCGAAACTGTAGGTATCCAGTATTGGTCAAACGTCTTAATGACATGGCTACAGCAGCCACTGATTCATTCTTTCCTAGAGCCACTATCTCTGTTTAGCAGCAGCTAGTCGCCATAGCTTTCATTTAACTCTGCGGATATCCGGAGCTCGCTCCCTCCTACAATGTTCATTCTCTTGGATTGTTTGCGCCACAGGTTAGCTGATCTGTTGACCTATCACTTACCTTCACTTGCCTATAGATACACTCATCGACCCTATAGGCATACACTAGTGACAAAGCGTCTGATTGGAATAGCTGCATCTGGCGACTGAGTCACTCCTAGCACCAACATCTGTCGGTCGTCATAAATTCGGCATTTCTCTTCAGAAGTAGCTAATGGCCATTGGCCCCATGCATATGCGATGATCCAGTGCTTGTTAGTAGCCACCCCGTATCTCAATAACCTTTACTCATTTAGAATATCTGCATCCAGTCCCTCCGCTGCCCTGCCACCAATTGATCTTTAAGACTCTCTCGCAGCAACCTATTTATTTTCGCTTATTATGCCCCCCTCTCGGACTACACTAACTACGTGCTGTTCATGCACCTGACAATCACTACCAACATTCTAACTCTCTTTGCTCTATCCCCACGCAACTATCGACTCATATCAAACGGATACTCGTACTTTACTAACTGGTGCAACGCTCTTGTCCCTACGCGGGCGATAGTAATCCACCTATACGGCTAATGATTCTATAGGATACTCAAAAGACATTTTTAGCATAATTATTGTTGCCCAATGTACACGCTTTTGTCTCAAGCCCAAATGTTATAACACAAGACATTAACAATATTCAACTCCATGCCTGTTCTTGCGGTCTTCTCTCGGCTGTCTCTCAGTTTCCCTTTTCTCTGAGCTCCGGGACATCTTGGAGATCTGGGATTGGACTGAGGAGCAGTTTTGGCCCAAGACGGACGTAACAACCCACAAGGACTGACATGGAGGATGGTAAAACTCCGCAAAGACCGACTTACGATCACCACAACCCTTGTCCAGTATGGAGAACTGGACATATCCTCATACTTCCATACATCATACATCTGAAAAATCTGGACAGCGGAAAAAGTGAAACTTTTTTCACCTGGACATACAACAATAAGAAAAATCGCGATGTCCCCCTCCTCCACCGACCTCAAAAATCATGGCGACCCAGATCAAAATACCCGTCCAACTAACAGAGGAAATTAGAAGCCATTACTCCGCGAAAAACCGAAGGTGAAACCAGTCGTCAAGCGGCTTTGCCAGTTCAACATTAATGTTCAAAATGCTTTACGGCAGTGTTGCAGGACGTGGCGGGTTTTCGCCTGGCAAGCGTTCTCCCTATAAAAAGCCACAAATGTCTGTTTAACAACACTGCGACGTGGCGGATGTGACTCGCCACTGAATAAAGTCACAGCCCACAACTACATACTGGCAAGTCGTCTAGATTCACATATCAACTCTTCTTGACACTGTTTCAACTACACACGATTGAGCCCGGAGTATCATCGTGATACACAACAGTTTTTAAACCTTGATCATGCCTAAGTTGGTGCGTCTCTATGAAACTGAGAATAAACTATCTATTTATTTATTTTATCATGGACATACGACCAATTTTCTACTATTACTGTCACAGTTGCCATAAAACGTTTGTACAGTTGTACATATCTGATCATGCCTCCGTGGGCGTGCCTCGCATAGTCGAGAATAAAGTATTTATTTATTTATTTATTTATACCAACGGTACATGGACGATATATTCATTGTGGTGAATAAGAACGTTAACCTAAATGAAATTCCTAACTGCTTTAACCGAGCTTATGCAGCATTGCATTTTACTTACGGAAACGAAATAGAAGCGCAGTTGCCGGAGCTTGACATGTTGTTAACCAGGAGACCAGACAGCCAACTCCAACGACAAGTCTACGGAAAGCCAACGTGAACTGGCCAGTACACGAATCACACAGCTTCGTCCCTCTGCGATATAAGCGCAACTTGCTTCACTGTCTTACCACGAGAGCAGGTCGAAGCTGCTCGGAAGACACCCTAAATGCGGAACTGACGTTTGTACAGCATGTGTTGCGCGACGAATAACCCGACAGGTTTATTTTGGGAAAGCTTGGGGAACTGCCTAAACAAGTGCCAGTGTTAACAGCGGAAAAGGAAGAGCTATTCACATGACTAGCTTTCAAAGGCGACACAGTCACGGAGCGTTTAACCCGACGTCCTTCTGGCGCAATTAAGTGAACCTTTGCCGCAGCTACGATAAAGTGCGTGTTTTCAGCTGAAACCCTAGCCCGTTCACGAAACAGGTATAGGTTGGCTATGCTGACCACTTCAATGGCTATTTAGCAGCTCGAGTGCGCCTGTGGCGTTACGCATATCCGCAATTGTCCAACCGCGTGAATGAACATTGCCAACTTTGGTCGCATCAAGATGCCACTGGGTGCCATTAGTAGTTCCGTTTTGGATCAAATTGTCGACAGTGGGCGTCAGGTGGACCTAAAGCTTGCCTTTAGGCTTATATTAACGGTTCCACCTCACCGATCGCATGGTCAACGCCTTCGTACAATTTCGACGGCCGAGGCAATTTGCATTCGATTATTCCAACCGTCTTTATGTTTACAAAAGTAGCTGTTCCAGGAGCCACGGCTTCCCTGGCCCGAGAAAACGGGGGATACTGAGGTCAACGCCATGAGGGCAACCTCCGTAACATGTAATTAACTCGTTTCCACATTACTTCTGGTTCAATTCTACTCACTGGTCAAAATTGTTATTTCCCATTTTTGAAACCTATATATGATGGTACTGATCTGACGATGAAACATTGAAAGCAATTACTCAAAATACGGTCACCTTGTTCTTATTAATTCGTATCTCAAGCACTTTATTCCGTAGCCGTAAGTAGTTGTAAAAAGCCCACGGAGTCCATTTTCTACCCCACTATTCGGTCATGATGCGCACCGGTTGCCAATGAGGTCGCTGGGTTTTCCGTACTACACGGATATCTGACATATGTGGGTCAGTTCGGCATTCGCTCACTGGATTCAAAATCATCAACCGCTGTTCCCCTTTTTAATGGTCCTCTGGCCACGCCGAACGTAGAAAGAGTGCGGTGCGTCGGAGTATAGGTCGACAGGGACCTTCATTTTTATCTACAACCTTGTGGGTGCGGACCTTTGAGGATTCCATTAGCTTTTCACGGAGCCGGAAGGCGAAAACATTGGTTACACCGTGCTCAAGCTCCTCGAAGAGTACAAATAACATTCGTCTAAGAAACACCTAAGCATCCAAAATTATCTTGCTTGAAGTGTAGTTGGTTGAATTAGACACCTATTATAAAAAATAAATAGTTTATTCCTTTTTCTTAGCAACCTAGAATGACTTGTATCTGCGCGCCGCCGCGCTTGTGCCTCATACGTTATGCCCTCAGTAAGCTTATTGTATACTTGTATTCCGCCCATTCTCTGCCCATCATCCATGAACCCTCCCTATTTATCCTATAGCAAGCAAACTTAGCAAGTTTTCAGCGTACAGCCGCTCCTTAGCCCCTCGGTTCTACAGGCACCGTCGTCCATTATTCCCTGCAACCACTACGGCACTTGTTCACGTAGAAGTCCAGAGCTTTCACAGGCTTTTCCGGCTCAGTGTACCTTATCCCTATTCCCTTAGCACCCTTACATGACCTCAACATCTGCGCGCCTCTGCTCTTCTACCTCATAACCCGCGACGTTCTCACTAACCTTAATGTATGCACGCATTCTGCTGACTCGCTGCGTTTGTTTATCTAACCTTTTTAGCTCGCTTCTGGCGATCGCGCTTATCTCATCCATTTAGCGCACAGCCAATCCTTGCTAGATTCTCAGTTATCCCTTACTAGTTGCAGCGTTGGTGACACCCGCTCATGTAGGTGTTCAGCTCTAGCTGCAGCTGGTTCCAGGACAGTTTATTTTAGCACTAATCCCTTCAGCACTCTGAAATGATTTGTATTTGCGCGCCGCTGCGCTTTAGCCTCTTTTGCTCTGACTTATTTAACGAGCTTAAGTTACGCTTGCTGCCCTCCCGTACGCTGTTCATTCAGCATGAAAATTTTCTTAGCCCTCTTCTGTAGTGGGTACATAACTCAATTAGCCTGCGCACCGCTGCTCCTTAGCCTCTCTATACCAGATGTTCATGTATCACTTGCGAGTTATAACGTTTTCAACGTTTCCACTTGTAAGCGTCCAGCATTCACACTAGCTTTCCCTGGCTCTATTCACGGTATTATTATCCCTGCACGAGTTGAGTGTCTACGCGCCGCTGCGCTTCTGTCACGTATGAGGGGACCACCATATTAACCTTAATGTATGCTTGCATTTTTCTGTTTTCTGTCGTTACTCCATTTAACCTTATTTAGCTCCCACCTGGCGACCTTCTTTGTCTCTTCAGGTCAGCGCACAGATGCTACTTAGCCACTACTTTCTAGGTGCTCCGGCGTTGCTTACTTCCTACAATGGCTTCGGTACTTGCTCTTGTAGGAATCCAGCTCTCGCTGGAATTTCTTGATTCAGTCCATCTTAGCACTTTGGCGTGTGTCGCGTATCTGCGCGCTGCTGCACTTTAGCCTGTTATGCTCTGAAGTACTTAGCAACCTTAATGTAGGCTTGCGCTCCGTCCGTTTCACTGTCGTTTCAGCATTCAAACCTTATTTCTGAACCCAAGCAAACATAACCCAATTGGTTAACACGCAGCCGCTATTTAGCCTCTCATTTCCAGTTGTGCATATATATCTTGCGCGTTTTAACGTCTTTGACTTTTAGATCTGCAAGTTTCCAACCCACGGACTACCTTTCTCTGGCTCCCTTCTGCTTGGTACTAATACCTTAACATGACCTGATAATCTGCACGCCGCTGAGCTTTTGCCTTATATGCTAGGACGTCCTCAGCATCCTTAATGTATGCGTACCATTCGCCTACTCGCTGCTGTTTTTTGAATTAACTTTTCTTAGCTCTGTACTAGCCGTCAATCTTAGCTTTCTTGCAGCAACACAGCCACACCTTAGCCTCTGCTCTCTAAACCTACATTTATCCTTTACTCGCTGCTGCATCTGCGGCACTTGCTTATGTATGGTTCCGGCGCTCTCACAGGCTTTTCCTGGTTCAGCATACCATAGCACCTTATGGTTGGCACCATAGCTTGACTTGTATCTATGCGTGAAGCTGCACCTTTGTCTCATGTGTTGTGACTTTCTCAGTAAACCTAATGTATGCATTCCTTACACATGTTTGTTTTCCTTCAATTGATGTTTTTCAGCTCTCTTCTATTGGTTAAACGTCTTTTTAGCTACTCAGCACACAGCCACACTTTAACTACCCCGTTTTAGGTGTTCTGTGTCGCTCTTGCAGCAACATTTAGGATGCTTGCTTAAGTAGGAGTCCAGCTCTCTCAATCGGCTGTAGCACAACTCTGTTAGTACCCGTACGTCGTCTTTATGTCAAGATGCTCTAACCAATTTTACTCCGCTCCTGAGCGCTATCTTTCTGCTACTTTACCAGTACGTGACCTTTGAATCTCCCCTCGCCAACTACTTATAGTTTAACTTACTCATACTGCGCATCCTATCAAATTAGGCTGGCTACTTGTTGTTCATACGGAATTTAATCACCACCAGTCCTCCAATTCTCTTTTCGCGCTTCCCACGCAATTTTTGCATCATGGTAAATTGACTTTCCGTGGATCGCTTACTGGTACAACGCTCGTTTCTCTACGTAGGTAGTAGCAATCTACACCTACGGCCATTGCATTTCGCAGCAGGTTCAAGTGACACTTACCGCATAATCAGTGTTGCACGTTGTAGATCATTTGGTCTCAAATCTAAACGTTATAACACACGACTTTAACAGTGTTTAATTTTAAGCCTGTTTGCAGACTTCTCTAGGTGGTTCCTTGTTTGCCCTTTTCCTAGAGGTGTGAAACTTCTTAAGGATCAAGGATTGGACCGAAACTCAGAGCCTTTGCCTGAGGTGGACAGAAGAACCTACGAGGACCAAATGGAGCATGGCTGTCAACTGAAGGGATCCAACTGCATACCCTACCACGACCGTTTTCAAGTGTGGCTAGCTAGATACGATGTCTTCGCTCTCATAAATTGTGTATAGAATCTAAAGACTCCGCACAAAAGAAAGCTTGCCAAGTTTTGCACACCTAGACACTCAACAAGAGGACTGTTAGTGATTTTCATCCTCGACCGGCCTAAGCGCAAATGGCGGCCCTGACCAAGAAATGATCAGCCAACAGGGGGAAAGTAGGAGTCTCTTGCCTGCGGATAACCGAGTTTGAAATTAGATGGCAGGCTGCTTTGCCAGTAGTATGTTTGTGTTCAACAGGATTTCCGGCAGCGTTATAGGACGCAGTGGGTTTTCGCCTGGCAAGCGTTCTCCCTATAAAAAGCCACAAGTGTCCGTTAAGCAGCATAGCTACATGGCGGGTGTGACTCGCCGCTAAATAAAGTCACTACCACAACTAACTACTGGCAAGTAAACCAGCGTCCGATCCCAAGATTTTTTTGACACTGCAGAATAACGCACTCGCTGTCTACGTATACCGCTTTCCGCCAACTTACGGTGTCCTGACTGTTTTCACCATGCGCACTTGAACCCAATGTATCGTCATCCATTGACGACTTTGTCACATGATGACTTGCTCATTCGGCGCAGCCTGTACAACTTTGGGCCACTGCCAACTAAATCCAAACCACGTGTCTGTTACGAAGCAAACTGCTTATAACCGTTGTCCATGCCTGATTTTCTGGGCCTCGACAACTTCGATAATAAACCATCCAGTTATTTAATCAGCCAAAGGAGGAATTTGGGTTGTCCGACGACGCATAACAGAGGGTAAAATATTGGTCGGTAAGCTGCTTTGTCTGTTATACCTTACCAGCCAAAAGGATCGACGGCAGATTTTCAGGGCGTGGTGGGTTTTTGTCCGGCAAGTAATTTCCCTATAACTTACACATCCGTTTAACAAGGCGACTTGATGGATTGCCTCACCACGGGATAAAGCCGCTCCCCACGCTTACAAACTAAAAACTTGACTAGTCAGCTATCAATATTTGCATGATACGTACAAAAAAGCTGTCACTCTGGCCGCACGTTCCGTCACCAATTCACTTATCGTGCTTTTACAGTTGATCTCTGCACTACACCCACCTGAACCCAAATTATCGTCACTTTATTGACGGTCTTGTACCTCAGTGGTACTTCTCACACTTTTGTAACATGTAAAACTTTTAACACCTCCATTGCATGCTTAGAAATTTGGCTACTGTAAAACCGAATTGCCCTTAAATTGTTATCACGCCTGACAGGATGCGCCTCGATAAATTTCTAAAGGCTGTTAATTGAATTATCTAGTTATTCTAGCCATGGGTACATCAGTGTGGACTGGCGGCGTTGGCTCTCAATGCGCGTGCGACGAAGCTCGGCTGTCATTGCTGGTATGGGTGATTGGGTCAGATGAGGCTGGCAGAGAGTACATGAAGGCAGCACCGACTCAGCCAGGACTTGTACCAAACCATGCGGAGAAGCGACACGGGGATTGAGTTTAGATAATCCAACGAGAAGTCACCCGTCATCCATCATGGTACGAGAGGGCTCACAGGAGGTAATTAGCTAGTGTGGTGCCCATAAACCTGGGCAAATACCGCAGCATGCAAAGTTTACCCACCCATCACAAAGAGGTGCTGGACGGATTTACGTTGGACGTGACTCCTCTAGCATATGTAGAGCACTTTGACCCCATAGCCGATCGAGAACACAGCTATTGAAGACGCCGAATCTTTTTCAAGAACTATCGCACCACGTACAGTAACTCCAAGGAAACGATATCAGAAGGAACCAAACGCTTACGACATTTGAAATTGACTCAGCTGGGCAAACCAATAGGTAGTGCAAACGTAGTTTAACTGCCAGAATTACTAGTGTGATGCTGGTATAACTTGCTGACGGTATAGTATTCTGATGGATCTTCGTGTCCAGACCAGGTCGGTTAAGGGATTGTTCCAAAAGAAACTAGACTGGCATCATAAAACGTCCTTATCTTGTAATGGAAAATACCAGAGATCCCGGCAATTGTGGAACGGTACCGTACTACTGGTTGCTAGAAGTGCCAGTCAAAACCGATACGGCTGCCAATTATCTTAGTATGGAATTGCCGAATAAATAAATAAATAAATAGGTATATTTCTGGACCGGCTAGAGACTGCACCCTTAAGGTTGCAGATCAGTCTTTTCATTAATCCGACGCTCTTGCTTGGAAGTAGGCAAAATACAAGTATATGTTCCTCGTTGGTAATTACAAATGCATTAGCAACGTTTGATGTAGAGCAGCTGGTTTGTAGGCGCCCACCTTGAAATTTTTCTGGTTATTTCTGGCGATATTGCGCTCCTTGTTCTTTTGTTGCAAAGCTGCGCAGTGGTGTAGTTGTGCCTTTTTTCTTTGGAAAAGGATCCAATTCGCCATAAGTTCACTTCAAATTCATTGGACTTTTGTTGGCCGGCTCAGTCGCCACGATTGTTGGTGCACGCATGGAAGAAATGGGAGTGGCGGAATTATAAGTGATACGAAAGTTAAAAGATAATGCCAATAAATGCGCAGGAAAATAAAAAGGATTTGTTAAGGGACATACTAAAGCAGCATGCTTCACTAGAAAAATACAAATTAATACAAAATACAGCAAAGGTTTTCTTGCGCTGATATTGCTTTCTGGCGCAAAGTTTCAACCTGAGTAAATCGCAAAATAAAAGAAAAACCTTTTCTAAGGCTAGAATACTGCGTAAAATAGCACAAAAATATACAGATTTGGACAAGTTTAACCGCTGAATACGCTGAAAGCAAAAACAATGTGTGCATTGTACAGAATAACAATAAGCCAAGAGCAAATAAGCAGGAGCCCAAAAAGATGCGACGCACGACTAACAGATAATTTTTAAATTGCGTCGGATGTATTTTAATAGACAGATGAACGATCGGAAGGTCTAACCAAGCATAATATCAAATATCCCAAACCACGGCAAGCGTAAATATGCATGTTAGCTGCATGGTCTCTCCCGAGAGTGCCGGGAGCAAAGCCTGAAATAGAGGTCAGGTGCGGTGGCAAACTGAATATGGATGAGTAGGGTAGCAATAGTAATGGACCCAAGTGGGCAGATAAGGCGCGCTTGGAGCTCGCTGTGCCCAGGTTTATTTGGTGTTGGTTATTTGTTGGTTGCGTAGGGATCGGCGTGCATTTTTATTGGGCCGCCGCGGCGGTTTCGCAGTACTACAAAGGCTGGCCAGCCCAGAAAATAAGCCTTGGGCATTTGCAGGTGGCCTGAGTAGTGGAATTTATAATTGGGAAGGATGAAACGAGGTTGGACAGCCGGGGTACGTCATACGGGAAACGCGTAAAGTATACGGAACAGAACAGTAAAATTGTTTGGTTTCTAAATGGAATTTTGTGCTATTGTTCTTATTACTTAAATAAATACTGGTAGATTTTTAGCCTTGCTAGGTTTTCTGTCTGCGAAAAATCAGATCAATATTTACATAAATCCTGTACGCTTGCGCGGAGAGTGAGAACACGGCAAGTTTATGTTCTATGTTTGCAATTAATTTACCAAACTGTGGGTTTTACGATTTATTTTATAGTAAGAGATTTTAGAACGCTATTATTCCGACCTCTCTCACGAATGTACAGGCTTCCTTACGTGCACAGATGAAGGGCATGCATGTGCCCTCAGTGACGTTCTTCCGGCTCCTTCAGGGGACCTTTGGTTCCTTAACATTTTTAGTATGGAAGGGGCACGCAGAGCCGCAGTTACGACTGTTTTGGTTTGTAGAACGCTCCAAATTTCCACGAGCTTCACTACAAATCTTTTACACTGTTTCGGCACACAGGGGTCCCAGTTAATAGTGCACACATGGAAAGAAATAAGAAAGGCGGAATTAGAAGGAAAAATGAGATTAAAGATAATTTTTAGAAATGTAAAGTACAATAAACGGCATTATTTTAAGAGAGGTACTAAGGAGAGTACTTAACTAAAAAAATAGGACAGCGCTTAATTGCAATTTTAGCGCCAAACTTTAAAAGTGTGTAAAGCCCAGAACAATAAAAGCATTTTATACAGTTGGTATATTTCAAAAAATAGACCAAAACTGGTCTACACAGAATACATTTTAACGGCTGGGTACATTAAAAGTAAAAGCAATGCGCTACACGAAGTAGTTTGCGAGTTGTTCGCGATTGCATGGCGGTCTATGAACAACGTCAATAAGTTATTTTGTTAAATTGGCCGTCCACTTCGCAAGCGGAAGGGTTGATGTTTAGCTGTACGCAAACTAATGCAGAAATTCTTAGTGGTAACGTGCAACCAGCCGATAAATAAGTTGATCACTGGTGACTACCTACAGTTTCACAGAAATGTCAACAAAACAGCCAACGTGGGCCAGGACTTTTAACCGAATAAATGTTGGCTAGAGTAGGAGTGGCTCCTAGCAAGCTCCGAATATGGGCAAAGATGTAAAAGCCTTCGAAGCCGAGCTGCAGCCAAAAAGAGAGGACGAAAGTAAGACGGAGGACAGATAAGGGTGCTAACGACGAACGTATCTGTGGACAGCAGTGGCATTTGGATTAAGCCTTCTATTTACCTTCAGTGAACGAGAGTAAGTCAACAAACCAGCGGAGGTATGTGACGCAAACAATCCAAGAAAATAAAAGTTGAAGCATAAGGAGGGGCTCCCAGCGCAGAGATGCATAGAACCTACAATGACTAGCTATAGCTGAAAAGAGGTAACGAAAGTAAGACGAAAGACATATGCTAATTTATACTAGCGTTACGAGAGAGATTATCCTTGGCTAGCAAGTGCATAAGATGAAGCCTACTAGTTACTGCTGGATAAACAAACCAAAGACGAACCTTGCAGGACTTATTCGACAAAGCGATGACTCTCGGTATCCACTCCGCCATAGACACTCAACCATTACCCTACCTACAGCCCGCACAAACGTGCGTAACAACCCTTCTCTACAGCTTCGCTCGCGTCTGGAACAGGCTACCATTACAAGTTAAGGCAGCCGATAATACTGCACAATTCCGATCATCCCAACATATACACCTTGCTACCCTGCCTACACGCGAGAACTATAACACAAATATACCGGAGGATTAACTTTGGGAACATGGCCCGGAGAATTTCTAAAGCCGAAAAACCCAACATATCGGATACAGGCCACAACAATTAACTACTTTGCTCTCTGGGACTGTCTGCGTCACATACATTTGCTGTTTGTTGACTTATTCTGGAACGCTGTAGGTATACACTAGTAACTAAAAGGCTTCATTCCAACGCCATTGCTAGCCACCGATACCCCACCCCCCAGTGCCATTATCAGTACCTCTTCTTACCCTTGGCAACCAGGTTTACCATCATTTATTCTTCATGGGCTTCATGCATCTCTGAGCATATCCGGAGCTTTCTAATAGCCACTCTTATATCCCACCAACATTAAATCTCTGGGACTCGCTGCGTTACATGCATTTGCTGTTTGTTGACTTATTCTACGACACTGTAGGTATCCAGTGGCAACTAGAATGCTTCACCCAAATGCCATTGATAGCCTCGATACTCCCTCATCCTTAGTATCATTATCAGTCCTTTGTATTACCTACGTCACCACTTTTCAGCTGCAGAGTGTCATTGTAGGTAGCACACGTCTGTGCGCTAGGAGCCACTCCTTATCTCTGCAACCCATAATCTCTAGTGTTGTTTGCATCACATACCTTAGCTGGTTTGTTAACCTATTCTGCCACTGCAGGTATCCACTGGTAATTAGAAGGCTTAATCCGAATGCGTTTGCTGGCCACCGATACTCCTCTCCTAGCGCCACTATCTGTCGTTCTTCTTACCTTCCTTACCACTCAGCAGCGATCCATCATAGACTCCATGCCCCTTCTGCTCAGAGCTTGAGCTTGCCAGGATACACTAATTGTCCTCTAGCATACAAGCTTTTGGAATGACTGTGTCACTTAGGTTCGCTGGTTGGTTGATGCATTATGTGACAATGTATGGTTAAACTAGAGACCCAGCGTTTTCTTGGAAGTGCTGCATCTGGCCGCTGATAGTTTTCCATACCGCCGCCATCGGTCGCTTGTCTTAACTTTGGACTCCGTTTAAAAAGCTGATGGTCGTAGGCTTTCTGCATCTGCAATTATGCAGAGCTTGCTAACGGCCACTCGTTGATTTCTCCAACACTTATTATCTGAGACTGTCTGCATCACATATATTTGTTGTTTGTTGACTTATTCTGGCGCATGGAAAGTATACACTAGTAACTAGAAAGCTACATACAAATGCCATTGCTGATCACTGATATGCTCACTTCTAGCGCCGTTATCTGCTCTTCGGCTTACCCCTCTTTACAGCAGCCATTCTTCGTATGCTCCAAGCATTTATGAGCATATCCAGAGCACGCCAAGAGCCAATCGTTCATCCTTTCAACCTTAACGCTCTGAGAATCTGTGTCACACGCATTTGCTGTTCGTTGACTTATTCTGGGGCACGGTAGGTATCCAGTAGCAACTAGAGAGCTTCATCCAAATGCCATTGATATCCGTCGATGAACTCTTATCCTTAGTACCATTATCAGTTTGTCGTATTGCCTACGTCAACAATTTTAGTTAGTGCGGGTCATTGTAGGTAGCATACATCCTTGCGCTAGGAGCCACTCCTTATCTCTCCAAGGTTTACAAACAGCTGTGTACCATAATGATACTTTGGGTTCAATCTTGCGGAGTGTAAGCGGTCAAGGCATTATAAGTGTAGTGAAACGGTACATGTAGTCGGAGAGTAGCATGGTCTTGCATGCGTCGGGGAAAGTTGAAATATGACGCTAGTCGAATTGCCAGCAGGTAATTGTGGGCAGTGACTTTATTCAATGGCGAGTCACATCCACCACGTCGCAGTGTTGTCAAACAGACATTTGTGGCTCCTTATAGGGAGAACGTTTGCCAGGCAAAAACACACCACGTCTTGCAACCCTGCCACAAAGGATTTTGAACACTCATGCATAACTGGCAAAGCAGCTTGACGACTGATTACATATTCGGTTACTCGCAGTCATATGGCTTCCGATTTCCTCTGTTGGCTGGACGGATTTTTGAGCAGGGCCGCCATGATTGTTGCGGCCGGTTGAGGATGGGAACACCACGAATAGTTGGCTTGTTTTGGATCATGTGAGCAAGATTTCAAACTTTCTGATGTCTTGGTTTTACGGATGCATAATCTCCTGGAGGGTGAAGAATTCCTCAGATCTCTATGCTGAACAACAGCTTTGGTGGTGATTGCAGTAGAGTCCCGTTGGTATACAACCATACTCCACGTAGTATTTGTCGGTTATTACGTCCGTCGGGCGAAATCTGTTCCTTAGTCCAACCCCAGATCTCCAAGCAACTCCGGACCACGGAGAAAAGGAAAATGAGGGACAGCCAAGAGTAGACCGCAAGAACAGGCATGTACTTGCAGATGTTTTTTATATTTCATTCGTGCAACTAGAAGTTGTATTAATCGATACAAGCCCCGATAGGATTGAGGGTGATCTAGTTGATGTAATCGGTCAACATTCGACGAATAGGTGTTTCGTGATGATGAAGGTTATTCGCCCCCACATGGACTGCCAGAAATTCTCCTGCGATGCTGTCGCAATTTGTTTTGCTACTGAGTTCTCCATCTAGCCATGCATGCTGCCCTACATCAGTTGGTTGATTTGTCCAGTAGATTTATGATGGAACAAAACCTCACCCTTTTGAATCTTTCCTAATAACTTTGCTGACTGCATCATGAACGTGGTATACAACTTAGAAGTCGAAATATCGGTGCTCTTGTTCGCTTACCTGTGCAAGAAACAGGACGCTCCTTAGGCGGAGGCGTGTGTTGTCCTTGGAACTTCACCTGAACTCTCGGTGTTAGCGACCACGCTTCTCAGTAGCTTAACTGCGCTGTTAGTCGTATGCTGAACAATTGTCCCCACGCGGTCCATATATAAATGGCTCCCCAAGCAGGGAGCTGAGTCTTTTCCCGAGGCCAAATTAGAAGTAACGGCATTAATGCTTACTGTTTGTGGGGTGTAGGCACTGATGATAAACAGACACCAAATAGTCACGCACGGTTTTAAAGCTTTGAACGAGTCTGCCCGTCAGGCTGTACACGTCAGTCTACCAATTGGGATGCAAATCTGGATGCCAAATGGTCTATACCTACAATGATCCATTGCGCATGCCGTCCGCAGCACGGCAGGTAGGTGCACCGCGTATATACAACTGGCATTTAGACCGCCAGTAAACCTGCGCCGCCCGGATTACTTTTGGTTTTGCAATCCCGTCTCAGGTTGCGTGATGCCCTTATTTTCACGGATACAAACCATTGCTCAGTGTTCGAGTTTTGTGGGTTACGGGCGATTTATACGCTCACCGGCAAAGGAGAAAGCTTGGTGAAGGGTGTGAGCGACATAATATATTACTGCATTGTGCTCCTGTACTTTGGTTAGCCACTTCCGTCAAACATTAATTATCATGTGACAATTTACTAAGTATTTCTGCCGCCCTGTACTTGACGCAAATTGGTGACCACCCTCATCTTGCATGCATCATTGCATAAATCCTGCCTCACAATTATTCAGTCTACGTCTATTGATGTAAAGTACATCTTCCGCCTGTCCGCAGACTAGCATATAGCAGCAATGGTGTGTGGCAGCAATGGACACCATTGCTTTTAGGGAAGCAAGTTGAGGTGAGATTGGCTGTCCACAGGCTCCGCACTTGAGGTCTTTTTTCTTCTACGTTGCACTCGTCCATATGCAAGCTAGTCATAGCTTGCAAGGGGCACGGATAAGCTAGATGAGCATGCGTTACACACCGTATCCAAAGGTTATTTTATTTCCAGATAATCATCTCCTGAACATATATTGTGAAATATCTACGCTGACAACCTGGATGTGCAAACGTCGGTAACCCTTGTATCTGAAGCTGGGTTTCTCGCGTTTTTATGGCACAATTTGCAATACACCGTTCCTCAGTGCTTGCGCGTTGTGGGTCAAGAGCGCAGAAAACGCTCCACAAGATGACGGGAATATTTGAAATACGTACAGACGTCCGCGTTGCATTTGCTGCCATAGTTCAGTGATTATGCAGCGAAAGGGATGCCAGATATTTGCATTCCATGACCCACAACATTAAAGTCCGTGTGTCCAGCGTATTCCTTGTATCAATGGCCTTAATAAAATCCAGACACTGTAGGTATCCGCTAGTGAAGAAGACTTTAGCGAATAGCTCTATCCGCGCCATTATCTCTGTTTAGCGGAAGTTGGTTGCCATAGGCTCCATTCAAACCTGCAGATATCCGAAATTTGCTAGGAGGCACCTTTTCTCTACAACGATTATTCAGTCTGTTTGCATTGCAACTAAGCTGGTTTGTTGACCTGTTACGTGCCACCATAGGATCCACTAGTAAGTTAAGGTTTAAACCAAATGCAATTGCTGGCCATTGACCTCTCTCCTAGCGCCCTTATCTGCCGTTCGCCTTACGCTTGTCAACTCTTTTTGGCAGCAGTTATTCGTTGTTGGCCCTATGCATTTTGCGCGAATTTGTAGCTTTGAAGGGGCCCCCTTACCCTCCAACCTTCTTTTCCCTCGAACGTATTTCTCTCTAATGTTCGCTCGCTTGTTGATGTATTCACTGACACTGTAGTGCTTTACTAGTGGTCAAACCTCAATCATTTGGTTTCAAAAGCCACTGATACTAACTTTCCAAGAGCCATTATCTATGTTCAGCAACAGCCAGTCGCCATAGGCTCCATAACACGCTGCGGATATCAAAAGAGTGCTATGCGCTACACCCTCCCTCCAACGTTTATTCTGTTGTTCTGTTTGCACCACAACTCAGATAGTTTGTTGACCCATGCTGTGCCAACATAGGTTTCACTAGTAACGGAAGGTTTAATCCGAATGCAATTGTTGGCAACTGACTTCTATTCTGGCGCTCTTATCTGCCGTTCGCCTTACTCCTATCAATTCTACGTAGCAGAAGTTATCCGTTGTAGGCTCAATGCGTCTCTGTGTCAATCGGTAACTTTTAAGTAGCCACTCATTTTCTCTTTAACCTTCAGTTTCTCCAATGTCTGTTTCTGTAACCTGCGCTGGCCTGTTGATGGATAAGTTGACATTGTAGGTATCCATTGGTGGCTAAGCCTCTAAGCATATGGCTTCACTAGCCACTGATACTACCTTTCCAAGAGCCATTATCTTCGTTTAGCAGCAGCCAGTCACCATAGACTCCATGTAACTCTGCGGATTTACGGAGCTCGCTATGAGTCAATTCTTCCTGCAACGTTTACTCTCTTGCATTACAACGCAGGTGGTTCGGTGACTCATTCTGTAACACTGCAGGTATCCACACGTGGCTGAATTTCTTAATCGAGTGGCTACAGTTGGCCACTGATGATCTGTCCACCAATGCATCTACCTCGGCTGTCTCACCTACAACTCCTCTAACCTTGGCGAGTTGGCGTACTCTCCTCGAATCTGTGTGCATATTCTGGGCTTGCTTGGTGGCACTCCATAGCTTTCCAAATGTTTTCTTGTAGGCCGTTTGCATCACATACTTTTGTTGGTATGTTGTCCTAGCCTTTGACACTGTAGTTTCCCATTAGGAACTAGAATACTTAACCAACTAGCACTTTTGACCACTGAAACGCAGTCTATTAGCGCCATTTCTCCATCGGCTTACCTTCGACACATAGTCCTCCGTACATTTCTATTTAATCCTAGCCGGCTTTCATTATTCTCAGCTCCCGATCCTCATATGCCCATGTAAATAATAGGTACCATGCGATCTTTTATAATCCCCATCTCGTTGAGTATATTAAAACATCGCCACCTCCTCATTGTATCTTCTGATTTCTGATTGCAACTACTCGTGATTATATAGCTACCTTCTGGTCTTCGGTTTAGTTGTAAGGCAGTAGGCTATTACCTAGTTAATCTCTTACTGGAACTGTTTTTCATACTCATGAAACTAATTGGTCCATCGGCCATGCCGTCTGCTGCGGAAGCCAAAGACGTTTTCAGAGTAATATCTGTTATACATGGTACACCTCGTGGTACCAACTGGGTGATTCGGATAAATCCGGTTTCAGCAAATGGTTCGGCGGCAGTGTTCCAGGATGTGGTGGGATCTCGCCTGGCAAGCGTTCTTCCTATAAAAAGCCACAAATATCCGTTTAACAACACTGTGACGTGGCGGATGTGACACGCCACTAAATAAAGTCACTGCCTCTTCCCTTTCCGGAGGAACATTCATACATCACGAACGTCAGCCGATTCAAGGCGTTCCATTGATTCCCCTTTGATGGCGAACACAACGAACAAAAGCACATACAGTCACGTTTACCTACTCACACAACATGTCATCTTCCAACTAAATAAATAAATAAATAAACTTTTATTCTCGACAATGCGAGGCACACCAGTACAGGCATGATCATGTTTAGCTAACATAGTGTGATCAAAAAGTACAAGGAGTACATGTTTGGCATAACAGTGAATGTAAGTGTATGGGTGTATATATGTATGTAATTGTCTATGAATGTAGCTTGTATTTTTGAATGTGCCGCAGAATGTTTGACTGTTTGTTGTTGGTAGGAATGTGAGAATAAGCGCTTGATGTACGTGAATTGGATACCATTTTCCGGATGTCCACGGCCCAGTGACTTTATTTTGTGGCGAGTCACATCCGCCACGTCACAGTGTTGATAAGCGGACGTTTGTGGCTTTTTATAGGGAGAACGCTTGCCGGGCGAAAACCCACCACGTCCTGGAACACTGCAGCCGAACTATTTGCTGGAACGGGTTAAACCCGAACCACCCAGCTGGCACCACGAGGAGGTTGTTCGGCTAGCCAGCCTACGTAAGTAAACATAGCTTCACATCTCAACACACGTATAAAGGCCTATGCTATTGAGCAAAATGTATTAATTTGTGCAATTGCCGTTCATACATGTCTGTAATACCATGATCACGACCTTGATGTTGTGCCTCGCAATGACGAGAATAAAATATTTATTTATTTATTTATTTATTTAATATTCCCCAATGTTTTGTACCATGACTGTCCTTCCTGGAATTCTCTCGGCCTGCTCTTTACGTTCCCGTTTTGCTGAAGTCGTGAACACATTCGAGATCAGGGATCAACCTGCGAACCTGTCTCCGTCTGAGATGGGACGAAATAACCAACAAGGACGTACCTGGACCATAGTTTTGCTTCAAAACCAACAACCTACACCCAACACCTCAACTACCGATGTCCAGTGAGGGTAGCTGGACACGGATGCTTCACGCCCAAGAAAACATACACGATCAGTGAAAATGTGATTCCACACACTGGAAAGTCCACTTACCTTCAAAACCATAATTCCCCTTCGACTGACCTCAGCGTCCATGTTGGACTCTGACTGTGCCATTTGTCAAGCCCACGGAGGCATCACCCGACTACGAATAACTGCATGAACAAATGCTTCAAAAGAGGCCTTGCTAGTTGTACATGACCGTCCATATAAATCAACGACAGTGTTCCAGGACATGGTTGGTTTTCGGCCGGCAAGCGTGCTACCTATAAAAAGCCAAACAGACCGTTTATCCACGCTGTGACGTGGCGGACGTTACTCGCCACTGAATAAAGTCACCGCCCACTGTTACACTCTGGAATACCGACTAGCCATTTTGCTATATTTTACTCTCATGTACAACAACTATACTGTCCGCATTCATCTACCGTCCCCACTGCACTTACAGTGCTTTTTATTTACTGTACGTACACATGAAGCCAGTTTATTGGCACTCCACTGTTGACTTTGCTCCTCATAAGTGCTTCCACTGTTTCTGCACACTGTACAACTTTTAGCCGCAGCCAATTGCAGCCGTTGTAACGTATTTTTGGCCACCTAACGGCTTGTAAATCTTAATCATACCTGAGAGGTATGGCGCGAGGAATTCGAGAATGATATATGTATTTATTTATTTCATACAGGCTGCTTGAATCATCCCTTTAGTCCATGCCATTTGCTTCCCCAGTCGCGCTAATGATGTCCGCTCTGTGATTTATATTCCCTTACTCACCTTTCTTGTTGAAGGCAAGCCGTGTCTGTAGTGGATACCTTGCCAATAGCTATTTTGACGCCGCTGTTTTAGGTCCTTCATTGGCCCGTCAGAAATGCAGGTGAAGCCAACGGCTGCTACTACCAGAGTAGCGATGTTGCTGCACCTGCCAAAGGACGTACCTGGTCACAGTTAACAACGTTCATGGAGGTCGGTGAAGTTCAAACTATGTTTTCTGGGCGTCCGTACTGATGCCACAGCTGTGCCGCCAACCTGCGTTCAATAAAAGCCGATCATGAACACCTTTGAGGCCAAAAATTGCCGCTACGCTAGCTGCCATAGTGAAACAGATACCATGGGACAAATATAGGATAACTACGAATAAGTCTTGAAGGCGTGTGGGGCCAATAGTTGAAGCTTACCACACTGTACTACTGATGTCTGTGTCTTGGGACGTAGGTGCACTAAGTAACCCCCGTTCATAGAGGCTCGTAGAGCTCACGGAAGTCTTAACCTACCTCCATTGGATATTCATAAGCCTAGGTTAGTGAAACCAACATGGACACCGGCGGATTTAATTATATAGCTCTACTATCTGGGATATCTGGTGTTTATATTTTAACTGCAGTTTCACATCGTTTAATATACCCTTAGTTTTATTCATTACATATCATGAAATTTATATTCATTATGTTGTTAAGATCACCTCTTCGCATTATGCCTACTGAATCACCGGTACCTTATTAAGTCGAAAGGAATTCCGCGTCAATAATTTGCAGAAAATTCAACACGGTGCACAACTGTACGCTTCTTGTTAGTTCACATTACCATCGTCACTTGTTCAACAGCTTATTTACGCCGAACAATATCTAGTTCAGTGTACTACGTATATGCAGTTTACACGTTCCCCCAATTAAGTGCATATTTCAAAATAAAATGGCCTCTCGCTCTCCTTCACCGGTTAAGATGCAACAACCCTACAATATCCGGTTCATTTTTCTGCATGATTGCATTTAATTCATGTTGCGGATCCCCTGGTTTCTGCTTTGCAGCTAATGACATTTTATAATAAATCATCCCCAAGGAACAATTACCGCACACCATGCGGGGTATGCCTGGAATATACATTTCCTACAAGGTCTCAACACCTTTCACTCGAGGGTTACTTGAAACAGTCGTACAACTAATAGATGAATAACAGTTTTCATCCTTTAACAAGCACTTATCAAGGCTTCTCTACAACTACTTAGTTTAGAGTTTTCTGAGACCTTTTACTGTGGTTACGGTAAACAACTTTACTAGAAAGCTTGCGTTATTGTAACACTTTATAAAGACAAATAGTGCATTCTTTTTTATTAAACATACCTTAGTAATCGATTCTTTAGTCTCGCGATTGCTCTTTTAATGCGTGCTGTTTCATTTGACTTTGGCCACTAACAAAAATCTGCCATTGGTTAGAGCCCAACTCCCCTGGAAACCAAGCGAGAGCCGCGGAGGACGAGCTCGAATCAACTCGTTGTGTCTATATAGTCAATTAAAACAGTTGTACAGCAACTGCAGCTAAATTGGTTTGCGTGAAACTAAAACAATACGCAAATTATTTACAACCCCTACAGGTTTTGTAGCCGGGTATAAACTAAATGACTCACGGCCGGCCGAGATAAGGTGAAGTGGTGGTCAAAATTTTCTGGATGTCCAGCCAGCCAGTGTGACAGGGGCCTCTCTCAAGAAGGTTAGCATTCCTGACTGTGAAAAAGAATAGGTTTTACTGGAAAAAGCGGTTGAAAAAAGGATCTAGTTTTCATGATGTCTGTTTACTAGTGCTGTCAATAATGATAAGCACATGGATAACAGATAAAGCTTGTATATGGGGCAAAAAAGGATACCTGATGCTTGGGCTTATAACTTTAAAGTGGTCTTTTTGTCGACAATCTGGAAAGATTATACATTATTTTGCGCTAAGCCTACCGATCGTAGTAGAAAACGGCGGATTAAAGTAGCTAGTACTCAGGCGTAATGAATACGCATCCATTAAGGCCGATTAACAACTGACTTCAACGAACGTGCGTAGAGATAAATCTGAAGCTGGTATTTAGACGATGTTTTAGACAACTTTAATACTAACGTTAGGTTTATGGACAGTAATGATATGTTTCAACCTCCTATCAAAGGCTTGGATCCGGTAGGATGCGTTTGCTAGGCGCACCTCAAAGTCTAAGAATTTGGAAAGTGAATGAAACTAAAGCTGAAAACAAGGAATGAAGAAGTAGATAAGATGTAAGGATTTGCTTGTCGGCTCGGATGGCTTCTTTATTGCCCTACAATATCCTATATAAAGAATACATATGGCTTTGCGAGCCTGCCAGTCATTAGACAAGGCCGTACTGTTGGTTGAACATTTTGAACGTTGATAAAGTGACCACCCAAAAGGAGAAGCCGGTGGAGTGAAGTTACCGGTCGGTTCATGCAGCCTCTGGACCAATGTGCCAGTGAGGGGACCGAAGCAATTCAGGAACTAATCAGCAATAGCTAAATACTTTTTGTATTCAGTGTTCTAATGTTAGCACCTGTAAGCTACGTGCTGCTGATCCGACTGAGAGTTCCCGGTGTTGTCCTTGCGGTACTGGATAATATGAAAAAATGGGTGGCATTGTTGGAGACAATTCATGGGATTAGGCCACCGATTCTCCCCTACAGGAAATATTTTGGTGGCTTCTACTCTTCCCATAGTGCAGTCATAGGGCATATTTGTCCGTAGGAGAACTCAAGCAGATGAAGAATAGATCGTCCAAACTAAAGGTATCCTGTACTCGGATTTCTATTCCTAAAACCTATAAATGTGTGCGACGGATATCGCTAACATCTCTTAGGTGTTATGACGGTAACGACAAGGAATGTGGATGAATTGTGAGCTCGAGGTTATTAGATGTCACGCGCTACAGCGTGGTCGTCCTCAAACTACATGAGGGCGTTTGGAAGAACTGGTCTGGCTTATCGCAGATATTAAAGGTGTGTTGTATATTGGCAACAACGGAATATTCGTATCTTCCTGAATGCTTGCAATGTTGGATAGCAGTTAGTCTGGAAGGCAACCTGTTCCATATATACACGTACACAGCTAAAAGAAAGAAGATCGCAGGCACTAATTTGACCTACGCCTGGTACTGGGATGACCCTTGTTTCTGAGTTCAGATTTTGATGCGCTTGTTAGGTTAAGACAAATGATATTACAGTGCAGTTTTTTATGAATTAGCGTGTGTAAGAAGCACCGGTAAAGGATAATGCGCTTTTGCCAAAGGGGCTAAAGTTTAAAGTGCGTATACCTATTTTGATAATTCAGGGTTTGCCCTGATGTAATCAACGTCTTTGGAAAGCGCCGCTGAGCATTTTCAGGCAGTACACGGTCCGAAATCCGTAGATTGCTGCATATGAAGGAGCAGTACACCAGTCATAGAAGGACGTGACTTATAAAACCTCTAGCTTTGCATCTGCGGAGGTATGTAACGGCGTATGTGGAAAGCTACTCCCAGTACTCCGGCCACTTGATAACGAACTTGCTATGCAAATTTGAGACTCTTAGAGTGGTGCAAACCGAGGTCTATTGTTCTGCCGTTTTCTTTGCTAATGGTGCCGTTTCTTGTTAAAGTCCCAGCAGGTATAGAAAAGTTTTGGCTCAGCACATTAGATTTTTGAGCGGAGAACATCAATTGCCAGTGTGCGTACCGCTTTCAAGAGCTTTATGATTCTCACTGATACTAGTACTCGCGGATATTTCATTACCAGGGGCAAGACGCATACAATATTTACGTCGTCAGCAAACATGGAGGAGCGACCGTGCACCGAAATCCTGCAGAGATTATTGGTATAAATCAAAAGGGTAGGAACAAGAACAATCCCCTAAAGCACGCCAATAGCGACGGTGATCAGGGTGGTTACGGTGCGCTTAACCTTAACAGTCTGCACGCGTCTTATTAGGCAGGCACGCAGCCAGTCTAACAGAGGACGCTCTATCCGTAAGCATTTACCTTAAGCACGGGGCGCATGTGGGGAACACTGCCAAATGTGTTTTGCGCATCAAGGTACAGAAGGACAAGGCAAAGACTAGAGCCAATGGCCTTGGTGAATAAATGGAGGAAGTCCAGTTGACCAGTTGCACAAGACCGAGCAATCAGAAATCCTGGTTGGGACATGGCAGGTGCGAAGCAACCTGAATGCGCGTTAAGTTGTGAGGAACAGTGTAGGATGTCATATGTAGTGTTCGCCGAAGGTTACATAGTTGCGGGGGTACTACGCGTTGTTATCTCACTAACATTTTGGGAATGAGTCGGTAGAGTCCGTCTTGGTAGGCCGAAATAGATTTAAGCTGCCATTGGGTCTGTCCATATGTTCTCGAAAAACTGATTCACGAGCTAAGACACTTAAGGTGCGTTGCCAACAGCATTTAGCGCAAGGTGTGAAGAAACGTGGGACTTCTCTATCTTTCCATATCATCATGGAAGTAAGACACATATCAGCTATTATACTCCAATACAGCGTTATTGTATTTTGTTCGTAGCAATCAGCCGACAATTCAGATATGTCGACCAGCTGTCCGGAAAAGCACCAGACGGCCGTTTCGCCCTATTGGGGCACATCAGTGGTACGCATTCTTCGGTCCTCTGTGGAGGATCGAATACATGACTGCTAGTGGCTCTTGCCAACTAGCCCGCAGCTTATGCAACAGCTCCAGGGAGGACGGTATCTAACTATCGTGAATTGTTAGCTAAATGCGATATAGCCCGACGCATCCTCCACTGCCATGCAGGCACCTGCCATGCAGATGACAGCGGTCGACCTTCCGGCGTCAGGAATTCCCGGCTACGGCAGCTATGAATCGACATTGCACTATGTGGAATCCGCACGGGCGAATTAGCCGGATAGTTAGATAACGTCCTCCATGGCGCAGTTGCATAAGCTGCGGGCTAGTTGGCAAGAGCCACTAGCAGTCATGGATTCGATCCTCCACAGACGACCGAAGGATGCGCACCACTGATGAGCCCCAATAGCAGTGTTCCAGGACGTGGTGGGTTTTCGCCTGGCAAGCGTTCTCCCTATAAAAAGCCACTAATGTCCGCTTAACAACACTGCAACGTGGCGGATGTGACTCGCCACAAAATAAAGTCACTGCTATACATTTCACACTGACGCAGTCCTCAGCCTCCAACATCGAACCTGTGCAACTGATTTTACTATGAAGAATGCTTTAGTGGAGTACCGATCATCCCGGCTTCGTAATGGTCATTGATTGCACTAAACCTTGTTCGGGCTCCTGTGCTCATGGATCACTACATGTCAAATTTACCCCCCACTTGTATCTTGACGCAACAGTTTTTGCGCGCCACGGCGCCATTATGATCCTTGGTCTGACTATTACCTGACAATATGCTCGCTCTTATGGACTACATCTTTTCGTTTATTCCTTTCATTGTAACGAAATGTTTTAATATTCCAAAGAAGCTGTGCTTGTATGCATATTTGATCATGCCTTTTAGAGGTGTGTCTCGTTTTACAGAGAATATACTATTTATTTATTTATTTATTTATTTATCATCTCTGCGCGTATCCAGAGCTTGCTAAAAGCCAATCTATATAATTTTCAACCTTCATCCTTTGAGATTATCTGCGGCACATAAATTTGCTGTCTGTTGACCTACCATGTGACACCTTAGGCATCCACTAAGAATGCTTCACCCCAATGCCATTGCTAGCGATCGATACCCTCCCTCCATTAGTAACATTATCAGTTCTGTTATTACCTCACCACGTCTGTTTAGCAAGTCTACCCTTCGTGGGCTGCAACCATCTCAGCGCATATAAAGAGCTTGCTAAGAGCCACACTCTTTTGTCTCCAGCCTTCATCCTTTGAGACCGTCTGCGTCACACACCTTTGCTGTCTGCTGACATATTGTGGGACACGGTAGGCATCCACTAGCCACTAGTAAGCTTCACTGCAATGCCATGGTCAACCGTCGAAACGCTCTCTCTTACTACCGTTATCAGTTGTTCGTCACCACATTTCAGCTGTAGTGCGTCATTATAGCTGGAATTGATATTTGCGCCAGGAATCACTCCTTATCTCTCCAACACTTACTCTGTTAACTTGTTTGCATTAACATTCGCTGGTTTGCTGACTTCTTCTGTCACTGTAGGCATCCACTGGCAATTGGTAGGCCTAATCCGAATGCCTTTGCTGGCCACTTATACTCTCAGTCCTAGCGTTGCTATCGGCCACTTTTCTTATCTTCCTCACTTCTGCAGCGATTCGCCGTATGCTCCGTGTCCCTTCTGCGCAGATTTTGAGCCTGTTAGGATACACTCCTTGTCTCTCCATCACACATTCCCTTGGAATGTCTCTATTACTTACCTCCGCTGGCTTGTTGATGCAATCAATTACCCCATCGGCAAACACTAGTAACTAAACCTCTGATTGGCATTGCTACTTCCGGCCACTGATAGTCTTTCCTAACGCCACCATCAGTCGGTCGTCTTAAATTCGGCACCTCTGTTTAGAAGTAGCAAGTGGTCATAGGCTCCACACATGCGCTTACACAGTCCTCGTTAGGAGCCAATCCTTACCACAGCAACCTTTATTCCTTTAGAATATCTGCATTCAATCATTCCGCTGCCCTACCACTAACGGACCTTTAGATTTCTCTCGCAGCAACCTATTTATTTTCACTTATTCTGCGCTCTTTATCGCAGTAAGTTAGCTACTTGCTGCTCATGCACCTTGCAACCACCACCAATATTCTAACTCTCTCTGCTCTACCCCACGCAACGGTTGGCACATACTAAACCGATACTTCGTAGATTACTTACTGGTACAACGCTCTTGTCTATAGGCAGGCGTTAGCAATCCACCCATACGGCTAATTATTCTATAGGATATTCAGAGGGCACTTTCAGCATAAGTATTGTTGCAAAGTGTACATGCATTTTTCTCAAGACCAACTGTTGTAACAAAAGATTTTAACAATGTTTAACTCCATGTCTGTTTTCTCATTCTTCTCTCGGTTGTCCCACACTTTCTTTTTTCTCCGAGGTCCGGAACTACGTGGGGATCTGGGATTGGACTGAGGAACAATTTTCGCCCAAGACGGACGTAACAGCCGGCAAGGACTTACATGTAGCATGGTTGAACACTAAAAGAATAAAACTACAAGCACCAAAATCCTTGTCAACTATGGTGAACTGGACACATCTTTATACATCCATACATTATACATCTGAAGAATCCAGACAGCAGAAAATTTGAGCTTTTGCTCACCTGGACACACAACAAGACGACTATTCGCGAGGTTCCCCTCCTCAACCGGCCTCAACCATCATGGCGTCTCCGATCCTATTACCTGTCCAACTAACAGAGGAAATTGGGAGCCATTTGTCTGCGAATAACCGAATATGAAAGCGATCGTCAAACGGCTTTGCCAGTCATACATTAATGTTCGAAACGCTTTACGGCAGTGTTGCAGGACGTGGCGGGTTTTCGCCTGGCAAGCGTTCTTCCCATAAAAGGCCACAAATGTCTGCTTAACAATATTGGGACGTGGCGGATGTGACTCTCCACTGAATAAAATCACTGCCCACAAGTACATACTGGCAAGTCGACTAGGCTCACATTTCAACTATTCCAGACACAGGCAAGGATATATTACGCTCCGTCTACAAGCCCTGTTACATTGCACTTATAGAGCCTCAACCGTTTCAACTACATACGATTTAACCCGAAATATCGTCGTGATACACAACTCCCTGTCAACCTTGATCGCGCCTGATTTGGTGTCTCAGTGAATTTGTGAAGAAACTATTTATTTATATGAACAATTTGCTACTGTCAGTGGTACAGTTACAATAAAATATCTGTACAGTTGCACATACCTAATCATGCCTCCATGTGCGTGCCTCGCATAGGCGAGAATAAAATATTTATTTATTTATTTTGTTGCGCCACATAATTGGTTGTAAATCTTGAGCATACCTGAGGTGGTAAGACTCGAGGAATTCAAGAGCTAAATGCTTTTTAAGTTATTTATTTATAATCATTATCATCAACATCAGCAACAACCGTACATCAGTCATGTGAACTGATGCTTCGCTGCCATACAACGAAGAGGACATAAAAATAAATAATAAAAAGAGGGGGAGAAAGGGGACTTAGCTGAAAACATTAATCCCCTAAGCAAACATTCAGCGTCAAGGCGCCTCCACCTTGTGTTAACAACGTACCACCACAAATAGCTGGCTATCGCGCAAAGATAAGGCGGCCTCGGCGAGACAGCTTTCCTGCGGCTTTCACTGCCACTCATCATAATCAGCCATTACCTCACAGATAACTCAGCCACTAACACACTATAAACAGGCAATCCGATTAGGAGACGATAGCAGACGCGCCACTGTTTTCTTCTGTCAGCCATTTACTGTAAAGTCTCGAGCCAAGCACAAGGCGAGGCACGTGGACTCCAACCCGGAAGGCGAGACGGACCAACGGCACCCAGTTTGGTCGTCAGTGACTTCATTTCCCACTGCCAAGTCAACTTCTGTCCATCTCGAGCCTTGCGGCACCCCATACCTGGTAGACTGAACTAGGTCCTCCTAGGTAAGCGGCGACCAGGCATCCGTAGCACGTGTCTGAGCCAACGCAAATTATTCTATGCTTTCTGTTGTTCTAAGGAGCAAATATGCTTATCGCAACTTAGTATTCACCTACACACATCATGGTTGCGGACACGCTGGTGCCACCCGACTCCAGCAATGCTTCGCAGACAACGAGGATCAAAGACTTAAAAGCACCTCAGGTCATCAGACCGAAGGGGCCAAGTCTCACTGCCTTAGAGCAGAACGGCCCTCACTGTGGCCTTGTATACACGGCATTTCAGACGAAGGGAAACTCCCTTCTGTCGATAAGAAGATGCCGCGGGTTCAAAATGGCAGCTTTAGCCATTATAATGCGTGCGCTGACGTCCGTTCCTATGCGCCCATCGTTCCTGATGCAGCTGCCGAGATAAGTGAACTGATAAACCACCACGAGTTCCTTATTAGTAAAAGCCAAGGAGTCATAAAGTGGCTGGTGGCCCTGCAGCAGCACTTTGCACTTTAAAGTTGCGATGTAGATACCAAATAATAAGACCACGCTAGACAGACTATTCAGAGTTGATGGGGCCGCTCCAAAATTGTTGAAAGGCAAGACGTTACCATCCGCATAATCTAGATGATATAATCTTTCACCAGGTGGCACTTCAATTCTTACCTCGTGCTATTCCTCATGGGAGCAATCCATGATAGAACCCACGAGGAAATTGAGCAGAAATTGGAAAATCGGACAGCCCTGACGAAAGCCACGTGTAGTCGGAAAGATATTCGATAGGCCAACGTAGACCCTGACGCGGCTGTAGTCTTCGAGTATGGAGCACGTTAGTCGTTCACGAATTTCGTGGGAACACCTTTCCGCGCAACTATTTCGAACAGCATCGATCAATCGACCGAACCAAACGCACACTTGAAACCGAGGAACAAAGCTATTGTCGGTGTGCTGTATGCGCGGCGCTGCTCTAACACCCGCCACAAAGTGAGTATATGGCCTATACAGCGAATTTCTGTGCACAAACCTGCTGGCTGTTCCTTAATCCGAGGTTACCGTTCCACAGCAAGGCGAACAACGAGAATCGGTGCCAATAGTTTTGTCACAACTGGCGTTAGGCTAATACCCCTGTGGTTAGAACAGTCTGTGCGACTGCCATTCTTGTATATTGCCACTATAATCGCTTCGCTCCACTTAACCGGGACACTCTATTCCTTCCAGATACGTTCGGATAGGGAGATCAATGCTTTGCAGAGGACCCCACCTCCATCCTAAAGTAGTGCAAGTTGGAGCGGCTCCCGGTCAGGGGTACGAAAACGATTGAGTGCTGTGATCGCCTTTAGGACTTTGGTTAATCGAGGGAATACAGAGACTGAAGTATCCCGAGCGTCTAGTCAGTTTGGGAAGGCACCCAGAGCTTAGAGGCTACGTACGCTTAATCGACTATATATTAACTGGGAAGGTTGGTCCAGATTTATCTTGTATATTCAGTCCCGCCAGACTTTCTGTTCTACGCAGTCACTCCTTGGAGCTATACAAACCGCGGTCGGATAGGATTAGGGCAAAAATCCGCTAGCACGCAGAGTCATCGAGCGCTGGAACCTGCTTCTGAGTGTTACCAGGGAATCGACGGGTAATGGTTTGAGTGGCAACTTGATGCTCATGGGTGGTAACACCAAAGCATTCCAATTTTCTGAGTAACTCGCATCTTAAATAAATAAATAAATAGGTATATTTCTAGACCTGCTAGAGGCTGCACCCTAAAGGGTTAAAATCAATGCATACATTAATCCGATGCTCTTGCATGGAAGTAGGCAAAATATAAGTATACCTTCATCGTTAGCAATTACAAATGCATTGGTACTGTTTGGTATATAGCTACTGAGTCGCAGGCGTCCACCTTGACCTTTTTCTGGTTCCTTCGGGCGATATTGAGCTCCTCGTTCTTTTATTGTGAAAACTTCGCGGAGGTGTAGTTGTGCCTTTTCTTTTTGGAACAGAATCCAATTCGCCACAAGTTCACTTTAAATTGATCGCACATTAATTGGCCACTCAGTTGCCCCAATTGTTGTTGCGCACATGGAAGAAATGAGTGAAGGGATTATAAGGCGTAAGCAAAGCTAAAAACAATTCCGATAACTGCAGACAAAAATAGAAACAAATTGTTAAGAGGGAAAATATACCTGCGTGCTTCAGTAGAAACATACCAATTAACAAAAAATATAGCCCTACTTTTCTTACGCTGATATTGCTCTCCGGCGCAAAATTTTAACCTGTTATTCTCAGATAAAAGAAAAAGCCTTTCTACAATTAGAATACCGCTTAAAGTAGCACAAAGTAACACTGGTTTGGACCAGCTTCAGCGCCTGAATACGTTGAACGTAACAGCAACGCCATAGGTGCAGTAGTTTGCGAGTTATTCGCAATTAAATGATGATATATGAATAAGGCCATTTTTATTTTTCGCTAAAAGTGGCTTTCTGCTTTGCAAGCAGATAGCAGAAAAAAGAAAAGAAAATATAAAAAGTAGGAAAGCGGCGTATGTTTTAGATAGGCAAAGCTATCCAGAAATGCTCTAGTTAGCCCATAATACCGTTCGACAACTACGGACTGCGCAGGTGGCCGAAAAGTAAACTTTGCAGGCATACATGACAAATATATGTAAATAAGGGCTGATCTTGCGCGAAAACGCTAGAAATCCAGCAAGGAATATTATATCTACATGGGAATTCAGGGGAGCTAGTAATTAACTCACGGTTAGAAGGCCACAGCATACAATTTTCAGGGGATACTGAGCCACATAAACAACCAGTAAAATAGAGTTTAGCGTTGTTTAAGCCTCTAAGCTTTTCTAAAGCTTACAACAAGGCCGCATGAGCCAGGTCTACCTGAGTAACCCAGGGGATTTTCAGATCCCTTGACAGATTTCGGCCTGCAAAATACCCACATTACTTAGCTAAACATCACAAGATTTATCCCTTAGAGCCGATTTGCTATATTCATGAGGCTCTGTCTCTAACAGCAGTGACCTATAGGAGCCTGTCACCAATAATAAAGAAATAAGCATGGGAAAATTTAGTAAAATTTAGCTAATTGCATTTGGGCGTGAAATCCGTTTTGGTCTACATTGGTTGGGCTTTAACAACCCTACTTCTGGCGGTTGAGCTTGCTCATACTTGAGGTATTGTTATGCCTCATTTGTAGATGCACACTATTGTGCAGCTCTTTGATGAATTTCGATTTATTTCTCTCCATTTTTAAGTTCCGAAGATAGGGCCGGCGGTGTTCATCCAGATGGCAATGTTAACTGGTACTCTAATGTCACACCGACTATTTCTTTTATGATTTTCCTGGCAGGAGCTGTTCTAGCACCCTAAGCAAAGAGCGATATGGTAAAGCAGGAGTAGAATAGTAACAAATACTAGTGGGAGCTGCTCGTTCACCCGCCATTACGCATAACGCATGGTAGGCTTTGGAGCCAGCTGAAAGATAAGTGACACACTTTGCTTTTCGCTACTTTTCTTCATTCAGTGGTATTAGATTCTTATTTCAAGTTCACTTCCTTATACTACGCCTTCGGTTTCTCGTCCTATCCTTTGCTTACTTCACGTGACTGCCACAGCAGGGACTGCTAGGTCAGGAAACTTGGGCATTTACTGGTTGGCCAGGGTGCGATACGGGGGTTCCGTTTTAGATCCATCAATAACTGAGTACTTCCTCAATTCTTGGCTCAACGATACACTCAAGATGGCACACGCTCTGGATTCTCCTGTCGTTCTAGTACCAGCTCAACTTGAATTTGAACAAAGTAGTAAGAAGGCCGTTGAAGGCTTTTCGTACCGGTATAGACAGTTTCGTTGCGTACATTCAACACTTGATGAAACAGTGTGGAATAGGGGAAAGCTGTGAAATACCTACCAATGTATGTAGGACCTATAGCCGACGGATGACGAAGGCGAAGGTGGTACATGAGGCTGCGACACATGCGTAAAGCCGACGGAGAGGGGTTTCAAATAATTTGTTTTTTGGAACAGCATGGCAAGTGTCGGGTGAATAGGAATGGTTCTCAACTAAGGTTGGTATATTTTGCGCCCTCATGGAAATAGGGTACGGTGCAGCGATACTGTGTGGTACCGTTTACGGACGCAAACCCCGCTTACTTGCAACCACCATTAAGTTATCCATATTATATATTGCAAAGGATAAAAGTTCAAAAATATCTCCACAATCACTGTAGCGTACGTGAACGGTACAAGTCAAAACTCTTGAACCAACGCCAAATAAATGTTACATATACGATCATTTATCCACCTTAACACTACCTATGTTATCCATCGGTAGCATTCGGCCAATTACGATGAAGAAAACACGTAAACGCAACAAACCATTCAGCCCAGCGCCTCTGGTAACATATCGACGTGTATGTACCCATTTACATGCATACATATAAATGTAAATATTATAATAGAATTACATAAATACATATGCTTGTACAGACGTATACGGCTGGAGGTATCCGGTTTCGGATTTGCCTATCAATATGGCCAGCCACAGGAAGCCTGCACCTACAGAGGGACCATAAGGGGCTTGCGCTACACCACTCAAACCTCCAACCAAATACGCAATTCCAGTGTAAACTGGAAGGAAGAAGTCCGGGAGGCATGTGGATGAGAGACACGTTTCATCAAAGGAGCCGGCCCGCACTCCTTCAGAGGCAAATACAAGCACGCTGTAGCTGAAGCACGCGCACCCAAGGCGGTGGCTGGACTGTAGTCCGCTCCACCCTGAATGCCTGGAACCGCTCTTCGAGCCTAACACCGCCAAAAGGACAGTGCACCACGTACCCTCCAGCAACGGCCCTCCGTTTCCTGGAGCCAGATGGACGGGGTAGTGTGTAATAGACAGGTAGGCACCTTGTCAACTTGCGCACCAAGCGCAGCCACACCGGGGATATCAAGCAACAACCACTCACTTGAGTGAAAGATGACCAAAAATTGAATCCAGTAATGCCTTAGGGAACGGCGACAAAATCTTGAATTAATGACCATATGAAAAATGTTGCATACAAAAGGATCCGTGATAAGTTCGCGGAGTCAGAAGGTATATTTTGCGGAAAGGACACAGAAACGAAACTGTTATCGAAATTAATTACAACTGACTTAAGCGGCATGTGAAAGTTTATAGAACAGCGTACAGGTAGACATTTTAATGAGAAAGAAAAGCATTAGGATAAACTTACAAATCCACCACCTGAAGTAAATAGACTCAGCATACAAGCACGCGGTTAGTAAATCAAATGCAGCGTACCTACAAACGTTGCGGAGATGCTGCATACATTATCCGCAGGACAAGTCGTCGCTTCGGTAGTGGCCCCGAGTGGCCTCGCTCATGGCTCTCTAGCCCGGCCTGACTCAGGCACTCGAGAGTGCATGTGCTACAGCACCATGCGCTTGATGTCGATGTGGAGTACAATCCATCGGTAGTTGCCGCTGCCGCGCTTACCGCTTCTTCTCTGCATGTATGGTGACTTACTACCGCAGTTCGGCAGCTGCCTTTTGTGATCGAATCGCGCCCTACACGCCGTTCAACCACCCGATTCTCATGAATTGAAATCAAGGTTAGCACATGTGAGGCTCACGCTGAACGTGTCCTGGTTATGTACATTTGGTTTCCAAGCATGCCGCTTCCCATTACTCAGCTGAGGATATAACCGTAGTTTCGGTATCCGTTTTAATCCATCCGACTCACATGATCGAGACACCTCACGTGGCTCAGTAAATGTATGCAGTCCACTGCATACATCCCACAGTCGCAACACTTCCGTGCAAGCACCTCTTTTGCCTCAAGTGATTCGCAAACTTCGTCGCAAACATTGCTGATGGAACCACTCGAGATGTCGCACATCCCGCCGGTACATCGTCCACGTTTCACTGCCGTATAGAAGAACGGACAGCCCCACGGATTTGTACACCAGCAGCTTCGTGCCAACGGTAAGCTGATGGATGTTCCACACTCGGTATTCAAGCTTCCCGGAGGACGCCGCTGCCTTCGACACGCGGATATGCAGCTCACTGTGCGTCTGCTGATCAGTCGACAACACCCTCCCAAGGTTGCAGCAGCGGAAGGCTGTTTCCAATACTTCAGCACCAATGCTGATTCGCGGAAGTATTGAAGATTGCGCCCTCGTGAACGCTGCTAGTGACAGACAGCTTCGCTTTTGCTGATGCCGTGCCCGAATTTGACCGCTGTCGAAGCCAGAGCACTAGTCATGTGCTGCAACTCATCCGCGCTGTGTGAAAACAACGCACAGTCGTCAGCAAACAACAACATACGGATAGTTGTCTCACAGACTAGAATTCTCACACGGAAACGCCGGATGTTCTGCAACCCACCATCAATACGGTGCTCTACATGAACAACGTATGCGCAAGCCAATGCAAAATCACAAGACAACGTTGCATGAAGCTAGATAATAAACAGGACAGGAGCTAAGACACAGCCTTGCTTCACACCAGAGACAAATGCAAAGTCATCCGTGGTCTCTCCACTCAGCTGCACCCTCGCTCGCATACCACTGTGCACACATTCAATTAAACTTACAAACTTACGCAGGCTAGCCGAACAACCTCCTCGTGGTGCCAGCTGGGTGATTCGGGTTTACCCCCCTTCAGCAAATAGTTCGGCGGCAGTGTTCCAGGACGTGGTGGGTTTTCGCCTGGCAAGCGTTCTCCCTATAAAAAGCCACATATGTCCGTTTAGCAACACTGTGACGTGGCGGTTGTGACTCGCCACTAACTAAAGTCACCCATTGCTTATCCGAACAATCTCTTCAAGTCCACAGATAGCAAGTACTGGCGACACCTTCAAACACATTCAAGCAAAATGACAGGAGACATTTACCAATCCCATAAACAAAGCTAAACGCGCCTTCATGCAAATTTACATACATTCATATATAAACATATGCAACAATCCCATTGTTCCATTGTACATTAACTGATCACATTTTGTGCTCTTAACATGATCATGCCTGCGCAGGCGTGCCTCGCTTAGTCGAGAATACACAATTTATTTATTTATTTATTTACCCAACACCAGCCACAATGCCTCGCGGTTCACCGTATCAAATGCCTTGGTGAAATCAACCAAAAGCGCGTGCAATGGCTGTTGTCGTTCTCTGCACTTCTCTTGCAACTGACCAGCCGCAAACACCATATTTATAGTGCTGCGACCCGAACAGAATCCACATTGCTCTTCCGCCACGTTAAGTTCCACAACCTGACTCACGAGGCGGTTGAGCAGGATTCGGGCAATCACCTTGCCCACACAACTCAGCAAGTTGGTGCCACGATAATTCGTGCAACATTGCTTGTTACCTATGCCCTTGTACAGTGGTAGCATAAGGTCATCCTTCAGCTGAGGATGCACCTTCTCCTCAATCCATACGCGTTGCACCAAGTGGTGCATCAAAGTCACCAACGCGGGTCCGCCTTGTTGCAATACTTCAGTTGAGATCCCGTCGGCTCGGGCACACTTGCCGTTTCGCAGCTGAGCAAGTGCTCTCTACGTCTCATCCAGTGTCAGCGTGTCCGCCAGACTCGTCTTCACATCGTGTTGCTTGAGGCAGTTTAATGTAGGCCAGTCAGTCACCAAACAGTTGTTCAAGAGACTGTCAAAGCGTTTCCACCAGATCTGCATCATGTCTGCAGTCTGTGTCCAAGTAGCGAAAGAACTGCCATGGATCAGCGTCCTCAGCGGATCCCATCTGGGTCCATACACCGCCTTCAAGCAGTCAAGGAATTACTTGAGTTGGTGACGTTCGGCGTAGCATTCCATCTGCTTCGCCTTCTCCGTCCACCATGCATTTTTAATGCGACGGAGCTCTCGGGTCAGTCGACGTTGAAGTTTGCGAAACTGACTACTCTTCCCCAAGTCGCTGGGATCTGCAACATGTGCAGCAAATGCTGCATTCTTCTCCGACACCAATGCACCGATCGTCGCATTGTTCTCATCAAACCAATCAGGCCGCTCACAGTATGCGCACCCGATGGTCTCCTCGGCAGCAAGTGTCACCTGGTCGCGAATGTGTTGCCACAGGTCGCCCACTGTGGCTATACAGTGCACCTCACCACACAGGCGTGCAGCCATCGCCTTCTCCAGCTCAGTACGTTTCGCCACAGTACCGAGGGAGAGAATGTTAAATATACGCCGAATCAAGGCAGGAGTGCCTTACATAGATTTACGAAAATATATGTACAGTTTGGTCCGAACCAATTTGTGATCAGTGCCACACGCAGCTCCACGCAGTGCAAGTGTCATGCGCACTTCACGCATACCACGCTGACGTACGATGACATAGTCGAGCAGGTGAGCGTGACCACTCCGTGGGTGCGTCCAAGTTGCTATATCACTGGCACTTAGTGCAAACCGAGTGTTCGTGATCGTCAGGCCGTGAGTGGCACACAGTGAGAGCAGTCAGTCACCGTTCGCATTCGCTGAACCAATGCCATGCGAACCGATAACATCTGTCCGCACTGATGCATCACGCCCAACGCGCGCGTTGAAATCACCCAGCAGAAACAGTCGGTCGCTCCTAGGCATAGACCGTATCACGGAGGATAACTCAGTGTAGAATTGATCATGCGTGTCATCAGGATAACACCTGGTCGGACCGTACGTACTTATAAAAGTAGCAAACTTACCTCTTCCGAGTCGTAGGCGAACAGTCATCAGTCGCGCGCTGATGCCCGTTGGTTCACCCACCAGCTGGCCATTCAGGCGATCGGATATTGCAAATGCGACCCATGTTCACGTGGAGCTGAGGCGGCGTTACCCACCCAGTAGAATGTGTAGCCAGCACCTGCTTCATGCAAGTTACCTTGCTCAGCGAGCCGGGTTTCACTGAGCGCCGCAATATCGATGTGTTAGCGCGCCAGTTCCATCGTGACAAGTGCAGTGCGTCGCTCAGGATGCTCACTCAAGTTTCGGTCCAGTAGTGTGCGCACGTTCCAGCATCCGATGCTGAGTGCTTTACGCGCAGGCATATGATTGCATTGGTGGGCAATCGCACGCGAGGTAGTCGTTGTGTTTCGGAGGTTTGCTTGAGGGACTCCGCCCGGAGCCTTTGGCTCAATAGCCTGACACAAGGCAGTGGGGAGCAGATCCAGCTCGGGAATGTGATTGCAGAGACAGATGGGGATCTGCTTGACGGCCGTCACACGCAGACTTTGAGGTATTGGAACAATTATTATATGTTTTGCGACCGTAGTAGGATAAGCACCTGCGACCACGGCCAGACGCAGGTGGGTTTTTGGCGGGTTTGCACCAATTTGACCAGGGGCTGCCTGGCTTGAAGCGGGCAGTAGCAAACCATTGAACACCCGGAGTTGTCCTCCCACCGTCAGAGACAATGCGTGGCAATCGTGCTCTACGCCAATCGAGCTGTGAGCTTATAACCCTTAAACCTGTTGTCTCCCATGGCTAGGTTTAGGGGAAATGGGCCATCGACTACTTCCTAACCTCCGAAGAGGATGGACTAAGAAACTGCCAGAGCGCCCAATCCTGACAGGAAAATGACTCGGGTTCTCAGCCAAAGCCTTCGATTAAATGAACATCCGAAAGGCAGCGGGTCTAGCACCTAGTCAGTTCACTGACTCATGCGGATTAGTGTCCTGGATCTTAGCAGGTTAGAAGGGTGAAACGCAAATCCCACCCAGCGGTCGCCACTTGGAGGCGCCCAGGACATAAGACTATGGCGCAACAGTAGCAGCAGTGGGTAGACCATCTGTCAGCATCTAGCCACCACCAGCCTCAACGCACCATAGGCTATCCCGCCGTATATGGTTTTCGGCCTCCGGTTTCGGATTTGCCTGTCACTGCGGCAAGCCACAGGACGCCTGCG
Organism: Dicrocoelium dendriticum; assembly: GCA_944474145.2. Lineage (NCBI taxonomy): Eukaryota > Metazoa > Platyhelminthes > Trematoda > Plagiorchiida > Dicrocoeliidae > Dicrocoelium > Dicrocoelium dendriticum. The sequence continues at coordinate 151,916,387 of OX104064.1, read as the reverse complement.
CCTACAGAGGGACCATGGATGGCTTGCGCTGCACCACCCACAGCTCCAACCACCCACCCCATATCCAGTGTAAAACCGAAGGAATAAGACCGGGAGGCATGCGGATGGGAACCACGTTTCATCAACGGAGCCGGCCCACACTCCTTCACAGGCAAACACAAGCACGCTGTATTTGGGGAATCAAGCGCACACAAGGCGGTGGCTGGACCGTAGTCCGCTCCACACTGACTGCATGGAACCGCTCTTTGAGCCTAACACGGCCACAACGACCGTGCACCCCGTCCCCTCCAGCAACGACCAACTGTCTCCTAAAGCCAGTATGAACGATGTAGTGGGTAATAGACAGGTAGGCACCTTGTCAACATACACATCAAGCGCAACCACACCGGGGATATCAAACAACAGCCATTCACTTTAAACGACAAGCTGAAATAAAATAAATCCAATAATGCATACAGATACGGTGGCATAACGTTTCGCTAAATTACCATATGAAGTAAGTTGGTTAGCAACCAATCCGTGCTAAGTAAGAAATGTCCACAATTTACTTAAAAATGCTACAAACGCAACAAAATTACCGAAGATAAGCGCAATTAGTGTAAGCAACGTGACCAGTTAATAGAACATTATTCAGCGAGGCAGAACAAACCAAATAAAGCTGAATGAAATTTATCCAGATTAAAAAGACTTAGTTTAAGTGTAAGTTGGTTTAGCCCAACTGCGGTGAAGAAGCATCAAGAATGCAACATCAGCCTCAGCATGGGGCACCACACGCAAACTACATATATACATACATGGTTGGCGGCATCCGGTTTCGGATTTGCCTGTCACTGTGGCAAGCCACAGGACGCCTGCGCCTACAGAGGGACCATGGATGGCTTGCGCTGCACCACCCACAGCTCCAACCACACACCCCATATCCAGTGTAAACCCGAAGGAATAAGACCGGGAGGCATGCGGATGGGAACCACGTTTCATCAACGGAGCCGGCCCACACTCCTTCACAGGCAAACACAAGCACACTGTATTTGGGAATCAAGCGCACACAAGGCGGTGGCTGGACCGTAGTCCGCTCCACACTGACTGCATGGAACCACTCTTTGATCCTAACACGGCCACAACGACCGTGCACCCCGTCCCCTCCAGCAACGACCAACTGTCTCCTGGAGCCAGTATGGACGAGGTAGTGGGTAATAGACAGGTAGGCACCTTGTCAACATGCACATCAAGCGCATCCACACCGGGGATATCAAACAACAGCCAAACACTTGAGAGAGAGAAAGAAAAAGAGAAAAACTTGATTAATGCATAAGGAAACGGTGATATATACCTTAATTAAATAGCATATGTAATAATTTGTGTACAAACAAATCCTAGCTAAGTGCACGGGTCAGGAAGTATAGTTCACGGAATGCCACGAACGCAAAAATGTTATGGAAATCCAATACAATTGGCTTAGGCGAGGTGTGCAAGTTAATGGAATAGAGTGCAGGGAGATATTTATATGAGAAAGAGAAGCAGTAAGGTAAAAGTTGTAAACCCACCACCTGAAATAAAGAGACTTAGCATGCAAGCACGCGGTTAGTAAATGGAATTCAGCGTGCCTACAAACGCTGCGCCGGCTCGCCGTAATTCTCTGCAAGACCCGTCGTAGCTTCTGTAGTGCCCAAAAAGGGCCCAGCTCAAGGCCCACTAGACATTTATATGAGAAAGAAAGGCATTAGGACAGAACCGAAAACCCACCACCTGAAATAAAGAGACTTAGCATGCAAGCATGCCGTTAGTAAATGGAATTCAGCGTGCCTACAAACGCTGCGGCGGTGCTGCCTGCGTTCACTGCGGGATCCGTCGTCGCTTCGGCAGTGGTCCCGAGTGACCTCTCTCATGGCTCACTAGGCCTGCCTGACTAAGGCACTCGCGACCGCATGTGCTACAGCACCATGCGCTCTATGTCGATGGAGTACAAGTCATTGGTGCTTGCCGCTTCCGCACTTGCCGCTTCTTCTCTGCATGCATGAGGTCTTTCTCCTGCACTTCAGCAACTGCCTTCGTGATTAGATCGCGCCATGCACGCCGATCAACCGCCTTCGATTCCCATGATCTGCAATCAAGGTTAGAACGTGTGAGGCTCACTTTAATCATGTCCTGGTAACGTAACTTTGGTTTCCCAGCATGCCGCTTCCCAATACTCAGCTGACCGTATAAGAGTTGTTTCGGTATCCGCGCCGATTCCATACGGCTCACATGACCGAGCCATCTCAGGTGTCGCAGTAAAAGTATGCCGTCCACTGCATACATCCCACTCGGCGCAACACTTCCGTGTCTGCAACTGTGTCGCCCCAGCCGATCGCAAAATTCGTCGCAGACACTGCTGATGGAACCGCTCGAGATATCGCACATCCCGACGATACATCGTCCAAGTTTCACTGCCGTATAGAAGAATGGACAGTACCATGGATTTGTACACCATCAGCTTCGTGCCAATGCTAAGCTGATGGTTGTTCCACACTCGGTACTCAAGCTTCCCGAATGCCGCTGCTGCCTTCGACACGCGGTTACGCAACTCAACGTGTAGCTGCTGATCAGTCGACATCACACTCCCAAGGTAGCAAAAGCGGGAGGTGGTTTCCAATACTTCAGCACCAATGCTGATTTGCGGCAATATTGAAGATTGCATCTCCGGTGAAGGCTGAAAGGGACAGACAGTTTTGCTTGTGCTGATGGTGAGCCCGAATTTGGCCGCTGTCGAAGCCAGAGCACTAGTCATGTGTTGCAACTCATCCGCGCTGTGTGAAAACAACGCACAGTCGTCAGCAAACAGCAACGTGCGGACAGTTGTCTCACAGACTAGAGTTCTCGCACCGAAACGACGGATGTTCTGCAACCCACCATCAATACGGTGCTCCACACGAACACCATAAGCACAAGCCGCATCAAAAGCACAAGACAACGTTGCATGAAGATAAATAAATAAATAAATAAATAAATAAATATTTATTCTCGACTATGCGAGGCACGCCAGTTGAGGCATGATCAGGTATGTACAGCTGTACAGACATTTTATGGGAACTGTAGTGACAGTAGAAAATTGTTCATATGTCTATGCTTGGAACTGTGCGATGGTGAACATGCGAAAGAACGATAGATATTAAACAGGACAGGAGCTAAGACACAGCCTTGCTTCACACCAGAGACAAATGCAAAGTCATCCGTGGTCTCTCCACTCAGCTGCACCCTCGCTCGCATACCACTGTGCACACATTCAATTAAACTTACAAACTTACGCTGGCTAGCCGAACAACCTCCTCGTGGTGCCAGCTGGGTGATTCGGGTTTACCCCCCTTCAGCAAATAGTTCGGCGGCAGGGTTCCAGGACGTGGTGGGTTTTCGCCTGGCAAGCGTTCTCCCTATTTTAAGCCACATATGTCCGTTTAACAACACTGTGACGTGGCGGTTGTGACTCGCCACTAACTAAAGTCACCCATTGCTTATCCGAACAATCTCTTCAAGTCCACAGATAGCAAGTACTGGCGACACCTTCAAACACATTCAAGCAAAATGACAGGAGACATTTACCAATCCCATAAACAAAGCTAAACGCGCCTTCATGCAAATTTACATACATTCATATATAAACATATGCAACAATCCCATTGTTCCATTGTACATTAACTGATCACATTTTGTGCTCTTAACATGATCATGCCTGCGCAGGCGTGCCTCGCTTAGTCGAGAATACACAATTTATTTATTTATTATTTATTTACCCAACACCAGCCACAATGCCTCGCGGTTCACCGTATCAAATGCCTTGGTGAAATCAACCAAAAGCGCGTGCAATGGCTGTTGTCGTTCTCTGCACTTCTCTTGCAACTGACGAGCCGCAAACACCATATCTATAGTGCTGCGACCCGAACGGAATCCACATTGCTCTTCCGCCCCGTTTAGTTCCACAACCTGACTCACGAGGCGGTTGAGCAGGATTCGGGCAATCACCTTGCCCACACAACTCTGCAAGTTGGTGCCACGATAATTCGTGCAACATTGCTTGTTACCTATGCCCTTGTACAGTGGTAGCATAAGGTCATCCTTCAGCTGAGGATGCACCTTCTCCTCAATCCATACACGTTGCACCAAGTGGTGCATCAAAGTCACCAACGCGGGTCCGCCTTGTTGCAATACTTCAGGTGAGATCCCGTCGGCTCGGGCACACTTGCCGTTTCGCAGCTGAGCAAGTGCTCTCTACGTCTCATCCAGTGTCAGCGTATCCGCCAGACTCGCCTTCACATTGTGCTGCTTCAGGCCGTTCAATGTAGGCCAGTCGATCTCTGAACGGTTGTTCAAGAGACAGTCAAATTGTTTCAGCGAGACCTGGCTGGCTAGCCGAACAACCTCCTCCTGGTGCCAGCTGGGTGGTTCGGGTTTGACCCGTTCCAGCAAATAGTTCGGCGGCGGTGTTCCAGGAGGTGGTGGGTTTTCGCCTATAAAATGCCACAAATGTCTGCTTAACAACACCGTGGCGTGGCGGTCGTGACTCGCCACAAAATAAAGTCACCGTCCCGTGGGTATCCGAATAATCCTTTCCAACGCACGGACATCCATCTTCTACTCTAGCATTGCCGACGATATGAGAGTCAAATTTAGAGCAGCAGAGTTACAAACAGGTACATCACAGTGACACACCCACACACACAGTTACCTTATTACAAACCCCCTACGTATACATACACTGGTACGGCAAACATAACATATTTCAGCTCGTCGAGTGATTTAACCCCCAGTTAACCGCCGTCAATTGCCTTCTAATTTCCTCTGTTAGCTGAACAGGTTATTTTTGGTCGGGGGCGGCCATAATGGCTGAGGCCTATGGAGGGTTAGACCTTCGTCATCTTCGTGTCCAGGTGAGCAAAACTTCCGTTTCTTGCTTCTAGAATTTACAGGATTATGTATACTTCGCAGGAGTATAAAGGCGTCATGTCCAGCTACCATTACTGGACGACGGTCGTGGTAGTGAGTGCATTTTTATCCACTTGTTGTACAGCCGTGTTCTATGCAGGTCCATGCGGGTTTCTATGTCCTGTACCAGGCACAAGCTCTTTCACATTCCGATCCCAGATCCCCAAGAAGTTCCAGACCTCGGAGGAAGGGGAGGTGAGAGGATCCCTGGACCCATTTCGTGTTGGATGACGCTGGTGCGCCCAGATTGAGTGTCACAAAACCGGTCCTCATAATTACGCAGCATGGAAAGAAGTAAGGCTTTTAAGTCTGGGGAAATACTACTGTGGTTAAGCAAAGGCTCAGTGACATCAGCCTCGAACTGTGATCGCTTCAGAATGGCTTCTAGAAATGTGCACACTCCCCGTGAGTGACACAGCTGCTTGTTGACTGGAGTGGACTTTGGTAATGGATTCGCGGTACCATGCTGCAGCAAACTTCCATGCTTAGCCAACAAGTCCACCCCTAGGATGGCGTCCCAGCGTAGGTTTTGACGCACAAGAAACTCGTGTACTGCGGTAACATGTTCCAGTTGAACTTGGGCCAGCACTGCGAATTCGACGGGCAAATCAGCCTCGTTGGCTGTTAACACTCGTGGCCTTTTCTGGGTACTGGCGTGGCAACTCCCGAGGCGGTCAGCTATCTCTAGACGCAACAGCGAACATGAAGTACCAGTGTCAAGCAAGAACTGGATATCAAAACCATCGAGGCTACTAACGGTGCTTAAAGGTCGAAACGTAGTATTACGAACGAAAATGGATACAAGAAAGCCGGATGGATTGAGACGTGACCTACATTGCAAACGTCGCAAATTGATAGGTGGGTTTTGTCCGCTGAATTTCGCACGATTTCCAAAGCGGCGGCAGTGCCAACCATCTGGACTGGACGGATTGAATTTTAGGTTAGAAGGTCTGTCGTTGGTAATGGACACATTTTTCAGAGCCAAACACTGGGTGGCCGGGCCATATTCGTTGCGATCGACCAACAAAGCCAGAGACATATGAAACTGCGTCTTGTCCATTGCATCAGTGAAACTGCAGGGTAGCATCCCGGATAGTTGGTGACGTAAGGACCTGTCATGCGAGCCGTTGCAAAACCGCTCAGCCAACCACTTATCCCGTTCGGCATTGGAGAGATCGGAAAAGGCTCGCAAGGTAAGCTCCTGAGAAGTACGTGCGAACGCTTCGACGGATTCTTCTGGCTGTCGTGTACGAGCAGCAAACTTTTGTCAATACACAACTGTGGCTTCCTGTTTCCGGAACAGCCGGCGCAGCCATTCCCAAATCTATGACGTTGGCGCCGTTAGAGGAATGCCAAGTGCGCGTAAGAGAGGCGTGGCTTCCTCACTCAAAAAACTAAGAAGGTAAGGCCCCACGTTCTTTCCAGGGACACTGGAGTGGTAAAACGCTACGTGAAATTCCCAATTGAAGAAATCATCACCCAGCCGAAAAACTGGTTGCCTCGTCACTTGTCGCAACTCCGAACAATCCTGGGCCAAAACACGAAGCTGAGATTTCAATTTTGGGTTCTGACGTTTTCATTCTCCATTGCGGTCCCACCTCTGTCACCATAGGTAACGAAGCGCTTGGAGGGGAGAATCGGCGGGAGTTAGCAAACGGGCACGGAAAGCATCACGGCTGTAGAAAGCAGAACAGAGTCAACCACAGCGGACACAAGACGCGAGAAGCACACGCAGCCACGGAGCATTCGCGGAATCGCAATACACAACCGCGACACAAGCAAAACGAGCGGACACGGGGCAACCACGTTTATCCACAACGGGAAAAACAGACGTGTACAGGACGTTGTGAAGACAATCAAAACAAAAGGGGATGTCAAAAAGTTTGGGTCGGTGAAGTGGCTTCGCACGTTTTCACATATCTGTGCTTCTCGCGACTCTGCAAATGCAAAGGAAAAGAAGCAGATCATATAAGTAGCCTTTACAACGACTCGTGGCGGTTTCGATTTCGTTACAGTCGCAAAATCCAAATAACGCGCCAAAATTACAGTCCTAAACTAGTAGGTTTAAACACAGCATGGCGGCTAAATTATCATATGTTACAAAGCAAACTAATGCAAATACTGTGAGGAGTGTTACTTTTATATACCAAGAAACGGCTTATTTGCAAAAGAACATAACATGATGGCCAGATGAGTGTTCGGATTCGTGCGCTCGAGTGAACGGCGGCGCTGACAGGGTAGGAAGTTTAAGATAAAGGGTTTCGAGCTGCATTTCCATGCTCTTAGTTTGCAGTATCAAACATTTTTTCCAATCGACTTATATCCTCAACCAAATGTTCATATTTCCTATTATTTCTCGGGAGCTGGGCTCTAACCAAGGGCGGAATTTTGGTTACGGGCCGAGGTTAAATGGAACAGCCTGTATCAATTAGGCCATGGCGAGCATTAATAAATAATTAATGAGGTTTCAATAATAAAATGGAATGCACTTAGTATATTTATAGGGAGGTAAAGTTAAGTAAAGTTAAGTAAATTTGGTACCGAGTTCGAGTAACCACTGACCGCTTATAAAAGGTAGTCGCAGTAGCCTGCTGAAATTTCTTCACATCCTGTTCCATGTCCGCAAATGTTCGCGAATATATAATTTTACCAAACGATTAAACGAAGGAAGATCGTCCACCATGATTGCAGCTTCCAACGACGCGCCGCTGCTCAAAACTGCACTTCGTTACCTACTTGAACAACAACAGTGTTAAAAGCTACAAACTTTAATATTACCACGTACCATAAATGCTCCTGAAACGCTTCATTATACACCACACAACATTAATAAGCAACATAGTCCACATGTAGCATGGCGTACCAAACCACCCTCACCAAATTATCAACAAAGCACTTTGGTTAGAATCCCGGTCCGTTATTTCTCATAGCTTGGTAATGCCATTATTTAGCATAAATTCCTCCACTTGTTTTCCCCACTACCCCTTCAACCTTTCCTACTTCACATAAATTGATATTGTAGGGACTACTGGGCAGGCGAACGTGAGAAGTAATTGGTTGAACAGTGTGTAAAGCGGTCTCTGTCATGGTTTCCAACGTCTTAAGCAGACCTATCGATTTCCGATCTATCGATCCGCAAAATAAGGAACATTCACCAGATTCTCATATCGCCCCGGTCCCAATCGAACTTAAACGCGAATAACGCTTCGCATTCGCTTCACTTGCATGCACTTTTCTCTAGGCCACGAAATCAGCAGTCTACCATTAACAAACGTTGTGGTTATAAGTTCTTGCTCGTTGCCTTAGCGTTGCAAATCTTGTCATAAACCGGCTTTTATATTATTCTACCCTTTAGCACTACCATTGCAAGACTTTTTTGCAGTTTTGTCCCCATAATTTTCTGCCCGGACCGTTGGTACGCTCCAGGTTTAAAACTCGGTGGTTATATATACGTAAAATTCGTGCGACGTAATTCGATTTGGCGTAGTTCCGTCTTTACTGACTATATTCCTCTAAGTCATCTGGCTATCTCTTATTCACCCGAAGCTGTTTCACGCCTATGCTGCGAAACTACGTGGACCGTTCGCTATAGTGTTTCAGGATTCTCTTGACAGTTGTGCATTTGTTCCGAATAAAGGAAAGCGGTCGCCGTCCCATTTTTAATAATGGCGTTGCGAGTCTGCTTGCTAACTCCAATCCAGTCAGTCTGCGGATTGTAATAGCCCAACTCTTTGAGAAACTGGAGAGAGTCCAGTTTCCATCTAGTTACATATCTGATTAGATGTAATATCCTTAGCAATGCACAACACGGATTTTTGGAGGGGTTTTTGTGTCCGACGAATCTATTGACAGCTCGCGAAATTTGATCTGATGCATTATGCAAGATCACGGGGTGTTTGCCGTGTTTCACCGTTCGGCCTTTTTTCTCAAGAGTTTTGTGTGGAAATAGTGTTGAATGATACTGAACAGAAAGTTTGTTGCTGTCAGTTTTCTTGTGATTCAAGTTGATCTGGAAGTGCCAAATCTATCTTGTTCGCTGACGGTACCTGTCTGTAGCGCGTCTGATTATCACTGTGACAAGTCAACACTCTTTCTTGGATGATTTTTGTGAAAACTGTTTGAATAGCACTATAAAACTTGACTCTGTCAATACTCTTGTGATTCAAAGTGTTCGCTATTTCCTGCTTACTCGGAATCTATCATCTGCGGGCTACTTGCTGCTTGTTTTACGCTTATCTACCATTTCCTTTCTTGAATCTGAAGCCTTGGCTCACCGCGCCGCTGCAACCGAAGCTGGAACTTATCGATATTTCATCAATTTAGTACAATTAGGGTTGCTATTCACCTGCTTACATCTGATCAATTCCACCTTGCCTGCTAAGTATCGTGTGTCATTCATTCAGCACATACGTCGGCTGCAGGTGGAAGACAGCTATTCTGCCGAAACACAGAAGAAAAGGAACATACATGAGACAGTCACGCCATCTGAGTCACAGGTACCGGCTGAATCATGCGTTACCAATGATTCAGGCGGCGTACCTGTCTCATGAAGTTATCTTTTGTGTTTCGGCACAATATCTGAGGTGTATTCCACCTGCAGCCTACGTATGTAAGGAATAAATGACATTATTTAATATTATTTAAAGAACTTCACAGGTTAAAGAGTCTGCCAGAGATAAAGCGTAGTTCCTTCGAGATACGGCAGCGATGCTAATGAATGGGGAACGTTCTACAGCAAAATCAACAAATGAGCGGGAATATCGAGCAGGACGAGAAGTCTGTATGACCAAGTTTTCAGCTTATACTGGTGTTTCGCAATTTCCAAATGGAGAATAAGCCTCGCGTTACTTGGCAAGCAAGACGAGATTGATAAAATGTAAGTGGATGAGGATCAACCCTAATTGTACTGAATTGATGAAATATCGACAAGTTCCAGATTCCTTTTGAGCGACGCGGCGAGCCAAGGATTCCGATTCAAAAAAGCAACAGGTAGATGACCTCAAAACAAGCAGCAAGAAGCCCGCAGATGATACATTTCGAGTAACCAGGGAATTGCGAACTCTTTTGCTTGACTTCTCCCTACCACCTTTTTGTTTTTTCCTTAGACGCATTTCTGCGGCCTCTCCGGACAAGTGCTTTAATGGCTATTAGCATTTATTGAAGTAAGAGAAATGTGTGTTCGAGTAGGTACTTGTCTTTCCATTTGACAAGCTGTACTGAGAAGTGTGCTTGGTCCGCCTTTTTTGTGTATCTAAACGAACTGCCGAAGGTTCTCGGGTCTCCTATCCTCATGTTTGCGGACGACTTGAAGTGCTGGTGCACGGTGAGCGACTGGTGTATCCAAAGCTTTTCAAGAAGCTCTTGACAAACTTTGGTTGTTTCCTACTGGCAAATGCCACTAACCCGCACGAAGTGTTCATTAGTGTGCGTAGACCAACTGGCCCCGACGACACACTGCATGCTTGTCTGGAACGGATTACCTTATGTGTCCCAACAAGTTAACTTAGGTGTCAACTTATCTTGGGACTTCAAATCCAGCGATAACTGGAGCCGAGCGGCTAGCAAGAGCGTCCGAGCCCTCTGAATGATCCGTAGATCATTTGGAATGTTGACAGAAGTGAGGTTCTAAATTGTTTACGGACTTTGTTAGACAGCACCTGGAGTATTGCGTTCAGGCTGTACCTCCTTGGGTGATTCGTGACAGGTTGACGGTAGAGCGGGTCTTGCGAAGTGGTACCAAATTAGCCTTAGGGCTGCGACACCTGTCCTATCCTAATAAATTGCTCAAGCTAACTATGTTCTCACTACACTATCACCGTTCTCAGGGTGATTTAGTTCCCATTTATCGTATACTAACAGGCCGGATGGGTCCAGACCTTCCTTGGCGTTTTCATCCTGCTCAATTTCACCTTTCCGTCGGCATCCGTTGAAGTCGCACCAACTCTGATCTAATCGGGTTCGTGCTGACACTCGTTTGTGGCGTATCGTGATGGACCTTGCCTCTGGCCAGGCGCAGGGCCATCACGGCTACGCGTTTCATTCAAGTGTTTCAGTACACGGCCTAGCCGAACATGTACAGCAGTTCACTCAGTGGTGTGGCAGGCAAAACCCGTCGAAACTCGACTTGCTGCTTACTAACTATTCGCATCCAATTGAGGACGTAAAATTGAACGCCCCACTCGGTGCCAGTAATCACGTAATTATCGGATTTCGGGTGGTTGCAAATGTCATGCTCAACGCTAAAGCATTACCCACCAAGCTGAACGTTCACCGAGCTGACTATGACGCGATCAAAGACTACGTTTCCCGAGTTGAATAGTCCCTCTCAGCACAAAATTACACAGTGGATGGCCATTGGAACTACATCGCTGCTCACATCAACGACGCCATTAGAGATACGTTCATGCAGTGCGTGCTTCTGCGTTGGAATGCTACAAGCAGTTTCAGCCCACCACACTTAGACTCATCAGAGAGTAGAAGACCATCTCTGTCATATTCTTACTGCTTAGTGATTCTTAATCACGAACACTATGCCGTAGGTGGCGAACTTCCTGTGTAGTAGCTGTACGCCGTGACAAAAATCCTACCAGCATGCATTCGCTAGACGATCATGACAACCCAAATATCCTCTTCCTGCACATTGCTTTTCTCACTTACGCGCAGGCTGCCATTGGCAACCTGCTCAGACCCGACAGCAACAATAAAACGTCGGACAAAGAAGTTGCGGAACTGCTGAAGGCTCAGTACCAGTCCGCTTTTAGCATCTCGGCACGCAGTCAATAGTGGACAGTAATTTTACTCCCGGCGCTGTCAGACATCGAGTACAGCGTGCGCCAGAGAAAGTTCTGAAAATATTACCAAAATTAAGGGCAGACAAATCTATAAAACTAAATCATTGCCACCTCCCCGCTACCTTGCGGACAGGCTTTTGAGCCAAAGGCTTTGGTTGAGGACTCTAATCGTCCTCCTATCTATATCTGAGCACCCTGGCAGTATCTCAGCCCACATACAACATGACATTTTATTCAAACATAAACTACATCCTGCATCGGCGGTCGCGCAGAGTATCAAGAGTCGCCTTATCTGCTGCATAAAGCAGGCCGGATAAGCGAGAACATGCTACTGCTGGCGCCTCCCTTCTTGCTTTACCACCTTTTTCTTTTATTCCCATCCCGACCCCCATTACTAACCTTCCTTCTATAATTCCCAGCTTAATTGACACTGGAGTAGAACCACCTGCAGCCACCATCCCGCAGAACCTATCGGACGCCTATCGGCAAAAGTCCCTTATGAGGTCACGTCATCCCGTTTCCATGGCGACCAACGTTCACACTCTAAGACAAACAGGCCAACGGGTTGCACTCGCACGCATCTTGGACACACTGGATATTGATGTGTGTTGTGTGTCCGAAACTAGGATCAATGACCCTAACGGGATTATTGAATTAACTGCACCCGGCCTATCCTCTCCTTATTGGTTGCACGCATCCGGAGACGCTGATGCAGCACTCACGGGTCAAGCTGGTGTAGGTATTTTTCTAGGCTTTAAGGCTGAGCCATTGTTGGTTGATTGGATTCCGGTGAACAGTCGTTTATGTACAGCCCGTTTGACGACATCAGCTAAGGCGGATTCACGAAGCAATACAAAACGCTGTCCGTTCGTGATTTCCGTTTATGCTCCCACCGATTGCAGTTCAAATGCTGTCAAGGACACATTCTATCACGAACTGAACGCGCTACTACGCAGTGCTACTAGTTCAGAAATTCTAGTAATTGCAGTGCATATGAACGCACAAGTAGGGCGTCCGAGCTCTTCAGAAGCTCATCTAGGTGGTAATTGTGGGTTTAACTCCGAACGGACTGACAACGGTGAGCGTCTACTACAACTGTGTGCGGAGCACCACTTGTTTCTTAGTAGCGCTACTTTTAGATACAGTGGGCGCCGAAATGCCACTTGGTGTCCTCCTGTAACTGGCCAGCAATGGTCCCGAATTGACCACACAGCCGGAAGTTATAGATGGCCTGGTTCCATTTTGGATTGCCACTCATACTGGAGTACCTGTGTCGACTCTGATCATGTCTTGGTATGCTGTCGTTTCTCCGTGAACTTTACCGGGAGGCATACCAAGCGTCCCTTCCTATTGGCAACTGAGAACTTGTCTCAGCCCTCTGTCAGGCAAGCCTATCAAGACGCACTGCGTACCGAACTTTCGCTGTCTTGTCCTAATGACACTGAGCTTCAGTGCAATAGGATCTCGGCCGCCAACCACGACGCAGGAGCATCTGCTTGTGGCACTATCCCTCGTCACCGCACCAGTCACTGGATATCAGAGAGGTTGGTGAACCTGTTGGAATCTAGGAGAAATCTCCCGACTCACTCTGGGCACATTGTGACCAGGCGGGCTATTAGATGTGAACTAAAGCGGAGCCTACGTGCTGACAAGAAAAGCTGGTGGACCAGTCGGGCTCAAGAAATGGAGGAGGCAGGAGCAGTAGGCAATTACCGCAATCTCTTCCAGCTAATCCGCACCACAGGTCCTAGGAAACCAAGCGTCATTGCGACAGTCAGAAACAGCGTGGGTGCACTGATACACGATAAGGAGCGCCCAATGGCTCGTTGGGCGGAAGCCTTTCAAGATCAGTTCAGCTGGCCCTCTGCTCCCGGACCTCTTCCTACTCAGGTGATGCAGGACGAGCCATGGACGGTTAGTTTAGAGCCTCCGTCAGAGGCCGAGTTCCGAAACGCGATCACAGCTCTCAATCATTTTCGGGCCGCTGGCCCGGATTCCCTCCCACCTGCACTATTTACGGATGGAGGTGAGGTCCTCTGCAAAGCACTGACCACCCTATTCGAACGTATCTGGAAGGAAGTTTTCCGCCTAATTGAAACGAATCGATTATAGTGGCAATATACAAGAATGGCAGTCGCGCAGACTGTTCTAACCATAGGGTTACTAGCCTAACGCCAGTTGTGACAAAAGTAATGGCCTCGATTCTCGTTCATCGCCTCACTGTGGAACGGCAATCTCAGATTAGGGAAGAGCAGTCCGCTTTCCATCCAGGACTTGGCTGTATAGACCATATATTCACTTTACGGCAGGTGCTAGAGCAGCGTCACGCATGCCGTAGGCCGACAATAGCCGTGTTCCTCGATTTCAAGTGTGCGTTCGATTCGGTCGATCGATCGCTGCTGTTCGAAATACTTGCGCGGAAACGTGTTCCCACGAAATATGTGAACAACTAGCGTGCTCCATATTCGAAGACTATAGGCCGCGTCAGGGTCTATGTTGGCCTATCGTATAGCTTTCCGACTACAAGTGGCGTTCGTCAGGGTTGTCCGATTTCCCCATTTTTGTTCAATTTCGTCGTGGATTCTATCATGGAGTGTTCCTTTGCTCAATCTCACGATGTACGCGTTGAAGTGCTACCTGGTGAAAGATTAGTTAATATTGATTATGCGGACGATATCTTCTTACTTTTCGACGAGGTTGCGGCGGCGCGATCAACCCTGAATAGCCTGTCTAGAATGGTCTCATTATTTTGTATGCACTTCGCACCTTCAAAGTGCAAAGTGCTGCTGCAGGATCACCAGCCACTTTATGCCCCCTTGACCCTTACTAACAAGGAACTCGAGGTGTTTGATCAATTCACTTATCTCGGCAGCTGCATCAGGAACGATGGGCGCATAGGAACTGACGTCAGCGCACGCATTAGAATGGCCAGAGCTGCCTTTTTGAACCCGCGGCATCTTTGGCGACAGAAGGGAGTTTCCCTCCATCTGGAAGGCCGTGTATACAAGACCACAGTGAGGGCCGTTCTGCTCTAAGGCAGTGAGACTTGGCCCCTTCGGTTTGATGATCTGAGGCGCTTTCACTTCTTTGATCATCGTTGTCTGCGAAGCATTGCTGGAGTCGGATGGCACCAGCGTGTCCGCAACGATGATGTGCGCAGGCGATTAATACATCACCTTAATCATGCTAGCTCCTTAGAACAAATAGCACAGAATAAGTTGCGTTGGCTCAGGTACCTGCTACTATGCCTGGTCGCCGCTTACCTATATATATATATATATATATATATATATATATATATATATATACATATATGTATATATATATATATATATATATATGTTGCATTCTTGATGCTTCTTCACCGCAGTTGGGCTAAACCAACTTACACTTAAACTAGGTCTCTTTAATGGATATATTCGGGTGTTGCTCTTCCCAACCCTGACACCCCACGACCGCGGTTTCGTCTTGTTTTAGACTCGTCAGGTGGAGATAGCCTGAGCTGGGGTGGAACTCAGAGCTTAGTAGCTCATGGCTGACGCCCTGCATAAATTTCATTCCAGTTTATTTGGTTAGTTTTGTCTACCTGAATAGTCTTCTATTTGCTGGCCCCGTCGCTTACGCTAACTGCGCTTATCTTCGGTAATTTTGTTGCGTTTGTAGCATTTTTGAGTAACTTGTGGACATTTTTTCCTTATCGCGGATTCATTGCTAGCCAACTTACTTCATA
Source organism: Dicrocoelium dendriticum (assembly GCA_944474145.2). Lineage (NCBI taxonomy): Eukaryota > Metazoa > Platyhelminthes > Trematoda > Plagiorchiida > Dicrocoeliidae > Dicrocoelium > Dicrocoelium dendriticum. The sequence continues at coordinate 151,900,910 of OX104064.1, read as the reverse complement.
TGCTAATTTAGCGAAGAGTTATGCCACAGTATCTATATGCATTATTGGATTTATTTTATTTTATTTGGTCGTTTCAAGTGATTGGCTGTTGCGTGATATCCCCGGTGTGGCTGCGCTTGATGTGCATGTTGACAAGGTGCCTACCTGTCTATTACCCACTACCTCGTCCATACTGGCTCCAGGAGACAGTTGGTCGTTGCTGGAGGGGACGGGGTGCACGGTCGTTGTGGCCGTGCTAGGCTCGAAGAGTGGTTCCATGCACTCAGTGTGGAGCGGACTACGGTCCAGCCACCGCCTTGTGTGCGCTTGATTCCCCAAATACAGTGTGCTTGTGTTTGCCTGTGAAGGAGTGTGGGCCGGCTCCGTTGATGAAACGTGGCTCCCATCCACATGCCTCCTGGTCTTATCCCTTCGGGTTTACACTGGATATGGAGTGTGTGGTTGGAGCTGTGGGTGGTGCAGCGCAAGCCACCCATGGTCCCTCTGTAGGCGCAGGCGTCCTGTGGCTTGCCACAGTGACAGGCAAATCCGAAACCGGATGCCGCCAACCATATATAATACACAATCTGTGGTACAGATATTGTGCCATCAAAATCATGGCTGAATAGGAAAACAATATGAATAATAAGAAAAGAGCAACAAGAACTGCTTTTTTTGTCCATTTTGCCACGCACAGTTTTTGACAATTTTTTCAGTTTGTTCTTTTTTAGGGGGAGGAAGAAGGGACACCGCAACAAACCGATGCACACGTCCGCCATTGATATCGATCTTGAGCCATGGCTTCCAAGGTCTTCAACCAGCAAGTATCCGCATCTCTCGGACCCCAACCAGGTAGTCGACAACAACCGGCCGAGGCCAATTGTTTCGTCAGCTTTTTCATGCGGCTTCTCCATGTTGTAGGCTGTCCACCAGACCGTCTCTTCCAGCCCTGTCCAGCAAGTGCAAAAAACAACGCACGACGGGGGTAACGCTGGACAGGCATGCGCAATACGTGTCCCAGCCACCGCAGTTGATGCAGTGAGATGAGCTCCTCGAGCGATTGGCTTCCAGTCCCAAGCCACGCTGTCTAACTACCACATTACTTACATGGTGCTGCCACCACACACGGGCAATGGACCGCAGACAGCGGTGCTCGAAGACGGATAGCCTGCGCAAGTCATCTTTACGAATGGGCCAGGTCTTGCATCCGTACAACAGTACAGCACGAACAGTTGCACAATAGACCCGCCCTTTGATGGAGAGACGAATGTCATGGCGACGCCACAAATGCCTCAGCCTAGAAAAAGCGTGCTCTCGAGATGCGCATCGAAATCTCGTCTCCAACAGTCCCGCCAGCAGTGATGCAACTTCACAAGTAGACAAAGTTCTCCACAACCTCTAGTGTCTCACCAGCAGGCGTGAGTGCAGGCAGAGGCACCTGCCAGTCTTGGAAGAGAGCCTTGCATTTGGATGGCGAAAAGTACATACCATACTTTGATGCTTCAATCGCCAAGCGGTTTAATGCAAGTTGGACGACGTGTGGGTCGTCACCCAGCAAGACGATATCATCAGCATAATCCAAATCAACAACTCGACTACCTGGGAGGAGCTCAACGCCAGTGTTCAAGCAATCGCCTAGAGCGTTCTTCAAGACATCCTCAATGGCAAAGTTGAATAGGAACGGAGAGATAGGGCATCCTTGTCGAACTCCACTGGAGACCACAAAGGTAGGCGAAAGCTTGCCATAAGCCCTAACCCTGCCCGAGGTCAGACTATATAGAACGCGCAGTATGGAGACGGACTTCTCTGGGACACCATTCCTCAGTAGGCAGTGCCACAGTACTGTACAATCGACAGAATCGAAAGCTGCACGGATATCAAGGAACACGGCAATCGTTGGCCTCTGATACACATGGCGGAGCTCGAGGATCTGGCGAAATGTGAAGATTTGATCGATGCAGCCGCGATCAGGGCGAAATCCAGCTTGATCTTCTCGTTTCAACGTTTCGCTTGTTGGGGCTAGCCTGCGAAGTATGATGGACACCAGCAGCTTACAAACGACGGGGACTAAACTTATTCCTCTGTAGTTGGAGCAGATTGTGCGCAGGCCCTTTTTGAAGATGGGGACGACTATCGATTCACTCCAAGATGACGGAACTTTCTCTTTCGACCAAATTTTCGAGAACAAAGCGGTGAGTTCTCGAGCCAGCGATGCGCCACCATCTTTAAATAGAGACCGAGGAAGACCGTCAGGGCCGGGGGCTTTATAACGCATCATGTGCCGAAGCTCCTGCTCGATTTCCTGGTATGAGGGAGGGTCTGTTGGGGTAGACCACTCGGCCCCAGCGCGAGCGTCACAGGTAGCAGATGGAGCTGGGGGCCAAGAAAACTGCGAGCCAAAATGTTCGGCCCATCGCTCCAACCGTCGTTGAAGATTGGTGATTAAGGGGCCCTCCTCTTCGCATATTGTTTCACTTATACCAGATCGAACACCTTCGGTGACTCGAAGGAGATGGAAGAGTTTTCTGGTATTACCAGAGAGTAGCAAGCTCCATCTCCCTAGCACGTTCACACCACCAAGCTTCGCGGTCCATTTGCAGACTCCTGGGCAACTCTCGACCAAGGTACTGGCGTTCTTCAATGTGTCTGGAATCCGATGGGAGCAAGCGGTGTCTGTCCATCAGCGACAAGGAGTCGGCGGAAATCCAATGCTTCGGTGGGTGACGGGTAACTCCACAATTGTCGATACTGGCGGAAACTAAAGCATCTTTGATATGCGTCCACTGCGAATCGAGATCACCGTCACTAGTTGAGCCAAGCAAGGTTGACAGTGAGGCTTGGTACCTGGTTAAAATCGCAGCGTTTTGTAGCTTCGCGTCGTCCGGTCGGTAGTGGGCGCGCTTATGTGATCCTCCGAAACGCATGCAAATGTTAGCACAAAGCAATGCGTGATCGGAGTCTAGATAAGTTGACCAGTACGATCCGCAGTCCGTTACGCTTCCGCGCCATCTGTAGCTGATTGCTATGTGGTCAAGCTGGGAGCACTCTTGCGTTTGTGAGGGCGGGCGCCAGGTAGCAGTGTGTCTCCTCGAGTGCCGAAAACTAGTGTTCGAAAAAAAACAAGCGATGGTCAGAGCAAAGAGCAAGCAGTCTGTCTCCATTGTCTGACCGACTGCCACCGAAACCAAAACTACCCCCAAGGTGGTGCTCGCTTTGTGGAAGGCGGCCACCTCGTGCGTTAAAGTCCCCAGCAAGAATGACTATATCAGTCCGTTTGGAGGAACGCAGAAGTTCATGCAGTTGTTGATAAAAGCTATCTTTAACTGCATCCGGGCTGCAGTCTGTAGGGGCGTAGGCAGAAACGACAAACAAGGCACGCTTAACGTCTCGACGCCTGCTTACATTACATGAACCTCTTAGTTTGACTGCACATAGTCGGCTGTTGACTGGGATCTAGTCAAGCAGAGCTGGTTCAGCCCTGGCACTCAGTACAACCCCAACACCAGCTTGACCAGTGGCGGCAGCTTCTGGGTCTCCGGAAAGCCGCAGGTAGTATTTGACGTCAGAGTTTACCGGAGAGTCGATTCTGATGACGGCGCTAGAGTCTTGTAATCTGGTCTCTGAAAGGCAACAGACGTCTACCGAAAGCATCTCAAGAGTACGGGCCAGACATGCTTGGCGTCCGATCTGCATCAAAGTTCGAACATTAAACGCTGCGAGGATGAATGGAGAACCAGGTCGAAGAAGAGCTGGAGCTTCGGTTGAGTGAGAGGCGGTTGCGATCGGAGGACATTGAAAACCAGGTGTTTGGCTGTTACTTCCATAAGCTGCGAGACGTGGGTCGTTTGTGACGGTGATCGTAGAAGACATCAGAGTACATGTAGGTGAAGGACGGGAGGTGGAGTGATCTATGAGTGGAGGTTGAGCGGTTGAGTGAGCACAGAAGACAGGCATAGCAGTAGTAGGCGGCGTGGTCCATGATTCGCCGCTTACCTAGGAGGGTCTTGTTCCGTCTACCAGATATGTAGGGTGACGCAAGGCTCGAGATGGACAGAAGTTGACTTGGCAGCGGGAAATGAAGTCACTGACGACCAAACTGGGTGCCATTGGTTCGTCTCGCCTTCTGAATTGAAGTCTACGTGACTCGTCTTGTGCTTGGCTCGAGACTTTACAGGACATGGCTCGCAACCGACACCAGTGGCGCGTCTACTGCCGTCCCTAATCGGAGTGCCTGTTTAAAGTGAGTTTGTTGCTGAGTTATCTGTGGGGTAATGGCTGATTATGGCGCGTAGCAGTGAAAGCCGCAAGGAAGCTTTGTTGCCGATGTCGCCTTATTTTTGCACGATAGCCAGCTGTTTGTGACGGTATGTTGTTAACACAAGGTATAGGCTCCTTGACCCTGAATATTTGCTTAGGGCCTTAAGGTTTTCAGGTAACTCCCCCTTCTCTCCCTCTTCTTATTCTTTAGTTCATGGGTCCTCATGGTCGTATGGCAGCGAAGCATCAGTTCACATGACTGATGTACTGCTGTTGATGGTGATGATGATGGGGAAAATCGGTGAAAGTTATCTCATGCATGCGTAGAAATCAAACGCTGGTCCATAAACGGAGATCTGATGACCAATGTGAAACACACACAATAGTCCACATCGGCACAGCGTCACCAAAATCACAAGACGAACAAATTTCTTATAATTGTCTATCCGGGATGAGTGCGTTGAAACAAATTTACAGTGAATGACGGAAATGGAGTAGCACGTTGCAGTGAAAGATACGAAGATTTATAAGCACTACACCGGCACCATTGCTCCATCTACGGGAACAAGTGAGTTTAGAAAGGATAAGAATGCAAGAGGAAGAGGGAGTGATGTTAAGGGGTCATGAGAGCAGATGCTACTCTTTGACTGCCCATTTCATGAGGTGAACTTTGTTCCAGGTTCCCAACCTCTAGCCTTTGGTCACATTCTGACCTACAAGGCAGTGGGGAGCAAGTCCAGCTCGGAAGTAGGATTGCAAAGACCCATTAGGATATGCTTGCGGCTTTTCACACACAACCTTAGAAAATTCAGAATAATTCGTATGTGTTTTACGGCCGTAGTGTGTTTCACACCTGCGATCAAGGCTAGCCGCAGGTGGGAGTTGGCGGGTTTTCACCAATTTAGCCTGTCTAACTTTACGCGCGCAGTGGAAAACCAGTGTGCACTGGGTGGTGCATTCCTAACCTCAAAGATAATGCGTAGCGCGCGTGTTCTATACTAATCGAGCTGAGGTTATAATTCATAAACCCATCCACTGATGAGCTGCATCTGGGCGGCCAGCATGTGTAGCAGTCTGGAGATTCCCCGGTTTGCCTGTGTAAAATTCTAACAAATTATTTCATTGTACACCTAGGCAACCGGTGTGGTTTGTTGAACTGATTGCTGAGTTCGAATGCTTGACTTGCTCATTGCCATTTTTGCTTGGCGCTCGTTTCGGTTGCAACTCGCGACTGCCTTGTGTGCTGTGCATTCTCCGTTCCCCTAGCTAGAGCGTCCACGGTGTCGTTCTTTTATAGCTAGATAACTGGGAATCTTTTACTGTACCAATAAAAGTTTCCCTGCGACTCGATCTGTCTTCTGGAATCGCTCTCTGGGCTCCCGGTACAGGCGACCCTCTAAACATGATGTAGGCTCCCGTAATGATAACGGTGAGCGGTTACTTCATTTGTGGGAGGATGCTCGCTTATTTCTTGCGAACACTAATTTCCGACACAGCACCCGCCGTAGGGTGACTTGGCGCCCACCAGTCTCGAACCAGCTATGGACGCAAATCGATCACATTGCGATAAGTTACCGATGAAGAAGCTGTGTTCAGAGCTGTCGCTCGATTTGGAGCACAGGTGTGGACACCGACCATGCATTTGTATGTGCTGACCTGCGTGTGCGCTTTGACGGACGCCCACGACGACGTTGTGAGCGCATTGCCACCAGCCAACTGGCGAAGCCAGCTGTTCTGAATGCTTATCAAAGTACGCTGTCATGCGATTTGGAAAAATGCTCACTGGATGCAGTTGTAGGTCCCTGGTCTCATATACACCAGACCTTACTAGCAGCAGGAAAATCCTCATGTGGTATGTCTAATCGCCAACATGAACATTGGGTCTCTTCGCAGTCTCTGGAACCTATCGATACTCGCCGGCATATTCCGGATGGAAGCGAACACAATGCAACTCGCAAAGAACTCCGGGCAAAAGTCCGTGCTAGCCTGAAGAGAGACCGCGAATCCTGGCGGTCTCATTGTGCTTCAGAGATGGAAATGGCCGCTACCCTTGGTAACCATTGCAAGTTATTCCGACTGATACGGGTAACGGGCAGCAGGAGACCTGATGTTAGTGAAACCATTTGTGACGAGAGTGGACAGCCTATCTAAAACTTGTCAAAACGCTTGGTGCGTTAGGCTGAGCACTTTGAAAGGCAATTTAATCGGCCGGAATTGTTAGATTTCTCACCGGCCACTGATCGCCCCGCTCCGTGGGCTGTCTCTTTGGATCCACCCTCTCACTCAGAAGTCGAATGTGAGATCGAACTGCTGAACTTAAATAAAGCAGCGGGACCAGATGATCTTCCAGCCCTATTCAAATTCGGGGGACCTGCTCTTGTGGATGATTTACACGAGTTACTAGCGAAACTGTGGGAGCAGGAAACTGTCCCCACAGACTGAAGCCGTTCCGTCATAGTCCCAATTTTCAAGGAATGATCACGATCGGAATGCGGCAGCCATAGAGGAATCAGTCTGATATCCATGGCCTCCAAATTCCTTGCCTCTGTCATCTATCACAGACTGTTTGATTGGCACTCATGAAAGCCACATTCGTGAAGAGCTAGCCGGATTTCATCCAGGTCGGGCTGCATTGACATCTTCATTTTGCGTCAGTTGTTGGAGCACCGTCACAAATATTGGCGGCACAACGTTGTCGTGTTCCTTGATGTCAAAGGTGCATTCGATTCAGTGGATGGACGTGCACTTTGGGACTGTCTACTTAGGAAAGGTGTACCTGAGAAATATGTAAATATTATCCCAACATTATATGCGCGTAGCTCGCGCAGAGTGAGGGCTTATGGTAAGCTGTCGTCTCCCTTTAATATCGCCAGCGGTATAAGAAGGATGCCCGCTTTCACATTTCCTCTTCAACTTCGCTATTGATGAAGTCATGAAAATCACGTTTGCAGGACTCGACTTCGAAGGTGTGGATCTGCTCCCAGGAAAACGACTTCTCGACTTGCAGTATGCTTATGATATTGCTTTAATCTGTGACAGCTCCCAGACATGCCAAGGGGCAGTGGACAGCTTAGCACTGGCTATCAGCCGCTTCGGGCTATGCTTTGTACCATCGAAGTGCAAAGCGTTCCTTTAAGATTGGCCTGGATCGCCTCCTTCGCTGACCCTTGTTTGGGGTCAGCTAGAAGTCGTTGTATCAGCGCCCGTGGGATTGAAGATGAGATCACGAACTGCGTAGCAAAAGCTTGAGGTGCTTTAGCTAACCTACGCCATCTATGGCGCAGGCGCGACATCACTCTTGCCCTAAAGAGCATAGTGTACAATGCAGCGGTATGTTCGACCCCACTGTACGATTGTGAAATCTGGCCCATTAGTGAAGCAGACATAAAGAGGCTAGTTACTTTCGACCACCGCTGCCTTCGCAAGTTAGCTCATATCTGATGGGAACACCGCATGAGCAACGAGCGTGTTCGACGCCTTGTTTACGGCACAGGAAAAGGAAATGAATCACTCAGCACCGTTATTTCACGCACCAGGCTCCGATGGCTCGGCCACGTGTTTCGCATGCCAGCCTACCGACTCCCGCGACTTGCGTTGTTTGCGCGCTGGGGGTGTGGATGGAAGAAGAGGAGGGGTGGCCAAGCGCTGTCTTGGTCGAGAGGAATGAAGGCCCTCACTTCTGAGCTGGCCTCAGTTGGAGCGTCTCGACTCCCTGGTTGGGGTCCGAAAGACTCTGAACACGTTTGGCTGGATACACTTGCTGATATGGCTAGGAGCCGATCTCAGTGGCGTTCGTGCTGTGAGTTTCTTTGTCCCACCCCATCCCTCTTGGCCTACCCCTCCAACCACGATCTCACTATTTAGCTTTAAATAATTCTGCATAGTACTTTTTGTTGTTGCACAGCAGCCGTCTGGTAGCTTATCGGAACGGTGCCCATCCGTTACCGATAGCTCAGGCTGCTTGCACCAGTTGCATTTTATTTCCCCTTTTTTCTTCCATGTATTGCGGCACAGTAGCTGAGGTGTTTCCCACCTCTAGCTAACGTGTATAATGGTGATGGTAATGATGCTGAATTTATAAACCTGCGAACGGATCTCTGATGAGTCTGATCGAAGCACGAAAACTGGTTTCAGCGAGTGCTGTGTTTCAGTTTTTCCTGATCTCTCTGTAACGACGACTGACAAGGAGTGTTATACTTGTCCTTGAAAGTTGGTGGGTGGTAAGGGTTCGTGAGATGGAGAATGAAGTCACTGCTCTTGCTAACAGCCTCGTACTATTCCAGTTCATCCGGAACACTGGTTCGAGAAAGCCCTCAATTACTCAGACAATATCTGCGAAAGATGGACAGTTGCTCCATTCCCAGCCTCGTTGACTAGGCCGTTCGGCGGAATATCTTGAAGAGCAGTTCAGTAGTCCTGCTGAAACGGAATAACCTGAGCTTACGTGGGAACTTGATATCGCACCTCCTACTTTGGAAGAGATTCGACATGAGCTTTCCATAGCCTTATGGATCACAAGCCTACCTTGTAATCCGAACCTACGTAGGGACCGGGGACCCTCGCATCATCCGTGCGACTGGTGTTGGTTGCGCGACATCGATGCATCGGTACTATGTACCGGTGTAATGCTGATGCCTTTTTCCCGTGTTGAATTGAAACAACGCCCCTGAACCCTACGAACTTACCTCCTCATTGTCAAAAACTGGAGGTGACTCTTTGTTGACTGGACTTACTTCTCTATTCAACACGAATTAAGCATACTGTAGAGGTGCGTCCAAATGCGACCATCAATTGTCATGCCCATCTTCAAAAGGTGCCAACAGACTTAGTGCGAAAATCATAGAAGCATTAGCTTATTTACAGTACCCCCTAACTCCCCACATGTATCACTTCTCCCGAAATGTGAGTCACTGACAACTCTGGTCGTGGTCACCTTGGCTACATATTTACTCTGTCAGGTGATCGAGCGGAGGCACACTGAGAGACGACCGACTTCGACTGCTGGGTCACGCAGGTTGGCGAATCCAGGTGGTGGCCAGCCGATGACGTGGCATAGGATCAAGAAGAAGTTGACTAAGAGACACATTCAAGCCGTCTTCGTATATGGGGGTCTTTGAATGGTGAACACCACTGGTTGGAGACTTACAGATATGGCGCAGTTGCGCAGTATGTGGCGTACTTGCCTTCGGCGTGTGGCGAAATAGCTAAGGTGTCTTCCGCCTTTAGCTTACATGTAAAATAAAAATGAATGATCTAACCGTTAATTTCCCTTATGACTTCGCTTTTCGCATTTCTGTCCGGGTTTCATTTTCTGCCTGTTATGTTTGCATTTAACCTCATTTTCTCACCGTTGTTACTTATTGTTATTCTGGTGACGAGTGGTGGCAACTGGGTCCACTGTACTTCGGTGCCTGTATCCTAGTTGCCTAACTGACCTTGTGAAAGCGTCTAGTGGCTGCCCTGTGGAGCCCACGGTGACAGGCAAATCCGGAAGCAGATGCTGCTAATCTAATATTTGTAGTAGCCTCCACCATACATTAGTCATAGAGCCATCTAAAGCCTCGATAAGGATGTACGTGAAAAATGTAAGATTCGGAACGAAAAACTAGATAAGTGTTTTATTTACTTTGTTTTTCACGCGCCATTTTGTCATTTCTGTCACTTAACTGATTGCGTTGTTGATCAGTAGGTTCAAAGTATAAATTCATACAAATCTTCCACTTAGCCCGTTTCCGCATCTTGTCTTCAAGAGTTTTTAGCAAGCGGTGTTCTCCATCTTTAGGTTCATAGTCCGGAAGACTTAGAGGGCGGAAACAGCTAGATTGGAAGTCAGCGCCTTGATTTTTTGTCGCCATATGATATGTTGACCACTGCACGGTTTTTCCTGTGCGGCGCTGGGTGAACAATTAGAGCGCGTCATGGTATTCGTTCGCGTGGCATACGTAAGACATGTCCCGGCAGTCTCAGTCCCTTTCGAGAGGGTGGGCCGTACTACCTAAGACGCGACGTCTAACATCATCGTTGCAAACATGGTGCCCCCAAATTACGCGGGTTATCCCACGTCGACAACCGATGTCAAAAACCGAACTCCGACGCCTGTCTTGAACACGGATCAGCCAGCATTTATCATCATCAACAGCAGTACATCAGCCACTTGAACTGATGCTTTGCTGTTGTACCACCACTGTGAACTACGAAACGAAGAACAATGAAACAGCGAGAAAGGGGTGCCTAGGGTAAACCCTTACTACCCTGCACACTCAGGGTCAAGGCACCTACATCTTGTCAACAACATACCATCACAAACAACTGGTTATTGTGCAAACGTAAGGCGGCATTGGCGAGACAGCTTCCTGGCGGTTTTCACTGCTCGGCTTCATAATCAGCCATTACCCCGCAGATAACTCAGCACTAGGATCCACTTACACACAGCAGTACCGCGCGATCACAGATATCATAAACGCTGTCCTTTTCCGGGATTGAAACGTCACGATGACACCACAGGTGCCTAATATTAGCGAGAGATGACCGCGTTTTAGCGAAGCGAAGCGATATCTCCCTTCTATTGGTGCCAACTGCGTAAACCCAGCTTCTAAGCTAAATGAAGCAATGCACTTGTTCAAGCTGTATTTCTTCAATAGTCAGCACTGAGGTCGATGGATGCCCATCCTGGAGACGGATTTTGCATTTTATTGGGGCAAAAGTCATGCCATGCCTGGTAGCTTTAATCGCAACGCGATTTGTGATGACATGCATACGCTGGATCTCTTTAACAAGCAAAGTACCATCGTTAGCATAGTTCAAGTCAGCCGCGCAGTTGCATGGAAGAAGCTCTCTGTCAGAACCTCGGAAACCTTCCAAAGCGTTTAATTTGACATCCTCAATCACAAAATTGAAGAGAAACGGGGACATGAGGCATCAGTATCGTACACCATTAGTGACGGCGAAAGGTAAAGAGGGCTAACCGTAAGCCTTTACTGTGCCCGAGACCTTAAAGTGTAATGTTCGAAGAATAGCGGGATGCTTTTCGGATAACCCTTCATTTTGCAGATAACGCCATAAAGCAGGTCGATCAACCCAGTGTAACGCAGCTCAGATGCCCACCATAGCAACCACAGTAAGCTGACGGTAAAAGTGACGCTGCTCGAGGAGTTGGCGGAACGCAAAAATGTAGTCTGCACACTCTCTACCTTTCGTAAACCAACCAGTTGTTAACAAAGAATGAAAAATGCATCAGCGCCTGTAAATAATACCGACTTCGCTGCCGCGCAATCACCACCAGTCGAACGTGGGACGCACAGATTACAAGGCAGACTTTTGATGCTTAAAGCTACGGCCGGCGTATGTTGGTCAAGCAAGTGTAGTACTCGAATTGGGGTTAGTTTGTGGAGTAGAACGGATGACAACAGTTTAGAGGCAATGGACGTTAGACCTTTTCTGGGGATGGGGACGATGATCGACGCGTTTCAAGAAGATGAGGCCTTTTCTTCACATCAAATCTTGGTATACAGAGCTGTTAACTGGTCGACAATTATTTCACCTTAATTGAACAACTCAGAATGAACTCCGTCTGAGCAAGCAGCACTGAATCGCTTCAGGTGACGATGCTCAGTGGAACGTTTTCAGGTAGTTGGAAAGACGAGGCCAACCGAGTTGAGAGTGGAAGTGCTCAGCCCAACGGTCCATGCACCTAAACAAATTAGTGATTGGTACTTCTTCATCGACCTCGCAAACTGTCTCACGCCAACTATTTTGTGGCCAGTGATCCGAATGATCTGGAAAGCCTTCAGAAATTTACAAACGGAGCTTCTGTCATCTCTATAGCACGCAGAGACCACAAAGTTTCGCGATCAATGCGCAGGCATTGCTTGCGTTGTTGGCTGAGTTTGCGGGTGACTTCTCTGCTGTTTGAACCTGTTGGGAAAGCTCGGTGTTCGTCAAACATTTCTAGAGCGCGAGAGATCCAGCCCCTCAGAGACCGCCCAGTGATTCCACATAACTGTTTTGTAGTGAATTGTGCACTTAGTTTTTTCGATAACAGTTCTGTTCCTGTGCTCAACCGCAGCCCAAGATAAGTTCCAAATCACGGACAGCCCTGCTTTGGATTAGATGTATTATAACCCGTAGTCTAAAGGTAACAAGCTTTCCTTTTAATCTAACAGCGCGGGTTCGAGCCTGCGTAAGGGCAAAACAACCCTCACGGTATCCGTAGCCCAAGTACGACCGGTGGTGGTTACGTAGCAGCGAAGCGTCGGTATTGCGTACCGGCGTTCTGCTGTTATCTTTGTATATGCCTTTGTATATGCCTTATTCCGCATTGAATAGCCGCCAATGTCGCCGATTACATTTTAAACATATTCAGCATTTATCCCACTTTTTTGACGTGATGCCGTCATCACTGTTTTGGATGGAGGATGGCAAACTGCCCATATTGTGGAGGACAAGCAGATCCCGGGGTTTACTGATTTCTGACTGAAAGTTCCTCAACCACCCATAATCCTCGTCTACTGCGGGATCTTAATCTCGACTTGGTACGACCGGCGTCTACTGAAGAAATGCTTTCCACTCTTCAGTTTATAGTAGGAGTTACACCTGGTGTCAGTCGCATTGCCCCGAAAAATATAACCTGGATTAACCCCATTTTCGTCAGCTTTCTTTTAAACTATCTTCTTGCATCTTCCCCTTACCTGCCACACATAGGCGTTGCCCGGATTACTTTCGTTTCTAACATTTCCAACCCCTCACACTCTGAACACTTACGACCCATTTCTGTGACCTGTCTTCACTTGGTTACTTCCCCACGTTATTTTCGGCTAGACATTCTCTTCTCTTAAGTCCGACAATGATGGCTGTTTTGGAGCCCCTACATTTTCTACGCTGTACTTCGTTAGTTCCATGTGAATATGCACCTTTTCCCTACACTACAATTGTTACCTCTAAAGCTGTAGGCTCCGTTTCTCACTATCATTTTCTCCAAGCCCCCTCTTCTCTTGCCACTCCATCATTTCTGTTGATTTATTTTCTTTATATTATGTACACGTTGTTTCCACTCTCCATAGGATCATCATTTATCCAAAGACAGTGTCCAAGGTAACCCGCTTTCCCATTGCTTTTTATCACGACTTTGAAAGAGGCCCTTCAAAAGCCTTCATCATCTCTGTGGGGTTGTCCCGCGGCTTATGCTGACGATGTGAGCACCTTTACCCGAGACCGAGCGGCCTTGGTGCACTGTCTCAGTACACTTCATTAGGACTATTTTTCCCGTTGCCCTATCGATTCATCTACTGAAGTTGACTACTCTCAATATCGCCGTAGACCATACAAAATATCACTGTCCTAGACACATTTCCACTCTCGTGTTCCTCCTTCACCATATCATCTTAACCGGATGAACCGTTCAGCAAGCTCTGCCTTTTTCTATTAGAAAGGAAAATCATCACCTGCATCTCTAGAAGCAATACGCTCTCAGCTTGAAAAAGCTACCATAGCTCCTGTGAAACCATATCAGCGGCTAGAAATTTTCCATAGCTTCTTACTACTTTGGTACATGCACAGGTTCTTTCTGGCGGCAATACATCGATATACCTTAAAATATGGATAATTTAGTTCGCTCACATATACGTAAATGGCTGCGACTGTCCAATCACACCCCGGTTGCTAGTTTACCATTGAAAAGTTTGGCATCAGGATACATCTGTGTCCACCATGATTCCTCTTCTTCGGAAATCTCTCCTGGATCGCCATCTGACGAACTTCCATCTAACGATTGTTGTGTTCCTGAATATCCGTACTTCCTTCGATTCTGTCGACGGGGCTGCATTGTGGCACTGTCTGTTGAGGAATGGTGTTCCCGGGAAGTACGTTTCCCTACTGAGCGTTCTGTATAGTCTGACCTCGGGTATATTTCGGGCTTATGGCAAGCTTTCGCCTTCCTTTGTTGTCACCAGTGGGGTTCAATAAAAATGCCCTATGCCACTTTGCCACATCGGCACGCGGCCAGGTATAGCATGGAAGTGCGGGCGAAACCTTTCGAGGGAATACTCTGTATGAAAGCAGGTCCCTTGGGGACGGTATCACTGGTGGCCGTATTACTTTACCTGAACATTTGTTAAAATCTTTATTTGTTATTGTTCACAGCTTTTCGATTTCTTTACTATCTTAAACCTGCCAACTACTTTAATATCCGTTTTTGATCCATTGTATAGAGTATGAAAAATTAATTATTTTGTGCGATCCTGCTGTACACATTGATCTGACCACATTGTTGGACTTTGCCTCGGATCGCAGAGGAATATACCATTTACTTATTTATTGATAACTTTCCCATTACGGACCTCCTCAAAAATGCACTGGAAGATTCGTTGGGCACTGGCATTGACCTCCTCCTAGGTAATCGGTTTGTTGACTTGAACTACGCTGATTATATTGTCTCGCTACGTGACGGTCCACAGGCCATCTAGCTTACACTTAACCACCTGGCGATTGAAGCGTCGAAATATGGTATGCATTTTTCCCTATCCAAGTACAAATTCTTTTTTCCAAGGCAGTACGATGTCTGTATCTACACTCACTGTTGCTGGTGAGACACTGGAGTTATGGAGAGTTTTGTTTACCTGGGGATCTGCATCACTGCCGGTGGAGCTGTTGGAGACGACATTTCTCTAGGCTAGGGCAGTTGTTGCGCCGCCATGACACCCGCCTATCCATCAAAGGGCGGGTTTATTGTGCAACTGTCCGCGCTGTACTGCTGTACGGTTGCGAGACTTCGGCTGTTCGTACAGTTGACCTGCGCTGGCTGTTTATTTTCGAGCACAGTTACTTGCGCTCCATTGCCCGTGTGTGGTGGCTGCACCACGTAACCAGTGCGGAAGTTAGACTGTGTCTTGGGCGGACGCAGACAGTTGCTTGAGGAACTCCTTCCACTGCGTCGGCTTCGGTGGCTTGGACACGTATTGCGCATGACCGCTCATCATTTTCCGTGTCGGGCGTTGTTCGCCGTTCCTGGACAGGGCTGGTGGAGGCGGCGTGGTAAACGATAAACGACTTGTAGAAGCGGCATGAAAAAGCTGACTAAACAGTTGGCCTCGGTCGATTGTTCTCGGCACCCTGATTGGCGTCCCAGAGGTACAGAGTGCCACTGGTTGGAGACCCTGGATCTCATGGCTGAAGACTGACTTCAATGGCGGACATGTATCTCTACGTGCTGCGGTGCTTTCCCCTCCTTTCGCAAGCAAAACAAGCAACTAAAAAACAAAAACGGTAAGTGAAACAGTGGACAAAAGTGTGCATTTTTCTTATTATTATCTTGCTTTCTTATAGTGCCATGTTTTCGCGGGCACCATATCTGTACTGCAGGTCATTATGTATATATATATATATATATATATATATATATATATATATATATATATATATGACAAGGTGCCTACCTGTCTATTACCCACTGCCTCGTTCATACTGGCTCCAGGAGACAGTTGGTCGTTGCTGGAGGCGACGGGGTGCACGGTCCTTGTGGCCGTGCTAGGCTCGAAGTGTGGTTCCATGCACACAGTGTGGAGCGGACTACGGTCCAGCCACCGCCTTGTGTGCGCTTGATTCCCAAATACAGTGTGCTTGTGTTTGCCTGTGAAGGAGTGTGGGCCGGCTCCGTTGATGAAACGTGGCTCCCATCCACATGCCTCCTGGTCTTATCCCTTCGGGTTTACACTGGATATGGAGTGTGTGGTTGAAGCTGTGGGTGGTGCAGCGCAAGCCACCCATGGTCCCTCTGTAGGTGCAGGCGTCCTGTGGCTTGCCACAGTGACAGGCAAATCCGAAACCGGATGCCGCTAACCATATATATATATATATATATATATATATATATATATATATATATATATATATATATATATATATATATATATATATATATATATTGCATTGCCACAATTCCTGTTTCCGTATGTGGAAAGCCCGTCATCGACAAGGCTTCTGCAAAGGAGGCTTAGTGAAATGAGACTTGACCTCCTATCAATGGTTTCCCGATCATGCACGTTACAACTGCTCCATAAGCTTACCACTAGCTCAGACCGCCGGCAAGGATATTCCCTCGACTACTCATACGAGGGATTTAGTTGCAGACGGGTCCTGCCAACGAAGACGCACCAAGCGGGAGACAGACCACCTCACTTAATATCCATTCATTCATTACCAGGAAGTCTGTGATCAGCTGGAAACGCTCCCACACATACTCCAGTGCTCGAAGTACAACACATAATGATATCATGAAACAGCTTTTGTCTGCATTCCGGGTCTTCAGATTACACCTGAACTCAGAATATTCACCTTAAGCTCCTTTCTCGAACCCGAGCTGCTCGCTGTCAAGGCGACTACAGTATATGTTGTGAACGTGGCTATCTATGGCGCAGACCGCATGGAAGAGCTTACGAACAGGTTAGCAAATATCGTGTCAGACCTCATGCCTGTGCGATTTTCATAAATCTACGATCACGCTTTCCGCAAGGTTTGAACATTATCCACAATAACGGGGTTTTGAACAATTTTGGATTTGGTGGATTTCGGTGTGGCTCTCTCTCTCTCTCATCCCATCCGTTACCGGTAGCTCAGCCAGCTTTCACCAGTTGTTTTTTTGTTCTCTCCTTTTTTCTTTGTATTGCGGCACAGTAGCTGAGGTGTTTCCCACCTCTAGCTAACGTGTATGATGATGATGATGGTGGTGGTGGTGGTGATGATGATGATGATCTCTGCACTTCACCGCCGACGGTTTCGTCTTGGTTTTAACTCATCTGGTAGAGATAGACGGGCTGGGAGTGGGACTGGGTGCATAGTGCTTGGCGGCTATCGCCATGATCACTAGGCTATTGAACTCCGCAAGCAATGCTTGACACAGCAGTTAGAAGTTGATTTTCGGGTTTTGGAGCGTCTGACTAGTCTAAACTAAGACGGAACCGTCTGTCGTGGAGTGCAGGGATAGGAGAGCCTCACCAAAACCCACCACTTCGGGGACGGTCCCAGTGATCGTATTGGCAGAGGCTGACTTCAAAGTCAATCGAGGTCACGATTAAGATTACATGTCGCAATCCAAGACACACGGCGGGTGCTCCAAATCCCGAAAATCAAGTTATTACCGCTGTGTCAAGCACTGTTAGCGAAGCTCAATGGCTTAGTGATCATGGCGATAACCGCCAAGCCCTATGCGCCGAATTCCACTCCCAGCTCGACTATCTCTACCTGGTGATTTTAAACCAAAACGAAACTGTCGGTCGTGGAGTACAGAAACGGGTGACAGCCACACCGAAACCCTTCACTTTGTGACGGTCCTACTGACCGCATTGGTAAAGGCTGAATTCAAAGTCAACCGAGGCCACAATTGAGCTTGCTTGTCGCAATCCAAGATTTAAAGCGGGTGCTCCAAAACCCGAAAATAAAATTTCGAGGCATTTCAAGTCCCTGGATCTTTTACCTTTCGACTTTTTGAATCTGTTTGATCCCACCATTTGCTGGACACTCAGTGTGTATGACATGTATATGCGCGTAGCCTCTTCCCTACAGGCTACACACAACACATGCACACTGAAAAACTTGGTGTGCGATTCTGCTCGCTTTTTAGGATTCTTTATTTTGGACTACTGTCTCCGTATTCTCCTGGGCCATTGTCCGGTCTCGGCTATTTACTATAACTCCCGACCGTATGCACACGCATTGTAATCAATAACTATATGTTAATAGTTCAACTATTGCGAGGTCTAGAACGGCCTTCTTAAACCTGTAGCATCCGTGGCATCCGAAAGGATTTCTCTTGGTATGGAAAGCCGTTTGCACAAGGCCACTATATGGGTGGCCACATCCTATGGGATTGAAACTTTGCTGCTTTGGCCTGAGGATCTGTGGCGCACTGCTCTAATCGGATAGCATTGGCGTGATCACAACAATGATGTGCGCCGGCGAATAGGGTAGAGTGGGGTAAGAAGCCCACTGTGGGTAAAAAGCCCTTCCATAAATTTTCAGTTGCGATTTATATACCACTTCAGCTCGTAGCGTCGACAATTTAATATTTGTCTTCCCTGTTCCATACATAAAAATCAGCTACCGAATGCCCTTGTTACTGGCAAATTGACTCGTTGAAATGTATCACGTATTTTTTGACCTTATTTTTGACACGTCAATGAGGCTTATATAGGTCTAAGGGGATATAACAAGTAATTCGTTGTTATATTTTACAGATGTGCATTCATTTATAGACCGAATGAGCTCATGTGTCATATGCTACTAAAACAACGCGCTATACGATTTTTTGAGTTGCACCCAATGTGGCTAAGACGCCCATGGGCGTTCGACATCTGGCATATGATCTTGCAGAAAAGATGAAAATACCTCATCGATTCAACAGTGTGATTAAATCTGCAGGTCGAAGTTGGCTAGAGGGATTTCTAATACGAAATTCTCCTGTTTCACTTAGAATTCCTGAGACAGTCAGCCTTTCTCGTGTAACTGGATGCAACATGGCCAACGTGGACAGGTTTTACGACTGTTTGCGTTCTGTGTTGAAATCTCACTCATTTACAGGAAGTAAGATACGGAATATGGGTGCGACTGGTTTTTTGTGTATTCAAAAGCCAAGCAAAATTTTGATTCGGAAAGGAAAACGCAACATTGGAAACATGACAATTTCTGAAAGGGAACGATGTGATAGTTCTTTTTGCTTTTAATGCGATGGGGACATACATCTTACCAAAGTGTATATTCCCGAGAAAACGGTGGGATTTCAATATGCTGAAGGGAGCACTGCCGAATCAATTGGCTTGCTTGGATAATGCATGGTCCGATGCTGAGCAATTCATAACATGTTTCAAACATTCCATTGCTAACGTTAAACCAACGATGACAGAACCTGCTTCATTAATACTCCATGGTCATGCTGCTGTATAATTGGCGTCTGCTAGCCATGTCACCATGCCGACATTGCTACCACATTGTACACATCGCCTCTAGCCTTGCGCTTGCACGTTTCTCAAGCCTTTGAGGTCGGCATTCAATACCTTTGCTGATCAATCGATGCTAAATCATCCTCCTCAACGAATTTCCTTTTTGATCTGGCCTCAATAGTTGGACATGCCTTCAACCAATCAGAGACCGTTGCTACTGCTACAAAGGATTCGAGTCCTGCGGGATTTGGCTGTTTAGTCCCTTTGTATTTCACGAGAATGATTTTGTTGCTGCCCAGTTAAATGAGCCAGGGGATACTTGTGCCAATCAGATCATGTTTGTCTCGTTGCCTTCAAATACACCCCAAGTAGGCTCCGCATCAGCAGATGTAGTATTGTCACTCCAACCTCAGTATCTATAGATCATGACCACATGCCTTCATCTTCAGCCATGATCTCATCTACTCACGGTAGGTCTGCTTCTTCAACGTCAGTCGACATTCAAAACCTCCAGTCTTCTGCTAATACCACGCGACCAGTGTTGACTGAACAGGTCATTGAGGACTTGTATGCCACTCCGAAAGCAGTCCTCCCAAGCAAGCAAAGAGGATGCTGCACAGGTGAAGATGCCGAGGTAATAAGTGTTACCACTTATAAGTTCACTACAACAAAAAGCACAGTAGCAGCAGCAAGGGGGCAAGAAGAAAATCAATAAAGTAAAGCAGTCAAGACTGTCTTCTTCGTCTGTTGAGGCCGATGAATGGTTTGGTCTGTGGGGAAGAATTTGTTCACAGTCGACCTGGTGAACAGTGGGTCGGCTGCGTTGTATGTCGAATGTGGGCTCACGAAGATTGCCCTTCATGAGTTTCTAATATCTATATGTGCTTTACTTGTGAATCAAACGATGATTATTAAATTTTTATTTTCTTTAACGCACCTGAGCATTCCCGAACTACAAACTTTTGCCTTCAACTTTTGAAGTCTCTACATTGGATTTTTAAGTGACGATCTGGCTATCCACTTCTGTACATGCCATGGCTGTATTATCATATGCTATATCCCTATCTTCGATATTTATCTGCATATTTGCGCGTGCATTCTTAAACAGTTAGGGAGGAGCTAGGGTTAGATGCCCACCCCCAGAGAAAAACTACTATTGTAAAAATCGTCACAACCATTACCGATATTGCCCACAGTGGATACTTATGGTAAGCTAACGGTGGGCCAGACAGAGCAAGGCAGACATCTCACAAACCTTGCAAATGAAGCCGAAGTTATTTGCGTAAACCCTTAAGGTGGTGGTGCGTCTTACACCCTTTCCACCTAATAGGCGGGCATAGCCAGCTTAGTTTTTAATAACTAGAGTACTGATTAATTGGCTTTGACTTTGGCCATTGCTACACATGCCTAGTCCTTCCTTGTCGAGGAAGACCCTATTTCGTTTAGCGGATGTGGGCAAATCTTGACGGCAATGAAGGCACTGAAACTAGACCAAGTGCTTTCGGTCCATCTCATTTTACAGGTTAGAGTCCACGTGACACGTTTTGTGCTTTGTCTGAGAATTTACAGACCATGGCTCACAGTCGGCATCAGTGACTCGTTGTCACCTTTTCCGACGACCTTTTTAACGTACGCTTGGTGCTAAAGTATCTGGGGAGTAATGGCTAATTATGAGGCGGGGCATTGAAAGCCGCAAGGAAAACGTCTCCCCGATGACTCCAGTTGTTTGTAACGGTATGTTGTTGACACGGTGTGGGCACATTGACCCTGATGGTTCGTTTAGGTTTTGTGCTAGGCCCCCTTTTCTTCTTATTTTTTGTTCCGTGGATCATTGTGATTGTGCGGCAGTGAAGTATTCGTTTAAAGTGCATATGTGCTGATGATGCTTACTGCTGTTGTGACAAAATCACATCATGTGTTTTTTCCGCATTTCTTTGCTTTCGCCCAATAGACCTTTGGGCACACTCTTCAGCAATCCGTTTTTTTCAATTGTCAGACGAAGCCTAGGTACCTAAGATGCAAAGTAATAGTATACAAACTGTTTATCACTTTTCATTCCTGTAGACCACTTCACTACTGGCGGCAAAAGGACGACTGCAAGCGAAGTTTAATGCGAAACCAATGGCGAGCCAATGCACTACTAAAAACGCCGACGCGAGCGTTGGAACGAGCATTTTGAGCAGTAGTTTATTTGGCCAGCAGCACCAATGAGTTCACATTTTGGAATCCAGGGCACTCCCTGGTGTACAGATGCTTCACCACCTTCTGAGGCCGAGGTTGCCCATGAGCCTAGCCTCTTAAAGCACTACAAAGCCCCTGGGCCAGATGAACTCCCTTCGCCTCTTTTCATTGATGAAGGCCCATCACTTGTTCAGGAATTAACTTTCTTTTTCTAAGAGATTTTGGTCACTGCAGTTATCCCATCAGATGGGAGCCAAGCGGATATCGTGCCCGTCTTCAGAGAGGCTACACGAACTGACTGCGCCAACCACCGAGAGATTAGTCTCCTCTGTGTTGCATCCAAAGTGCTCGCCGCCCCGCTTTTAAGGATGCCCAGCCTGGTATGCAAACCTAGTATACATGAAGAGCAAGCAGGGTTACGCTCAGGTCTGAGTTGCATCGGTCACATCTCTACACTCCGCCAAATACTCGAGCGTCGTCAAACATTTAGCCGGCCAACGATCATTGTCTTATACGCCCTGCGTTTGACTCTTTTGACCGAGTTACTCTTTGGAGTTGTCTGTTGAGAAGCGGAGTGCCCGAGAAGTGTCATCTTACTTCAAGCCATCTACTCTCAAACCTCGGGCCGAGTGTGGGTCTACGGCGGACTTTCGCTTTCCAGTATCAGCAGTGGCGTGAGACAGATTTGCCCAGCATCCCCATTATTGTTCAACTTCGCTATGGACGAAACTCTGGTGAGTGCTCTGGTGAACTGCGAACCCTGCGGCGTCGAGTTGCTTCCGAGTGATCGAGTTTAGGATTTGGAATATGGAAGCGACATCGCCGCAATCTGTGATTCTTCGCAGGCCGCCCAAAATGTCCTTGTAGGTTGGAGGTATCTGTCTTCCTGTTTGGAATGACCTTCGCACCGTCGAAGTGCAAGTTCTTCCCACAGGACTGATTAGGGGCTGCTCCTATACTTACCCTTTCAGGTCATTCATTGGAACTGGTAAACAACTTTAGCTCGGAACTTACCTCAGCGTTAATGGTTTAACGAATGAGGCCTCTGCGCGTCTCGAAGACTCAAGTTGCTTTCGCCAATCTCCGCCATCTCTGACCTCGAGGTGATTTGAGTCTGTCTCTGAAGGGCCAGTTTTACAAATCCACAGTGAGAGCAGTTCTGTTCTATCGCTGTGAGACTTGGCCTGCTGGCGCAAAGGATGTTGAGAGGCCGTTTGTTTTTGATCCCCGCTG
This sequence comes from Dicrocoelium dendriticum, assembly GCA_944474145.2. Taxonomy (NCBI): domain Eukaryota; kingdom Metazoa; phylum Platyhelminthes; class Trematoda; order Plagiorchiida; family Dicrocoeliidae; genus Dicrocoelium; species Dicrocoelium dendriticum. The sequence continues at coordinate 151,878,333 of OX104064.1, read as the reverse complement.
CCTTCGGAGCATTGCTGGTGTACGATGACATCACACGAGGAATGAAGATGTTTAACGGAGAATTTTCAGATCAGACAAACTTTACCGGCCTCTGAGTAGCATAACTCCTCTGCGCAGACTACGGTGTCTTGGGCATGTTCTTCACATGCCTCCTCATCGTTTACCTCGTCGTGTCCTCTTCGCGCGCGCAGTAGTTAGCTAGAAGCGGAAGCAAGGTGGCCAACGTATGACTTGGGCCAGAAGCATGAAGGAGCTAACGTCAAAGCTAGTCGTGGTGGGACGCTCTCGGCTCCGTGGCTAAGGTGTGAAAGATCAGGAACACGCATGGCTGGAAACACTTTCGGATATGTCATGAAACCGTGCGCAATGGCGTACTTCTTGTGACTCTCTGTTCCAATGAACATCGTTTCTTCCTCGCCGTCTTCGTTTGTTTATTATATTTCCCATCCGTTGTTGCACTGCCAATTACACTATTGGCCATGTGGGGTAATTATATATATATATATATATATATATATATATATATATATATATATATATATCACTATGTTTTAATAGCTGGTGCGTAAAACCTACCTCATCATTTTGCTGGACTCATTCCAATAGTATAACTTTAATGTTGACAGTCTTTGGAAGAATAGACAGCACTACTGGTTCGCATTCCATCAGTGGGGTTCCAATGGTTAGGTACGAATTCTTCTCTACTCGATTATCCAATCCGCTTACTGCGGCTTTCACTTTTCACATACTAGTACGCAGCCTCCAGATTGTTCACGGGTCGATTGCCAGCGCACCCCGAAGTAGCAGAAAGTCGACTTTTGCATCATTTTTTCTATCCGGATTTGCATTGAATACTGATATTCTTGATTCTAAACGTGTTAGTTCTTTAGTAACAAGAGCTTTGTGTGAACCGAATTCGTGCCTCATGTAAACGGTACCTTTTGTGTCGCGGATAATCGAATGTATCGGGAAACTGATGGTCCGCTACAGCTGCCCATAGCAACCTAACGTTTTTCCTCACACTAAAATGCAAAGAGTCATTGTCTTTTGGATGTCCGAATCAGGGCATCCGAATGGTAAATGCGCAGCAGAGCACACAAGATGGGAACTTGGAATGTGCAATATATCCACACTTCGTTAGTTATGTTCCAATAAGCCAGACAAGGAATTTTGTACTTTGGTTTACGGAGAGAGCGAGGAGAATAGGTACAGATGTTGCGCTTTAGGTGAGTTGAGATTTATCCGAGGCATTCTCAATCGTAGATCATACCCTGAAAAATGCATACACAAGTATATGAAGCCGCAAGTGTCAAAGGTGAAACCTATGCTGCGTAAAAGTGATTAATATACATACCGTTCCTGTTTAATGGTGACACGATGGCGGGACAGACCGTCTGAACACTTTCCGTTGCCACTTATAGAATGTTATTTGTGACCGATTTATGACTTGAAACCAGTTGAAACGTCAGGAAACCACTCACAAATTTCCTTGTATGTATGCACTTTCTGTAGCCCGTACCGTGGCAATTGTTCTTTTTTGTATGCGACCAGGTAAATGTCCGTATAAACTCGAGAACACTGCACTGCTTGGCTCTGAAGCGGTATGAGAAATACTCTGACTAGTGGTGTTGTCGCATTTAGTGGATTCTAAGTGCCAAATCAATCCTCATGGGTCGTTTCAACCTATATACTGGGTACCGGGACGCTACACACGAGCTGTCATGTATCGCCTGCTATCGACAGCAGAGACGATCGCTATTTGGTTCCGAAACTGAGATGTGTGTGCTCCGAAGAAATTTGTTCAGGCCCGTCTACCTTGTCTATAGGCCGTCACAGCTAACATTGGCGATCACGCCACTTCCTCCGACTTCTACTCAACTACAACAATGAAGTAACTATGTTGATTAGAGCTTTCGTTCCGGTTGTTCACTGCGTCTTATTTTTAAGTGTCAATCTTAACTCCCTCATTTTTGGTTGCAATAGCCAGATGATGAGCCACTGAAAACAAGCTTGTTCCTTACCTCTTTGATTCTGATGTCTCCTCCGGGAATTTTTCTCGAATCATGTTTTGTTAATTGTCTGTTTACTGTTTCTCTCTTTTCAGCTTCAATTGCCACTGAATTATGGCTGATGTAAAACTGAAGCCGAATTTTGATGAAACGCCGGACGTTAATATTGATGCTCCCATACGAATGAAAAAGACTATTGGACTGGTGAACAGCATCACCATAATCATTGGTTCTATGGTCGGTTCTGGTATTTTTGTTAGCCCTACTGGCATAGTGGAAAATGTACACAGCTTTGGTGCCAGCATCGTCATATGGATTGCTTGTGGTCTGTTTTCTATGCTCGGTGCATATTGCTATGCTGAACTGGGGACACTGATACATCGTTCTGGTGGGGATTACGCCTATCATTTGGATGCTTTTGGACCATTCATGGGATTTATGCGATTATGGATTGAAGTCATGGTTGCAAGGCCTGCTACAATGGCCGTCATTGGAATGACTTTCGCGAAGTACATTTTGCAGCCTGTGTTTCCCGATTGCGAACAACCTGAAACGGTTTTACGCTGTCTATCTGCCGTTTGTTTATGTAAGTCACTTTCCTTGTCTCCATCTTAACCTGAGAGAACCGAAGTGTACTTACGCACCTAAAGCTTCCCGCTATTCCGTTCCTGGAGTTGGTGCGTATTTCGACAAACGGATTCTTCCATGAACAAATGTCTTAAATATGGCTTTGTACACATTATCAACGAGAAAATTAGATCTTTTTATCACTTAGGCTATAATACTCGGCATTGTCTGAACATCCATAATCATCAACATAATCGTATCAGTACGTTGTGCTGGTGTTTTGCAATCAAAACATCAATCCACCTGCTAACCATGAATACGAGAATGAAAGATGGAGAGGATCTAATTTGAAACTTAATTTCGCCATGCGTACATTCATTCCCCAAAGGAACAACATCTGGATAACGTAATTTAGCCACAAATCAACGAACAGGCATCGATGAGACAACTTCCTTGTGGCCTTCACTTCACCGCTTAACAATCAATTTTATGTCATGGATAGCCTAACGCTAAAACCAATCCAGTCAAGTTATCCAGCTGGATGATGGCATGAAACATTTCACTAGTTCCGGTTGTATGTCATGTTTCATGGTGTTTCGAACCGAGCGCAAAGTGAGCGCTTAGATGCCAGCCTTTCAAGTGAGCTGCATTAAAGCCACGCGACCTGTGATCTCATTTGTCATTGAGATGTCAGTCATGTGCTCCTCCAGCCTCGCTTTCCACACTTGGAGAAACAAAACAGAGCTCCTTTTGGGGAACCACAAACTGGTACACGTAACACTTGCCCAGACCAATGCATTTCGTTTCATATGTTGGCCTCGCGAACCTACTTGATCTTCACCATCCAGCCATCTGCGCGTATCCCTCCATTATCCCGGACATATTGCTGCCACCTGACATGGACAGCACTCCAGGGACAATGATGATCACGGACCTGAATGCACTTGGATTTTTCATATAGAGAAGACCAAATCCGCTTACCGTAGAGGGCGGCGCTTACTGTGGTCCAGTGTACGTGAGCTCTGCGACCTAGTGAAGTCCCCATTCTGTATTGAACTTGTGCTGGCACTCGGTTATATATCTGTTTCCCTGTGTAAAATTTTCTGGGCACGATTTTTTGTCCGGCTGCAATCGATGTGTGTATGTTCTGCTTCTTTAGTTGCGGCACTTCATCATTTCGGTGCCATTTTCTTTTGAATTCATGCTTTATTCGCAATTACTGCGTTCGTTGACATCAATTTGTCTTATTCTTAAACGAACAACCGTCCAGCTTCTCTCACTGTTTTTCCTTTAGACGCATGAACAAATCACTCCCTTCATTCACTAACCAGAAGTACTTTCGCTCTGCGGTCGATAGTGACCTGGTTGCATCTGGCATTTTCTTTTCCGAACCATCTGCACACGTGGAGATAAACGCTGCGATGCTAAAGTTCGTAGTGTCTGAAAATATCGCACAGCTTAAAATCGTGACGAATAGCAAGAATTTAAAAGCCAGCATCGTTTCGACATCGTTGAGTGACTTCTGGCATTTTCCACACCACTACAGGTATTGATTCTGTCGGAATATGCTGGGTCTGTGGTAACGTTGCAGGCTACAACAGCGATGGGCTTATGAGACCGAAAGTTATGTTTTGGGGTTATTTCAGTGATATCAAGCAACATGGTTTAGTGGCTATCACCAAGCAAATCAATGAAATGTTCTTATCCATCAGTCTGCTTTCAATTTTGCGTCATCGGTTAGCTAAGCTTTCTGATCAGTTTGTGCTCTATTTTCGCCAGATTTTTGGCACGATTGCACCCATCGCATGACTGTTAATTGTCGCGTATGCACATCGCATATCGGAGTCAGAGATGGCTCACGAAATTTACTAGGTAGCCAGTATCGCTGTGAGTGAGTTTCTTTGTCCCACCCCATCCCTCAGCCTCCCCTTCCAACCACGATCTCATTATTTAGCCTTAAATGATTTTGCATAGTAATTTTTTTGGGTGCACAGCAGCCGGCTGGTAGCTTACCGGGACGATGCCCATCCGTTACCGGTAGCTCAGCCAGCTTGCACCAGTTGCATTTTTTTCTCCTTTTCTGTGTATTGCCGCACAGTAGCTGAGGTGTTCCCCACCTCTAGCTAACGTGTATGATGATGATGATGATGAGTATCGCAACTGGCCAGTTAGAGCCTCTGGCATTTGGCTTCGAACGATGTGTTGGTTTCCATGTCGTTTCGACGCTACCATGTTTTGATGAGCCCAGTTTCTGAATTAATAATCTTACCATCGTCCCGTCATTTTTTGAGCGTTTCCTATTGGGTCCTATCGTACAGTGTGTGTGTTATTGTGATCTGAATTATTGAAGATCCATGAGATGTCCCCTTTAGTACTATGTGTTTATGACGCATCGGCAGACAGGCATAGTGAATCGACGGATATGGCGCATTAGCCCAGTTTTCCTCCAGACGAATATCCGCTTGTTTGCTCGAATACGGGATAGTGACCCAATCTGCGGGAATCACTTGCTCCTTTGACAAACCATTGTATCTTAGTCATTCTGGAAGCACTCCGTGCCTCATGCTGAGGTTGATGTTGCATTCATGATGCTTCGTCACCGCAGTTGGGCTAAACCAACTTACACTTAATCTAGTTCTTTTTAATCTGCATAAAAATCATTCCTCTTTGTTTGGTTTGTTCAATATTTTTACTCCGCTTCTTATTCTGTGTCATTTTTACGTGTTCGCTTTCTCTTGAACTCTATGTTAGTTGTTTGATATCCCCGGTGTGGCTGCGCTTGATGTGAATATTGACAAGATGCTTGCCTGTCTAACACCCTCCACCTCGATTACTGGATCCACGAGACTAAATCGTTGCTGGGGGGTGGGGTCGACGGTCCTCCTGGCCGTGCTAGGCTCAAAGAATGTTTCCATGCACTCAGTTTGGAGCGGACTACGGCCCAGTCACCGCCTTGTGTACGTCTGCTACGCATGATTCCCTACATACCTAGACAGGAATGCTTCTGCTGTACATGTTGAAGTGTGGGCCGGCTGCGTTGATGAAACGTGGCTCCCATCCACATGCCTCCCTGTCTTATTCCTTCGGGTTTACACTGAAAATGGGGTGTGTAGATGGAGCTGTGCGTGGTGCAACGCAAGCCACCCATGGTCCCTCTGTAGGCGCAGGCATCCTGTGGCTATCCTATGCAATACACAGTGACAGGCAAATCCGGAACCGGATGCTGCCAACCATGGAAGCACTCCACTCATCCAGACAAGTTTGAAAAAAGCGGTTCCGGTTATTATTAGAGTTTATGGTTCACACCTAGGCAACACACGCGCGAAGGTGCACGTTTTACGTTGTTTGATCGGAGTGCCCTATCATAGTGTGCAAATGAATCCACAGAGCAAGCCCGACAGCCAGTGGGAGACGAGCCTGATTGGTAGATGTTCATGTGCGTTACAGCGAGTTCTTCGTCGTTCCTTTAACTGAATCGGAGGAGGAACCTCATCGGCCCATAAAAGTTGTTGTTTATAAAAGTGAACGGACAATATATATCGAGGCAACTGAAGGCAGCTCTTTCCCGACGCAATTTTCAATGAAACGTTAACACCAGAGCACCGCACGATTTAATGCCGGGAAATTTTCTCCGCATCTTGTCAAGAATGTACTACAGAACACGTGTACGTGTGTATACTACGCCGTGGCTGCACTAAGTTAGGTGAAACTGCGAGGTGCTTAGTCCATTACTTGGCATGGAAGCATGAAGAAGTTGACTGAGAGACTTAATCCTGAATGGACGTCCTTAGATCGTCGACACCAGTGGTTTGTGACCATCAAAGATGGTGCAGTGACACAGTCAGTGAGGTTTCTGCATTCCGTTTCTAGCCTCTAGCCGTTAATTTCCCTTCCGGCTTGCTTTTGTGCACTTCTGTCCTGATTCCATTTTATATGTATTATATTTTCGTTTAACCCCGTTTTTTTTACCGTTGTGAGTTGTAGCAACTGGATTCACCATACTTCGGTATCCGGATCATAGTTGTATGACTGAGCTGAACTTCATTACCAGAATTAGCAAGGTTCGGTCTATCTGAAAACGGCTAAAGCTGTTACGTGCTATACTTTAACTTCCGAAAGTCAACCAGAAGCTTCCGCTTAACAATCTTGACACAACTCGTCTCTTGGCAAATTCTAATTTTTCCTGACCAGCTCGTGTTTTACTTTTTCAACAAATGTTTAGGTTCTGGCACTTTTGTTTTCTGATTTCTGGAATACCCAGCGCACGACTGTTGGGCACTGGTCACATATTCCTAACTGCTTTCCTTTTGTACATGAGGTCGTGAATTCTTTAACACTCCACTTTTGTACCTGCTGCTATTCAATGGGAATTTCATATTGTCAGGTCACCTTGCGGTTTGCATTGTTTGCTACCCACCACTTTTTAAATCATCACTCATTAGCTTTTCCCATCCCCCATTTTATTCCAGTAATACTGGCATTCATCAACGCCTACTCTGTTCGTTTATCCACACGCGTTCAGGACCTCTTCACATATGCCAAAATGTTCGCCCTGCTTCTCATAATTGTCACTGGCTTTGTTCGAATTGGAATGGGTAAGTGACACGCTGAGCACTCTGATAAATGTATACCCATTCCCACTGTTTTTACTTCTACCTGTACATACGATGAATGCTAGGTCTCACGAGAGCATTTTTGCCTGGTGATTGTGTATGCCGTTATGTTGTTGGTACCTAAAGCGATATAGCAGCCATCACATTTCGAAGTCGAACTTAGGCATAATTTCCTGAGCTGTCGCCAACACGCATGGACGCTCGAATTTTCTCCCGCGATGCCCACTTGTTGGTATGCGTTACGGTGCCCAATCCACCCACATTGTAGCCAGCTTCTGATCTCTTATGTTTCCTTCCTTGTGCTGGTTTGTTTAGGCAGTGTTAGCACTCACTTGGGCGGTTGTTAAACATGGTCACTCTGGCCAGTTTCACTTACCCATCGGCAAGATTTGGTGCACCCAGTTCATGTTAATCAGACCTGCTTGTTCCAAGATCAACTATGTACTTGATCCGCAGTGCCACCCCACCCTCCCCTTCATTCTGCTTGTGTTTCGTCAACCTCAGCTCACATAGAGTAGCCTTCGATCTCTATCCGAAGTTTCTGCTTTACTGGCCAGCTGATCGAGTTTGGAGAGTAGCATCAGAAATTACACTTCCTTATCGACACTTACGCCCTTGTTTGTCCCCCATTCCTGTATTCACGGGCACTGTGTTGTTCCATTCCTGTTCACTGGTACCCAACTAGCTCGCCGAACAACATCGTGGTGCCAGTTGTCTGATTCAGTGGCAATGTTTCAAGACGTGGGTTTTCGCCTGACAAGCATACTTCCAATCAAAATCCACAAATGTCTGTTTAACAACACTGCGACGTGACATATATGACTCGCCACCAGATGAGGTCACTGAGCCTCGCTTCACCCTGGTGGAGCATTGTACTCCAGCAGTCTGCTAGTGAAGTTGTGGAGAAGCTTGCGCCCCACTTTAGCAATCGACCGAAAGAAATGTGTATGAACAAATTTAACTGTCACGGGCTCCCATTGGGTGCGATTTCATAGCTTCACTCCGTTGCCTAACTGGTAAGTTATCCAAAGGCTCGGGGTGGTGTACCGTAAACCAACTGATCACTTCGGTTTGGGCAACCGCGCCCTCTGACATGACTACGGACTTCGCAACCACAACGACTGTGGTGACAAAGTCGCATTCTTCCGCCCCTGGGTACTACATTTTTCACTCGCTAAACTAACTTTTGTTGCTAATTCTCGTTCATTTAAATCTACTTCCTATGTCAGTTTCGCCGATGCTCGAAGAATCCAGCCAGTAGTCTCCCTTCGACTCCAGTTTTCATTCTCATTGGCAACTGTCTATGTGCGAACCCTCATGTACATCGAGCAGCAGGCCGGCGTAGCGCATACTCTGAAATCCTTCGCTGTTGATGTTTGCAGCCTTTCTAAAATCCTAATACAAGACCCTTGCGCTGCGGTTAAGTTGGCATCCCTTACTGATGCGGAACCAAGTATTGTCTGCATCTGTCTGGTGACACAGAAGCACATGCATTCGGCTTTGCTGCTGTTGGCATCACATTGAACGACAAACCGAGGTCGCACTGCTGGATCGGTTCCCGACTGACAGCCTACTTTGTGCGTTTCGGCTTCAAGGCTCATGAAGATAAACAGACATCCTGGAGTGGAACGTAACCTATTGTGATCCACTCTTACGCTCAAACCGACTGCAGCTGTGTAGTAGTTAAGGAGACTTTTATTGCGAATTTCACCAACTTTCGAATGGAGCTTAAAACTCTGATGTTGTTGTCTATGCTGGAGACTTCAGTGCATAAATCCGTCACTGGCTGTCACGCTGTATTTGGGAATCCACCATATATATCTATCTATTAACCCTTTACTTCTATTACCAGCTATTCATTTTCGTTTATCACTTGCTCAGCTGGCTAGAGACCCCTTATTCTCTCTAACTTTGAATATGCACACAATATATCGCGCACTATCCCCGATATATTGTCTCCGGACACAAAATTCTGTGTCAATTGAAATGGATTCTGAAGAAACATTTTTGCGAAACGTATTTTGTTTTCGCAGGATACAAATTCCAAAGATTTAGTCCAATATTTTTGGGATCGTTGCTCGATCGATCAATGACACTAAATCCTCAATTTTCTACCCATTTGTAAACTTAGCATCTTTTAATGGTAACCCTCTGGTAAATTTACGGTTGATAATGTAAAAATTTGAAAATGCACCCTTTTGGGTAGATAAAGCTTATGCTGACTTGACTTGAACATGCCAGATAGACTTCTTAAATCACACAACGGCTGCCATATACAACGGAAACAGCGTTCTACTCCTGTTCCTCGATATGCAAAAAGCCTTTGATAGAGTGCTTCATAGGTCATTGGACAAACTGAAGGCTATAGGCATTGAAGAACCGATGTTTTCTTGGCTGTCCTCGTACCTAATTGGTAGACAGCAGGTGGTGCGCATCGGCGACCATTTTTCTGAACCAAAAGCAATCACCAGTGGAGTGATTCAAAAGAGTGTTCTTGGTCCTCTTCTTTTTCTACTATATACTAACCATATATTCCAGAGAATAAGAAATGGTGTCACGTTTATCTTTGCTGATGACATTAAAGTTGTCAACTCACAACTAGTTGCAAATACCCAGGAAGCCATACATCTCATTCAGGATGACCTATCTACCATTGACTCCTGCTGCCAACTGTGGCAGATGTCATTTGCCGCGGACAAGTTTAATCTTTTGTCGTACAACTGCCAAGTGCCGCCAGACAGTTTATTACTACAAGACGCATATATCTCGCAATGCAGGACAGTTTGCATCGTGGGCGTGCGATATTTACTTACGTTTAACTTTTCTGAACATAGTGACTTTTAAGTTTCGAAAGCCATGAAGACCATCGGTCACATCTACCATCATTTTACGGAATCTCGCATATCGCTTTACATAACATATGTATTGCCGTGTATGAACTAGTTCAGTGATCCAGTCTAATCTGCGAAAATCTGACCAGCATGCTCTTGAGAGGGTCCAGAGACGCTTCGCGAAAACGCCATGTGGATATTCCTCAAAGTTGACATACAGAGAGCGATGTGGCAAACTTGGATTTGACCCCGTTTGGCTTCGGATAATGAAGCTGAACCTATGTTTTCTTTACAGAATCATAAACTCTCAAATTCACAGTCTTGATAACGTTGTACACATATGTTTAAATAGCAGATATCCAATCCATAACAAAGAGATCATGGTCATGATTCCAAAACTTACTATGAGAGTCAGAGGACGTTTCTTTCTAACCCACTACTCAAAGATTTGGAACAACCTTCCAAGTAATCTCAGAAAATTCAATACACTTTGCAATTTTTAGCTTGCCATTAGTAAGCATTTAACCGTCCAAAACGCGATTAATATGTTCGGGACATCACAGTCCCTAGATAACGCTTCCGAAAACGGTATCGGTGGTGCCTGAATAAATTTTCGAAACACATACACATAACATTTCGGACAACAGCCGCTTTCATTACATTTTGTTCTCTCGGCCCAAACATCTGCTATGTGATTGTGTAGAATCTTGGTTCATTGACAGAAAAAATAGCAGAACGATTCTGGCTACTTTGTTACCTAATTTGAAATTGCGCATGTTTATTTTTAAAAAAAGTATTAATGCAATGTCATGGGAAGGTTGCACCATTATTTGATCTGTTCTTTTTAGGAAAGAGCTTCTCGCATCGTCGAGGAATATACAATTTGTTTATTTACTTATCCCGAAAACAGTTGCAATTACACACGCACAGCTTGTTCCTTACGTTTTATGTCTCATATTCGTTTCCAGGCTCCTCTTGCGTTTGCTATCATCTACGTTGCTGTCACACTGTTTTTGGTTATCTTCACCTTTGTTGGTGCGCCCAAAGAATCACGTACGTCCTTGCAGTCTGGTGTTTTTCGTAATGTTTCTCGGTTGGCGGTTAATGATGCCAGCGTTACATTTCTATAGATTACGGTAACTCGCGGTTCGTTCAGTCACTGTGTGAGCTTCAACTATATTGTGTTTCTCTAACTATATCCACCGCACAATCTGTTTTCTTCCAATCACCGTCGCCTGCGATCTTCCTACATGTTCACCTCTGTCGCAACCAGCCGATTTACTATAGGACCGAGTAAGACGAGGTCGGGCTGCTGCGGTCCACCAACGACACTCATTCCGATAACCTGCCACTATCGACTCCTTTTTTCTGATTCGTTCACCTGTTTGTGTTTGCTATATTTGTCGTTGTTGTTAGAAACCACTTCGAGGAACAGCTTTCTCTGCGCCGAGCACAGTTTGTGTGAAGCAGATTGTGCATGGCCATCATCAGTGCTGCTAACTCACAAGTACCACAAGTGCCGGCCGATTTGTCTCACCTCTGTTTTGGTGAAGGTGCTCGAGAAGATTGTGAAAAATGGTCTTCTGCAGCAAGTGAAGTCGAAGGACCTCCTAACGCCCGCACAGCACGATTTCATGTAGAGCCGCTCTTGCATCACCAACCTGCTGTTGACGCGGCATAGATTGTTGCGGGGCGTTGAATTGGGGGAAGTCAGTAGATGTTGTCTACGTTGGTTTCAGTCAAGCTTTCGATAACGTGGACCTTGAGGTCCCCCTCCAAACACTGAGGATGTGTGGTCTTGGTGACGCACTGCACCAGTGGATCAGTGACTTCCTCATTGGGAGTAAATGGCGAGTATAAGTGGATGACTATCTAACGGCATGGTACCCCTCCATTAGCGGTGTACCCAAAGACACAGTACTGGGGTTTATTTTGTCCTTGACCCACATTAACGAAGTACCTCGCCCTGTGCATTGTTTGCAGACGACCTAAAGATTTGGCAGGCTATTGATTCTTCTGAAGATTGTGACGTCCTTTCGCAGGCCCCCGACCGCCTATCCCTGTGGTCTGCAGAACTTGATCTGCCGATCAAGTCGTCATTCATGAGTCTGCGGAAGGAGAGTAATGGACGTATGTACACCCTGACCGGCCACTCGCTGCATCCCACCAGTTCCGCAAAGAATCTAGACGTACTCTCACGCTGTGATCGGAAGTCTGTCGACAACACGAACAGACTACAACAACGGACTACGCCTGTTTTGGGAGGTAAAGCGCAGCTTCTGCACTTGGTCTGAAGAGATTACCACTCGCTTGTTCTCTTCCATGATAAGACCGACGCTTGAGTACGGCTCACCCGCCTATTTTCCGATCACAATAGGTGAGGTGCAGAGACTGGAACCGGTTAAGCATGTAGCCACCCGACTCATCCCCAGTTTACGGGGTATGTCGTACGAGGACCGATGTAGGAGACTAGGGCTGTATACCCTGTCATATCGTCGGCTTCGAATTGATCTCACAATGATGCACCAGATACTGCACCTGGGCCACCTCCCTCTATTAATGCCGCTGCTGTACATTTACTCATCAAGCAGACCACGCGGACACCGATGCAGACTAGTGGCACCGGATTTAAAGCGTATCGCCCACCCTATATTTCGAGCGTCGAGTGGTGAAATATTGGAACAAATTGCCGGAGACGCTAGTCGAAACGAAATCGGTGTCGGCATTTAGGAGATACCTTGTCGCCCATTTTGCGGACTACAGGTATAGGGAGCGTATCGCACCCGGATAAGATGTAGTGCAGCTGCAATGTTCTGCCACCCTTTCAGGATCAGCGACGTGATTCTACGCAGGTGCCTGATCTAACTACTATGATGCAACACAGATTTATATCTTCTCGCTCTGTAATTTCGGCATTCAGTTCAGAGGGCGACAACCATAGAGTTATCAGTCTGTTCTTGATAGCCTTCAAGTTAATTGTCTCTGTCATCCTTCACAGGTTGACTAGCACCTTTGAGAACCAAGCTCGTGATAATCAAACCGCATTTCGTCGAAATCAATGCTGCATTGAGCAAATCCTCACTTTACAACAATTGTTGGTGTACCGCCACTTGTCTTGACGACTGACCGTAGTCGTATCCCTCGATATTAAAGGTGCTTTCGATTCGGTGGATAGACGTGCCTTTTGGGACTGTTTGATCAGGAAGAATGTGCCCAAGTAATATATAAACATTATCAGAGGGCTTTGTGCGTGCGGTTCGGGTGGAGCTGTACGCTAGCGGGCGTCTCCCTAGGTTGCGGATCAGGGAATGCCTTCCTTGTGTACGTACCTGTGAATTAGTCTCGTCTGCTTTGCAGGTGGGATGAATATGCAGTCGCGGACATTCAACGCCAGCGTCTCAGAGGGTGTGGAGTTCTGGGCTGATCATCTGGTTCTCCATTAAATACCACTAGTGCTCGTACGACGCTGTGTCAAATCCACTGTGACTGAATATAGCGTCACTGACCACACTTCTGTGATTAGAGGTGAGTATTTAACGGAGAGCGGATGAACAACTTTCTGGCCACCGGCTACTTTCTGGACTGCACCCGAATATAAAGAAGGCGAATGAGTCACCGGGCCATCAACTGTCTTCGTATTCGCCCCGTTGCCTTGCTGTTCAAGTATTTAAAACCAAAGGCTCGGGGCGGGGCCCCTTAAGTCTTCTTTGGCCTAGTCAACCGGGAAGCTTTCTGCCCACACAGTACGTGGAACTTTGCATCCCTTCCTTTGACTCTCCTTCCTCCTTTTTATTATTTTTACTCATGTGTTGTGGCACTCTTCCAAATGTATATTGGGCATGTGTGATTATATATATATATATATATATATATATATATATATATATCAGATTGTCGCAGCTTTTTAATGTCTCCATCGGTGTGAGGCATGTGTGCCCGCCGTCACTTTCCCTTCTATACTTCGCCATTGACGATATTACGAAACTTGCGTTTACCGGACGTGGCTTAGGAAGTGAGGATCTCCTCCCAAGTTACGAACTTCTTGACTTGGAGTTTACCACTTTATTGTGACATCTCACGAACGTGCCAAACAGCACTGAACAGATTAGCGCTGGCTGTCAGGCATTTCAGGCTTTGCTCTGCACCCTCCAATTGAAGAGTTTACCTCCCAATTTGGAAGCGACCGCCCACTGCATTGACCATTGGTAGTGATCGGCTAAAAGTAGTTCAACTGCCTATGTATCTGTATCATCGCTTGTGCGATCGAAAATGAGATCACGAAGCATATGGCAAAGGCACTAAATGCTGTCGCTAATTTTCCGCACTTGTGGCGCCGGCGTGACATCACTCTCGCTCTGAAGGACAGAGTTTATAATGTAGCCGTCCGTTCAATCCTCCTGTACGGTTGTGAAACCTGGCCCATTAAATCGACAGACGTAAAGAGGCAAGTTCTGTTTGACCATCGCTGCCTTCGCAGCCTAGCTCATGTCTGTTGGGAGCACCGCGTGAGTAATGAGTGTGCTCCGTGTCTCGTATTTGTTGCAGGAAGAGCGAGTGAACCGTTCAGACCTGTTATATAACCCACCAGGCTCCGATGGCTGGGCCATGTCTTACGCATGCCAGCCCACCGACTCTCGCGTCGTGCGTTGTTTGCGCTCCGGGGATATGGACGGATATAGAGGAGGAGGCCAGTCGATACCCTTCTCAAGAGAATGAAGCCCCTTACTACGAAGTTGGCGTTGGTCTGATCCTCTCGATTCCTGGGTTGTGGTCCCAAGTACGACGAACACGTTTGGTTGGGTACATTTGTCTACATGATGAAGAAGTGTTTGCAATAGCGCTGGTGTTGTGAGCTTCTTTTTCCTGCCCCATCCCACTCTGGATGCACCTCCAATCGCGGTCTCGTCGATACAATGCATCGCATAAAACAACGCATAATCATGTTTGTTTTGTCGTGTTTTGTTTTGGGTTTTTTTATTTCTACCATGTGATTGAATTTTGTTGCGGAGCCATAACTGTGGTGTTTCTCCCTCCTAGCGAATGTGTGGAATGATGATGTTGCTGTTTCGAAGCTGGTTCACACGCGAATCCCACTTGAGTCACCACTGCGGTTCACTGCTTAATAGAATAATTTGACGAATTTTAGATGTTGCTTGACATTCAGTCATCCGTTTTGCTCGTAGTCTCACCAGTTGAACAGTTGTTTAGGTCTAGACGCTGTCAGTCGGGAATTGGACCCTACCTAGCACTTGGCTGCCGGTTTTTATTACTCGAATGATCCTACTCTAAGTCACCGATTTGGGATTGTTTTTGCTTGCACCTTGTTCCCGTAGCTACTATTGCATAAGACCCTTCCCTTTCACGTCCGTATATATCAACACTTTCATACCTCATATACTTCTTTTTTTCAGTGATGGGCGTCTTGATCATGCTGACAGCCATTCCATTCTACATCTTCGGCTGTGTTTGGAAGAAAAAACCGAAATCGTTTGAACGCGCTCTCCGTAAGCCCATCGTTATCGAGCACACTAACCTATTGCTGATGGGATTAAATTGTTTTTCAAGACTCCATCTTTAATTAATGACGCCTTTCGCTAATACGGTTGGTTTGTGCGGTTATCAGCCGATACGAGTCGGGTCACGTATCCCTTGACATTTTCATCGTATTCTCTTACTTTCTGTTCCATCTATCATCTGCCGTGTACATAACTGGCTACGCTGATGCGTACTGTCTTTCTCTGTGAAGTGAACAGCGGAGGTTATCCAACTATCAAAGTTGACGAACCAACCTACAACCTCCAATCACTGTTGAGTGATTGTGTCTTCTGCTGATGAACCGACCCGGTTCGATGGTGTCATTTCGCAGTGTAAAGAACATACCAAAGCGTGCAACGCTAAGCGTTAGCCTCTTCAGTAGGGCTTGCATAGCCATTAGGTGAGACCCAAGGGGAGTTATTTCGTGCTCATACTCAAAGTCTATCCTCTGGTCATCTGGTATAATCTCCAGTTCAAAAGAGGCTGAGAACACGGGGCCATTTTTTGCCTAAACGTCAGAGTCATCATAGGACTGTTGGAATGCTCCCAAATGTGGACGACGGTTGTGGTTTTCGCTGAATGTTTGTGTAATCTGCTGCTACCGCGCAGCTCAACCGCGACGAAATGCGAACACCAAAGACCAGCCAGGACTGATGCTTTCGTATTGCATGAGAGCATAGCGGACTAAATAAGTTGAGGAAACTACTAATACAGCCTTATCGGAGATGATAAAACACAAGGTAGCGAAGAGCACTCTTTTAGATAATCTCATCAGGCGTTTACAGTCGAAAATAGTGCTCTTTGCTACCTTGTGTTTTATCAATTCCATGGGTATAATTTTTAACCTACCGGAAATGCTAATTTATATCAATCAACACAACTCAAATGGTTCAAGTTCAGGGTTCAACTTGCCGCTTGCCCCACATAGATTCGCGTTTGATATCTGCTCGAGTTGAATCTCCAAATTTAGATCGATCCACTCTTGCGCCACGTCACTTGGCTTAAACGCTAACCGTAAGCTGGCTCCTCGTAATAACGGCCATCGGTCTTGACAACATTATTGGGAATGTATCAGCTACCCACCATTGAGAATGCTCTTAGATCTGAGTGCGGATGGGGGGTTTTCGCTTGCTGTCCGATCTGAGTACTACGGCTGCAAACGTTTCGTCACCAGACTAGGTAATATCGTCATTGCAGCTTCACAGGATTTGTCCACTCTGTGAACGGATTTAGAGTACCGACGTTGATGGAACCAATGCGAATAGCGACACTTGTTTACAAAGCAAGTTAACTTCATCTCTAGCACCAGTCAACGACAATGTATTGCACACTAACTGGAAATGAAGAGGGCTAGCATGAGCAAAGAAAAAGAGTAAAAAGTAGTATTGTCGTGTTGTTTTGTCCACGGCCCCTTCATATGGTATACATCAGAGCCTAATTATTGATCGATACGGAGCGCCTGTCCAAATTCTGATCGCCCCTTCTGCACTGTCAGCTAGACTAGTTCGGGAGCTTTGGAGAAGGACCACCCTCGGAGTTGCTTATCCGTCACCTAAACTAACAGTCACCCAGACATCATTATGAAGCCGAGCCGAAAGCTACACTAGAAGATGAATGAATCTGCTCCATTTTACGGTGCATATGTTGGCATTTGTTTGCGCACATAGATCAATATGTCCAGGTGGTGGATGAATTTCTGAAGCCCACATTAGTCTGACTAAGGTGCGGAATTTCTTCCGAACCTCAAACCAGATATCCATAAGACTTGAGATGATTTGGTCATTTCGGGTTTTCTAATCTACCACACCTATGTAGCGGATGATACAAATACCCGAAGTATGGCGGAAAATTAAATTGGACGGTCGGTTTCATAGCGTACACATCACTGAGCTTTGGTGAGTGACAAAGGTTGTGGAATTGGAGGATGTCAGGTGGGTACTCGAGTGAAACGATATCTATGATAAATAGAGAAGCAACTTAAAGATTTTTCGACAGTGTTCGCCCACAGTAATGCACGTCATTGTTTGAACTCATCAGGTAGAGATATTCAGAGTAGGGATTGGAAATCCATTCGTTATGCGACTCACTGCGGTATCCATGGAACGGAGTATTTGGAAGAAGAGATAGCACAACCGTTTTTCTGCGGTTGCTGACATCGCCTAATCCGAATCGGCGTTCTAACTTCTCGTTGGTTCCTTCGTGGAAACTCAACTTGAACCGTATTTGTTAAGTTGAAGTAAAGCACCTAACTCCGCTCATATACGATTGTTAACTATGGACAGTGAAAGGCCGGAAATAGCTACAAACTGGTGCTAAATCGCATCGTCCATATCTGTAGGAAGCCAGAGGACTTTATCAGAGCGATCGAAATACTGAGCCTAGTTGCGGTTGCTTGCCATATCGACACTTGAATCATACCTTTCTGTCTCATTGCTACGCAGCAGTTTTGAATCAGCTCGAACCGAGCTGGCCTCTATTCGTTCATTATAATAATCGATGCGCATCAGGATTGCCTATCATTAGCTTTGTGATCGAAAGTAACAAGTAATTGTCCTTCTTTTATTTTAACTTTTGGTCATCTAACCAACTGATTAACTAAATGAATGAAAATTTTCGCACCAAACTGGATCTCTGTAATGATGTCTCCGGACTAACTGATCCAGATTACTGCGCACTTGTGAACGTGCCCCCGTGCCTTTTAGGCGCACTCTAGTGAAGGCAGCTAATCAAACTAAATGGACTGCATCCAACAGACTATCCTGTCATTGTTCTTCTCAGGCACAGTTGTCTGTACGCACAATTCCGCTAATTCATCAACAGCATATCGCTCAACATTCCTATTATTTTCGTATGCCGTTCCAACCAATCTGCTTAGGCCTTGTGAGATCAGCTGTCCACAGTGAGTGAGCCGTTTGCCTGTAAGCGATTGTCTTCTATTGCATAGGCACTGTCGTTAACTTGTGCCAATGTGTCATCTAAATAAATAAATAAACAAATAGCATATTCATGGACAGTGCGAGATACATTCCAAGTGCGTGATCTGATCATTATGTACAACGAGGCCGCGGGGAACAGGTATTTCTTAGAATTTTTCAGTGGTTCTCGAACAGATTTTTAGACTGATTAGCAAGTTAAATGTATCAGAAAGATTGAGAAATTGGAACCGTATAATACTCGGATACAGCCAAATATTCAAGTGCAGTAATACGCAACTCAAAATTGGACTTGGAAAATCCGCTGTAACTCATTGGAATCGTCCCTACGGGACCCGTTTCTATGAAGGGCAGTCCCTCGAGAGGTTTCGCCACATTTCCGCGTCCCGGCTGGCCGCATGCCAGTGTAGCTTAAAGGCAAATGAGCCATCGTTTCTTTAACTCATGCACTTAAGCCATCCTGCCATTCCATCGTTTGGTTTTTTCGAACACGGTCCCATTTTATACGCCAGTGAGTCAATGACAACACCCCTTGCATTGGGAAACTTTTTAGCTTGAAAGCTGCAATCCGTCACCTCAGCAGATGGGTCCATTCGTGGCCATGAGTGCAATAAGGAGAATATTAAATACGAGTTGTTCCAAAAAAGGATAGTAATGCTCATCAGCTCAATTCAGTTGCACAGCTATGATCCGCGTACCGAAGTGCCGGGAATTCAATTGCCACGACTTGTCGCCATAATGACAATGCATAACAATGCTAAAAGAATGAGGCTAAACGCAAATATAATACAGATGAAATTTAATCAGTACCGACGTGCGTAAAACCAATCGGGGTGGAAAATTATTTCATGGAGGCAAGAAACCGAATGCACATACGCCATTGACTACGCGACTGCTCATGTCTGATAGTCTGCAACCACTGGTTCTCTCCAGGACCATGAAGTCGTCCAATAATGATACTCGTGAGAAGTTTGGAGGCGGTGTACATAAGCTCATGCATAAATGACTTTCATACAAAGTCCGTTAACCTTTTAGAAGATGGACACAACAATTGACGGTCGCTAGTCTGAAAGCACCTCCTCAGAGTCCCAAATCGTGTTACATAACGAAGCAATTCCAGTCAACAAAAGGTCACCTCCATTTTTCAGCAGCAATGTAGGAAAGCCGCCTGGCGTGCACTACCGTCCGTAGGGACATAAACGTAGACGATGGAAAGGCACTTTGTCTTCAATCGGTTCTTATTAACCCCATTAAGGGTTTGAAGTCGAACAGCACACATGCGGCTGTTCCCCGGTCTCCATTGGAGTAGATTGCTTTCAGCATGTTTGCTGAGAGCTACATCAACACCGTAGATACCTTGAGCCATTGACTCAGTATCGCCAGAGACACGAAGGGTGTAGTCATTGTCGGCAGATTCAGCACCCTGGAGTCGAAGACAGACCTTTGATCTCGTTTATGCTTAGTTTCTATTGCAGCGGTTTATGTGGCATATCAAATGCTGTTTGCATGTGTATGCATATGTTTATGCACTGCCGAACTGAATCAGGCGTGTCTGTGATGTGTTTTAATAAGCTGACTTGTCAGGTCACACGCTTGCGTGACTTTAGGAAGCCATCTTGTGGAGGCGAGCGGAAACGGCGCCATAATTAGACGGAGACTCAATGCTGCTTAGCATTTCTAACCTTCTTGGAAAGCTGACAGTGTGGCTAATCTGACGGTACTTTCGTATGTTCTTTTTCGATCCAGTCTTTTATCATGGTATAATCGCAAAATTTTTGCAATGTTCAGGATATAGATTAGCCTGGAGGCACAAAGAGAAGATAGTAGTCAATAGGACAGAAATAGCTCATCTTCGTGTTTTACTTAAAGTTGAGGAGACCTCATCAGGTCTAAGGCTATTGGATGATCGCCTAGAGATGGTCATACGTTGGATCATGGGAACACTATGGCCAATGGCTGAGAATTCTTCAGAAACGTCTACTGAAGATGATACTACTGGAGGTTCCCTTTTCTTGTTAACAAAATTCAGCACGATATGCGCTAAAGACCTCAGCTATAGCATCCGGAGATTACATACAGTTATCCTCAGGCGTGACGATGTGGTAAGGTAGGTCAGTTATGTTACGTCATTTATCGCACAACTGCTGACACCTCCTGAATTGCATTGCACGCGGTTCCTTTTTCTTTTCGCTTGAATCAGGTGTAAATTTTCGTTTTTACTCCGACCACTAAATGTTGAAGACACAATATCACGCTGGAATCGCGAGGTTTTTCATACGTACCAGTTAAAATGTTTATCTTCCGCCTATCTTCTATGTTGACAGCGTACTTGGAGGTGGACCTTTTATGCATTATAGTATCACTCGAAGCAAGCATGTTGAAACCCAAATCCGCTTCACCATAGAAGACAATGAAACTCTCTGTTATTTGAAAGAAAGAATGGGGGAGGGGAAGGTCTCCCATTTGACTTTTCGCAGGGAATTGTGAGACCATCACGGGACTCACATGTGACGATTTAGTGGCAGTTTCGCAGCTGACATTTTTGTGCTCACAGCCATGGGAAGCATTCAGTGTTAGTACTTAATAAGGACGCGCCTGAGGTAAAATTTAGATCTATCCTATTGTTGCCCCTGTTAGGCACGAGGACATGTTACTTCCATCCACCAGTGATCATGGGATTTATGAACTCAGCATGCTACACATTTTTACCATCTTGGACCAACAAATGCCGGTTCGATTAAAATCCTCACTAATAACTTTATTGGAGGAAGTAAATTCGGATACGCCGATTGACTGGTTCTCCTCATTTAGACTGTTCCCAGGTATGCGGTGATTACAGCATACAAGCGATCGCGTAGCACCGAGAGATAAGATCAGCCAAGCAGAGTCGATAGCGCAGCATGGAAGTGAAAATGCAGAAGCGAGAAGGCCTTCTGAGCAATGAATAATGCAGCCACCTCCCTTACCTTCCTTTCGATCATTACTAGACGTGTGGCTTTCAAGAGTAAGCAGTTGGTTTGATATGTAATTATGGCACCGGTTTTCCGTGAGAAAAGTTAGATCGAGTATATGTACTTATATTATGGTGCAGAGTAAGTGACGCTTATTTATCAGTGAACGAATATTAAGAATAATCAGTCCCAGTAAATCATTGGCGATGTCCAGCATAAACACCGGCATTCGTGCTGGCAGTCACATTAGTTTCAGGCTTTTTCACAACAGGTCGCTCACAGTGGGATTCATTGACTTTATTGTGATTTGAAGGGAAAGCAGAATTGATAGGGAACTACAGAATAATTCCGGTTGTTTGGATTTATATGGCTAGGGTAATAATAATAATAATAATGTCTCAGCTGTACGTCGTAACGGCGCTCGGCTGCCGCGCGACCACCACCAGTCGCGCGCGGGCTGAGTATACCGCGAGGACGCCTACCCCTACGCGGATTCGAACCGGTGACCTTATGGTTGCGAACCAAACGCGCAGACCACTCGGCCACAGGGATAGGGGGGGGGGGGTTATCGCTGAAGGGTTGGCACAAGGTAGTGTACGAAGAAGGTAAAGGGCTTACGAAGTTTGTTATGATTGAACAATGGTTTTATACGGTTAATAAAGCTAATGCATAACAGGTCCCGTAGGATGTTTATGGTGAAACTGCAAAATATTAAAAGACTTGTTAGCAAAATTGGCTTTACACCAGTGAACTCACTATAGTACACGTACTATAAAATGTAAATCCATAAGGAATGACAACAATTGAGATATTAGTAAAAATCGTGTCTAATCCTTGTGTAAACACAGAGGAGTTGAAAGACGTGGAACGAAATCTGTGATTTGACTAACAGGAAAATCTCTTAGACACTTGTGTTTATCCATGGGTAATGGGTCATGTAAGATGGTGCAGCGAACTTAGTGCACGGTCAACTCTGGCTCTGAACTGTCAACTTGGGAGCACATATGACAGTTTCCGGTAGGGGATTCCACGTTCTGCAAACGCGTACGGAAAAGAAATTCCGACGGTATTCCAAACGACTGTGCTGCTCTGCGAGTTTGTGATGGTGGCCTCTCAAATTGCGGTTGTGACTAAGCTCTAGTAACTAGCGGCACGTGTGGTTTTAAGTCAAAATGTGGTCCCCGCGCAATCCTCGATACTGTCTGCTGAATTCCCTGAGCACTTGTAACCTTCGTTCATACGGCAAAGTATACAGACTCTTGACATTTTTGGTTGTCCGGCGTTGGCGTATCTCCAAGGTGGTGGGATCTCTCCTCAGCCATGGCTTCCAGACCTGTATTGCGTATTCCACATGTAATTGTATATACGAGCCGAGAAGTTGTGGAAAAATCTAAGGGTCAAATGCACGCTTCAGGAGGCCCACATGTGGGATACCTCTTCTTGACGCTGTTGCAGCCTGCTTCGAACATCCAAGATCGACCTGAACCAAAACGTTGAGATCCTTCTCGCCAGAAGACGTTTGAAGCTCTGGTTGCCGAGTTTGTAGGAATGTACTAACTTGTGCCCTAGGTGCAGCACTCTACATTTTTCCACATTGAATCGAAGTAGAATCTGGATTGACCACGCGTATACCTTAGCCAGATCAGCTTGAAGTACTGTGATATCGTCTGGTGTATTGATCGCCCTCCACACCTTGATGTCCTCGGCTTAAAGCAGGCAGTTCGAGCTTATGAGGCGTGTGATATCGTTGATATACGTCAAAAATATTCGCGGCCCTAGTGCCGATCCCTGTGGTACTACGCACTCAACTCGGATGGGATCTGACAGCGAATCACGTATACGTACTTCCAGGCGCCGGTGTAGAAGGAAGCTTCTGCTCCTTCCTAGGAAAGGATCACCAATACCTAATGTTCTGAGTTCGAGGAGCAGAATGTTATGGTCTAACCGGTCGAACGCCTTTGAAAAATCTAGAACGACTACATCAACTTCTGTGCTAGAGTATACTGCTTCGATCCAGCTGGATCACGTTAGTAGTAGCTTTGTCGTGCACGATCGATTTCGTCGGAAGCCATGCTGTTCCGATGCGAGGTAGTTCAATTCTTCCAAGTAGGCCGTTAGCGCATCAGAAATGGTAGCTTCCATGGCCTTTGAAAGAACCGGTAGTAAGATTATGAGACGGCAGTTGGCTGGATTGGACCGACTGCTTCCTTGTGAATAAAAGTAATCATCTCGTCTTTCCACATGTCGGGCAAGTACATTTCGTCAAAACAATGTTGGAAGAATCGAGCCAAAGGCTCAGCTAAACTCTCTCCTACTGCCGCTAGCGATTTCTTGTGTGAGTAGGTTGTGATTCTGTATGAGCATTTACAGGTATACCAGAGGGAGCGCTTGGGTGATTCGGCCGAACACTCGGGAATTACCACTTGCCATTTTGTAGAGGAGTATTATTTTCCACGACCGTATTTGGGCGACGTAGTCACCTTCCTAACATAAAATTCCTTGCTAGGAGTGGCACGCTTCAAGCATGGGCTATGTCCATCACTCCTGGTCATTATGCTAATAAACCACAACGCACTATCACTAACTCCCCACGAATCAGTTGATGAATGTTTCGTCAATATCGTACGTCCGTTTGAGGTTTTTGGGCGTGTACCTGTTTTAAGCGTTCACTTCTTTGCTAGAACATGGCGCATTGTGTGAATCTGCCTTCACTCTCTGTGTTCACAAAATGACTACCTTCTTGTGAAAGTATGAACAACTGGGCTTCTTCAGCGTTGTCACCTCCATTCGCATCTGTGAGGGGAGAGTGATCTTGGTAGCTATACAGATTGATCACCGTCACCTGAGTCATTAAAAGGGACAGATACCAGCCGCTTTGAATGGCTCTCGGATTGTCTGTTTAAGAAGAGAGCAAATGTAGTGAATCATCTTCTGTTTAGACACAGTGGGTTTGTGTATCTGACGCGTTGCGATGCTTTCCTATCTTCAGCTGTAATCACCTTACTAAATTTCGGAATGTATCTCAAAGTATTTTGGCTTTTAATGAACAGAATTATGAGACTTTCGCTTCGAAAGCTCAACAGAATCTGGCATGGAAAGTGTACAGATTTTTCTTAGTCTTTTGCAACTGATGTCACTCATATCAGTATCGCAGGCCATCGGAACAGTATACCTGATGCTGTCAAGCGAGATTTTGCCGGCTGTGTTGAGTACAATGGCATTTTCGCATCTACTTCTATGGGCATCCTCAGAGTTTATCGCAATTAGGAAGTTCAGTGCCCTGCTTCTATGTTTTGGCTCCGAACTTACCAGCGCCGGACTAAGTACGAAACGGATTCGAGAATATCTGCCAATGAATCAAATCGCGCCAGTTTCTCCTTTTTGCCAAGCCAAACGTTTCTTCAATGTTTGTATTCTATCTGACAGTAGAGATATGAAGTCGACAATACTAATCGGGTTCTCACTCGCTGCTTTTTCAGGCTCACTAAGTTTTTCTTCTACCCCTGAAGACACGATATCAGTACGCATGAAACAGTGTATGGGTTCACTAACACCGGTTGTGTCCGCTGTGGTACCTTTTTCCGTGTTCACCTGCTTCTTTCCACTTGGTCTATCAGTGCTTGGAGAGAGTAAAGGATTCGTCTGGAAGTATAAACTTTCCAGATTAGAATCTCATTCTTGGTATATCTATCTGGCGAGTGCAGACACGTTCGAAACCGATAGTGCGGATGCCATGATCACCCACCTCAGACCTCAAAGATCTGGTTACCGTCTCCATGCATGGCTGCAACTAGTCTATCCGTTGGTTAACCGTATGATGTTCCTGGAAATGGATGCATATCAGGTATATTAGGAAACATATTGAAGCACATTGTTAAATCTTTGGGCCTCCTCTGGTCGTTAGCACACCAAATGTGCACATCAGATAAACAGTGTTGTGATGGGCGCTTTCTTTCTTCTCGGGTCCTGTGCGACGGTAACCGTCGTGACGCTAACTTCAGAATGTAACCTGTCATTGGATATTGCTATGAAGCCGTTTGTCGATACTCGTGTCGTTTCACTACTGCTTACTTGCACTCCTGTTCCGCAACCCAGTTAGACAAGCTGTCCTCAAAGTCAGCATCCCTTCAAGGCTATTAAGCACTATTTCACATCCTAATGCGATAGACCATAACCCTAATGAGTTGAATCGCATTGTTTTACCACAAATCGGTCATCTCGTATTTTAAATCTTTTTCTGTTTGCCCACTTTCTATCCAGTTCGCCTAACCATCGGAACACAAAAGCTCATCCGACTGGTTCCTGGAAGTTGATTATTTGTCAGTCGCTATTTTCCCATGGCCCATTCTTTCCATCGGATCGACGGAATGCTTTATACCACAATCTATTTGCATACTTGCAGCGCCAACACTGTTTTATACTATCTTTTCTGTCGTGAATCATGTACGACGCCCAATCTGCATTCATTTCCATTCTCACTAGCCCCTTTTCTTATATCTTCCCATCAACATCGCTGTTCTAGTCACATAATTACGCGGTCACTTTGAATTCTTGGAATACATGCTTACTTATTACCATGAGAATGTCCTATCCATCCTTCCCGGAATTGTTTGAAGCATAGTTCCTGCTATCAGCGCCATTGCTACTGCTACTACAAGCACTGTGAACTGTAGATGTCATCTTGTTTGGCGACGAAACGTTTGCAATCGAATTACTTAGCTAGACGAACAAACCAATCTGAGCTGCCAGTGATAAGACAGATTGTAACCTTTTCCCGTTTCATCTTCCCCATCCTGGTGATTCTGGAGGACAGTCGTTAGAGCACAGGACTTACCTGTTTGCAAGTGAGCTTGATGAATGATTGATCGAGTGATCTATTTTTAGCTTCCACCTCGAGCTTCTGTGATTCTCACTTACAACAGTCAAATTCGTTCGACCAACTTTCCTTCGGAGCGTGCGCACACTTTGCGTTTGTTTTTGATTCCCATTGCAAATTAGTTATCTAAGGTTGATTTTATCTACCAAACTACACCAAACTGCATGGTGTGTTAGAGGCACATGGTCTTGTTTCCGTTTTGTAGTTCATACACACATACCGGCACATTTTATCGGTGATAATGTATGTTACTTGAACGGAGTATCACGCCCTCGGCTGCAATTGGGACAAAACCAGTACAGCTTCTGTTCAGTCGTCGGACAAGGAAGTTGTTACAGGCAGCCAGGGCTCTACTACAACACCATAAAACTTCGACAACTCGTTTGCGAGTCCGTGTACAAAAGAGATTACGGAGAGAACGAGGTATTACGTTCATGGATCAACACTCCTACCACATCCAGTTTCTGCAGCCAAAATAGGTATTGAGCCAATGCCTTTTACTGACGGGCGTTGAAGGATTGGTGTAGGTACAAACCGTAAGGAAGAGAGAAACCATAATACCGTTAGGGAATAGACTCATTCGATTGAATTGAACTTAGTTAAAATGGTAACCTGGTGGACAGTCTCTGTACCTCGTAGAACAGCCGCATCAGCAGAACGAGCTGACTGCGATCGCCGCACATATTCGAAAGCTCGCCTACCATGGGATACGGTACGGAACCTGTACTGCCAGACAGAAAAACTGAAAAAGTAGTGATATGATGGAGGCTCGCAGTTGAGGCGAGTGACCTTAACTGACTCAGCTTGACTTCGATTACGCACATTAGTGTTCCAAATTGGACTCCGATTATGCGCATCAGTAATCACAAGGTGACCCCGCTTCGATAGCCCTGCGATGATCCCGAATGCGAGCGACCGCAACCCTGAGCTGACTTCGCAAGATGCCATGGTAGTTGAAAAAAATGCAATGAGAAAATTTCGATCCATTTGTATGTACAGCATAAAGGTAGTCGATTGTCCGTGTGTAATAAATTTTGATCGCGGACCACATTTTGTTTTGGGATCTTGGATGGCTGTTCGACAGGGATCATCTTGCGCCCTCGCTGATACTCGTAAATGACTAAGTGAGAGCCAGGCTTCTGGCCCGCTCGAGATTGCATCCACTACGTATCCGCTCTTTAATAAATTATAAGCCTGATCCCTCTATGATTGCCACATACCAAACGGGAGCCTCCCTTGAAAATTGGGACAATGACGGAGCGGTTCCAGTCTGTCGGGACTGTCTCCTGCTCCCAAAGTTTTACTAGCAACTCGTGTAGATCACCTATTAGAGCAGGTCCACCGAACTTGAAGAGGGCTGGAGGAATAGTATCTGCTCCTGCGGCCTTATGCAATTTCAACAGCCTGATCTCACGTTCGACTTCAGCGCGTGAGGGCGGATCCAGGGAGACGGCCCAAGGAGAAGGGCGTTCAATGCCCGAAGAAAGTGATAACTCAGGTTGGTTAAATTGCATAGCAAAGTGTTCAGCCCAACGCTCCAAGCGTTTTGACAGGCTGTGGATCATCAGCCCACTCTCGTCGCGTATGGTCTCGCTAACACCAGGTCTCCTGCTGCCTGTTGCCCGTATCAGACGGTATAACTTACAATGATTACCAATGGCAGCAGCTGTTTCCATCTCAGATGCACGATGAGACCACCAGGTTTCGCGGTCCTTCTTTAGGCTAGCACGTAGTTTCGCCCTGAGATTTTTGCGAGATTCATTGTATTCGCTTCCAGCCGGAATACGTCGGCGAGCATCCATAAGTTCCAGAGACTGTGTAGAGACCCAATGTCCGGTTTGGCAATTGGTTTTGCCACATGAAGACATGCCTGCTAATAGCAATGCATGACGAGTGTGCGACCAGTGATCTTCAACGGTGTTTAGTGGGCGCTTACTCAGCCCAGATGTCAGCGCATCTTGGTACACATTCAGAACATCTGGCTTCGCCAGCTGGCTAGTGTCAATCCGTTCACATCGACGTTGCGGACGTCCACCGAAGCGCATCAGGAGGTCGGCACAGACAAGTGCGTGGTCAGAGTCCACGCTCGTGCTCCAAATCGAGCGACAGTTTTGGACACAGCCTCTCCAGCGGTAACTGATCGCGATATGATCGATTTGCGTCCATGACTGGCCCGAGGCTGGTGGCCGCCAAGTCACACTTCTGCGGGTGCTGTGTCGAAAATTAGTGCTCGCGAGAAACAGGCGAGCATCTTCACACAGCTGGAGCAATCGCTCACCATTATCATTACGGGAGCCTACACCATGTTGGCCGCCCAGATGAAGCTCATCAGAGGACAATTTTCCGACTTGGGCGTTTAGATCGCCAGCCAGCAAGCGACTCACCGCTGTGGTTTCACTCGGTTTGATTACCACCTTCGGCTCAGTTGATCTTACTAGCCTATGACTGAAGTCTGTGTAAGGGAAACTCCTTGCTACTTATAAGCCCCACCGCAACTCCAGATGTTAGGCGACTACATGTGAGGCTCCCCAGGTTTCTCCTAAAATACTTTTCTGTCCACTTTTGAGATAGTATCTTTCATAATTGGCTGTCTCCTCTTACGCTGTTTTCGATTGTAATTTCTATCAGCCATTCACCACACTCTTCCTTCATCGATCCATGCTACCCGGTATCGGTTAAAACCACATTACATCGCTCGCATATTTCCGTCGTACTACCTATCTAATTTGCCATTATTTCTTTAAAAATCTTATCCAGCCGCTCAAGCGTTGATAAAAGCGAATGAAATAGTGTGTCCGACGCAGGCATTAGGGTTCTTGTACTTCTGCTGTACGGACGTTCTACTCCTCTGAGACCGTTGACGGGGTCTTGCTAATCTCCAGTAGCATCAGATGCGGGTCCTCATAAGTGGATATAGTAGTCTTTGACAACAGCCTCGGTTTATTTGAATGCCGTCTCTGTTTTCTGTTCTGTGGTAAGAGCTGGTTTGTCGCTGTGAAGATTTGTACTTGTTTGCAAGGATTTGAAACGCAGCACTTGTATTCTCTGGGCTATTGTCTGAGACCACTTCCTCTGGTATTGCGTGCCGGGCGAACTGACACCGGAACTTATTGATGAATGCTTCCTTGGTGATAGCGGTGAGTGAGACCGGCAGGCAGAAACGCTTGACACTTGATCTCCTAGTTGATTCGTCATCAAGATTCGAGACATCAGTTCCTGAGCTCTGTCAATGCTGTATTCAACACGCTGGTGTGCTCGATGAGCTTGTTCTGGCATCACTCTTCGGAGAGATGGCGGGATCAAAACTGGATTTTACTTTGAACAGAAAACCGTGAATTCATCCAGGAAGTGGAGGAAAGGCGCTAATTTCTCCGCAAGTTTGGTCTATGTATCTGGGCATCATCTCAAAAGTACGCTTGTAACGCCGCGCACTTCGCGTTTACCTCCGTACGGCGCCTTGTTTCTTTCAAACGACCTTCCATTTCCGCCAGATTTACTGCTTTAATTTCTTCTTACTAGTGTTCGACTATCGGAAAATGGGCACTCGACAAAACCTATGCAATGAACATCCGTTCCCCGAGGTGTACACGAAATCCATGTCGTGTTTTTGGATCTGCCTCAGCATGCTTTGAGGAAGTCGAGGGACACTGTGCAACTGTTTACCAGCTATCGACACGGGCAGTATACACGGGTAGTTTTCCTCCCACAAATGTAAGCATTGAATCGCCCCATCACGTATAAAACAGCGGGCAACTCCTTTTCTAGCTGCACGCAGCGCTGTCCCGCCGCAGTGAAATCCCGACTGCAGAAATCCAAGGGTTTACTATATTGCATGAGAACAGCATGTATTCCGCTCTGACGGCTGTCACGTTGCACCTTCCACTTCACCGCTTTGTAGTTGTGAAAGAACATCACCGAAGCCAAAACCAGAGCATCACCTAACACAAAAGTGCGTCGTGATTCATCAACGATTGAAACCAATGGGTCAGAAAAATCCGTCCTTTCAATTCCTCGAATGCAATTTGTTGTTCACTTCTCCAAACAAACGATGACCCATTATTTCCAAGTTTTCTTAACGGATCCGCCACTGTTGCAAAATCACGAATGTCCGATAGATTGTACGAGCATATACACCGTAAAGCTTTTAGTTCCGTTGAGGTCAGAGTTATATGCATGCAAAGGACCGCCAACTCGATCGATTGAATCTGGTGGGATGTGTGACTAGACAATCAGAACGGGCGGCAGACTCGCTCGCAAAACATGCAGACAAAGGCCATAGAACACAAAGTCAAAGGTCATCTGCCCATCAACCAAGCTGAACGCGGATCGAAGTCCCGAACAAAAGGATTGCTCGTTTCTACAGGCAAGCACGGCGATGGAAAAAACGCACGCACACCACACTCAGCGCACTCTCACCGAGGCTCCTCTACGCTACTGCACGCCACTCAACAACACTGATGATGTCACCCCGATTGGTGACGAAACGTTCGCAACAAGATTGGCAAGTTCAGCGTATAGTTCAACCGCTAACTATTTTGTAGAATGATGAATAATGATTGGCTACCACCTTATCCATTTTCCAACACCGCTTGAACGTCGCACTAACCTACCCACAGTTTGTTATATTAGCAGACATTCTGGAATGCATTCCGGCTCACTAGCATTTTTGTGATTATAATCCACACTTACGCATCTGAATCAATGTAGGTAGATGAGCAGTTCGTTTCCTTCGTTAGAATCAGTATTCCTCATATTGACTTATTAGCTTGTTTATATGACGCCAACTCACTCCCACAGCGCTGCTTCGACTATGCCGTTGCGGTCTCTTAACCGATGCGCATTTTCTTTTGTCCACATGTGTGTTCTTCGAATTCGTAATTTCTTCCTTTCCCAACCTATGGGACATACTAAACCTTCGTTTTTTCACCATCACAAGCCATTGTTCCATTGGTTTGCCCTGGAATACGGAAACACAACTAAGCGCATGACTAGCGCCTTTCATCCGCACAGCTTCGTCAGTAGAAACGCCGAAAGATAAGCGCGTTCCGGACACCACATTAGCCGTCAACATTCCACAGCCCCAAGCACACCACTCTGGTCATTTACGTGGCAACTCGGGCTCAGTCTGCACATAGTGCACAGTTGGAGTGCGTGAACGGTTAAGACTGAAACGGATTACACAGACAGATCAACGTAGCACATGGTCAGATTGATGGTTTCGACCAAATCGGATGCGAGCTCACCGGCACGTAGATAAGCAGGTATGCGTGCGTGCAAAAAGGCAAATTTGAAACGCTCAACCTCTGTGTAAATTTCAATATTTCGATGAAATAGAAGGAGATGCTAATATTTTGATTATTAGGGTGCATTAATTTCCACGCTTGAGTGGCCGCGTCTGTACTATAAGCATCATTTCCACGTAGGCAGTGGGCCGATTCTAGAAGTTTGTCATTGTTTCGTCCAAAAGATTACTGCTAATTTTCATCTGCAATCTACATGTTGTCCGATTGTTCATTACTCCTTCTCGTTTTAATCTTTCTTACAACCGGCTCGTTACTCGACAGCCTTGTAAGTTCCCGCACTCTCGTGTTCGCTCTCTTCTCGTTTCATCCGTCCGCTTCTTATTGTAGCCCATGGAATACAGTCCGCTGTGTCCGACTCCGATTTCCTTCTGATATCCCCGCTTAAGTTCGGGCACCGTCTCCGACTAGTATTTACTATTCCTACAAATTGGTGACCCCGATTTGCACGCGTGAATTCAGTTTTGTCTCGTTTGTATTTTTTTGGTGACTTCGTTCCTTTTTATCGATTATATACCTGTATTCATTTGTTTCTTGCGTAATTTTGTACCTTTATCGTGTTTTTGTTCATCCTTTATCCTTTCGACTCTCATTTCGTGTGTGGCGTCTGAGTCGTTTCACAGCGTAACCATGCTTACTTTGGCTGTTCCAAGTTTCATGGAACACAGTCCAGAGGTTTGGTTTAAGATATTCGATACACCCCTGAAAGAATTAGCTACCAAGGCAGACGCTGCGTTTGAACGGTTTCCGCAGCAGACGACCACTAGCTCCGGTTACGTATTCTTATCGATGGAAACCGAATCTCATGTTTGCTCCCAATCGTTAGGCCGATCTGACTCTAAAGACGAGGGAATTGCGCTACTTCGCAGCAGGATAGCAACAATGAAGGCTTCGAAGCAGCGTGTGCCCCGGTCAAATGCTGACCACGTTTTGGCTACAGTTCATTACGGCTCGTCTGTGCCTGCACCGAGTACGTTACGTTCGGCACTAAGGCGCAACATTTTCCCTACAAGTTCTCAGTCAGATAATGTCGAACCCGTCGAAGAAGTATGTTGGTATCACCGCCAATACGGTGGAAGAGCTAGACGTTGTCGGGCTCCCTGCATTAGGCACGACCGAGCTGCTTCAGGGGAAACGAGTAGCCCGCATACTAGCACTACAAACGTATCATTCAATAACCAAGCAAACCGACTGTTTTACGTTAAGGATCGACGTTCTTCCATCACATTCCTCATCGACACGGGAGCGGAAGTCAACGTCATCCCAGCGACCGCTAACGACAAGCACTTAGAGCCTACGTACAATTTGTGTGCGGCCAACGGTTCCCCCATAGCTTCATTCGGTCAGCGCATGATGAACCTGGACTTCAATCTTCGCCGAGACTTCCATTGGGTCTTCATGGTTGCGTCTGTACCCTTCGCAATTATCGATATCGACCTCCTCCGACATTTTGGGTTGCATGTTGATGCTGGTCGCCACAGACTTTTAGACGACTGTACTAAACTAGGGGTTGAAGGCGTTCTTACGGACGCCCCGGTAATCAGTCCTGTTTTTCGAATCGCCGAGGTACCATCAGGTTATGCGAACCTACTGTCTGAGTACCCGCGACTGGTACGACCAGCTGCAGAGCTTCCGCCAGTTACGACAGAGATCGCTCATCACATAGTCACGCGTGGTCAGCCAGTTAGCGCGCGACCAAGACGGCTTGCTCCTGACAAACTACGGGCAGCACGAGCTGAATTCGACCACATGTTTCAGCTCGGTATCGTCAGACCGTCCAACAGCCCTTGGGCCTCGTCACTGCACATGGTCCCGAAGAAGGTCATGGGGGACTGGCGTCCTTGCGGCGACTATCGAACCTTGAATACGATTACAACGCCTGATCGCTACCCGATCCCACACATAGTGGATCTCACCGTCAGTCTGGCGGGTAAAAACATCTTCAGCAAAATCGACTTGGTACGCGCATACAACCAAATTCCGATAGCCGAAGCGGACATCGCTAAAACTGCCGTGACGACTCCATTTGGTTTGTTCGAGTTTCCGCGCATGCCATTTGGCCTAAAGAATGCCGTGCAAACATTTCAGCGCTTCATCGACCAAGTTTGTCGCGGTTTAGACTTCGCTTACGCGTATCTCGACGACATTTTAATCGCAAACTCTTCACGAGAAGAGCACATGCGCCACGTACGCACACTTTTTGACCGTTTATCACAACACGGGGTGACGATCAACGCAGAAAAATGTTCGTTCGGTGTGGATTCAGTTAACTTCCTCGGCCAGCGTACCTTCTCTGCAGGGGTCGTGCCACTGCAGGATAAAATTCATGCCATCATCGACTACCCCGAACCTCCGTGTCGCATTCGCCAACGTGTGCAACCTAATGAACAAACGTGACGAATTGTGCCGTTTCGCTGTCTCGGAGCGGCCGGACATTTTAGGACTTGCAGAGACATGGCTGAACTCCGACGTCATACCCCAAGAAGTCGTGTTGTCAGGATACTCTTGTTTCCGATGTGACCGAAAATCAAAGGCTCATGGTGGTGTTCTGTTGTACATAAAATCATCACTATCTGGCAAACTTATCAGTACCTATCGGAGCGAGGATAGTTTATGCGAGCAATTGTGGTGCACAATCCGTCTCAGACGCGCAGAACTAATTGTGGGGGTTTGTTATAATTGCGTAGGTTGCCTTAGTCGTCGCCGCTGTTATACTTGAGGGAACGCCGCCTCTTGAGATAATTGCGTAATTGCCTGATAAGAGGGTCGCTGGCACGCCTACGATAATTGCTTGCTACGCTGACCACTCGAACGGAATTGCGCTGTCCTGATGACGCTGGCTTAGCCAGTGAGGCGGATAATTGAGCGAGCTTGCTAACGATCCTAGCCGCACGTGTTCGGATAGACGCCGAGCCTCGGACGGACGCAGACGAGAGGGGGTTTTCGATAGACGCGCTCTAATGGCTTAGACGCGAAGGCTGGCCAGCTAACGATGCACACGCAATCACGCGATCCGACCGACTCCCAACTGAGGCGAAGAGAAAGAAAAGACAAGTGGTCCTCTGTAGGCTCTTTTACGACCGACAAAGGGCGATCACAGAGAGTGCTATGGGTTATTAAGTTAAGGAAAACTGTCACCACGAAGAGGTGGTAGTTTGTAAATGACCATTGTCAGAAGGTGCGCGGTTGGGACGCGTCTCGGAGTGGCTGAACACTGCTGCGTTGTGGGGAGAAATTGGACTCCGTTTCCCACATCCATTATGCCGGAGTTACTGGCGCGTTTTTTTGCGGGGATTTTTGACGGACCCGCAACACTTCCCTTTGAAGAGGAAACGTACCGCTTCTGGCGAGGATTGACCTGAAGGGATTTCGGTGACCTCCGGATTCTTTCCGTTCGTCGGCAAGGTGGGTTCTCGAGATGCGGCGGCGACTGAGCAGCTTCGACCGTGCTCTGTCGTTGTGTGGCCAATCCGAAAGTATCCAGCAGGATGTGCAGCGGCAGGCGCACGGGATGGCTGGCTGGCATGGAGGTTTCTCCGTGGCGCGGACGAAGTTGATTGCGATGGCGAACCCAGGTGTCATCACCTACGGAGACATCATGCGGCATGTCACCTCGCCTGGCCGTCACTGTTGCTTTGATCCAGCGAGGATGACCTGCTCGGTAATCACGAGCGTAGACTGGGGCTCCGACGGCGAAATCTTTGTGTTTGGTGCCGGCACCAGAGTGAGTAGGTGGCTTCTCTGTCGGAATGAACGCATCGTTTGTGGTGCGTAGCTTGCGGCCCATCAATGCTTCAGCTGGTGACTGGCATCCTGGCGTAGCTGGATTCGGTGTGGACCGGTACGAGAGCAGGAAGGCTTGAAGACACTCATCCACGGTCCCCTCCCCGCGAGATTTCAAAAGCGCCCTCTTGAATGTGTCGACAAATCGCTCCGCTTGACCATTGGATTGGGGATGGTAAGACGGTGAGCGGAGGTGTTCGATGCAATGTCGGCGGCAAAAGTCTTCGAAGATAGAAGACGTGAACTGGGTATCATTGTCGGACACCAAGACCTCGGGAAGGCCATGTTGACTGAAGATTCGTTGGAGACAAGCCAGAGTGGCGGATGCGGTTGGTGGGTTGACGGCGACCACTTCTGGCCATTTGGAATAGGCGTCGACCACGACCAGATAGGAAAGGCCATCGATGGGACCAACATAGTCGATGTGCACTCGAGACCACGGTTTTGCTGGCGGCTGCCAAGGAACTGGTGGTTGGTGTGGTGGCTTCTTTGAGGCTTGTTGAGAATGTTGGAACACGGGGGCGGATTGAGTGTCTTTGTCGTCAGTTCGGTCGTTTGGCACTGTCGGAGTATGTACCAGGTTGCAGATTGCCCGAAGAGGAAGATCGGCCAAGCCAAGGGTTTCGAGCCAGTCGAGACCAAGCACGT
Organism: Dicrocoelium dendriticum; assembly: GCA_944474145.2. Taxonomy (NCBI): domain Eukaryota; kingdom Metazoa; phylum Platyhelminthes; class Trematoda; order Plagiorchiida; family Dicrocoeliidae; genus Dicrocoelium; species Dicrocoelium dendriticum. The sequence continues at coordinate 151,842,287 of OX104064.1, read as the reverse complement.
TGAGCTTTGCCTTTGTGATGTAGCAGTTCGCGTTGAACGTGACGTCTCGGAAGGAGACGGAGCAGTGCAGCCGCCCAGTTAGCTGCACGCGGCCACCACAGGCGCTGATGGCAGAATGGGAGGTCGGTTCGAAAGGTGGCTTGCCAAGGGATCGCCAAAGATCCTCGGAGATGATCGTGATGTCCGACGCAGTGTCCAACTGCAATCGGACCGACTGACCATTGATCAAAACGTCGACGAACTTTCTCCGATCCGCAGCATTGGTTTGGAACGTGGCCAGCAGGCTCAGGGAGCTGCCAACCGGACCAGGTTTAGGTGTGCGTCTGGGTCGGGACCTCTTCTTTGGATCGCGGATGGGGGCCAGCCCAGTTTTGGCCCCCTTGGGAGATGGCGGATGGCAGTAACCATCCCGGTGCCCCACCCTGCCACAACGTTGACAACGATGCTGGCGGAAAGTGCAGTCGCGGTGGAAATGCCAGGCACCACAGAATCGGCATGCGTAGGGTGGGGACTTCGCTCGGTCGGATTGGGTGGGGCGCGCGGACGATTGCGCCCTAGGTGCTGTGACTGCCTGGACCATACCAGGTGCGGCGGCGTTCTGGATCATGGCAGAATCGTGCTTCAGGTTGAGCAGCGTTTGACACTCCTCGGCCAGGTTCTGGAGTGTGACTGATCCATCCTGTTGTAGCTTGGACAGGAGGTGCGTCCGGATATCGGCATCGTGTGGAGATTGGAGGCCAGAGACAAAGATCAGGCATTTGAATTGGTCCTCGGTGAGCGAGCCAAGTTGAAAACGTTGGCATTCACGGTTGACCACGCCCGCGTACGTGATGAAGTCGTCGGCATCACGTTTGGCCAGCTGCAGACATTGGTAGCGAGCATTGAACAGAGAGGACTGCTCGCCAAAGATCTGTGACAACGTTCGGACTGTGTCGTCAAAGGTAACGTCCTGTGGGTTCCTCGGCAAGATGAAATTGGTGTAACGCTGGTGTTCGAGAGTACCAAGTTTGCGAAGAAGCAACCGGACCTTCCACGCGTCGTCCTGGCAAGCCAAGTCAAGGGTGAACAGGTCCTCGTACCGCTTGTACCAGGATTCGAACGTTACTCCGGCCTTGGCGTCGTACAGGAATTCGCTGATGCCGCTAACCACATGGTCCATGGACTGAGAATTGACGCTCGGACCTGCATGAAGGGAAGAACTGGAAAGTTTTTCGGTTAGCGCGGACATCAATTTAAGCTGTTGCTGCAGCATCAATTTTAAATCGGCATATTCGTCAGTCATGGTTCACCAACTCTGTCGCCACTGTTATAGATTGCGTAGGTTGCCTTAGTCGTCGCCGCTGTTATAATTGAGGGAACGCCGCCTCTTGAGATAATTGCGTAATTGCCTGATAAGAGGGTCGCTGGCACGCCTACAGGGTTATCTACCGGAGCCCATTAAACCGTTGCTGCGATTGGATACCACATGTACAGAAGCACATGAGCCGCCCTCAGTTCTTACTGATGGGGATCTAAATTTACCTAAGATAATTTGGCCAGATGTTCGAATTCTTCCCGGTCATGGCAAAGTTGAGGCTCAATTCGCTAAAATGACTATTGAAATTGGGGCAACGCAACATGTCATCCAACCGACGCGCGTAACTCCGTACTCGGCATCTTGTCTGGACCTAATGTTTACGAGCTGCGAGCAGAAGCTAAAAGAGATCAGAGTCATCGAACCTCTGGCGAACAGTGACCACTGCTCTATTGTAGCAAGCTTAGAACTGTCGTTACCATATTACAATCAACAGAAGCCGACATTCAACTATTGGAAGACGGACTTCAACGGACTCGTCCAAGCCGCAAGTCAGACAGATTGGACACTACCACGTGATGCGTCACTTGAGGCGTGGTGGTCATTAATAAAGGGGAAGCTTAACTCGCTCTGTACTCGGTTCGTTCCCCTTAAGTATCCAAAAATCGGACCTGTCAAACCGCATTGGTTTGATAGGGAATACAGACAGTTAGTGCGACGACGTCGTAAACTTTGGGATAGATACATCAGCTCAGGTTGTGATGAAGAATACGCGGTGTACAAGAAACAGCGTAACTTATGTAACGCCGCAAAGATCAAGAAACGCCGGCAGTTCGAAGAGGAGCTAGCATCCTCGGCCGCAACTGCACCCAAGCGAATATTTGGCTATTTGAAACGTCAACTGAAACCTGGAGACGACCTACCGGTCTTAGAGAGCTTAGACGGGAAGACACACATTACAAGCGCGGAGCGCGCAGACGCCCTGGCTACGCACTTCCTCACTGTATTTTCCAGTAAACCGGCGGCTGTTCCAGTACCAGCACAGGTTGCGCAAGTCTTGCTCGACAGCCTACAATGTGATGCAGTCGAAGTACATCAGCTACTCGTCAACCTCAATGGTGCAAAGCCCCCCGGACCAGACGGACTTCACCCACTAATACTCAAGTCTCTATCGATTATCATCTCACCAGTTGTGACAAACCTTTTCAGTAGATCGCTCTCTGAAGGATCCGTCCCGAACGACTGGAAATGCTCGATAGTTAAACCGCTTCCCAAGGGTGGTGATCCGAGTAATATAGAGAACTATAGACCGATCTGTTTGACTTCGGTATTATCCAAAGTTCTCGAGAAGGTTGTGAAAAAGTGTCTGCTGTCGTTCTTCGAATCGATGGACGTATTGACGCCAGCGCAACACGGCTTTACGAAAGGGCGATCTTGCATCACCAACTTGATGTACGCAAACCACCAGTGAGTTCGAGCTCTCAATGAACAGAAGGATGTTGACGTGGTGTACATCGACTTTAGTAAGGCGTTTGACAGAGTGAACCACGAGGTACTCCTTCGTAAACTGAGTACATACGGAATCGGTGGCACGTTACTTCAGTGGATACAAGAGTTTATTGTGGGACGAAGGTTTAGAGTACAGGTCAATGACTATATGACAGAATGGTTCCCATCGACCAGTGGCGTGCCTCAAGGAACTGTACTTGGGCCAGCATTATTTCTTATTCATATCGACGATCTTCCGCAGCAGCTCCAGTCACCATGTGTCCTGTTCGCAGATGATTTGAACATCTGGAGGATCACTGAGAACCAGGACGACTGCGCTCGCCTCCAGCATGACTTAGAGCGACTGTCAACGTGGTCCACTGAAACGCAACTCCCTCTTAACGCAAGCAAGTCGGAGTTCATCAGTATCACCAGACGTCCAGCCACTCGATCATACACCTTGGACGGCCAGTTGCTCCATCCCAACACATCTGTCAGAGACTTATGAGTTCTCTCACGACATGATGTAAGACCACTAGAAAATACAGAGAAATTGTACCGTGCGGGACTTCGTATGCTCTGGGCATTACGACGCAGTTTCTCCACATGGTCCGAAGAAATCGTCCCTCGTCTATTCACCTCGCTCATTAGACCAATCCTTGAATACGGTGCCCCAGCTTATCATCCGATAACCCAATGGGAAACTGAAAAGCTGGAGAAAATACAGCATATCGCATCTAGAATGATATCAAGTCTACGAAAGCTTCCATATGAAGAACGTTGTGAAAAGCTCGGACTCTACACACTATCCTATCGCCGAGTAAGAATTGATCTTATTATGACCCATCGAGTACTACACTTGAATCACTTCCCCATACTACGGCCAATATTTCACCTGCGAGAACCCTGTAACACCCGAGGACATCGTTACAAACTCAGGGTCCCCAGCACGAACAAAGTATCACATCAGCTTTGTATCGAACGAAGAATCGTAAACTTATGGAATACACTACCAGATGGATTAATAGAGGCCGATTCTGTGAAGTGTTTTAAAAACCGTATCGACGCTTATTTTGGAAACTTGTGCTTTTGTGAAACGATGCACATACAGTGCCAAAAGAAGACATTGTATGTCGGGAAATAATGACGCTAGTACAACTTTTTAACCGAACACGGATAAATGATTAACGGACCAGACACAACTGCTGATAATTCACAAGTAAATTTTGATTTTTCGTAATTCGATAGAGTTGTACAGAAACCTTTCTACTTGCTCTTAAATACAGTCTCAGTCTCATTCTTTCAAACAGCTCAGTCGTTTTGATGGGCTTGTTAACTTATACCGACGTTTCATACCCAACTGCGCTTCGCTGATGCAACCCCTCACGGACTTTCTCCGAGGGAAACTCAAGTAATTTAAATTTCCTGCCTCAGCATGCGCTGCGTTTAAGTCGCTGAAAGAGGCTATCGCCAACATAGCCTCTATAGCGCATCACGATCCGGCCGCCCCACTCTCCCTCAGTACTGACACCTCGAACGTGGCAGTCGGCGCTGTTTTGCAGCAACGAGTAGCCGACACGTGGCAGCCCTTAGCGTTTTTCTCCAAACGCCTACAACCTAATGAATCTCGCTACAGCACGTTCGGTAGAGAAATACTAAACGTATATCTAGCGATACGTCACTTTCGACACGTCCTAGAAGGCCGCTCCTTTGTCGTCTTCACCGACCACAAACCCCTAACTTACGTACTCGGCTCCACTATCGACTGATACTCTCCTAGAGAATCGCGCAACCTTGACTATATCGCTCAGTTTACGACCGATATACGGCATGTCTCAGGTGTGCACAACGCCGTCGCCGATGCACTTTCCCGCATCCAAGCTATCTCCTCTGACGCTGGCAATGCTCTCGACTTGGCAGCCATGACCACAGCGCAACTCAACGATCCTGAGGTTGAGCTACTACACAGGTCTCCCTCATTGGACATAAGGCCCGTTCCGCTGACGTCATCAGACGGCACTATACTCTGCGATTTATCCCTGGGCACCCCGCGCCCAGTCGTTCCACGCGAGTTTCGGCAGACCGTGTTCGACACGTTGCACGGCTTGTCTCATCCAGGCGTTCGTGCATCGGTAAAACTTGTAACCGCACGATTCGTTTGGCGCAATGTTAATCGGGACGTCCGTACTTGGGCAGCTGCTTGCCTTCCGTGTCAACGCGCGAAGGTGCACAAGCACACGAGAAGCCCATTAGGCACGTTTCCGACGCCAGACGCACGTTTTCATCACATGCACGTGGACCTCGTAAGTCCTCTGCCGTCTTCGAAAGGCTATGTGTATCTGCTGACCTGTATCGATCGATTCACAAGGTGGCCGGAAGCCATTCCCCCTACCTAACTGCTCTTCGGAAGCGGTAGCGGAAGCTTTTCTTGGGGGCTGGGTAGCTCAATACGGCTGTCCCGCCATCGTGACAACCGATCGAGGGTCACATTTCTCGTCGACATTTGCCATGTTGCGTAAGGATTTAGGCTGTCGCCGCGCTCAGACGACGGCGTATCATCCGGCCGCTAACGGCGTGGTGGAGCGTTTTCACCGCCAGTTGAAGGCAGCGCTACGTGCGCACGCAGATCCTTCATGGTCTGAAACGCTTCCCCTCGTTCTCCTAGGCTTAAGAAACACGGTTAAGACTGACTTCGACGCCACACCAGCGCAGCTACTCTACGGTTGCACGCTGCGGTTGCCCGGACAGCTGGTAGCACCAGCCTCATACGCTTCCACTTTTGACTACGGAAGTTACACTGATCGATTGGCTCAACAGATGTGTGAGCTACGTCCACCCGCTCCTCGATGGCAGAGGACACCAGTGTACGTGCCCGAGAAGCTGTCTACATGTTCACACGTCCTTCTTCGCGCAGACGCTGTTCGACAGCCTCTTCAGTCGCCTTACATAGGACCTTTCAAGGTGCTACATCGTGCGAGTAAGGCGTACACTATTGACCGCGGTGGTCGACGCGAAGTCGTCACCATCGACCGTCTAAAACCCGCCTTTATGGAAGAAATCACATCGCCTACTTCGTCTAGTAGTGCTTCGTGCGACGTCACAACTCACCGCACCGGCTTTCAGCATCCTAGTGCAGTTCAACGAGACCACGATCTCGGTCTACAGGCTTCAGCCGTCCCGACATCTTCCGCATCTAGTCCGCCGCCTTCCACGACCAATCGCCGTGGTCGAGAGGCACGTAAGCCCGTTCGTTTCTCCGACTATGTACAGTGTAAATACTCTTGACTTTGTAGATATTGTATATATTTGCCCCATTTTTGGTCGATTAACGTTTTGAAAACAAACTAAAATATCAAAAATTTCCAAAGAAGCCTTTTTTAAAATATTCGAACACCAAAAAATTAAAACATGCAGATCATTCGTTCGTTCTTTTTGGCGTTTTCTGCGCATGTTTTCCTACTTTCTCGTCTCTACATGCTCCAACCCTCCTCATCGATCGACTGGCCCACACGAAGAATGTTTTCGAGGACCCTGCCACGAACTCTGGTCGTTTCTCCGCTGGACGAGTGTCGCTTCTCCTCGGGACGAGTGTTGTTTCTTCGCGGGACGGGGTTTACTTCTCCGCGGGACGACGGTCGCTTCTCCATGGGACGAGGGTCGTTATGGCGCGGGGCGGGGTGCGGTGGGGGGAGAGACCACTCCCAAGCGCACCGTTTGGCAGCAGCGGAGGTTGAGGTCCTGTCGGTCTTTTTCTGGACTAGCCAGTTTTTTGTAGTCCGACAAGCATGCTCCAACGGCTCGCCGAAATGCACCCTGCCCTGCAATCAATAAATAACAAATCAAAAACGGCACAGCGGACTCCGACTGCCGGCGAACCTCCACTTGACACGAACGCACGATAACTTTTACTCGGCACGCTTTTGCCTTACGAATCTCGTTTCAACAGTCCTTTTCGATTTCGAAGGCTTTCTATTTTCAGCCCTCTAGGGGTGCAGCTCTGTAGCACCCAAAAAGATAACTGTTATCTTTCATCTACAATCTACATGTTGACCGATTGTACATTACTCCTTCATTTTAAACCTCTTACAACCGGCTGGTTACTCGACAGCCTTGTAAGATCCCGTGCTCACGTGTTCGCTATATTCTCGCTTCATCCGTCCGCTTCTCATTGCAGCCCATCGAACAAAGTCCGCTGTGTCCGACTCCGATTGCCTTCCGATATCCGCGCTTAATATCGCGCACCGCCTCGGACTACTATTAACTAGTTCTACTCAATCATTCAGGAACTGCGACGAGCGAAATTGACTAGTAGACTCCAAACCACAAGACGATCATCACATCTGGCCTCCCAACTTCAATGGACATCATCCCGGTGACCAAAATGACAGTTTTCCTTCAAAGTGCAACTTGTCAAAATTGAAATTGCTGTTCGCAATCCAGACGCACAGCGGTATTTCGCGAGCTGACAATTAACCGACATCTTATTCAAACCACATGGTTCGTTCTCGAGTGGCGTAGCTGGACCAGCTGAAAGTAGTTGTCGTTTTGCACCTCCTGTTCGGAGTGAATGTAATTTGTCCAATGTATACTGACATTGTACACGCCCTAAAATGTGATCGGTGCTCAAAACTAGATGTAACAAGTAGACAGCTTAGAACAATCAGCTGTGACTAGAGGAAGCAGCAGCTTCCATAAATCCTATATAAAGACTACTACTGTGCGTATCGTATTAACAGGAGGATACCGTTGCTGCGGTTAAGCCGCCGTTAGCAACGGAACCATCGCCGACTACTTCGTGGGAAGCTAGTGATGTTACATTGTGGTCCATAAGTGTAACGACTAATAGTGATGAACGTAGCACACGCCCTAAGCATGTTAGTCCGAGTAAGGTACTGAAACTGAGACCTGGAAGGTGACATTACAACGCCCAAATACGGCCGTGGGTACCGCAGAAATCGGTTCTACAGGGACAGAAGCTTTATCCGACAAATCAGTCTCAATGCAACTGGCAGCATAACCAGCACGTAGAAGCCTCGATGTAATTAACTGTCATTCCCATAAACAACTACGCTTCTGGATTCATTAGCCTCTTTGGTCCTTGCAAACAAACGCAGTCCAGCGCACCCAAAAACTACCTGGTATTTGCTGCACTTATCAAATAGACTTCACAGTTAGCTTCTTGTTCTCCGGGTCGACTCAGATACACCTGATACCCTCTGAATATATGCCTTCCAGTATAGACTTCTCAAGACTTTCGCAGAACATCGCGGTCAACACACCATCCTACCATCGCTCGTGCACACCACGTATTGGTTGAATCCACACTTCATCGTTCACCGGGTAACGCAGGCGTGATACCGTTTCTGACTTCCATCCTTTCATTAAATAATCTTTGTAGCTGCTCACCCGGTGGTAAAACCGAATGAACTAGTGTGTCCGACGCAGGCATTAGGGTTCTTGTACTTTTGGTGTACGGACGTTCTACTCCTCTGAGACCGTTGACGAGGTCTTGCTAATCTCCAGCAGCATCAGATGCGGGTCCTCATAAGTGGATATAGTAGTCTTTGACAACAGCCTCGGTTTATTTGAATGCCGTCTCTGTTTTCTGTTCTGTGGTAAGAGCTGGTTTGTCGCTGTGAAGATTTGTACTTGTTTGCAAGGATTTGAAACGCAGCACTTGTATTCTCTGGGCTATTGTCTGAGACCACTTCCTCTGGTATTGCGTGCCGGGCGAACTGACACCGGAACTTATTGATGAATGCTACCTTGGTGATAGCGGTGAGTGGATCAATCTCGAAATGGTCGTCATAGTAGTCCACTGTAATTAGGTAGACTTTCCCGTTGTCTCGGAATACGTCCCCCACTACCCTCTGCCACGATAGGTCTGGAACCTCAGACAGCATCATTGGTTTCCTGGTCTGGTGATTTTCGTGAGACCGGCAGGCAGAAACGCTTGACACTTGATCTCCTAGTTGATTCGTCATCAAGATTCGAGACATCAGTTCCTGAGCTCTGTCTATGCTGTATTCAATACGCTGGTGTGCTCGATGAGCTTGTCCTGGCATCACTCTTCGGAGAGATGGCGGAATCAAAACTGGATTTTACTTTGAACTGAAAACCGTGAGTTCATCCAGGAAGTGGAGGAAAGGCGCTAATTTCTCCGGAAGTTTGGCCTATGTATCTGGGCATCCTATCAAAAGTACGCTTGTAACGCCGCGCACTTCGCGTTTACCTCCGTACGGCGCCTTGTTTCTTTCAAACGATCTTCCATTTCCGCCAGATTTACTGCTTTAATTTCTTCTTACTAGTGTTCGACTACCGGAAAATGGGCACTCGACAAAACCTATGCAATGAACATCCGTTCCCCGAGGTGTACACGAAATCCATGTCGTGTTTTTGGATCTGCCTCAGCATGCTTTGAGGAAGTCGAGGGACACTGTGCAACCGTTTACCAGCTATCGACACGGGCAGTATACACGGGTAGTTTTCCTCCCACAAATGTAATCATTGAATCGCCCCATCACGTATAAAACAGCGGGCAACTCCTTTTCTAGCTGCACGCAGCGCTGTCCCGCCGCAGTGAAATCCCGACTGCAGAAATCCAAGGGTTTACTATACTGCATGAGAACAGCACGTATTCCGCTCTGACGGCTGTCACGTTGCACCTTCCACTTCACCGCTTTGTAGTTGTGAAAGAACATCACCGAAGCCAAAACCAGGGCATCACCTAACACAAAAGTGCGTCGTGATTCATCAACGATTGAAACCAATGGGTCAGAAAAATCCGTCCTTTCAATTCCTCGAATGCGATTTGTTTTTCACTTCTCCAAACAAATGATGACCCATTATTTCCAAGTTTTCTTAACGGATCCGCCACTGTTGCAAAATCACGAATGTTCGATAGATTGTACGAGCATATACACCGTAAAGCTTTTAGTTCCGTTGAGGTCAGAGTTATATGCATGCAAAGGACCGCCAACTCGATCGATTGAATCCGGTGGGATGTGTGACTAGACAATCAGAACGGGCGGCAGACTCGCTCGCAAAACATGCAGACAAAGGCCATGGAACACAAAGTCAAAGGTCATCTGCCCATCAACCAAGCTGAACGCGGATCGAAGTCCCGAACAAAAGGATTGCTTGTTTCTACAGGCAAGCACGGCGATGGAAAAAGCGCACGCACACCACACTCAGCGCACTCTCACCGAGGCTCCTCTACGCTACTGCACGCCACTCAACAACACTGATGATGTCACCCCGATTGGTGACGAAACGTTCGCAACAAGATTGGCAAGCTCAGCGTACAGTTCAACCGCTAACTATTTTGTAGAATGATGAATAATGATTGGCTACCACCTTATCCATTTTCCAACACCGCTTGAACGTCGCACTAACCAACCCACGAGACACTCTGGAATACATTCCGGCTCACTAGCATTTTTGTGATTATAATCCACACTTACGCATCTGAATCAGTGTAGGTAGGTGAGCAGTTCGTTTCCTTCGTTAGAATCAGTATTCCTCATATTGACTTATTAGCCTGTTTATATGACGCCAACTCATTCACACAGCGCTGCTTCGACTATGCCGTTGCGGTCTCTTAACCGATGCACATTTTCTTTTGTCCACATGTGTGTTCTTCGAATTCGTAATCTCTTCCTTTCCCAACCTATGGGACATACTAAACCTTCGTTTTTTCACCATCACAAGCCATTGTTCCATTGGTTTGCCCTGGAATACGGAAACACAACTAAGCGCATGACTAGCGCCTTTCATCCGCACAGCTTCGTCAGTAGAAACGCCGAAAGATAAGCGCGTTCCGGACACCACATCAGCCGTCAACATTCCACAGCCCCCAGCACACCACTCTGGTCATTTACGTGGCAACTCGGGCTCAGTCTGCACATAGTGCACAGTTGGAGTGCGTGAACGGTTAAGACAGTGAAACGGATTACACAGACAGATCAACGTAGCACATGGTCAGATTGATGGTTTTGACCAAATCGGATGCGAGCTCACCGGCACGTAGATAAGCAGGTATGCGTGCGTGCAAAAAGGCAAATTTGAAACGCTCAACCTCTGTGTAAATTTCAATATTTCGATGAAATAGAAGGAGATGCTAATATTTTGATTATTAAGGTGCATTAATTTCCACTCTTGAGTGGCCGCGTCTGTCTTATAAGCATCATTTCCACGTAGGCAGTAGGCCGATTCTAGAAATTTGACATCATTCAGGAACTGAGACAAGCGAAACTAACTAGTAGACTCCAAACCACAAGACGATCATCACATCTGGCCTCCCAACTTCAATGGACATCATCCCGGTGACCAAAATGTCAGTTTTCCTTCAAAGTGTCAAAGTTGTCAAAATTGAAATTGCTGTTCGCAATCCAGACGCACAGCGGTATTTCACGAGCTGACAATTAACCGACATCTTATTCAAACCACATGGTTCGTTCTCGAGTGGCGTAGCTGGACCAGCTGAAAGTAGTTGTCGTTTTGCACCTCCTGTTCGGAGTGAATGTAATTTGTCCAATGTATACTGACGTTGTACACGCCCCAAAATGTGATCGGTGCTCAAAACTAGATGTAACAAGGAGACAGCTTAGAACAATCAGCTGTGACTAGAGGAAGCAGCAGCTTCCATAAATCCTAGATAAAGACTACTACCGTGCGTATCGTATTAACATTAGGATACCGTTGCTGCGGTTAAGCCGCCGTTAGCAACGGAACCATCGCCGACTACTTCGTGGGAAGCTAGTGATGTTACATTGTGGTCCATAAGTGTAACGACTAATAGTGATGAACGTAGCACACGCCCTAAGCATGTTAGTCCGAGTAAGGTACTGAAACTGAGACCTGGAAGGTGACATTACAACGCCCAAATACGGCCGTGGGTACCGCAGAAATCGGTTCTACAGGGACAGAAGCTTTATCCGACAAATCAGTCTCAATGCAACTGGCAGCATAACCAGCACGTAGAAGCCTCGATGTAATTAACTGTCATTCCCATAAACAACTACGCTTCTGTATTCATCAGCCTCTTTGGTCCTTGCAAACCAACGCAGTCCAGCGCACCCAAAAACTACCTGGTATTTGCTGCGCTTATCAAATAGACTTCACAGTTAGCTTCTTTTTCTCCGGGTCGACTCAGATACACCTGATACCCTCTGAATATATGCCTTCCAGTATAGACTTCTCAAGACTTTCGCAGAACATCGCGGTCAACACACCATCCTACCATCGCTCGTGCACACCACGTATTGGTTGAATCCACACTTCATTGTTCACCGGGTAACGCAGGCCTGATACCTTTTCTGACTTCCATCCTTTCATTAAATAATCTTTGTAGCTGCTCATCCGGTGGTAAAACCGAATGAACTAGTGTGTCCGACGCAGGCATTAGGGTTCTTGTACTTTTGGTGTACGGACGTTCTACTCCTCTGAGACCGTTGACGAGGTCTTGCTAATCTCCAGCAGCATCAGATGCGGGTCCTCATAAGTGGATATAGTAGTCTTTGACAACAGCCTCGGTTTATTTGAATGCCGTCTCTGTTTTCTGTTCTGTGGTAAGAGCTGGTTTGTCGCTGTGAAGATTTGTACTTGTTTGCAAGGATTTGAAACGCAGCACTTGTATTCTCTGGGCTATTGTCTGAGACCACTTCCTCTGGTATTGCGTGCCGGGCGAACTGACACCGGAACTTATTGATGAATGCTACCTTGGTGATAGCGGTGAGTGGATCAATCTCGAAATGGTCGTCATAGTAGTCCACTGTAATTAGGTAGACTTTCCCGTTGTCTCGGAATACGTCCCCCACTACCCTCTGCCACGATAGGTCTGGAACCTCAGACAGCATCATTGGTTTCCTGGTCTGGTGATTTTCGTGAGACCGGCAGGCAGAAACGCTTGACACTTGATCTCCTAGTTGATTCGTCATCAAGATTCGAGACATCAGTTCCTGAGCTCTGTCAATGCTGTATTCAACACGCTGGTGTGCTCGATGAGCTTGTCCTGGCATCACTCTTCGGAGAGATGGCGGGATCAAAACTGGATTTTATTTTGAACAGAAAACCGTGAATTCATCCAGGAAGTGGAGGAAAGGCGCTAATTTCTCCGGAAGTTTGGCCTATGTATCTGGGCATCCTATCAAAAGTACGCTTGTAACGCCGCGCACTTCGCGTTTACCTCCGTACGGCGCCTTGTTTCTTTCAAACGATCTTCCATTTCCGCCAGATTTACTGCTTTAATTTCTTCTTACTAGTGTTCGACTATCGGAAAATGGGCACTCGACAAAACCTATGCAATGAACATCCGTTCCCCGAGGTGTACACGAAATCCATGTCGTGTTTTTGGATCTGCCTCAGCATGCTTTGAGGAAGTCGAGGGACACTGTGCAACCGTTTACCAGCTATCGACACGGGCAGTATACACGGGTAGTTTTCCTCCCACAAATGTAATCATTGAATCGCCCCATCACGTATAAAACAGCGGGCAACTCCTTTTCTAGCTGCACGCAGCGCTGTCCCGCCGCAGTGAAATCCCGACTGCAGAAATCCAAGGGTTTACTATACTGCATGAGAACAGCACGTATTCCGCTCTGACGGCTGTCACGTTTCATCTTTCTTGGTAAGGCTGGAATGTGCTGGTTGTTGCCTCCGACGCCTTGATGGCTAATCCTACTAGGTTTCTCAATGCTTGTAAGTGAGGCACGCATCTGTTGTTCCTATATTTTAGGAGTTTGAAATTTGGTAGCTTCCATTTCTGTGATGGTAATTCATTACTGCCTCCTCTCTGCATCGTGGACATGCTTTTTGTAGAAGACTCGTTAATTACCCTAATCCTCCTCATGTATGGGTCTGTGCGCCCTGGCAGTGTCTTAATCCAAATACAGCCGTGACTTTTTCTTTAAACATGAACTTCATCCTGTATCCGCAGTCGCTCATTACCAAGAGTCGCCTTATCTATCACTAACCATCCTCCTATAATTGGATTAGAACCATCTTCAGTCATCTTCCCACAATATCCATCGCACGCCAATTAGCAACAGTCGCTTCTAAGGCCACGCTGTCCCATTTCCATGGCGGCGTTCAACGTTTACACTGTAAGATAAATAGGTCAACAAGCTGCACTCGCACGCGCTTTGGACACACTGGATATTGATGTGTGTTACGTGTCCGAAACTAGGATCCATGAACCTAATGGGATTGTTGAATTAACGTCATCCGGCTTATCCTCTTGTTGTTGGATGCACGCCTGCGGAGACGCCGATTCAGCACTCACAGATAAGCTGGTGTAGTTCTCATTCTGGGCTCCAACGCCTAGCCTTCTTTGGTTGATTGGATTCCGGTGAACAGGCGTTTATGTGTAGCACGTCGGACGACATCAGCTATGGTTGATTCAAGAACGCTGTTTGTTTGTTATTTCCGCTTATGCTCCCATTGACTGCAGTCCAAATGCTGTCAAGAACACATTCTATCACGAACTGAACGCGCTACTGCGCAATACCATTATTTCAGATATTATAGTAGTTGCAGAGACTATGAACACACAAGCATGGATTAAGAGCTTCTCAGAACCTTAGCTGGGTGCTAATTATGGGCTTAACTCCGGACGAAATGACAACGGCGAGCGTCTGCTGCAACTGTGTGCGGAGCACCAATTGTTTCTTAATAGCACTACTTTTAGACACTGTGGGCGCCGAAGTGCCACTTGGCGTTCTCCAAATTGATCACATTGCCATAAGTTACAGGTGGCGTGGTTCCATGCTGGATTGCCGCTCGTACTGGAATACCTGCGCCCACTCTAATCATGCCTTGGCACGCTGTCGTTTCTCCATGAACTTAACCGGGTGGTGCACTAAGCGTCTCCTCCTATTGGCAACTGAGAAATTGTCTCAGCCCTCGGTCAGGAGAGCCTATCAAGACGCACTGCATACTGAACTTTCGCTGCCTTGTCCTAATGACACTGAGCTTCAGTGGAATAGGATCTCGGCCGCCATGCACGACGCAGAAGCATCTGCTTGTGGCACTATCAATCGTCTCCGCACCAGTCACTGGATATCCGAGAGGTCGGTGAACCTGTTGGAATCTAGGAGAAACCTCCCGGCTGGCTCTGGGCACAATGTGACCAGGCAGGCTATTAGGCGCGAAATAAAGCGGAGCCTACGTGCTGACAACGAAGCCTGTCTGACCAATAGGGCTCAACAAATGGAGGACGTAGGAGCAGTAGGCAATTACCGGAAGCTTTTCCGGCTGATCCGTACCACTGGTCCCAGGAAATCAGGCGTCAGTGGGACAATCAAAGACGGCGCTGTTGCAATGATACACGAAAAGGAGCGCCGTATGACTCGTTGGGCGGAAGGCTTTCAAGATCAGTTCAGCTGGTCCCCCTGCTCCCGGACCTCTTCCTACTCAGTTGATGCATGACAAGCCATGGACGATTAGTTTAGAGCCTCCGTGGGAGGCCGAGGTCCGAAACGCGATTACAGCACTCAATCGTTTTCGTGTCGCTGGCCCGGATTTCCTCCCACCTGCACTATTTAACAATGGAGGTGAGGTCCTCGGCAAAGCACTGACCTCCCTATTCGAACGTAGCTGGAAGGAAGTGTCCCGGCTAACTGGAGCGAATCGATTATAGTGGCAATCTACAAAAAGGGCAGTCGCACAGACTGTGCGAACCACAGGGGTATTAGCCTAACGCCAGTTGGGACAAAATTGCTGGCCTCGATTCTCGTTCGTCGCCTCGCTGCGGAGCGGGAATCACGGATTAGGGAAGAGCAGACAGGTTTCCGCCCAGGACGTGGCTATATAGACCATACATTTACTCTGTGGCAGGTGCTAGAGCGGCGACACAGATACCGCAGACCGACAATAGCAGTTTTCCTCGACTTAGAGTGCGTTCGATTCAGTCGATCCATGTATTCTGTTCTACTTACTTGGGCGGAAAGGCGTTTCCACGAGATATTTGAACATCTAACGTGCTCCATACTCGAATACTACAGGCCGCGTCAGGGTCTACGGTGACCAGACTTATAGCCTTCCGACAACGGATGGAGTTCGTCAGCGTTGTCCGATCTCCACATTTTTGTTCACTTTCGTCGTGGACTCTGTCATGGAATGTCCCCTTACAGAATCTCACGATGTAGGCGTTGAGGTCCTGCCTCTTGAAAGTTTAGTTGGTCTTGAGTATGCGGATGATAGCTTCTTGTTTTTCGACGATGTTGCGAAATCAAAATCAGCTCTTAATAGCGTGTCTAGAGTGGTCCCATTATTTGGTATGCGTTTCGCACTTTCAAAGTGCAAAGCGTTTCTGAAAGACCACTAGCCACTTGATACTCCCTTGACCCTTGCTAACGAGGAACTCGAGGTGGTTGATCAATTCACTTACCTTGGCGGCTGCATCAACAGCGATGGGCGCATAGAAACTGAAGTCAGTTCACGCATCGCAAGAGCCAGAACTGCCTTCTTGAACCTGCGGCAGAACGGCGTATCCCTCAGTCTGAAAGGCCGTGTATAGAAGGCCACAGCGAGGGTTGTCCTGGTCTATGGTAGTGAGCCTTGGTCCCTTCGGTCTGAAGATCTGATGCGCCTTCAAGTCTTTGATCATCGTTATCTGCGAAGCATTGCTGGTGTCGGATGGCACCAGTGTGTCCACAACGATGATGTGCGTAGGCGAGTATTAGGTCACGTTGTAGCACTGAATACGTTGCGTTGGCTTGGACACGTGCTACTATGCCTGGTCACCGCTTACCTATGAGGGCCATGTTTATGATGATTGTGTGGACCAAAGTGCATCATCGGTGGGCCGTCGGGGCGGGCTGGTCGGACTGCAAAAGAAACTGGCTAGTCCAGAGGAAAGGCCGACAGAATCTTCCCTCCGTTGCAGACCCGACGGTGCGCTTGGGAGGTGTCACTCCCCCACCGCACTCCAGTCCATGGTCCTCGTCCCACGAATAAATCCGGCGTCCTCATCGGTAACGCCTAGCCAGGTGTTTGGGGACCAACCCGTCGAGGGCAACTGACTCTTCCCTGGGGGAGGAAGAAAGCTTTGGGTCAGCTGGCGAGTCAAGCAAGGGTTACGTTGAGCCGGTTGGCTAGTCACTCGTGGGTTACCTTGGCAGTTCCGGCGGTTGAGTTTCTGGGAGTTAGAACTCAGAGGGGGTGTGCAAGGGTCAGGGGAAGTGGCTTGACGCCGGAGAGGGTACATGGCATGTATGATGAAAGCGAATACGCTTTTTATGTTTTCAAAATGTTTTTTTTTGTCGAGTTTGCAAAGCGTTTGTGGATGAGACGCACGATTACCACTAAAGACGAAAAAGGCGTGTTAATGGAAATGGCAAATCTTCACAAAATATGAAAAACGGACCGGACGTTTGACCTGTCTACCGCGGCAGTCGGTTGCTTGGGGCTGAGACGGGGTACGTTGCGGGTCAAGGAGAACGGAGGGTTTCGGGATATCCAGTGCTCGGGAAGTCACCGCAGGTGCGGGTGTGATAGCATCAGAATGGGTTGCAAGTGGTTCGTCAAAGAAAGCCACTTTGAGGCGGTCGATGGACACCGTTGTTCGGTGGCCATTCTGGTCTAAAGTAAAGTGTTTCGGAGTTTGTTGCAGAACTGAAAAAACCAGTGTAGGGAGGCTGGAGAGGGCGGCACACGGCGTCGGTGCGGAGGAAAACATGAGTGCAGGTAGAGAGTCCGCTGTGCATTTACACATCTCTAGTCTGCTCACGGGGCGGAGTCGGGCGTAGTGAACGCATGCGTTGAGCTAGGGAGGACGCAAAGTTAAGCGGAGGCATACCCGACGATGCGGGATGTGAAACGAATTCTCCTGGCAGTTTTCGCGTTGTGTCGTATAATCAGCTCTGCTGGTGCACATTGCAAGCCGGCTTTGATGCTGTTGCGAATGCCTAAGAATACGAGCGAAACGTTTTCGTTCCAGCTAGAGTCGGAGGAGGCATAGAGCGACGCTTTAAGCTGTCTATGGAAGCGTTCAACTAACCCGTTAGTTGCTGGGTGCTGCGCTGTGGTATGAATGCGGCGACCGCCTAAAAAGTTGCAGAACATATCGAATTGTGAAGATTCGCAAAGTGTTCCTCGGTCAGTTGTAATGGTGGATGGGCATCATTAGTGCGAGACCCACCGATCTAAGAAGGCCCGGATAACAGTCTCAGCTGTGCAGTCTGTTACGGGCATGGCTTCTGGCAATCTGGTGAAGCGGTCGACACATGTAAGGATGTATACGAATCCGCGTGAAGGAGGCAATGAACCTACCAAGTCTACGTGTACATGCGAGACCCGAGAGTCCGGGGCAAGAAATGAACCAAGAGGACTGCGAGTGTGACGATGTATTTTGGAGCGTTGGCATTGAAGGCAGGCGTTAACCCAGACACAAACATCTTTGTTTACGTGTGGCCAAACGAATCGTTCAGTGAACAGTTTCAAAGATGCACAGATACCGGGATGTGATGGCGAGTGCAATGCGTCAAAGCCTGTGCATCTGAAGGGGATGGGTACGAGGGGTCTAGGACAACCTGTGGAAGTGTCACAGAGAATGGTTCCTTCCGTGGTTTGGAGAGGAACAGGTTGCGCATGCAGCGAAGTGGACTGCAGTGCGTTGTATGTCCTCATCTTGAGCCTATGCCATGGCAGCATGGTCGACGGTACGCAAAGCTTGGAGCGTGTGGCTGACGCGTGAGAGAGCCTCGGTGACGGGATGGTTGACACCTGAGACATGAAGTGTGTCAGCAGTGAACTGCGTGACGAAGTCTAGGTGTCTTGTTTCCCGTGGTGAATATTTGTCGCAAGCAGAGTTGAAGGCGAAGATGAGCGGCTTGTGGTCAGTGTAGACCGTGAAAGCGCGGCCTTCGAGTGTGTGCCGGAAATGACGAATGGCTAGGTACATGGCGAGCAGTGCCCTGTCAAACGTGCTTTAACGGGATTCCGCTGACTGCAGGCGCTTGGGGAAGAACCCAAAGGGTTGCCGTTGCCCACCAACGTGTTGTTGGAGGACGGCTCTTACCGCGACGTCTGAGGCATCAGTCGTAATAGAAAGGCATGCAGTCGATTCGGAATGAGCGAGGAGGGCTATGTTGGAGCTAGCATCATTGAGGTCGGCGAAATCTGTCTGTGCTTTGTCAGGGAAATCGAACTTACGTTCATTCCCTCTGAATAGGTCGGGCAGAGGCCGCATGAGCTGAGCGCAGCGCGGAATGAAGCGTCGATACTATTTGACCAAACTACAAAATTGACGGAGGTGCCTGAACGATGTTGGAGCTGGGAAGTCCTTGATTGCCTGAATCTTATCAGGAAGGACTTCGATACCACACGATGAGACGAGGTGGCCTAGGAATTCTACCGTTTATTTGCCGAGTTCGCACTTAGTCGGGTTAACTGTGGCACCGTGTTGGGTCAAGCGCTGGAAGAGAGTTCGAAGATGCTCGAGGTGCTCTTGTTCCGATGAACTGGCTACTAAAATATCATCGAGGTAGGAATAAGCGAAGTCTAGGCCACGAGTGACATCGTGAATGAACCGTTGGAAAGTTTGTGCAGCGTTGTACAGTCCAAATGGCATTCTTAAAATTTCAAACAGGGCGAAAGGAGTGATAATAGTTGTTTCAGGAATATCATTTTCTTATACAGATATAAGGTGATAGGCGCGAACCAGATCGATCGTGTTGAAGATCGTCTTACCTGTGAGGTGTGCGGTAAGGTTCTGCATGTTTGCGATGGCATACCTATCTGGGACGGTTAGCCGATTAAGTGCGCAGTAATCACCGCAAGTCACCAGATTTCTTGGGGACCATTTGCAGGGGCGAGGACCACGGGCTGTCAGAAGGGCGCATTATTCCAAGTTCAAGTATGTGCTCAGTCTCCGCCCTAGCTAACTTTAGTTTCTCGGGCGATAGTCGACGTGGACGGCATGAGACTGGTGGGCCATTCGTCCGCATGTGGTGTGTGACTTGGAGTGCCACGTGCAAAGCTGTGTTCATTTTCTGAACGAGCTTAGAATACTGGGAAAAGAGGTTGGCGTAGTCTGGCGAGGTCTGGGGAAAGGGGTAGACTGGTGTTATAGATGTGATATCAGTGGTGATGCCACGTACGCTGAGTTTCGTTGCAGTGTCGACTATCATCTGGCGTTCCGCATAGACCAAGACGTCAAAATGCCTGAGAACGTCAATGCCGATGATGGCAAAGGGACTGCAGCGACGGTGAATACCCAGCGGAACGTGCGCCGAAGACCTAGGTCCAGGGTAAGCGACCGATGACCGTAGGTGGCTATTGGCGGGCCATTGGTGGCACTGAGGCTTATTGACAGAGGAACGACAGGCTCACGTGGCATAGGGGGAATGACGCTGACTTGCGCCCTGGTATCAACTAAGCACTGGGTCTCGGAGTCATAATCGCTAATGTAAATGATACGACTATGGGCTTTGCCGACACCTTTAGTCGCCATTAAGGGCCGGTCTGACAGACCATCTGTAGCGGAGTAGCTACATGGCTGTAAGCACTTACGGGCTTTATTAACGAAACGCGAGTGGTAACAGCAGTAACCTGTGGCATCAGGTTTTGTGCGACGGGGCGATGATGCAGAGCGGCTGCGGTGCTTACGGTTTAAACTGAGTTCCTCGATCTGGCGCTGAAGCGACACTATCTGCGATGATATGCATCTATTGTCGACAGTTGGCTAGTCGCGCTTGTCGTTGTGGTTGCGCCAGCACAAAGGTGCTTTGGTTTTAGTCTCTGGCTGGTGTTGTTCCATGACGCGGCCTGCTAGATCTGCAATTGTTGTGAGTGGCAAGTCACTTACTACTGCAAGGATAGCCTGAGCGCTTTCAGGAAGGCGTTGCATCCACAGCCCTCAAAGAATCCCTACGTTCATGTTGGACGTGCCGATGAGTTGTTGCATTTCCCGCAACAAGGCTGAGGGCATCCTATCTAGGTAGGCAGGACATTTAGCTCAGTTTTTCCAGCGCTGCTTAGGCCAGAATCAAGTTACCGCCATACGGAAGTTTGGAATAATAACCCCGATTCAAAAAGTTGGAAGCAGAACTGATCCCTCCAACTACCGTCCTATACTTTCTGTACTCTCCAAGGGCATGGAATCCACAGTTGCCGATGCACTGGTGTGCTATCTGGAAAACTGTGACATCATCACGCCTGAGCAGCACGTTTTCTGTCAACAGCGGTCATGTACAACGAATTTACTAATTGCACGCAGTAGTTGAACCGAGACAGCTAACGCTGGAGATGGTGTTGCTGTGATTTACCTGGATTTTTCCAAGGCCCCCGATCGTCTAGACCATCGGATACTACTCTCCAGACTGCAGCATTACGGGATCGGCGACCCTCTTTTAAGCTGGATCGCCAACTTTCCATTTCAACGGCAATTAGTGGTCAGATTTCGGAGCTCTATATCGAACCACATACAAGTTGATTGTGGTGTGCCGCAAGGCCCAGTTCTAGGTCCACGTTTGTTTTTGGTTTTTATTAATGGCGTCGCACAGGAAATCGCTTCAAACTTCCTAGTGTTTGCCGAGGATATCAAGACCTGGCGCAAGATCCAGGCGAACGCCGACCAACTTGTGCTTCAGAGTGTATCAATAGTCAAACCAAAACTTACTGCATTTCAACGGCAGTAAATTCAAACTCCTTTCCATCCGACATCAGAGTAACCACTCATACCGGCTCCGAACGAATGTACTGCAACAATCAACTCTCGAACATGACTTGGGTGTCCTGGTTCAAGCTGACTTGGGTTGCTCCAGACAATCCGAAAAGGCCTCGAAGACTGAAAACCAACACGTCGGCTGTGGCGACGGGCGTTTGGACAAATAAACAACTCCATATTTCGACAAATGCTCAGTGCATATGTTCGTTCCCATGTCGAATGTGCAATTCAAGCCTGGCATCCATGGTTATAACACAACTTTAACGCACTTCAGCAGCCTTAATGTCGAGCATCTAAGAAAGTAATTGGAATGAGCAACCTTTCATACCAGGAGAGGCTGCAACCTTTAAGGGTATCCAGCGGACGGTGTCGCATATTACGAGGCGACCTGATTATGGCATACTTGATTCTGTGAGACCCACATCATGTGTGCCGCCGTTTACTGCAACTCAGCAGCAAAACAAACCTGTGGGGTCACTCATTGAAACTCGCATAACAATACAGCCGTCTGGAGTGCCGCAGAAATTTTTTCCCCTTCGTGTTTGTCACCCGTGGATCGCTCTCCCAGAATCGGTCGTCTCTGCACGGACACTAACAGTAGTTAAATGATGGTTGGATGATTCACTCATCCACTTACACTTTGTCACTTAGCACTGCGTCTCCATCCTACACCTGGAGATTACCATGGAATTTTTTGATGTTAACTGCGGTTGCTGTGAATCTATGCTGACTGCCGAACTACCAAAGAGCAAACGATAAACCTCTGTTTTTTAAATTTAAAGTAATAACCGCTTTACTCTCCTTATTATCATTATTGTTATATCGATATCCTAACCAACTATCCAAATGGACTTGTAAAACAACGCTTCTTAACCCTAACGAATTCATTGTTTGTTGTTCATTGGTGCTCTACTTGGCCGTAGCGATCACGCGATGCTGCTCTGTAGTTACCTCAGCTACTCTGATTAACTAGTGAGAACGACGTGTAAACGTATGTCGTTACATATTACGATATCCTGTCCATCTTCGTTCACGAAAGTAACTGGTTCTTCCTGGCCGAGGAGCCGCCCGATATCGCTTGGATGGTGTTTGTCACCCAATTCACCGAGCTAGTGGCAAATTTCTCACAAAGAAACGCCTTTGCCCGAAGCAAGTGAATTCGTTCCTGAGAAGCCGTACCATAAAATGCATGACCTTAAAGGATTCAGCCTGGCGCGCTTACAAAATCTGTCCAATTAAGTTGGCCTGGAATGCTTACACAAATCAACGAAACCACTGTGTCAAGTTGATCCGCGAAGACAAACTCCATCACTAACAGAACTTAGCGGCGAAATTTAGTACAATCCCAAGTTGCTGTGTAAACACACCAACAAGCTCCGTTGAGTGCAGCGGTGATCCCAGCTTTACGTGCAACAGATGGTCTGGCGCAAACCACACAAGATTGTCGTCCAACATTCTTCATCAACACTTCCTCCACACTTTCCAGAGTGGATCATTTTAACTGCTTTTGACACAGCTTCCATCGCCACCAGGGTTAAACCACGTTTCATTCACGGTACCTAATGTGTTGAAAAGGCTAATGTCATTGCGCATGCACGGCTCACTTGGCGTGGACGACATCAACTAACAAACTAAGTCTTCGGAAGTCTATTCACCAGGGCCAACTTGAGTAACTTTGCTTATTTGAGTTTCATCAGTACCTTCGGGATACCATTCGACAGACCATTTTTAAGGCTGTCAGACAATATATAACTTAGTACTGTGCACCAGGGTATACCATAGATACAAGCATTTTTGTCATCTCACCTTACCACCATATTTTTACGTGCATTTCACTGCACAAAACCTGTGTGATTTTGCATACCCGTGCGCTGACTGGAACAGACAACTGAGGCAGCCAAACGACGTGACCAGCGCAACCTAAAAGTGCATACCGACCATTGATCCATGTGCCGGAGAAGTTTGTCAACCCGGAATCCAGTGAGCAACAAAGCTAAGGTCAACCGGGGCTCAGACAAGCGGGGAACTGAAATCCGCTCGAAAATCACGTGTTCGTTCTGTGCCAATTCATATAACGCGACAAACGTGAACATTACACTTAACGAAGCTAACAGCGTATCGACCGATAGCTTGTGGTTTTGTGACATATGTTCAAATAGTCCGATAATTAAGATTGTTCAAAAACTTACGATAAGGTGTGAAGCATTGACTGTTACGTCTGCAGACCAAAAGGAACTGATCGCAGCATTGGGAGGGAAAATCTCAGAACTCGAGTTGCAGATTAATGCATTACGTAGCCCGAATCCCCGACCTGTTAAAAGGCAAAAGTTCTCTAGCAAAAGTGCTACCCAGTCCAGCGAAAGGCAAACACCGTTAGTGAAAAACAGCAGTGAAAACAGGCCGCTTGAATGGTACCCCAAGTCTCACGTAATGCGCCAAAGCATGCAGAGTTACGCACAAATTGCATGCTCACCTCCGTCAGCAGCTGGTCAACAACAACTGACCCCTACAGATTGAGCAACTAACGGCGTTGCACGTAAAAAATTCTTGCTGTAGCCTTGGCATGTCGTCCACGGAAGACAAGCCAGACACTCCCACTCGACAAATCTACGCTCACAAGGAACTGCAGAACAAACAATTATTACGCAAACAAAAAGGCGATGACAGTAATATGTACAAACGTCCCAGAACCCACTAGCGAATAGCTAAAAGGTACACAAGCCGAGGAGCAAAACCGGTGGGCTGAAATAACCAGCGCACTCGAACTGAAAGTTCTCCCAACTAGTCTTACACGCCTTTCACGAAATCCATCATCTCCACACTTAGGGCAACCTCGGTTACTGCGAGTAACGTTTGGCAACACGCGTGACCTGGAAGATGTTCTCTTAGCAAGCCACATTCTAGTGAAGTCTTTTGTCAGTGCCCACATTTTTCCTGACTGGCCATGGGCAGAAAGACAGAAGAGGAAATCCAACCCTAGTTCGTCACGTCAAAATGAGATGAAGAAAGTGGTACTGGTTCATGATGTGCCAGAATTGAAGCATGACGATAGCAGTGAACGACAGAAGCACGACATCGAAGAAGAGCTCTACGACATGCAGAATGTCGTGGCTTTTGACGTCACTTGTCTAATTGCCTCCACAAACTACCAAGGTTACGTTGGCTGCGCCCGAAATGGTCTCAGGGGCAATCCAAGCATGGCATGACAATAGGAAAGTAGAGCCACCAGAAGTACGGGTAAGACCATTCCTTCAATTAGTACAGACCTCAGATACAGATGAGCCAGCCTCAGTTGTACCTATCACAGATCAACCGACCGTGCAAACAACCGTTTCAAAAATTTCAGCAGACCGGTACTATTTGTGCCGGTCGCTCACAGCGAACCGAACTCCTGATGCGTCAACTAATACAATGCTGCTACACCAACACTCAGGGGTTGTACTCTAAGCTCTCGGAGCTGCGCCACAGACATGAAACAACAACTTCGGGCTCCATAGCACTTACTGAAACTTGGCTCTCAAACGACATACTTGATCCGGAGATTGAACTCAGTGAGATGTCAGTCATTCGAACTGATCGTCCATCTCGTGGTGGCGGTGTTGCTCTCTACTATGGAGATTATCTGAAATGTGAGGCACTTACCGAAAACTCCCTTGTTATTCCCGACGCACTATTTTGCCGACTGCACCTAGCATGTCGAGATGTTGGTTCACAGAAGAAGAGTGATGCTTGCCTCTTAGCAGTTATGTATAGACCTCTGGACTCATCAGCAGACAGCGATAGCATTCTGTTAAACGCCCTCCGCTATGCTGTTTCACAAAAGTACTCTCACTACATAATAAAGGGTGAGTTTAATGTTCCTTCAATAGCATCAGTGTCCCCTAATGGGCCATCATTTAAATCAAAACTCCTCGAATTCATGGATGTGGCGGTTTTGTATAACCATGTGCATCGACCAACCAGACATCGCGGTTCAAACAAGCCATCACTCTTGGAATTAATCCTGACTAATGAAGAGTTGATGGTTGAGTCCGTAGCATACATCCTCCACTGGGCCGTAGCGACCATTCAGTCCTAACATTCGGATATGTATGTTATGCGTATTGTTGCTAAAGAAAGAGAGACTCAACGAACTATTACGGACTATTATATGCTGCGCAGCTTAGCAGCAACCGTTGACTGGGACGTACAGACGCACAGCTCAGCGAATGACGCGTGGAATGAATTGAAAGACAAAATTAACTGGGTCATACAATCAGCATCGAAGGTTGTACCATTACGAGCATCGCACCGGACCAATACGTGGATCCGAAGCAGAACACGTAAATGGATCAACAGAAGAGATGAGATCTAGAGTCAACATTCGCTAAGCCCATGTGATATCACATGGCAGGATTACAAAGTCATCAGAAACTACTGCACGTCACTCATTAGAGTCAATATGTACGAATGGCAGGAGAATATGGTGCTGAAATTTACGAGTAACACCAACCCGCTCTACAGATTTGTGAATGGCAAAAGAAAGGTTAAGCCCGGAATACAACCACTCAGGACGGCCAGTGGCCTAACAACTACTGCTCTGGATGCCGCGAATGCTCTACTCTTGCAGTTTGGCTCGGTAGCTACAAATGTCATGGAACCTTCGCCCTATCAACTCCCAACAAATGTCCTTGGCTTATCCAGCGTCACCTTTACTCCAGCAGCTGTTGCAAGCAAACTACAGTCTCTCCGGGAGTACAGTGTCCCTGGAATCGACATGATCTGCCCAAAAGTACTAAAAACCCTTGCTCCCACCATAGCAACACAAGTTGCAACCTTTTTCCAGTGTCTGCTTAACTCCCATACACTCCCATCTGAGTGGAAAAATGGAATTATCACTCCAACGTATAAAGGAGGTAAGCGCTCGGATCCTGCTAACTACCGACCTATTACTCTCCTTCCTGTTTTGTCAAAAGTTATGGAATCGGTAATCGCAGATGAACTGACGAGATACTTTGAAAGTCAACAGATAATTTCTAATGCCCAACATGGGTTCCGACGCAGACGATCTTGTCTCACCAATTTGCTGATTACTCGGGACTTATGGACCAGGGCGGCTGATGAAGGAGTGCCCATAGATGTGATATACCTGGATTTTTCTAAAGCATTCCACAGGGTCAATCACTTCTTTCTACTCCAAAAGCTTGCTGCCTACGATATCAACGGTTCCCTGCTCACCTGGTTGGAAGACTACTTACACGACAGCGCAATCAAGGTAAGAGTAGCCGACACTTATTCCGAAAGCCTTTACGTCTCCAGTGGTATTCCACAAGGATCCGTCCTCGGTCCGCTACTATTTTTAGTCTACATTAATGACCTTCCAGCGGACATTCTATCTCCAATGCAAATATTTGCAGACGACGCTAAAATATGGAGAGCAATTCGCTCAGCATCCCACCGTGTCTACCTCCAGGAAGATCTGACCCGGATTAACGAATGGGCAGAAAAGAACCAGCTCCCACTGAACCCAGCAAAGTGCCACCTGCTGACGGTACACAACAGCTTCGTTAACACATACCTTTTGGGGCAACACGTCATGCAACACGTGACTAGTGAACGCGACCTAGGTATAATCGTGCAAGAGAGTCTTGAAAATTCGCTCCAATGTTCGAAAGCAGCAAGTGTAGCGAACCTGAACTTGAGACCCTTGTTGCGAGCTCTCGGCACTTTTGAGCGACAGCTAGTACCATTGTTGATTAACTCCTACATTCGTCCTCATGTTGAATATGCAATTCAGGCCTGGTGTCCATGGTTAAAACGAGATATCCGCCTCTTAGAACAGCCCCAAAGAAGAGCCACAAAAGCAACGCGTGGACTATCCGGTATAAGTTACGAAATGCATCTTCGTGTACTCGGTGTGTTTTCATTAGAATACCGACGGCTTCGCGGAGATCTTACTCTCACATACCGGATATTAACCGAAAGCGGGCATCCATGTACATCACTGTTGACTCTAGCCCCATACAAACAAAACCGAGGCAACCACCTGAAACTAACGACGCAACACTCTTGTTTGAATTGTAGAAAGTATTTTTTCTCACTTAGAATCTGTTCTCACTGGAATGCATTACCAAACTATGTGGTGAACGCACCAGACATGACGACATCCTGAAGACTCTTAGATTTTCATCTTAGTGATAAACGATACACAACACTTTGTTAAAGTGAAATGATTTAACCACTGATACTTCACGTTCCACGTTGGAACATTTTGCTTTTAATTTGCTTTTGCATATCCATCCTGTGGGTCTTGTAAAGTTATGCTTTTTATCCCATCATACACCATTGAACCATTACCATCACTACGAAAGTATTGAAGACAGCGGCCATGAACCTTGCTGAACCATTAGATCGGTTCTTTCGATTATGTCTTTATAAAATGCAAGTTCTGACTATGTGGAAACCAAGAATAGTCACTCCTATTTACAAAGAGTGGGAATCGTTCGGGCTTCTCGATCTACTATCCAATCACAATCCTCCCAAGTATATCCAAAGTAATGGAAGGTTACATCGCAGAGGCACTCATGGGATACCTTGTGAGTAACAACATCCTAGTGTCACAGCAGCAATAATTCCGCCGAAATCGGTTTTGCACTACAAACATGCTTTAGTCCAAACAAGTTGAACAGAATCAGCCGATGCAAGACTAGGAGTCGACTTCATCTACCTGGACTTCTCGAAAGCGTTCGATCGCTTGGATCACCGCATTCTTCTGCACAAGCTTCGAAGATATGAAATCCGTGGCCCTATACTCGGTTGGATGAGCAACTTCCTCACTCAACATCAGCTGAATGTGAGAGTCCGTAGCTCCATTTGCGACCCAGTTGCTGTCCAGTATGGCGTGCTCCAAGGATCGGTACTTGGACCACGTTTATTCCTAACATTCACTAACGATCTCACCAATGTACTACAGTCGAATTTGTTACAATTTGCAGATGATGTCAAAATTTGGCATGTTATTAGGACAGTGGATGATCACATGGTATTGCAGAGCGATCTCGACAAAGCTTATGCGTGGTACTCCGATAACCTGCTCCAGATTGCTGACCAGCAGGCACAGGTGGATGACTACCTAACGGACTGGTACCCCTCCACTAGCGGTGTACCCCAAGACTCAGTGCTGGAGCCACTTTTATTCCTGATCCACATAAACGACGTGCCTCAGCCTCCTCGGCCGCGTTGTACCCTGCTTACAGACAGATTGGAGATGGATTGGAGGGTTATGGATGCTCCCGACGACTGTGATGTCCTTCAGCTGGACCTCCACCGCCTATCCCAGTAGTCTGAAGAAGTTGACCTACCGGTCAACCCGGCCAAGTCCTCATTTATGAGCCTGGGGAGGGGTAGTAATGGGCGTACGTACATCCCTGTCGGTAACCCGCTGCGTCTCACCAGTTCCTTAAAGGATCTAGGAGTACTCTCACACTGTGATCGGAAGTCTGTCGACAACACGAACGGACTGTACGTGAAGGGATTACGCCTGCTTTGGGCACATAGACGCAGCTTCTGCACTAGGTCTGAAGAGATCGCCACCTGTCTGTTCTCTTCCATAATAAGGCCGGTGCTTGAGTACGGCTCATCGGTCTACTGCCCGATCACAATAGGTGAGGTGCAGAGACTGGAACAGGTCCAGCATGTAGCTAGCCGGCTCATCCGCAGTTTACGGGGTACGTCCTACGAGGACCGATGTAGTAGACTAGGGCTGTATACCCTATCCTGTCGCCGGCTTCAGCCTGATCTCATAAAGACGCACCGGATATTGCACCTGGGCCACTTTCCTACGTTGAAGCCGCTGCTGCATGTTCGTGTACCAAGCGGCACACTTGGACACCGGTACAAACTGATGGTACCCTATTGAATATGCATCGCTCATCCTCTATGCTTCCAGCGTCGAGTGGTGAAATATTGGTAAAATTTGCCGGAGTCTCTAGTCGAGACGAAACCAGTATCGGAACTGGAGAGATTCCCCGATGCCTACTTTGCGGACTACAGATATAGGGAACTCATCTCAGCCGGATAACATGTAGTGCAGCTGCAATATGCTGCCACCGCACTTGAATTGGTGACGTGATTCCGCGCGTGTGCCTGATCCGTCTACGATGAAGCTACACAGATTATTATCTTCTCGCTCTCTATTCTAAGTATTCAGTTCAATGTGGCGGATTGCAGTCGTGAGCATACGCCATCATTTTACCAATGAATATCGACTTAGGGACCAGCAGCTGCAACGTGCTTTCCATGAAAGCGACCTTGGGTTGATCGTGTAAGAACTTCTCGGCTGCTCAAGCAGGCGGAAAAGGTATTAAAGAGGTACAGTCAACATCTTGGACTGTTATGGAAGGCTTTCGGGAATTTCGGGCCATCAATCTTTTCGCAAATGCTGAACGCCTACATGAGGCCCTACGTGGAATAGGTGATCTAGGCCTGGCGTCCCTAGTAAAAGTGCGACATCAATGCCTTTGAGGCTCGACAACTTACAGCAACCGAACTCGTTAGAGATTTGTTTCATCTCTCCTACCAGCTCAGACTGCAGTTCCTGAGACTGTAAATTGGTGAATATTGACGTCAGCGAAAAAAATCATCCACGTTTACTTAATACTGACGAGCCCAATTCACCCAGGTCTCAATCTGTTGCAGCTGAGCCAAAATAGCAACCTGAGAGGCCATCAGCTCAAATTGGCTACGCACTACAGCCGACTTGATTGTCGACGAAGCGTTTTCGCCCACCGTCTGTCCCGTGCCTGGAACGCTGTTCCGACTCACGTTATGCTTGCCCCTGTATTAACACCATTCAAAAAGCGTCTTGATGGCACGATTTCCAACTTGCATTATTTGTGTTAGTTTGTTTCACTCGGAGGACGAAATAACGCAACCCAGACCATGTGCCTGACGGCCCTCTCCACAACTTGTCGATCAGGATAGATGCATAAGTATCCTTGTGAGCAGCATGGATGTAGCTAAACTGGAGTAACATACCACATCTGTCAAATGAAGCATTGTCGTTTCCTTTTTATTTCTCACGCATTTACTGAAATACAACAGCTCTCTATACTATTTTTTGCATGCACCTCCCATTCCCACTTCAAACTATGGTTATGCAGCAGTGCATTTAACTCGGAGGACGCGTAAAGTAACGATTTACTTATGCAAGGATCCTTTCCCTTTCAATGTGCACTCCAGCCATCCTACGGGACTTGTCAAGCGCATGCTTTTTATTACCAATGCTAAATTATTGTCCATTGTCCAACTTTTTACTTGGTTTTGCCTGTACTATCTCACTCGCATAACCACCCTTCCTAACGCACTTACTCTATCGATTTGCCCATATTTTATTTGGTCCATATATGTAATATTGAATATCAATTTCTTATATTAAAGACCTATGGGATATGTTAAGACTACGCCTTCTTACCCGTTATAAACAATTGTTCAAGGATGCAAATCCGTTAGAGACGATTTCGGTGCTCTAAATCGTGCCTGTAGTCAAATGAATGGGTTTACTGCAAGGCACGGTTTCTCCCACATGAATCAGGAACAAGGGGAACTCTTGCACGACTACATTGCTCACTTGAGTCGTGCAGTACGACTGTATGACTATTCGGTTATTTCGCAGAAACAGACCGAAGGCTGTATGGTCACTCAGCAACTAATTTGTGGGATTGCTGACAATCGCTTACATGGGACGCTGCTGCAGGAAGAGGCATGCACGTTAACGTGGGATCGAGTTTGTGAGTTAGCCAGAATGAAAAATCAACTTTCACCGCAATCGAAATAGTTCTGTTCGACCAACTCAGCTGAGATGGCAAAGGCGCAATCTTTCTGATAATTACCAGCGGACAAGCCATCTTGGTATCGCTGTGGAAGTACTTCTTACAAGGCTAATTTAGCCGCGTGTCCAGTGCGCCGCCTCAAGTGTAAAAGCAGTAGAAAAGTTGCGCTCTACGACCGATGTTGTCAATCGCAGGTCATCGCACTCATCAACAACGATGCGACACCTGAATGTTATGTTGCTGATCTATCTCAGGAAAACGTATCCCATCACTGTTAATTCCAACATTTCAAAGAGTCTAACAGTATCCGTTGTTGAACCAAAGTTTCCTTCCTTACATTTAAAGATGCTGTTAACCTTGAAAATAAGCTAGATTCTGCTACTGCAATTACTATTGTATCTTTCTAAGTTTACTAACGCTACGTATTCCAGCATACTTTACAGCCCATTTCACATTCATTTTTGGGTTACAGTGGAAATATCTTCACCCCATTGGGACTCATTATCGTGCCTCTACATATGCATTCGGCAGCTGCGGATGTTACCGTTTACATTTCCTCAGACAACCCTGCTTGGAAGAAATGCCATGAACAATGAACAATGATTTATAACGGGTAAAAAAGCATATGCTTGACAGGTCCCGTAGGGTGGTTGGAGCAATAGATAAAATGGAAGGATAATCGAACAAGTAAATCGTTTTTTAAGCCTCTACAGATTTCAACGCACCACTTCATAATGATAGTTTGAAGTATGTACTGGATGTTGCACCCAAAGTAGAGCTGTTATATTACAGCAAATGTGGGAAAAAGAAATCAAAGGAACGGATAACGCTCACTCGTGTGTTGCTTCCGTTGAGAGATGTGGTACGTTACTCCAGTTTGTATGCATCCATGTCGCTCATTGGGACACTTCTGTATGTAACATCACCGCCACTTTGCGGGGAGGGTCAGTAACCTCATGGTTTGGGTCTCGTTATTTCGTCCTCCGAATAGGACGTGCTATGCCAAATAATGCAAGTTGGAAAGTGTGTCATCTAGGCGCTTTTTAAATGGTGCCAATGTGGGGGCAAGGACGACGTGAGTGGGGAGCGCATTCCGAGCACGGGACACACGGAGTGAGAAAGAGCTTTGTAAGTACCATCCAACCCGCTTTACTGCCCACCATCAGGATATTTCAAAAGTGGGCAATAAAGCAAAGTGAGCAATTAACCGATATTACCATTTTTTCCAAAAGGGAAACAAACATTGAATATTTGTACAGTATATCACTTGAATGGTAACATGCTAAGCAGGAGAAATTGCCCCCTCTTAACTAAAGACTATAAGAGACGTTTATTCAGATGAGCATTTCCTTTAATCTAAAATTATGACAAAGCAGCTTACCTGGATAGCTATAGAAAATGATGATATTGTATATTTTTGCTGAGAAAACAATCCAACGTCAGTTGTACATTGTTTTGGACTGCTACTCCAGTCACTTTTGCACTGATAAAGTCCAATTTGAACCAGAAATCGTTGCCTAGCCCATGCGAAGGTCCGTAGCTATGCAGATAATTCACACAGTTCTTTGCTTTTGAATGCGACATTCACTAATTGCTGTTACTCACGGAGGCATTCCGCAAATCATCCTCTGTGTCGCTGCATTCTTTCAGTTTTAGTCGGTTCTTCAAAATTTTGCTGACCATTTCCTCCAACAGTTGTCAAATCCGAGGTACATTTCACATGGTTGTCAATAGTGACTAACTCTTCTGCACTGATGCCTGGGACTGTGCAAGCGCTGGTCTTGTGCTCAGCGATGACGGTGTCATCAGAAAGTGCATCGGATGTCAGTTGACTGTAGCCAGCTTGCCGAAGGCAAGTATTTATTTTTGCAACGGTAACCAGTCCCCAACTCTTTGAAACGCACTGAAATGCGTGGAGCACAGCAATCTTGGCTTTGACATCCACCGCCGACGATGAGCCAAATAACAAGTTGTTTTCAATGTGATGAAGAATACGATCCACAATTTTTTTCTGCAACGAAGTTTCAGACTCATAACCATACCTTGCTTCATGCGTTGAAAAATGCTGGTTGTGTTGGCGGGCAAAAATTCCATCCGAATCTTTTTCATGCCTTCTACCTGTGGATGGGCTGTGCAATTATCCAAGAGCACCATAATTTTTCGACCACTTCGGTCTAGCTCCTTGTCTCATTCGAGGACTCACTCGGTGATCAGTTCTTCCGTTATTCACACCTTTTTGACAGCTTTGTAATATATGGGAAGTGTGTCCACGTTCAGTCATTAAAATATCGTGGCTTCTTACTTTTTCCAATCAAAACCAGTTTTCTCTTATTCATGCCTGACATATTCGCGCAGCACATGACAGTGATCTTGTCCATGGATTTTTCCGATCCGCTGAGCTTGTCAGCAGGAAAACACAAAGAGCCCTCTGGAGTGGCTCGGTAAAACAGACCTGTTTCTTCCGTATTGTACATGTTATCATCACTAAACGAATTTAAAAGTTCAGGCAGTCTACCTTTCAGCCAATTTTCACAGACAGCTCTATCCGCGGAGCTGTTTTCGCCACATGCACGTTTCTACACAATTTGATTTCTATTCTTCCATCTTTGCAACCATACTTTTGTGGCCGAAAAGCTTTTTCTACGTCTCCCGTCGAATTCTTCTACTTTTTACTTCAGTAGCGGGCCTGTAACTGTTTGGTTCTGCTCACAAACCGATATCATCCAGTCTTTCGATGCAGTTTTAACTTCTTCATCCTTTCCACATTACTTCCTTTTCCGAGAGCTTACAGTGCTATGCGACAAATTCTGCCGGAGTTCCTTTTCACTGACAATCAACCTGGCTAGGGTACGAAGAGAAATTTGTAAATCACGCGACAACTTGTCCTGCGAGGTTTCTGGTGGATAATTTTTAATTTTGTCCAAAACGCCCAACTTTTCTATAAAGGGCATCTTTACATTGCTGGCTATACTTGAGTGTAACCAATACATTACCGACAAATATGGAGGGGAACGATTACGCGACTTTGCTCAGTTCTTGAGTTTTGAATAGAGAAGAGGGCTCGCCAACAACCGTCTGTACATTTAGCATGAACATATATTGAATGACTTAGGTAATCTATTCTGACCTGTCATTTACGCAGCTGGACAATTAAGCGGTGGGAATAGTCCAGCAGTGAACAATTGACAGTGAAAACTTAGCATATTTTTTTAGAAAAGAATTTGTATTTTGAAAAACTGGACAATAAACCGAGGTGGGTTATAAACCGGGCGGGCAACAAAGTGGGTTTGATTGTAGTGCCATCTTTCAACCGCATGCTTGTCTCTTCCGTCAATGTGACACACTGGCATGAATGTTATCCTAAGCTTCTACAACAGCCAATCTGACGTATTGCATGTGGTGTGCACCGCATTCAGCTGAAGCATGATGCAAAACTCATTGCTGTTAATCAATCTCGCGGTATTCCGCTGGACAAACATCAAGCTGTCTTATCGGCCTTGCAAGAGATGCTAGCAAGTGGTTTGGTTGAACCCATCGACTGCTCTGAGTTGGTGCATCCAATGGTAGGTGTCCTGAAAAAAGATGGCACTGTCAGGATATGTACCGATTTGCAGGGTTTAAATAGGCAGGTCGTCGTCGAGCGATTAGTGTTGCCATCCACCGGGGAACTCAATGTACCTTTAGCTAGTGTAACCGTGTTTTTCAAGCTAGATTTGTAAAGGGCATTCTTCCATAAGCCACTGACCAACAATGCGAAGCACCGAACTGCCTTCTGTGCTCTTGATGGCCTATTTCAATACAAACTATTGCCAATGGGTTTGTGCTCGGCGCCCGCTGCCTGGCAAAAGTTAGTGACTCACGCCTTGGCAGGTATTGGAAGACATGTCGCACGCTTGGATGATATTTGTGTCATTGGTCGCATGCCAAAAGTACATGAATACTCAGTGAGGTTGGTCTCCGCTTTAACACAAAAAGCGCATATTTAACGCCCCTGAGATTCAATATAATAATAATAATAATAATAATAATAATAATAACAATAATAATAATAATAACAGGTATATTTCTCATCGAGTGAGAAACTGTGGCCACATTTGGCACAGATCATATTTTACAGAATATGTCATGCTTATGCACACATGGTAAACAGTTATGTGCTTTTTGTAACTTTTTCTGTTTTATTGGTTTGTATTAACTCACAGGTGTGTTTTGACGCAATGTGCACTTGTTGGAATAGTGGATGGTAACATCACTAGGGGTTTGTCACACAGTATGAAATTTTTTGTTTCACTCATCAGATTAAATAATTAATCTGACTTGCCCAGAAAACCAACCAGTCATATCAACCTCTGAGAATCACCTTTGCAAATCCCAATATGTCTCGTAAGTCAAGGCTGAAAGGCATAAAATTTCACATCCACCGAGACTTGGAACCCGAAGACAAGGATCGTTTGAAGACTGCGGTCATTGAGATCAAACGCCATACAGATGGAGGTGAGACTGGCTTACAAATTGTAAATTTTTGGGTGATCAAGAAGGGTGTACGAACCCGTATCAATCGGTTACTCAACCTCCAGGCACATCCCACAGGACCTCCGTATGGCATTCGCCATCGTGTGCAGCCTAATGAACAAACGTGACGAGCTGTGCCGCTTCGTTGTCTCGGAGCGGCCGGACGTTTTAGGACTTACAAAGACTTGGCTGAACTCCGATGTCATACCCCAAGAAGTCGTGTTGTCAGGATACTTTTTTTTCCGATGCGACCGAAAATCAAATGCTCATGGTAGTGTTCTGTTGTACATAAAATCGTCACTATCTGGCAAACTTACCAGCACATCGGGCCGAGAATAACATTCGAGCAATTGCGGTACACAATCCGCTTCAGACGCACAGAACTAATAGTGGGTATTATCTACCGTAGCCCATTAAACCGTTGTTACGATAGGCTACCACATATACGGAAGCACAAGAGCCGCCCTCAGTTCTTATTGATGGGTGATCTAAATGTACCTAAGATATTCTGCCCAGACGTTCGGCTTCTTCCCGGTCATGGCAACGTTGAGGCTCAATTCGATAAAATGACTATTGAAATCGGGGCAACGTAACAAGTCATCTAACCACCGCGCGTAACTCCGCACTCGCCATCTTGCCTGAACCTAATGTTTACGAGCTGTGAGCAGAAGCTGAACGAGATCAGAGTACTCGAACCTCTGGCGTACACTTACCACTGTTCCATTGTGGCAAGCATAGAACTGCCGTTACCGTATTACAACCAACAGAAACCGACATTCAATTATTACAAGAAGTTTTTCAACGGGCTGGTCTAAGCCGCAAGTCAGTCTGATTGGACAATACCACCGGATACGTCGCTTGAGAATTGTTGGTCATTAATGAAGGGGAAGCTTAACTCGCTCTGTACTCGGTTCGTTCCCCTGAAGTAATCAAAAATCGGACCTGTCAAACCGCATTGGTTTGATACGGATTATAGACAGTTAGCGCGACGGCGTCGCAAACTTTGGGATAGATACATCAGCTCGGGTTGTGATGAAGATTACACGGTGTACAACAAACAGGGAAGCTTATGTAACGCCGCAAAGATCAAGAAACGCCGGCAGTTCGAAGAGGAGCTAGCATCCTCGGTCACAACTGCATCCAAAAGAATATTTGCCTACTTGAAACGTCAACTGAAACCTGGGGGCGACCCACCGGTTTTAGAGAGCTTGGGCGGACAGACGCTCATTTTAAGCGTGTAGCGTGCTAACGCCTTGGCTACGCACTTCCTCACCGTAGTTGCCAATAAACCAGCGATTTGTCCAGTACCGGTACAGGTTGCACCAGCCTTGCTCGACAATCTACAATGTGATGCAGTCGAAGTGTATCAACTACTCGTCAACCTCGATGGTGCAAAGCCCTTCGGACCAGACGGACTTCACCCACTAATACTCAAGTCCCTAACGATTATCATTTCATCAGCTGTGACAAACCTATTCAATAAATCAATCTCTGAAGGATCTGTCTCCAACGACTGGAAATGCTCGATAGTGAGACCGCTTTCCAAGGGTGGTGATCCGAATAGAGTAAAGAACTATAGACCGATCTGTTTGACTTCGATATTATCCAAAGTTCTCGAGACGGTTATAAAAATGTGTCTGCTGTCGTTCTTTGAATCGAGGACGTATTGATGCCAGCGCAACATGCCTTTACGAAAGGGTGGTCCTGCATCACCAACTTGATGTACGAAAACCACCAGTGGCTACGACCTCTCAATGAACAGAAGGCTGTTGACGTGTACATCGACCTTAGTAA
Organism: Dicrocoelium dendriticum; assembly: GCA_944474145.2. Lineage (NCBI taxonomy): Eukaryota > Metazoa > Platyhelminthes > Trematoda > Plagiorchiida > Dicrocoeliidae > Dicrocoelium > Dicrocoelium dendriticum. The sequence goes on along the minus strand of OX104064.1, from coordinate 151,804,723 downwards.
GGCGTTTGACAAAGTGAACCACGGGGTACTGCTTCGTAAACTGAGGATCTACGGAATCAGTGGCCCCCCCTCTTCAGTGGTTACAAGAGTTTATTGTGGGACCAAAGTTTAGAGTACAGATCAATGACTACCTGACAGACTAGTTCCCATCGACCAGTGGCGTTCCTCAAGGAACTGTATTTGGGCCAGTATTATTACTTATTAATATCAGCGATGTTCCCCAACAACTCCAGTCATCATGTGCCCTTTTTGTTAGTCGCAATCAGCCGACAATCCAGATAAGTCAACTAGCTATCCGGAAAAGCATCCGACGGCCGTTTCGCCCTGTTGGGGCTCATCAGTGGTGTGCATCCTTCGGTCCTCTGCGGAGGATCGAACCCATGACTGCTAGTGGCTCTTGCCAACTATCCCGCAGCTTATGCAACTGCGCCATGGAGGACGGTATCCGACCATCACGAATTGCTAGCTAAATGCGAAGTCTTGACGCCGGAAGGCCAACCGCTGTCATCTGCATGCCTGGTGTCTGCATGGCAGCAGAGGAAGGGTCGGGCTATATCGCATTTAGCTAACAATTCGTGATGGTCGGATACCGTCCTCCATGGCGCAGTTGCATAAGCTGCGGGATAGTTGGCAAGAGCCACTAGCAGTCATGGGTTCTGTCCTCCGCAGAGGACCGAAGGATGCGCACCACTGATGAGCCCTAACAGGGCGAAACGGCCGTCTGATGCTTCTCCGGATAGCTAGCTGACTTATCTGAATTGTCGGCTGATTGCGACGAACAAAAATACTCACCAAAATCCTTCCGCTCATAAGTAACCATGTGCCCTGTTTACAGATGATTTGAAAATCTGGAGGATCATTGAAAACCAGGACGACTGCGCTCGCCTCCAGCATAACTTAGTGCGACTGTCAACATGGTCCACTGAAATGCAACTCCCTCTTAACATAAGCAACTCAGAGTTTATCAGTTTCATCAGACGTCCAGCCACTCGATCATACACGTTGAACGCCCGTTGCTCCACCTTAACACATCTGTTAGACACTTAGGAGTACTCTCGCGACATGATATGAGATCACTAGAAAATACAGAGAAATTGTGCCGAGCGGGACTTCGTATGCTCTTGGCATTACGACGCAGTTTCTTCACATGGTCCGAAGAAACCGTCCCTCGTATATTCACCATGCTCATTAGACCAATCCTTGAATACGGCGCCCCAGCTTACCATCCGATAACCCAGTGGGAAACTGAGAATCTGGAGCAAATACAGCATATGGTAACTAGAATGATACCGAGTCTAGGAAAGCTTCTGTATGAAAAACGTTGTGAAATGCTCGGACTCTACACACTATCCTACCGCTGGTTAAGAATTGACCTTATTGGGACGCGTTGCGTACCACTCTTGAACAACTTCTCCATACTGCTGCCAATATTTTACCTGCGGGAGCCCCGTAACACCCGGGAACACCGTTACAAATTCATGGTCCCATGAATGAACAAAGTATCATATCAGCTTTGTAGAGAACGAAGAATCGTAAAATTAGGGAATACACGACCAGAAGGATTAATAGAGGCCGATTCTGTGAAGTGTATTAAAACACGTATCTACGATTATTCCTGGAAACCTGTGCTTTTGTGAAACGATGCACATACAATGCCAAAAGAAGACATCGTATACCCGAAAATAATGACACCAGATGAATTCCTAAGCGAACAAAGATATACGATTAACCGACCAAATCCTACCGCTGATAGTTCGCCACTAAATGTTTTCAGTTTTTCAAAATTAAATAGAGTTGTACGGAAGCCTTTCTACTTGCTCTTAAATACAGTCTCAGATGTTGTTTGGCCTTTCATGGTACAAATCATCAAGTGATCTCTCCCAAGAGAACAGGGTCATATTTGTGTTCAAATATGGGTAATCGGTGAACGTAACGCGAAAGGCCGTCGCGCTCTCACACGATCGGATTGTGACTGGGAGCTTATTCCACAGGAAGCATATCTGATAAGGAAGTGGTTAGCCCGCAGATTTACCCTGCACCTGGGTTCACATGGGTAAAGTTATTGCCTAGCTCCCTTGTCCAACTGTGTTGTATGTATATGCTGATGTTTTTATAACCATACCTATAACTAATGTGAAAGGCAACGCTGCACGGATGCACAGCAAATGGCTGGGTCTCCCAACTACGCTTCACACTCCCAAGAAAGACATTCAGAAACAATTGGATGCTGTATCTATAATATGTACCAACGCGACTGGGGGTGGTCGCGGGGAAACGAAGCGCCGTTACGGCGTACAGCTGGCGATTTACTTTTACTTACCTTACCAGCGTTCTTGAGTCAACATCGAATTCTTTGAAGGGCAAACAGGTGGATGACCTGCACCAATTGAATGCCATGAGTAACCTCCTCGATATTCTGACTAAACCCTCCAACTTGACGAGGATCACACGCCACCTGAATTCCAAGCATTATGGCGAAGCCAGGCTTCTTCGCGTTGTGCTAAACTCTACCGGTGAGGTGGAAGCAGTGTTGCTTTCGACTGCTCGTTTCCAGAACGAAATCGGTCTAGTTCGTGTCTTTCCAGAAGTTCCCTGGAGCAAGCGCAAGAGAACGAGGCAGAGCTTAGAAGAGTTCCGGCTAAGCGCCGTAGCCAGAATCGTTTTTGTCCACGGTGTCCCCAGTTTTACGAGTACGATGAATTCGAAGCAAAGGCACATGATCAGAAGCAGTGGCGCTATATTCGTGAGACTCTTCTCTTGAATGAACTTGTTGCTACTTCTCTCTCAAGACTGTCAAGGTCAGAAAGCTACGAAGGTGCGGCCTAAGGATAATTCAGATTGTATAGCAAACTATGCAGATGACACTTTCACTACTGGAACGCTGGCATACACTTCGGAACAGAATGCCAACCGAGCTCCAGTCCAAAACTGAGAGCGAAAATGTCGTCCGACTTAAAGCATCAGCACAGAGCAGGCAAAGGAATTAGTGCTCTTATCCTAAATTCGCACCGGAAGCAAGTCTGAAGAAAATGAGGATCTTCCTGAGCAATCATGCAGCCACTCCCCATGCGTTGTGCAAACTGAGTTTTCAGAGGGGCTAATCACAATTCCACCGAACACAACTCCAAGCGACTCGCCGATAATACCACAAAAGCGGCACAACCTATTATCCTAGTCACAAGTGCCTCGGATCGTTGCTGAGAGCCGAAACACTCTCCTGCATGTACACAAATGCCCAAGGTCTCCTCAGCAAAATCGCCCAGCTTGGGTTGCGCCGGGCAACAAACTCTTGGGATCTCATCTCTATAACCGAGACGTGGTTGCACTCAGGAATTAGGGATGCTGAGATCGCGATTTAGGGTATGTCTTTGTTCTGACGCGATCATCCTATCAGGGAAGGTGACGCTATCCTATACTGTCGTAACGACACAATGCGAAAAACGGTGATCCGGAGATGTCGGTCACTGATTCACTATGGTGCCGTTTGCGTCGCAAACACAACGACATCTGCTCGTGGTAGTCGTATGTTGCCCTCCATCGCCCACTTCAGAGATGGATTTCCACCTAATATCCTCACTGATGAAAAGCTTACTCCCAACTTACAGCCACGTTCTTAGTTCCGGCGATTTCAACGTGCACGACTTGGAAACCTGGGCATTCCCCAACGAAACATACAAGGCCGAACTGTAAAACCTTATCGCAAGTATCCCGCTCTACAATCACATCAGCTCACCTACCAGGTACAAAGCTGATAACAAACCATCAGTACGTGACCTCGTATTTACAAATGAGGAACTCATGATCGACAGGCCATTTATAGACACCCCACTAAGGTTACAAGATCACGTCACCATACTTTATAATTATGTGTTGCGCGGAATATCTTGAGGAACACACAGAACTAACACGTACTGTCGCACATTACAAAACCTTGACCAATCTAGTTGAGACGACCAATTGGCTTTAGTTTGTTGGACGCTCCAGCAATCTAATCGCAAGTGCTTCGAAAACAAAGTGGGTTCACTCCACCATACCCTCGCCTTTCATCAGAAGTAAAACTCGCAAGCGCATGACAATTAGGAAAGCCGCTTGGCACGCTTACAGAGCTCGTCCTTGTCCAGAAACCTAGAGCGATTGCGTGACGCAGCGCAACCACTGTAACATGCTTGTCCATGAAGACAAATTGGCTCACCAACAATATTTGGCCTGTAAATTTGCCAACAACGAAAAGCTTCCATACAAGCATGTTAACATCATCCGGAAAGTGAAACTCGGTATCCCCCCAACTTAACACGGCAGTCGGAGGGACACAGAGTGCAGAAGAGGCAGCCAACGCCCTACGAATGCAATATGCCCCAACCTTCCAAAAAGACGTCCGCCAGTGTTATATACCCACATCCCTAGCCCCAACTTCAACACACAGTAACATCGACTTACTGCCACAGCTGTGTTGTAGAAACTGCTCTCACTACGCACCTGCAGCTATCCTGGAATCGACTATATTCACCCAATGGCACTGAACGTAGCAGCGACAACGCTGGTCAGGCCATTATCGCATTTCTTCCAAACGTGGTTGGATAAACAAATTGTGCCTACCATGTGGAAACATCGCGTAACCACCCCAATTCTCAAATGCCGTAATCCCTCGGAACCTGCCAACTATCGCCGAGTGGTCCTCCTTCCTGGGCTCTCAAAGGTGATGGAGGCAATCATCGCTGAGGCTTTAGTAGACAATCTAGAACGCCACAATATCAGTGTTGTATCCCGAATAAGCAGCTGACTAGACGAACACCGGAACGTATGTATGGAAAAACTGTGTATACATATGCCCGTTACAATTAACTCGATAGAGGTTCGAAAGGCAACCAATCAAATGCAAGCTCACATGACTGGTCAACGAGTGTGAGTGGGATAAGCGAATCAAGGGCAAGACAAAGCAAAGTATTTGAACACCACATTGTTCCCTCCTTTATTCGTAGAAATATAAGCACTACCTGTCCATGAACGGCCTAATTTAATGTCAGCATGCCGAAGAATTGTCATGGGGTATTATCCATTAAAGCGTATCGGTAGACAGGGCGGCTTATCCTATCGGAACGTCGTAAGTTGGTATTAGTTTGTACCGAGAGTTGTGTTGTAGATGTGTTCCAAAGTACGTTGGGAAAGCGCTGTATGCAGCCGTCTTGCATTCAGCTTTGTCCCATCAGCCAACTTGTAAGTTCATGGCGTGCACACAGATTCCACACGGGTCGGCAGTTCAAACTTATTGCCTCCTTTCCGGGAATAGGGTAGTCTCATACGAACAAATATCCCTGGAGGATACGTTCTCCCAAAGTGTCTATATTTAGCCTGGTAAACAGCTCGTCTTTCGTATTCTCTGTGATCGGCGGTTTCTTCGGATGTAAAGGCTGCACTTAATCGAGTTCGAATCGTTCGCCCTTGGATTAGCTCCGATGGGGTCGTTGCCGTTGCAGTATGTGGAGTGGTTCTGTATACCTCCAATGCAGATACCAAGGCATTATCCCAGGATTCTCCCGAAAGCCGAAGGACTTGTAGAGACTCTTTAAAAGTACGACGACTTCGTTCGACGAGTCCATTCACTGCAAACCTATAAAGGTACAGTCCTCGTGTGTCTGATCCTATTGCGCCTTAGGAATTCAGCATACTCGTTATTTCGAAACGGTGGGCCGTTATCAGTGACTATTTCTTCTGCTAAACAGTACCTTACAAACAAACAACGGAGCCACTTTATGATGACGGCTGTAGTTACGTCCCCGCATGGAAAAGCCTCTGGCAATGGGCAGTAGAAACAGATAGCCACTATCACGTTTCGCTTTTGCGGGGGTGCATTGGCAAACGGGCCCATAATATCGATGGCAAATTTTGCCCATGGCTTCATTGGGTACACGATAGGTTGGACTGGAGTATTCAGGGGCCTCGCACTCTAATCGGATTATTGGCAGGTGTAACATTCCCGAATAACCGCCTCGACGCTGGCATTCAACGTCGGTCACCAATAGTATTGTCGTATCCCAGCTTTTGTTCGCACAATCCCTAGATGGCCTTCATGCACACAGGTAACCACCATAGAAATAAGAGTTGCAGGGACCACAAACTGCTTGCCTCTAATAATGCAGTTACTCAGAGTAGAAATCTGTTGCCGTAGGATATAGTCTGGAAGTAACTCAGGTTGGATCTTGGTATGACTGAGTCATGAAGTGGATATGTACTACCGAAGCTTCGCTAGGACAGGGTCTTTGTTAGTGCGCTCTCGTATCAGGTCAACTGCTATTGTAAGTGTTCCGTCTGAGAGCTGCGATATCATTTTTACCTTCTCTAAGTCCTCGTTTTCCCATTCGTTGGACAGTGGAAGTCTCGACAAGGCATCTGCATGTTGGTTAAAGCACCCTGGCACGTATTTTATTTCATAATCATAGTTCACTAAACGTGAGTACCAGTGACTCAAGCGTATCTAATTTTGGCCTTTGTTACCTCGAGTTAGTAGCATTGGAAGAGCAGAATGACCGGTGCGCAAAGTCAATCGACGTCCGAATAAGTAAAAGTGCCATTTCTTACACGCCCAGACTCATACGAGGGCCTCCTTCTCTCCGGTGGAATAATTTCGTTCAGTTTAAGACAAAGTAAGCGATGCGTACGCAATCACTTTCTCCTCGCCATCGTGCAGCTGGGAAAGAACTGCACCCAAGCCAACATCTGAAGCATCCGTTGAAACGAACGTTGGACAGTACTCATTGAACATCGCTACCGTGGGAGTAGATTCAATCATCGTCCGTATGGTCATAGAAGCGCTGTCTTGTTTAGTGGCCCAACGAAACTTCTGGTTTTGGCGCGTCAACCTCCGTAACGGTTCGTCAATATTCACCAAATTCGGTAAATGTCGAAGGTCATATGAACATAAACCCAAAAAATATTTCATCTGTGCAACATCACTTGGTTTTGGACAATCGAGAATGGCTCTGATGTTCTGTACATTAAGCTTAATATCCGAGGTAGAAATAACATGTTCAATAAACTCCACCTCCGTTACAGCGAATTGGCATTTGCTGGTATTCAGGCTGAGATTTAGTTCATTCAGTCTATACAGATGATTATGAAAGTTTTCCTGATGTTCGGTGGGGTTACTACCAGACACAAATGTCATCCATATACATAACACATCCTTTGAGATCTGATAGCGATAGAGTAATAAATATTTGCAAAGCTGCTGGGGCACTATTAAGGCCCATTGGTAGCACTTTGTATTGATACAAACTGTCTTGCGTGAGAAAAGCAGTTAAAAGTCGGCAATCTGGAGACGGTGGCATGTAGTAGTGAACACTGCGAATATCTACCTATGAGAAAAGTTTGGGATTTGAAAGCCTAACCATCAACTCGTCGGGAGAAGGTAGAGGGAATTTTTCCACAATTGTATGTCGGACCGCAGTTACGACTGGGAGTGACAATTGTAGACATGCCGCCCAACGCGTCTGTGCTTTGTGTGTTTCCGCGCGTGCACGCGCGTCTCATGACGTCTGATTGTATCGAGTGGACTATTGATAGACTTCGTTCAAACATTCACATCCTCAGCGTTCGCTTACCTCTACGTTTATCTGTCTTGTAATTGTATTTGCCTGAAGTGAATTACCTAAAAGATTTCCCTTCGCAAGTGTTATGCTTCTAATATCTACATGGGCATAATTAATGAACTATATGTCGATTAAGCGCTTGAAGGTTGGTGCATACACGAATAGAGCCATCTTTCTTTTGAACGGCAACTAGTTGATGAACCCATTCAGAACACTGTATGGGTTCTATCAAGTCTTCTGTGACCATAATTTTTCAAAGCTTGTGACCACGCTTCTCGCTTGACCAGAGGTACAGGCCTAGGTTGAGAAATGCTGAACGGTTTGTTATCCGGGCCCAACCGAATGCGGTGCATTGCTTTTGCGAATCTACCAATATCCGGAAGAAAGAGATTTGGGTAACTGGAGTGTAACTAATGAAGGTTGACGCTGGCAATGGTCATCCGGTTGACGCATAGTGATACGTTCAACAAGACCACGGCATTACGTCAAAATAGAGGTTTACTATCAGTTTTAGAGACGTAAACTTCAACTATATGCTTCCTACTGTTTATAAGAAACGAAACCGTAACAAAACCGAGTAGCTGCTGGAAGTGTAAAAGGAAGGATGTACAGTTAACTGACCAAAGTGCTGCTTGTAACAACAGTATGATACAACTGTAATTGGGGACGCGGAATCTAGTTCCATATCCAGACAAATGCTTTTGTTTCTAACCGAAAAAAGCACAACGAATATCTGGCGAAGGCGGTTTGAGTTTTTCAGCTGGAGACGAAAATGGATGTTCGCATTCATTACCGCAATATATAGATTGTTCAGTGCTGATTGGAGAACCTCTAGAGTTATTTGCGGAATCAACTAAAGGAATTGCGCGGGAACGACAAACCCGAGCCAAATGATCGGACTTAACGCAATTCCAGCAGCTTGCACTCTTTGCAGCACACGACCTACCGTTTGCACGATGTTCAGCCTTTCCACAACGGTAACACTTATTTCTAACTGAGGATCGGGTCAGAGAGCGTGCAGAATCCAAACGGTCAATTTTAGTAGCTCTTGCGTTAGAGAGGAAAATTTTGTTTTGCTCCGTGACTACGACCTTCGCGCGAGCAACTTCACAGACGTACTCCAAGTCAAGAAGTCGCTCATCAGGAAGTAGATCCACACCTTATAGGTCGTATCCAGCCAACGCTATTTCCATGAGTTCGTCAGCTGCAAAGGTAAACAGGAAAGGTGAAGGTGGGAAATCTTGTCTTACACCGCTGGTGTTACTGAAGGGTGGCGACAGTTTGCCATAAACCCTCACTCTGCCCGAACTATGCGCGTATAGCGCTTTGATAATGCTTACAAATTTATCAGGCACACCTTGCCACAGCAGACAGTTCCAAAATGCACGTTGATCGACTGAGTCGAAGATACCTTTGATGTCAAGAAACACGACAGCGGTGAGTTGCCAATAAACACGGTGGTGCTCCGACAATTGACGCAAAATGAAGATGTGGTCGATGCAGCCCCCACCTCAACGAAACCCGGCTTGCTCTTCACCAACCTGGCTTTCACAAGTGCTTGTCAGTATGTTGAGAATGACAGAGGCAAGCAGTTTAGGGGCAATTGAGGTCAGACTGATCCCTTTATGATTCACGCATTCCGAACGGGAGTCTCCTTTGAAAATTGAAACAATGGAACAATAATGGAACAATGGAACAATGGCTTATTACGGGTAAAACGGCATCGCTTAACAAGTCCTGTGGGATGGAAATTGTTGCGAAAATCAATTGCATAATAAAGTGAAAAGCGTTGTGGCGGACTCACCATTTACTTATGTAGAATAGCGGAGATGTTCGCGTATTAAACGTATAAATCCATAAATCCATTGGTTAGGCGCTTGGCAAGACACCGTTTGATTGCGTTTCGTAGCCCCTGGCTAACAAGTCATAAAATGAAATGTAAGTGAGACAATGCATCGTCAACACTTTTTTATATTTCGCCAGATTAGAAGCAGAGACGACATAATTAGGGAGGGCATTCCAAGGCTCATACACGCGGAGAGAAAAGAAATCTCTACGGAATTCAAGCCGGTTATACTGAATTGTCGGTTTCAGAGGGTGACCTCTTAGTTTAGTGTTGTGGTTCAATTCCAGCAGCGGACAGCAAATGTGGTTTGGGTTCTTCAGAATCTGGTAAACCATTATGAGATCCCCCGCAAAAGCCGATATCGACTGCTGTAGATTCTTAGAGATTTCAGTCTGAGCTGATAGGGCATATGAAAGAGGCCCCTGACGTTCTTGGTTGCTCTTCGTTGAGGAGTCGCCAGAGCAACGAGATCCTGTTTCTGCCACGGCTGCCACGCCTGAATAGCATATTTCACGTGAGTTCGCACGTAGGCGTTAAGCGTTTGGGGAAATATTGAGGGTTCAACCCGACCGAAGGCTCTGCGAAGAAGGCCAAAGTGTTGGTTTCCGGTTCTCGTCGCCTTCTCTGCTTGTGTTGAACGCCCAAGATCTTCCTGTACCAATACATCCAGGTCACGCTCCTGAGAAACCTTCGCCAAGGTGTGGTCTCCAATCTTGTAAGCTGTTGTATACGTAAGGTCAAAACGCACGAGCAAGTTAAAAGGTCATTCTGATAAACGGACTGCTGTAATCTGATCAATGTCTAACTGGGTGAGTACATAAAAGTGTCACAAGGAGAATGATGAACCAATAAGGAAGCAGAGAATTGGACGTTTTGTGTATGTGTGTGTGTGTCTGGAGTTGTGTGCACCTGTCTGTTTAGACTAGGTCAAGAATGCTGACAGAATACACAACATAAGCGCTCACCGGCTGGTGACGCAGATGCATCACTTTGCACTTAGCTATGTTCAATTGAAGCTTGTTCCTCTTTGACCATTCGTAAATGTCATCTAGGTCATGTTGGAGCAGATCCTGATCTGGCTTGTTACTAATCGCCCGCCATATCTTGACGTCATCGGCGAAAAGCAGGAAATTTGAGGAGATGACTCTTGCTAGGTCGTTGATAAACAGCAGGAATAAACGCGGTCCCAGCACTGAGTCTTGTGCGACACCACATTCCACCTCAATTGAGTTAGAGAGTGATCCCCTAACACATACTTGAAGCTTTTGTTGGTAATGGAAGCTACCAATCCAACCAAGTACAGGATCTCCGATTCCGTAACTCTGAAGCTGTTGAAGTAGGATGCGGTGAGCTGTTGAACGGCTCCATTCTGTCGCGACAGTCTCCTGCTCCCAAAGTTTAACTAGTCACTCGTGTAAATCATCTACTATAGTAGGTCCCTCGAATTTGAAGAGAGCTGGGGCGTTCTGGGTGCACCAACAGCCTAATGCAATTTCAACAGCCTAATCTAACGTTTGACTTCTGCGCGTGAACAATGAACAATTATTTATAACGGGTAAAATTTTAGGTGCTTGACATGTCCCGTAGGGTGGTTAGAGTGAGAAAAAGTAGATCAAAGGATAATGGAATCGTCAGTTCGGGCGATTACAGATTTAACTGCACTGCCGTATAAAAGGTATGAAATTAGAATGTGTGCACACAAAGCCATAAGTTGGGTGGACCTTGATCACGTAGTAGGCGAGAAAGATAATTGAAACTAGCAAGGACAACGCCTACTCGTGTGCATATCTCGGGTTGACGGGATACAGAAACCCAGATTCTACAGTAGTAGCGTTTATCAAATTGTGTGCAAGGAGTTTGGAGTGACTCATTCTCGAGTAGGATTATGGCACTATCCACTGTCTGTTGTGCATTAGTGCCAGCATCTGGTGGTCATGAGCTATAGCACGTAGTGTAAATGTGACAGCGTTTTGTCAAGGCGATTTTTGAAAAGCGTTAGGGTGGGAGCATTAGTTACATGTTCCTGGAGGGTGTTCCAAGTCTGTGACACTCGAAGGGAAAAAAGTTTCGCCGACATTCCAGTTGGCTGTGCGGTGTGACCAGCTTAAACTGATGACCTCTTAGAGGGGTCTTTCGACTGAGTATCAGAAGGGGATGGCATGAGTGTTTGGGGTTTCTCAGGATCTGGTACACCGTTATGAGATCGCCCCTTAGACGCCGATAATGTCCACTGTATATTTTGCGGGTCTTCAGCCTGAGTGAGTAGGGGAGGCTGGTCATACCCCTGACGCTCTTCGTGGCCCTACGTTGTGCAGTATCGAGCGCGGTGAGATGATGCTTGAGCCAGGGTTGCCACGCTTGAATAGCGTATTCCGCGTGCGGCCTCACGTACTCACTAAGCATTTTTGAAAAGACTGAAAAGTCAAACTTCCCGAAAGCTCTGCGAAGAACGCCGAGGTACTGGTCCGCTTTCTTAGCTGCCTTTTCAGTCTGCCTCAAACAACCGAGGTCATCTTGAACTATCACGCCGAGATCGCACTCGTGAGAAGCCCGCTGTAGAATTTGTGGTCTTAGGCGGTACTTGTGCCGTATGCTGAGAACTTTGCACTTGGTGACGTTGAAATGTAGCATGTTCTCGATGGACCATGTGTACGCTTTGTCCAGGTCCTCCTGTAAGACTGTGATCCTCCACAGCAGCTATAGTGCGCCATACCTTGAGGTCATCAGCAAATAGCAAACAGTTAGAAGATAGCACACTCGCGAGATCATTTATGAAGACCAGGAACAGGCGGGGTCCAAGTACCGAGCCTTGAGGTACGCCGCACTGAACTTCGATGAATTCCGGCAGGTTGCTTCTAACTCTCACATTCAGGTGACGTTGCACGAAAAAGTCTCCTATCCAGCCCAGAACAGGATCGCCGATTCCATATCTCTGGAGTTTGTTGAGGAGAATGCGATAGTCTATACGGTCGAATGCCTTTGAGAAATCCAAGTAGGCCGCTTCGACTCCTGCACCAGCATCCACAGATTCCGTCCAGTTTGCACGAGTAATCAAGAGGTTAGTTGCACGGGACCGATTTTGGCGAAATCCGTGCTGCTCCGGAACGAGCATATTGTTGTTATCCAGGTACCTCATCAAAACCTTGGCTACAATGGACTCCATAACCTTGGAGATCACAGGAAGTAGCGTTATCTGGCGATAATTTGCTGGTTCTGCACGACTGCTACTTTTGTAGATTGGCGTGATGATTCCGTGCTTCCACATCGTGGGGACGGGCATCGCGTTCAGACATTGTTGGAAGAAAATGGCTAGTGGCGCCGCCAAACTCATAACAGCAACTTTCAACGCCTTCGAGCGAAGGCCGTGCTCACTTTGGGAGCTGAACTCGTGCAGAGACATTAGCCTCTTCAGTAGAGCTGCGGAGGTAAACGATATGGGATTAAGTCCTGATGGCGACGTTAACTGCTTAGGCAGGATGTATGATGATTGCACGCATTGGAATGTACGGCCAATTTGTTGTTCAAGAATGTTGGCCGCTTCTTTTGCTGTTTGGGCTAAGCCGCATGCTGTGTACAGAGCAGGAATACCGCGCTTAACACGGCGCAAATTGTTTACGTGTCTGCATAGCAGTTTGGGATGTGAGCAAAACTTTTCCACTAGACCTTGCTGGTTCTTCAGTTTATCCTCCCGGACGAGTTTGACACAGTGGTTTCTTTGTATTGTGTAGACATCCCAGGTATGGTCGTTCGGGAGTCTATGTAGGTGTGCCATGCCAAGTCCCTTAATGGCATGTATTTACGTGTCCTGCTCCTTACGAAAGACTTCATCCTTTTAGGCCGGTAGAGTTTGGTTTCAGATGTCCTTGCCATAAGCTTGGTAAATTTGTTGAGGAATTCTCTGCAGGCCATCTCAGGGGTCAATCCTGCTAAGAACGACTAGCTTGTTGCATCAATGAGGTCGGACAGGTCGCTATAGTTGGTTACGATATGGTATTCCTCGGCATTCTCTTTAGGATAATCTGCGTAGCAAATGTAACGAAACACTAGCATCGCATGATCGCTGCGGCCCAGAGAAGTATCGGTTATCACACTCTCGACCATCAATTCTACATTAGTAAATATTCCGTCCAATACGAATGACCTGCGTTCCCCTGAATCTGGTGGGCGTAGTGACTTGGCCATAAAGCAGGAAGTCTGAAACTAGATCTTGCAGATCTGCTTTGAATTGCTCTCCTGGTGTGGTCTGAGATTCTAGAGCATGTAAGTTGTAGGCACCGGTGACTAGAATGTGACTGTACTTCCTGTTTATCATTTGCCTCAACGCAGCCATCAAGTTGCAGTCTATCACAGGAATAGACGATGGTGGACGGTAACCAACAACCAATAGGCCAAGATCGTTCCCTCCCAGCCGTAAATTGCATCAAATGGAGTCAGGTACTTCGGTTTCCGGATCGTTTATTGGTTCGCACTGCAGATTGTTACGAAAATAGAGGGCTACTTCATCACCTATGCTGGCTCAGTCATTCCGGACAACGGATATCCATGTTAGCGCAATTTCGGCATCCGTTATCTCACAGCGCAACCACGTTTCGGTGACAGCGACGAGGTCCCAAGCTGTTGATGCGTGTCGAAGTCGTAATTCAGCGAATTGCATGAGTAGACCTTGGGCATTTGTGTACATGCATGAGAGCTTCTCGGCGACCAAAAGTGTGTTAGATTAGATGAGTGAAGCAAGTGAGTTTACGCCAACCAACAATGTGTTGGCGACTAATCTTTTTTTGGATGGCTTGAAGTCTCTCGAGACGAATTTGCTATACAGTCAATTATCAGATGCCCCGGATCCCGGTGTTTGTTCGTGCTCTGCTGTGTCCCTCCGGATATTATGGCTACTGTTCAAACCGTCTCCGAGTCGGGTTCTGCAGTTGGCGTTTTCATTAAGTGTTGTGCCTTTACTGAATTGTCCTTAGAAGGTGCTGGTGTTCCCGCTGCTTAAAGACGAATTTTTATTGGCAAACTGCTACGGAATTTAATCCAGTTATCTAGAAGGGTTTGTGCCGTTACTTCTGATTGTAACAAGTTTTAACAGCCTGGGACCACACCCCTTATAGTTTGGTGATAAGGGAATTCTTGTCAATGAGGTGGCCACGCCATTTTTGAGAGCAAGAGCCTCACGAATGTAGTGCCATTGCTCGCGGTCATGCATCTGCGCATCGTCGAAAGATGAATCTATAAGCTCAGAAACACCGTCAGCAATCACAGTATTCGTACCTTGACATTTTCTGTTCCGCTCTTTGTTAGTGGGATCCGCTGAACGTGCTTTCCACGGGCTTTTAAGTAGAATGCGCACGCCACTTGCGTCGTTGCGGAGACGATTCACAGACAGCAGAACGGCCTCTGTCTCGTCCGACGAGTGTAGCGTTACCCGAAGTAACCGGGGTTCACCGTAGTGCAACGCGTTTGGGTGGCGCGAGATTCTTTTTAATGTCGTGGGATTAGCATGGACACCGATCGACGCACAGGTGGAACCCCATTGATTTCGATCGTCTGTCAACCTACCCTTAATTGTATTGGATTTGGATTCGGAGACATTAGGGCACACAAGGTTTATGGCACCATGGTTGCGCCTGGTGGCTATTGGTTTTGGATTTGAAGCCTTAGTATCCAGTGTTTTTGATAAATTTGTAAACGGCACTAATGGGTGCCGTCCGCGCTGCGACAGTTTTGTTTTCTCTAGTCCGGGCACAAAGGTTACCGGTGCTCTTTCCGATGTTTGGTTGGCGGCAACCGATGCGTACGTTGTCGGGTTGTTCACTATGTCTGGTTGACTGTAGCTTACCGTCTCGTGTGTAGCGAACAGACTACTAGGTGCAACACACAGTACAGAAGTTGAGGTAAGCGCGCTGCAGGCAATGTTTTTACTTATAGGAGAGAGAGAGAATGGAGTTGGTACTGCTGGAGGCTGAGTCGTTGGGTTTAGGTTGGGATGCCTGGCTCTCTTCTTCGACCTGACTAGGGAATTCGGGGTGTTATTTTCATTTACAAGTGCAGGTCCGTTCCCGCCCATAGATGTAAGCCTGGCGCTCACCAGTTTCTCGACCGCTTCTGTTATTCTTTCACACCTCTTCAGTAGCACAGCCAGAGAGCTAACAAATGGGATAGAATTGCATACTTGGCAGAATCAAAGCGCCTCTGCCGTGTTAGTGCCCCGTTTTGTCGGCCTGGTCCCAAGGCAGGTTGGGTGATAGGAATTCAAACACATGGTACACAACAGACCAGTTTGTTTACCACATTAGCACATGATTTGCATTTGCTCTTCAGACGAGACATGTTCAAAGTAGGCGTGCTGTTTTAAGGGGTAGAAAGAGGACAGAGATATTGACGCACCGTGTTTGACTTCGCTTCACTTTTCCTTGCGTGTCTATCGGCGCTGGTTTGAGGTCAGAGGGGTCAGACGTGTCGCGTCCAGATGAGTCACACGTTCCTTAGGGTAGATAGGCGATGTGCGTGCTATCGATCCAGCCGGTAAGTGGATAGGCAGCGATGCAGCGTAGGATTGAGGCAAAGTAAGATGACTTGAAAAATACTGTCTACTGACGACAGTGGCAGTTCCAAGGGCGGATCAAATTGACGACTATCGCTTTGTAGAGCGACTTGAAGGAATGGTAGTAAGCTGATCGGGTGACTCTCAAAAAGATCTTTAAAATAAGACCACAAGAGCTCTTGTGTGACGAGAGAAAAAATAATTGCTCCGATAAGGTTCAAACACGGTTGACTTCGAAATTGTAAAAACAGTTCGTTGGTGATCTGCGAATGACAGCTCCAAAAGATGAACAGTGGGAGGAGGAGCTCGCGGATCCAAGTCGAATGACAGCACGTAGGTCTCTGTGAAAATAAATCCGAGGATTTAAATGCGAATAACGCAAGAGGATACATTTTTTGCTACCGCTCGTGCAACGTGTTGCGAATGTGGTTGTGGGGGCGGGTCCAAGTAGACGTCCCAAGGAGAAGGGGGCCCAATGGCCGAAAAAGAAAGCGATAACTCAGGTTGGTTAGCTTGGCTTTCAAAATGTTCTGCCCAACGCTCCAAGCGTCTTGACAGGCTGTGGATCTGCTGTCCACTATCGTCGAGTATGGTCTCGCTAACACCAGGTCTCCTGCTGCCTGTTTCCCTTATCAGACGAAATAACTTACGAGGTTTGCCAACGGTAGAGGCTGTTTCCATCTCTTAGGCAAGATAAGGCCACTAGGCTTCGCGGTCTTCTTCAGGCTAGCACGCAGTTTTGCCCTGAGATTTTTACGGGTCTCCTTGTATTCGTTTCCAGCCGGAATATGGCGACGAGCATCCATAAGTTTCAAAGACTTTGTAGAGACCCAATGTCCAGTTTGGCAGTTTGATTTACCATATGAAGACATGCCTGCTGACAATAACGTTTGGCGAATATGCATTCAGTGATGTTCGCCGTTGCTCAGTGGACGCTTACTCAGCCCGGAGATCAGCCCAATTCGATACCTATTCAGAAAACCTTGCATCGCCAGCTGGTTGATGTCAATCCGTTCAGATCGACGTTGTGGACGTCCACCGAAACGCACTCGGAGGTCTGCACAAACAAGTGCGGGGTCAGAGCCCACGCTTCTGCTCCAAGTGGAGCGAGAGTTTTAGACACAGCCTGTCCAGCGGTAACTAATCACGATATGGTCAATTTGCGTCTGTAGCTGGTGCGAGGCTGGTGGCCACCAAGTCACGATTCTGCGGGTACTGTGTCGAAAGTTAGTGCTCGCGATAGAGAGACGAACATCCTCACACAGCCGTAGCAATCGCTCACCGTTATCAATACGGGGGTCTACACCACGTTGGCCGCCCAGATGGAGCTCAGTAGAGGACAGTATTTCGATTTCGGCGTTTAAATAGCCAACCAACACCACAGTATCCATGCTTCTACTGTAACGAAGGAGATCGCGAAGTTGCTGATAAAAGTCATCTTTCACCGAATCAGTGCTACGGTTTGTAGGGGCATAGGCCGCAATGACAAACAGGCACCGTTATTTCCCGCGCGACTTCCTAGCATGGAACGAACCAGCTAACCTAACGGCGCACATCCTACTGTTTACTGGATCCAATCGATCAGGGCAGCTTCAGCCTGGGGACTCAAAATAATGTCGACGACAGTTGGATCGGCATGTGAAGCGGCATCTTTGCCAAACAGGCGCAATGGGAATGTGCCCCTCCAGTGTCGCATGTGGGGGATCGCAGGGTAAGCACGGAGCTCAAATCTTGAAGGCGGGTTTCTGATAAACAGCAAATATCGATAGATAGGGTCTCTCATGTGCGGGCAAGTGCTGCCTGTTGGCCAATCTGTAGCAAAGTGCACTTGTTGAGACATGCCAGTCTTAGAAAGAACCGAGGGCTTCAAAGGGAAACGGATGAGCTGACGTTGTCCGTTTATTTGAACATGGGCTTGTCGACTTGCTTGGAGCGACGCCCTGCAACCGTGTGTGAGTTGAAACTAGAAGACAAGCGACTATGTAAGCAAGGTGAAGGAGAGCCAATAATTGAGGGGTGGAATTTGAGGTGGATAAAAGTAAACTTGGAGCGGGACGATAAGGATGAAAAAGCGCAAGAAGATTGCTAAGAAGACTGGAAGGCCTGAGCAGTAGCATCCATACCCCTATCCACCCTACTCGATTCAACAGGTAGGGCGTTGCTTATTATCTCTGCGACTGCCAGAGTCTCAAGAACTTTTTAGAGGAAATGTTCACTGTATTGCGTGGGCATAATACTCTCAGCTTTTCCATGCCTAGACAGGAGAACGGTAAGGATTCTGAACCAAAGCCTCTGGTTCAAAATCCTTACCGCAAGGTAGCAGGGTTTTGGCGCTGGACTACAGAGAGTGCGCTTTATGGGATAAAAAGCCGCCCTTATTCCAATCCCAAACCTGGAGGACCAAACGGCTGAGTTCGTCTGGCCACTAATCATTGATCAATCTGGTATGAGTGACTCTAAAGGTTCCTAAAAGCACCACCCAGCATAGCTCAGTGGATGTGAGGCACGCAAACCATCGTAATTCGGTAAGATCCATCCTCAGTAGGAGTCGATGACTCCTTTCGGCTGTGCCTGCGGACATGTTTGCCACGCACAGCACCCGTTGACCAGGGTGGATACCTGTCTATTACCCACAACCAGCATGCGGTCTGTGGCTGCCTGCCCCTGTTGTAGGGACGGGGTGTACTGTAAACATAACGGTATTAGGCTCAATGAGTGGTGAATATCAAGGGCTACGGCCCGGCCACCGAGTTCCCATTTTTGGGAGATGACATCAAAATATGGCATTGGACCTGGAACAATTAACAATGATTTATGAAAGGGTAAAAATGCATGTGCTTGACAAGTCCCGTAGGGTGCTTGAAATTAAAATTAAAATTAATAGGATAAAATAGTAGAATGTAACGTTGTAGTTCAGTAAACGCGTGAGAAAGCAAAAAGGAAACGACACCGCTTACTCTTGTGTTGCTTCATTTGGCAGATGTGGCATGTGAATCCACTTTAGATACATAAAGGCTACGTACATAGACATTTCTGCACGTATTTTCACTGCCACGTTGCGGAGAGGGCTGTTACGCACATAGTTAGACCTGTGTTATTTCGTCCTCCAAGTGAAACGGACTATATCGAGTAATGCAAATTGGAAAGCGTGTCATCAAGGCGTTTTTTGAATAACCTTAATGTAGGGGCAAGCGTATCGTGAGTTGGAAGGGCATTCTAGGCACGGGAGACACGGAAAGAGAAAACGCCTCGTCGACAATCAATCTGACTGTAGTGCGTAGTCACTTTGAGCTGATGGCCTCTCAGGTTGGTATTTCACCTTAGCTGCAACGGATTGCGACATGGGTGAATTGGGTTCATCAATATTAAGTAAACCATGATTAGGTCTCCTCGCCGACGTCAATAATGACCAATGTACAATCTCAGTGACTGCAGGCTGAGCTGGCAGAGGAGGTGAAACAATCCTCTAAAGAGTTTGACTGCTCTACGTTGTGGATCTTCAAGTGTATCGACGTCGCGCTTGTGCTAAGGAAGCCAAGCCTAGATCACCTATTCCACGTGGGGCCACACGTAGGCGTTCAGCATTTGCGACAAGATTGATGGCTCAAAATCCGCAAAAGCCTAACGTAAGAGTCCAAGATTTTGAATGGCTATTTTTGATGCCTTTGCAGCCTGTCTCTAGCAAACAAGATCGTACTGCACAATCACAGCGAGATCGTTTTGTTGGGAAGCACCTTGTAACTGCCGGTTCCCAAAGTCAATATTCGTAAATAAACTGAGGTCTCTGTAATCATGACGAGGTCAGGTGAATGTGAGTCATGGAGTTCGCTAAGTTCGTGCAACTTACTTAGATGGCTTTGAGCCTTGGTGTACAGACAGAATAACGTTTTTGTTGTTAGGAGTACAATGATGGATGGCAAATTGGTTTTGTTTTCAAGCCAACCGTTAGGCGACCGGCCTTTAATTGTATTTGGTTGATGAATTTCAGTCAAATTGCATGGCATCTTCGAGCGTTCCTGAACTGAAGTTTTGCTCGTACTGCGCTCTGTCCCGTTGTATACCAAAGCGTGCTGTTGTGTCGATCTCTCCATAGGACTGTGCAAGCAAAGAAGTTATGGCGACTGCAAGTTCCATTGAATTGCGTACGAATCGTGGCCGTGCGTTTGCCGCCTTTTGCCGGATCACAGTTGGTACCATAGCTCGAAACATTGACCAGTTATACAAGAGGGCTTGCCTCATTCTCTCGGAGTGCAATACTAGGTTCTTCAGCCTAGGACCGCAGCCCTTGTAATTAGCTGATAACGCAACACTTATCAGAGATTTGGTAACAACGTTGTCCAGACAGACTGCTTCGCGGATGTAGCACCACAGCTATCGGTTATGTGTTTGTGCATCATGATTAGGAGAATCAAGAGTCTCCGGAACACCATGAAAAAAATGGTTTTCATGCTACCGTTATTAGAAAAAACACGTTGGTCACCTGTCTCTTTTGGGCGACCATTCCCAGGAAGCTCGAGTAATATGCACACCCTGCTCGGTGAGTCATGAAGACGAACTGTTGAGAGCAGGACCCCCTCTGTCTCATTTGCTGAGTTCAGTGTTATTTGAAGAATTCGGGGACCATAAGATTGCATTATAGATTCATTGCATTATAGATTCAACCCGAATACCAATCGCATCACAGATGGAACTCCACTGGCTGTGCTGGTCTAGCAACTTGCATTTTATTGTGTTACAAATGGACTCGGGAACATTGGTGTAAACGAATATAAACGCACTGTGGTTTTTCCTAGCGAACATCGATTTTAAACTTGTTACTGGTAATCTTTGCTGGACAAAAGGCACCATTGAAGATAACGGTGAAAGCTGCGTCGACGCATGGGCGCTCGGTACAGAAAATAGACACAGGTGTGTCGCTCCCGGTGTGTTGATCGACGCAAAGGAAGCGTAGGTTACATGCTTGTTATCTGCACAGGATTGTCTCCTGCACTAAACTGTATGCCAAACCTGAATCTCCGGGTGCAGTATCCATGGTTGGGGGAGTGAAAGCGCGCATGTTTGAGAGTTGCACGATTATGAGAGTGAGGAGATTCAGGGGATATACACATTGCAATGGCACGTTAACGCATTGTACCAAGCTTTTAGCATGGCACGTTTTCGAAAGCGCGTGCAGTGCTTTCAAGTTAGCCGGGCTAAGAACGCTCTTATGGCGTCGCTGACACTCGCATTGGTCATGGGACGTTAGCCAATGGGACACCGGTTGGAAGCCCCCAGCATAAGCGCCAGACAGTCCAATGAAAGTGGTCGAGCACCACCTTCTGTTCTATTTTGATGCCCATCTGAAGGAAACCTCGATGATTGGTTTCCAAACTGAAACCGTCCAATGGGAAACTTGTGATGTCGGTCTAAGGAGGAGATCCTGCTACCGCATGATCCGAAGCTTACGCCGTAACCAGTGGGGACAGACCCACTAACCAGCACATGAATCGGTCTATACTTAGTGATCGCAAGCAGCTACCTGGTGGTGGCTTATTCATCGTCCTAACCATGTTGGCGTAGACAGACAATCTTCTAACTGGTATTCCGCAGTTCAGCAATGACTGCTAGGCGGTTCGATAGTTTTGTGAGATTGTTATTGCGACGATCAGGGGGGACATTGTTCCCATTGAAATTGCTAGACCAACCTGAAGCTGAAGAACGAAACTTCTGTGTTTGCTTACTTCTATCACAGTTGATGACTAAACACAAAGTAAGAGGATTCTAAGTGCGGCGTTGACACGACGTTAGTGAGTGTTCGGTTGTCTCCATACCCATGGGCGACTTTGTTAATCAGTTATCGCTTCAGTGCCTCCATGTATGGCGTTATGTAAAGGTCATAGGAACCTATGTATTCATAGGATAATTAGGCTTTACTTCCATATGGTCGTCCATACGTGTTGAGACGCCTTGATAAGTGGCTCTCCGAATGGCACCATTAGAAGCACAATCAATGCAGATGGACCTCTCTATAACGTCCACGGACTGGAATGCCATCCTCATGAAATCGGCATTACTCAACAAGAAACACCTGAAGGAGCTACAATGACCACCGTATTTATACATGCCACATCGTCCTGCTAGAAGAAAAATGCAAGGCTGATAATTAGTGGCGAGGCACGCATTTTACTCTGGTAATTCAGGCGAGTACTTGGAACAGCCAAGCACTGTTGTCTCACCCATGGGCCTTTCTACAATGTAGTTGCAATCATTTACAAAGGCAACCGCGCCCCCTAATCCTGCTATGGACCATTGTTTCAGGTAGTTTTAGAAGCAGTCATGTGTGCACACCGTAACACAGGTTGTTAGCGACATGGCAACTATTCGGAAACATTTTTCATTTGAAAGTGGGTACTTCCGGAGGCATTGTTGAAGGAGGAAAATTGCTCCAAACTCTATACTTACTATGCGTATGTAATCCTCGTTGGCAGATTATATCAGGGTCGTAGAATCACTTGGTATTGCAAGTTTATCAATCACTTGGAAGTGAAGTGTAACTATCATGTTGCAACGCAGGATTGATATGCATCTTGCGACCTTAACCTAACGGCAGGTCCATGGGTCCTGAAGCGGTGACTGATTACCGAAGTGGCCCACAGGTGTCGAGACGAACGGACGCTCACTAATGTCGTGTCATCGCCACACTAGCTACCCTCCACTTTGTAACAATGGCTACAGATCCACTGATGATCTTACCTACCTAGCGAACTTGACCTTATTACACAATGCGCCGACTACATCAGCCAATGGGAGGCATAATACGTGGTTGGTCATGCTGCCAATCTGGCCTAAGGAGGTTTCACTACCACGCGAGCGAAATGACATCTAAGTGAGTGGTACTAAGCAGCGGATTGGTTGGTTGTGTTGTGGCTGCGACCCTTGCAGGCTGTTGGAAGAGAAACTTTGAAGGCTTCCGGGTTGACTGCACGGTTGCCATCCTTGCTCGCTTGCCTATCTGGTCACACGTGATACGGTATGCGTGGTGTAATTGTGCCACTGCGAGCAATCTGGAGAATGGATAGGTGTGCGATTTCGTTTAGGATATGCGTGTGATTGCTAAGGCCGTGTAAGGTAATCAGAAACAATGCAGTAATTCGTATGACGGAGGTAAAGCTAGGACATCTTCGCAAATAGAATTTTTAAAGCCTTTACAAGTACAAAGTTACCGTGCTGTGTTATTTTCAGTCGGCCATACACTCATGTGAATAGCGTAGCTAAGTACTGCTGATGTAGTCGGCGCATTGTATAATAAGGTCAAGTTCGCTAGGTAGGTAAGATCATCAGTGGATCTGTAGCCATTGTTACAAAGTGGAGGGTAGCTAGTGTGGCGATGACACGACATTAGTGAGCGTCCGTTCGTCTCGACACCTGTGGGCCACTTCGGTAATCAGTCACCGCTTCAGGACCCATGGACCTGCCGTTAGGTTAAGGTCGCAAGATGCATATCAATCCTGCGTTGCAACATGATAGTTACACTTCACTTCCAAGTGATTGATAAACTTGCAATACCAAGTGATTCTACGACCCTGATATAATCTGCCAACGAGGATTACATACGCATAGTAAGTATAGAGTTTGGAGCAATTTTCCTCCTTCAACAATGCCTCCGGAAGTACCCACTTTCAAATGAAAAATGTTTCCGAATAGTTGCCATGTCGCTAACAACCTGTGTTACGGTGTGCACACATGACTGCTTCTAAAACTACCTGAAACAATGGTCCATAGCAGGATTAGGGGGCGCGGTTGCCTTTGTAAATGATTGCAACTACATTGTAGAAAGGCCCATGGGTGAGACAACAGTGCTTGGCTGTTCCAAGTACTCGCCTGAATTACCAGAGTAAAATGCGTGCCTCGCCACTAATTATCAGCCTTGCATTTTTCTTCTAGCAGGACGATGTGGCATGTATAAATACGGTGGTCATTGTAGCTCCTTCAGGTGTTTCTTGTTGAGTAATGCCGATTTCATGAGGATGGCATTCCAGTCCGTGGACGTTATAGGGAGGTCCATCTGCATTGATTGTGCTTCTAATGGTGCCATTCGGAGAGCCACTTATCAAGGCGTCTCAACACGTATGGACGACCATATGGAAGTAAAGCCTAATTATCCTATGAATACATAGGTTCCTATGACCTTTACATAACGCCATACATGGAGGCACTGAAGCGATAACTGATTAACAAAGTCGCCCATGGGTATGGAGACAACCGAACACTCACTAACGTCGTGTCAACGCCGCACTTAGAATCCTCTTACTTTGTGTTTAGTCATCAACTGTGATAGAAGTAAGCAAACACAGAAGTTTCGTTCTTCAGCTTCAGGTTGGTCTAGCAATTTCAATGGGAACAATGTCCCCCCTGATCGTCGCAATAACAATCTCACAAAACTATCGAACCGCCTAGCAGTCATTGCTGAACTGCGGAATACCAGTTAGAAGATTGTCTGTCTACGCCAACATGGTTAGGACGATGAATAAGCCACCACCAGGTAGCTGCTTGCGATCACTAAGTATAGACCGATTCATGTGCTGGTTAGTGGGTCTGTCCCCACTGGTTACGGCGTAAGCTTCGGATCATGCGGTAGCAGGATCTCCTCCTTAGACCGACATCACAAGTTTCCCATTGGACGGTTTCAGTTTGGAAACCAATCATCGAGGTTTCCTTCAGATGGGCATCAAAATAGAACAGAAGGTGGTGCTCGACCACTTTCATTGGACTGTCTGGCGCTTATGCTGGGGGCTTCCAACCGGTGTCCCATTGGCTAACGTCCCATGACCAATGCGAGTGTCAGCGACGCCAAAAGAGCGTTCTTAGCCCGGCTAACTTGAAAGCACTGCACGCGCTTTCGAAAACGTGCCATGCTAAAAGCTTGGTACAATGCGTTAACATGCGTGTAACATGTTAGAGGGGGAGACGCTTTTGTGCGTTTGGGGTGTCTAGCTCTTTTCTTCGGCTTTGGGGCTGAGCTTCAGATATCTGGTTGTGTCATTGGCTTGGCCATATTTACCTCCTATTGTGCGACCTTAGTAGTTACGAAATGCGTGATTATTTCAGTCATCCTATCACATTTCTTCGTGAGCAAGATAATCAATTGAGATCTGGAATATCTTGGCATGTTGGACAAAACCGTAATGTGTCGGCAACTTTGTTTGTCTCTCGTACTGCTTGGACGGATTGGCCTATGCAGTTTGGATGTTACGATCCATTATAGCTAGAACATGTGGCCCGATCTTAGTTACTTTACCGCAAATCTAATAAAACATACGCTGCGATGCGCCATGTTTGGAATGCGGGTTGTACAGCTGTCGTTTGCGGCTAGGTCTATTCCAGAAATCCTTGTGGCAAAGGCGCTCACGTTTGAAGAATTTTTTTATGAGCCAGGCATGTGCGTGACACACAAGCCCATCGACACTTGCACACGAGTTGTGAGTTGCTCAATCCGCTCGAAGATCAGTCAGTCAAGATAGATGGATTTCTGACCGCCTCTCACACGCGCGGTCGCGCGCAGACGGCCGGCTTCAGCAACCAAACGGCTCACGATTGAACGCACACATCCACACGAAGCAGCGGTGTGTATTGATTGGCCTTCCTTACGCGACAATGCAGGTGAGGCGCTGATAAGCGTCCCTTAGTGCCTCGGACGCGCTGTAAACAGCGCGTCCGAGTTAATGAGCGATGCAAAGTGACTGTACTGTTATGCTGCAAAGTGCAGGGATGGTTACCGGGTAGTTTGGGATTCGTTAGCTCCTTCCGAATGAGACCAAACTTTCCCCAAATAGCTTAGGATTGGTGTGGTGACACACGTAGAACTCGACAAAGCATATGCCAACACTGAGAACTGGAGCAAGAGTTTAATCCACACAAGGTAGAGCTAAGTGGTGGGAGGCACTGAGTAGAGTTCGTTATACTGGCTCGAACAGGCGTTTGCACAATATTGTGTGGGGAGAATTAGAGTGAACACATAAGGCGAAGCGCGAGCCGAGGTAAAGTGCGGCCGTACGGCGTGGCACTGAGTCATCACTGTGTTCAATCGTATTAGTAGGACTAAACAATCTAGTGGCCATCAGCATCACGGGATCACTACCACCAATCAAGAGGCAGACCCACTGTATCCTGGTAATGGTTGGTCACTTTACGAAACAGTGTGTGGACGTACCTCTAAAGTATAAAGACGCTCGCTCTGTTGATTTAGCAGTTGTAAACGAATAGCAATGTCGTCATGTTGCACCAAAGCTTCTCGATTCGGATCAGGCTTCCACATTCGAAAATCCCCCGTTGAAAGCGATTTGCAAATTGTTGGTAATAGTAAACAGGAGGACGACCCCTTATCATCCCCAAGGTAAGGAAGTAGTGGAACACAATAATAGAATCCTGAAGACTTCGTTGTACATAGTTACAGAGTGGGGTCACGCGGGCGAGTGGGATGACTGTTTGTCAGAGTGGCTGTTAGCTTATTGCACGTCCTAGTACAATTCCACCCGATTCTCCCCAGCTAAACTACTAGGCCATGAATTACGCTTACCGATGGATTTCACTCTCCCGATAATATTACCAAAGGCTCCAAATCACAACGAATACGTCCGGAAGTTTAGACAACAACTGTGTAGCCTGTTCCAACAAGGAAGTCTGAATATCTTACCATGGCAGCAACATCAGAATGCTTATAAGGATCGCAGTGCCCAGGGTCCCAAGCACGCATTAGAGACTGTCTTCCTCCACAGACCAAGACACCCCTTGGTGCACACGCAAAATTTCATCAACATTTGCAGGGGCCATATGTTATGGTGTATCAACAATTCAGTGAGGTCTTTGGTCCTCGAGACCCTACGAAGCCTAAAGTGGATGTAATTACGGTCCGCTCCAATTAGCTGAAAGCTTATCGCCGTCGAACTGATTAGACTTATTTACTACCGGTGTCACGGGTAGGTATTTCAGTTACGGATAATAAAGTTGACGTTCCCTCTGAAGGAGGTCTAGGCACTGACATCCAGCACATTGAGAACAGTGTCTCTACACATAGGGGAGTAGTGTAACGGCAGTAGTTTAATTACAACTTTCATAAATTCATTTAACCAACCATTTTTCTCCTTTATTCATAGTTTTTGCAAGTTGGAACACAATGGAGATAAGGGATAACAGTCCAGAAGCGGATTGAGCATCGTTCGGTTGAACGCAAACGCATACGATTGAACTGTACTTAACTTTGCCCGGATTCTTATAATGTTGGCTACACTCGATCAATAAACGCCGCGTGTAGAACAAATTTGCGACCACCCAAATCGCAACCCTGTCAAATGCCTGCTTCTATGTTGGTCAGCCTTATCGCCCAGCATGGATCATCCGTGTGCCTGTCCCCTAGTCCATTTTCTATTCCAGCGCAAAGTACCATGACTCTCTTACTGTATGACTTAGTGTCCAGTTTCCAGTTCACCCATTTCCCACCTCTTTTCCACTCTTATGCACAAGTACCCCTATAAACATGGACTGTTTCCTTTGATTGGATCGATTTGGGTGACTCTCACAGCTTTGTACAGCTAGGTATGCCAGACCTTACCGCAACACATTTTCACTGGCGGACGCATACCCATTGGCCCATTTGGACTCTGAGCAGAAGTCCTGTCTCACTTTGATTCCATTGGTTATTTCGCACGACTGAACTCACGGGTTGCTCGTGGATCTGAGGGTGAATTGTTGGCAGGTTTTTGAGGCTGGAAATCCTTAAGGTAATGTCTATTTTGATACGATGAATTTGTACAACTAGCACTCTTATCTCCGGCCTGTACTTGGTTTTTCTTTGGATATTCCGGTGGGATACACGTGGCTGAAACTTTTAGCGATTTTTAGCTTTACAGTGCTTAACGATCCCCGAATATGGAGCAAATGATCAAGGTTCCTTTGCTTTGGAAACGTCTGCCCCAACGGATTGCACAATACCAAGGAAGACATAAAAATTCCAAGCAATTTAAGAAGTTGGGCATCGTTGATGACATGCTTTCTCGCCCTGCATGGCATAGTAGCTGTACGAGTGTTGCACGTGCAACTTTAAGCCTAGCGGAACTTAAAAGATAATTGGCTGAAACTGAGCTAGAGTTAGCTAAGTTGCGGCTGGAAATGAAAGAGAATCCTGATTGCCCCGGTAATTTTGCTTCCTCTAGTTACGTACCTAATGTTAGGATGGATCGAATGAGACAGTTGTTTAATGATTTTAAAGAGACCGTGCCATCGATGCGTACCTCCATGCCATATCACCAACCGTTACCAGGAGGTTGTCGTAATTCGTTAGATTTGCTGGTGATTAGAATTTTTCGATGGTAATCCTGAAGCTTACTGGTGGTTCAGTAAGCAGTTTGAATATTTTGTAGAGAGCCGAGTGACTGACAGCGGGCAACGGTTGCTTTACCTAGTTTATTTTTGCAAGGGTCTTGCAAAGGAGGTTATAAGCGAGTGTGTAATGCTGCCCTCTGAACAGGCCTGTCACAACGCTTGATCTATCCTCCGCGAACTGTTTAGCCAGTGTCATGTTGTTACCAAATCAGTAATTGAAGGTCTTCTTACGTGTTTGAGGCCACTCGATGGGGATCACGATGCTCTGTCGCGTTACTCCGTAAAACCAGACAATTGTGATGTTGCTCTGTCTCAGATGAACTTTACTGTCCATTTAAACTCCGTGGCTACGATTGAGCGAATACTCCGTGTTCTTCCAAACGCACTGCAAACCAGATGGGCGCGAAAAGATGATTCACTTGTTTAAGATTGTTGTTTTTAAAGACTTGGCGGATCTCGTCGACACTGAAGCTGGTGTTGCCCGCAGTAGGTTTGGGCAGACAGCGACCGTAATTACGCCACGACAGATGAATGAGGCTCAGCAGAGATGAGTATTTGGGGAAAAGGAAGCGATAGCAATTTCGCCCCATACACCAGATTAGATATGCCCAAGGAATCAATGTGTTTGGTTTGTGGCGACAATCACAGTACGTCATGGTGCAGTAAGTTTGCAGCCCTGGATGTAGCCAGGCGCTGGGATCTGGCCAGAGACAAAGGCGATTGTTACAATTGTCTTGAGACTGGTCATCGCGCAGCCTGGCCAAATGCAAGGGGCGACATCACGCGCTGTTACATAAAGAGTAAACGCGGAGGACTCCCAAGAAAGAAGTAAGCAACTACCACAATACTTAGAGCAATATAGGAAAGGTCTCGCTGGGAGTGGTACCTGTGCGCTTGATGGGCACCTTGCGATCCATTGAGACCCATGCTTTAGTAAATAGTGGTTCTGATATAAGCTTGGTACAGGAAGATATTCTACCGGAGGCAGGAGTAACGATCGAGTCTGCTTCCTCGAAAATATGAACAGTGAACGCCTGTACCTCATTGGATGTGGGTCTTGCTAGTTGTTGATTGTCCTCACTGAGCGGCTCAGATAATATTGTTGTAGGTCTTGCACATTGCTTGCGTCATCTATCGTTGCAACTCGTGGCAGTGCCTATCAGTCAGTTAGCTGAGCGGTGACCACATTTGGTGGACGCTAACTTCGAAGATTTCAATAGTGTATGATGGGATAAAAAGCATAACTTTACAAAACCCACAGGATGGACACGCAAAAGAAAATTAAAAGCAAAATGTTCCAACGTGGAACGTGAAGTGTCAGTGGTTAAACCATTGCACTTTATCAAACTGTTATGTAGCGTTCATCACTAAGCTGAAAGTTTAGAGTCTTTCGAATGCCGTCATGTCTGGTGCGTTTACCACATAACTTGGCAATGTATTCCAGTGAGAACAGATTCTAATTGAGGAACAATGCTTTCTACAATTCAGACGGGAGTGTTGCCTGATTAGTTTCAGGTGGTTACCTCGGCTTTGTTTGTAAGGGGGTAGGGTCAATAGTAATGTACATGGATGCTCGTTTTCATTTGGTATCCGGTATGTGAGAGTAAGATTTCCTCGAAGCCGTCGGTATCCTGAAAAGAACACACCGTGTACACGAAGAGGCGGTTCGCAAGTTAGACTGGATAGCCCACGCGTTACCTTTGTGGCTCTTCTTTGGGGTTGTTCCAATAGGCGAATGTCTCCTCTTAACCATAGACACCAGGCCTGGATTGCATATTCAACGTGGGGGCGAATATAGGAGTTAAGAAACATTGGTACTAGCCGTCGCTCAAAGGTGCCGAGAGCTCGCCTCAAAAGTTCCAAGTTCAACTTCGCCACACTTGCCGCTTTCGAACATTGCAGCGAATTGACATGACCAATGGTATACCTAAGTCGCGTACACTAGTCACTTGTTGCACGACATGTTGTCCCAAAATGTATGTGCTGACGAAGTTGCTGTGCACCGTCAGCAGGTGGCGCTTTGCTGGGTTCAGTGGGAGCTGGTTATTTTCTGCCCATTCGTTAATTCGAGTCAGATCTTCCTGGAGGTAAACACGGTCGGATACTGAGCGAATTGCTCTCCATATTTTAGCACCGTCTGCAAATATTTACATTGAAGATAGAATATCTGCAGGAAGCGGGGCGAGGACGGATCCTTGTGGTACACCACTGGGGACGCACAGAGTTGCAGTGTGCCGGCTACTCTTACCCTGATTGCGCTGCCGTGTAAGTAGTCTTCTAACCAGGTGAGCAGGGAACCGTTAATACCGTAGACGGCTAGCTTTTGGAGGAAAAAGAAGTGCTTGACCCTGTCGAATGCTTTAGAAAAATCCAAGGAAATCACATCTATGGGGATCCTTCATCAGCCTCCATGGTCCATGAGTTCCAAGGAAGCAGCAAATTAGTGAGACAAGATCGTCTGCGTCTGAAATTAGCTGTTGACTTTCAAAGTGCCACGTCAGTTCATCTGCGATTACCGATTCCATCACTTTTGATAAAACAGGAAGGAGAGTAATAGGTCGGTATTTGGCAGCATCCGATCGCATACGACCTTTGTATATTGGAGTGGTAAATCCATTTTCCATTCAGATGGTAGTTTATGGGAGTTAAGCAGGCCCTGGAAGAAGATTGAAAGTGGTGCTGCTATGGTGGAAGCAAGGGTTTTTAGTACTTTTGGGCAGATCATGTCGATTCCAGGGACACTATACTCCCGGAGAGACTGTAATTTGCTTGCAACAGCTGCTGGAGTCAAGATGACGCAGGATAAGTCAAGGACATTTGTTGGGGGTAGATAAAGCGAATGTTCCGTGGTATTTGTAGCTACCGAGCCAAACTGCAGGAGTAGAGTGTTCGCGGCATCCAGAGCAGTAGTTGTTAGGCCACTGGCCGTCTTGAGTGGTGGTATTCCGGGCTTAACCTTTCTTTCCCCATTCACAGAGCTGTATAGTTGGTGTTACTCGTAAATTTCAGCACTATATTCTCCTGCCATTCGTACTTATCGACTCTAATGAGTGACGTGCAGTAGTTTCTGATTGTTTTGTAATTCTGCCATGTGGTATCACATGGGCTTAGCAAATGTTGACTCTAGATTTCATCTCTTCTGTTGATCCATTTACATGTTCTGCTTCGGATCCACGTATTGGTCCGGCGCGATGCACGTAATGGTACAACCTTCGATGCCGATTGTATGACCCAGATAATTTTATCTTTCAGTGCATTCCATAGTCATTCGCTGAACTGTGTGTCAGTAGGTCCCAGTCAACGGCTGCTACTAAGATGTGCAGCTTAAAATAGTCGGTAATAGTTCCTTGAGTCGCCCTTTCTTTATCAATAATACTGGCGTAACACACATAACCAAACGTTAGGACTGAATGGTCGCTACGGCCCAGTGAAGGATGTATGCTACTGACTCAACCATCAACTCTTCATTAGTCAGGATTAAGTCCAGGAATGATGGCTTGTTTGAACCGCGATGTCTGGTTGGTCGATGCACATGATTATACAAAACCGTCATATCCATGAATTCGAGGAGTTTCGATTTAAATGATGGATCACTAGGGGACATTGATGCTACTGAAGGAACCGTAAAGTCGCTCATTATAAGCTAGTGAGTACTTTAGTGAAACAGCATAGCGGAGGGCGTTTAACAGAATGCTATCACAGTCTGCTGGCGAGTTCGGAGGCCTGTAGATAACTGCTAAGAGGCAAGCATCACGCGTCTTCTATGAACTAACATCTCGACCTGCTAGGTGCATTCAGCAAAATATTGCGTCGGGAATAGCAAGGGAATTTTCGGTCACGGTCCCACATTTCAACTAATCTCGATAGTAGTGAGTAACACCGCCACCACGAGATGGACGATCAGTTCGACTGACTGACATCGCACTGAGATCAACCTCTGGATCAAGTATGTCGTTTGAGAGCTAAGTTTCAGGAACTGCTATGGAGCCCGAAGTTGTTGTTTCATGTCGATGGCGCAGTTTCGAGAGCTCAGAATACAACCCCTGAGTGTTGGTGTAGCAGCATTGTATTTGTAGACGCATCAGGAGTTCGGTTCGCTGTGAGCGACCGGCACAAATAGTGCCGGTCTGCTGAAATTTTTGAAACGGTTGTTTGCACGGTCGGTTGATCTGTGATAGGTACAACTGAGGCTGGCTCATCTGTATCTGAGGTCTGTACTAATTGAAGGAATGGTCTTAACCGTACTTCTGGTGGCCCTAATTTCCTATTGTCATGCCATGCTTGGATTGCCACTAAGACCATTTCGGGCGCAGCCAACGTAACCTTGGTAGTTTGTGGAGGCAATTAGACAAGTGACGTCAAAAGCCACGACATTCTGCATGTCGTAGAGCTCTTCTTCGATGTCGTGCTTCTGTCGTTCACTGCTATCGTCATGCTTCAATTCTGGCACACCATGAACCAGTACCACTTTCTTCACCTCATTTTGACGTGACGAACTAGGGTTGGATTTCCTCTTCTGTCTTTCTGCCCATGGCCAGTCAGGAAAAAGGTGGGCACTGACAAAAGACTTCACTAGCATGTGGCTTGCTAAGAGAACATCTTTCAGATCGCGTGGGTTGTCAAACGTTACTCGCAGTAACCGAGGTTCCCCTACGTGTGCGGATGATGGATTTCGTGAGAGGCGTGTAAGACTAGTTGGAAGAACTTTCAGTCCGAGTGCGGAGGTTATTTCAGCCCAGCGGTTTTGCTCCTTGGCTTGTTTATCTTTTAGCGATTGGCTAGTAGATTATGGGACATTTGCACATATCACTGTCATCAACATTTGGTTGCGTAGTAATTGTTTGTTCTGCAGTTCCTTGTGAGCGTAGTCTTGTCGAGTGGGAGTGTCTGGCTTGTTTTCCGTGGACGACAGGTCAAGGCTACAGCAAGATTTTTTACGTGAGAGATACCACGGTCATGATACTCCTCGGGACCTATGTTCTCGAAGCCTACTGGCAGATTGAACGACGAGATGAAGGGTGAAAAGGCCCTTTTGCTGCAAAAACCACTTGGTTAAATATTGCTTGAACTCGTTGGTCAGAGTATTCAGCCTTATGCCTCAGTGAATTATGTACAGATAGATGAGATACCACTCGAAGGGCAACTCAAGGTTTTGTTTGATAGTGGTTTTGAAAGCGCTGGTTCAAATAGTCGGTCGCTATCTGGGGAAAGTAAAACATCGCTGTCTATCATGGAAATTTCTTTACGCCTCGTTGATGAGCATTACGAGATAGCCCTACCGTGAGCAAAACGGAATGCTGATGTTCCCAACAATTACGAGGCAGCTTGGCCTAGGTTAGACAGTTTAAGTCAAAGGTTACTGAGTAATCCACCAGTATGAGGACAGTACACCGCGGTTTTAAGGAAGATGCTAAATAAGGGTGGATTCAAGCTATGCAAATGGGTCTGTAGTCATGAAGAGGTGTACAATGCGGTTCCGTAAGCAGAGATCACTGAGTCAATTAAGCCGATAACTGAAGTGCCTGAGTTGGCCAGGCGGATGTTGGGAATAGAGTGCGATTCCTATGAGGATAATTTTCTCTATCAGTTCACAATACCAGAGACGAATACGAGAAGGGGCATCTTGTCTGCAGTGTCTTCTATTAATGACTCCCTGGGGCTAATCGCCTCTTTAGTTATGCCCGATAAGTTATTACTGCAAAGGCCTTATCGAGACGAACTACGTTGGGATGACCCGGTCACTGGTGAATACAGTGACATCTGGAGTTCTTGGCTACGTGAAATGAAAGAGTTGGATATCCTGAAGAGTCATCGATACATTCGCAAGCTTGGGGAGACAGGCGAATGGCCAAAACCGCACTACTTTTGTGATGCATCCGAAGCTGGATATGGTGCAGTTGCTTATACTAGATTTCATGCTGAAGACATCGCATACTTCTCTCTGTTATACGCGAAGTCATGAGGAACCACAACTCTGGCATCCTTGAAGAGCTGGTTCCGTGGGTCATATTTTTTGAAGAGTGTCAATGATGCATAGCCCGGGTTTGCTCGAGTTCTGATCCGGCTGACGTAGAACTGAATCGTTCCGCTGCTCAGGTTTGTGTGACATCAAGCGTGACACCGTCATCTATCCTTATCAGCAGATATTCCGACTGGACAAAGTAGTGGTGGTTGTCTCGACTCAAGCAGCAACTTAACGCCCGTAGACAGGGAGCTGATGGAGCCTCGCAACGCAAGCGACTATTTACCCTGTAGGAACACAACAAAACAGAGTACGACATCATACGAATCGCCCAAGTCGAAGCTTACGGAACGGAGCTGGAACGGCTCGAAAAGGCAAATGCAGACTCAGTGACTTCTAAGGCGGATATAGGGCGAGACCCTTTGGCCCGTCTTCACCCAGTACTACGAGGTGGCTTAATCTGTGTTGGTGGCCGGTTAGCGTATTCAGAAGACGACCGTATAGCCCACACCCCTAGCGATTTACTAATACTGCGACCTAACGCATCGCATCTCTTGACGGTTTCTCTAACCGAAGAAGATAAACGCTGTTGGTGACAAGTCAAATACCTGGAGGCGTTGTTTTGGAAAAGATGGATCGCAGAGTACTTGCCATGGTTGCCGTTTAGCCAAAGGTTACTTCACCGGGGTCGGAAGGTCAAACATGGTGATGTAGTTTTGGTCTTTTCAGAAACAAGTTTAGTGGGTACGTGACCGTCCGGGATTGCTGGCCAGTGCATAACTTCTGAAGACGTGCTTGTTAGGACTGTAGTTCTTAAAACAAACAATGGGTTAATCGCAAGAGCTGTGCGAAAGCTGTGTTTGTTGGAAGAAAGCGACACGGGTGGGGATGTAGGCTCTCTCCAGGTGGGAGGCGGGTCTACGGTACTGCCACTCCAGGGAGGGCCAGTGCGAGTCGAGCAGCGGAAGTGGGAGGTCTTAGGCGTACCGGTGTCAGATTTTCGATCTACCAGCGTGGATTAGCCAGTGTAAGACGGTCCAGAGAAGAATACTCAAACAGCCGTGATGTAACATCCGGAGCAAAGTTTGTTGGGAGGTGTAGAAGAAATTTGCGAACATCCATTTCTCAACCCTGTCAAATGCCTGCTTCTGTGTTGGTCAGCCTTATCGCCCAGCATAGATCATCCGTGTGCCCGTCCCCTAGTCCATTTTCTATTCCAACGCAAAGTACCATGACTCCCTTACTGTGTGACAAGTTTCATAAATTCGTTTAACCAACCATTTTTCTCCTTTATTCATAGTTTTCGCAAGTTGGAACACAATGGAGATAAGGGATAACAGTCCAGAAGCGGATTGAGCATCGTTCGGTTGAACGCAAACGCATACGATTGAACTGTACTTAACTTTGCCCGAATTCTTATAATGTTGGCTACACTCGATCAATAAACGCCGCGTGTAGAACAAATTTGCGACCACCCAAATCGCAACCCTGTCAAATGCCTGCTTCTATGTTGGTCAGCCTTATCGCCCAGCATGGATCATCCGTGTGCCTGTCCCCTAGTCCATTTTCTATTCCAGCGCAAAGTACCATGACTCTCTTACTGTATGACTTAGTGTCCAGTTTCCAGTTCACCCATTTCCCACCTCTTTTCCACTCTTATGCACAAGTACCCCTATAAACATGGACTGTTTCCTTTGATTGGATCGATTTGGGTGACTCTCACAGCTTTGTACAGCTAGGTATGCCAGACCTTACCGCAGCACGTTTTCACTGGCGGACGCATACCCATTGGCCCATTTGGACTCTGACCATAAGTCCTGTCTCACTTTGATTCCATTGTTTCTTTCGCACGACTGAACTCACGGGTTGCTCGTGGATCTGAGGGTGAATTGTTGGCAGGTTTTTGAGGTTGGAAATCCTTAAGGTAATGTCTATTTTGATACGATGAATTTGTACAACTAGCACTCTTATCTCCGGCCTGTACTTGGTTTTTCTTTGGATATTCCGGTGGGATACACGTGGCTGAAACTTCCAAACGCTTGGTAACTTTACATCGTTTTCGCACCCCTCCGTGTTCTCCCTTGCATCGTGTTCGTTTTGCGTCATTGTGTTGAACAGGCGTTGCTGTTGCGACCATTTCCTCTCCTGGTCGCTTTCATGTGTTCATTGACTACTAAGTCCACTTTGCACATCAACATTACGATTTCTGCGGGTAACTTGCAAACCCTGATGATTATTGCTCAGTTACTAATTCGAATTTCAGGGTCGATGGGTCCACGTGAGTTGACCGTGACCGGATTGCCAGAAAACACGGCGAAGGAACTCATGCCTTTACGTAACAGACTGACCAAGCTCAGCCTCCATAACGGATGTGTACAGTGAGGAGCCAGCGGTATCGTCCCAAAAAGATGCGATCAGTTATCCTGGATGAACTGCATGACGCACACCCTGCATTCGCTAACCCGTTTTTATGTGTGGTGGCCAGATTTAGACAGGGACATTGCATCTGCTTCCTGGATTTTAGCAGCGCATTCGGTTGAAGTGTGCGAACGATGTAATCCTTGGCGTCCATCATCTCAGCAATGAGTCATCGGCCAAACTGTAAACCCTAATGGACAACCTCACAGCTTGGTCCAAGTCCCATTGCTTACCGTTAAACACATTAAAATGCTAGGATCTTTGTTTTACGCTGTGCAAAGAAAACCGCTACCAGCAGGTCCTGACGCAACGTCCACAACTCTGCATTGACGGTGAAGGTTTCACAAACAATGCACGTCGCGGGAGTCGGTGTGCAGGCATGCGCAACACGTGGTCCAGCCATCGGAGCCTGGTGCGTGATATAATGGTGCTGAGCGGTTCACTCGCTCTTCCTGCACCAAATATGCGACGCCAAACACGCTCATTGCTCACGCGGTGTTCTCACCAGACATGAGGTAAGCTGCGAAGGCAGCGATGATCGAGTGTGACGAGCCTCTTCATGTATGTCGACCTGATGGGCCCGGTTTCACAGCCATATAGGAGAGTTGAACGGACGGCTGCGTTGTAAACTCTGCCCTTGAGGGCGAGAGTAATATCGCGTCTGCGCCACAGGTGGCGCAGATTGGCAAAAGCACCTCGAGTTTTTGCTATACGGTTCGTAACCTCATCTTCAATCCCACGGGTGCTAATATAGCTGCCCAGGTACTTGAATTTCTGAACGACTTCTAGCAGATCACCACCAAGCGTTAGCGCAGGGTTGGGTCCCTGCCAATCCTGGAGAAGTACTTTGCATTTCGAGGGAGCAAAGCATAGCCCAAAACGATTGACAGCCAGTGCTGTTTGGCATGTTTGGGAGCTGTCACAGATTAGGGTAATACCGTCCGCATACTCCAAGTCAAGAAGTCGCTCACCAGGGAGTAGCTCCACACCTTCTAGGTCGTGTCCAGCGAACGCTGTTTCCTTGACTTCATCAATAGCGAAGTTGAAGAGGAAAGGTGACAGCGGGCATCTTTGTCTCACACCGCTGGTGATATTGTAGGGTGGCGAGAGTTTGCAATAAACCGTCACCCTGCCCGAACTATGTGCGTACAGCGCTTTGATAATGTTTACATATTTATCAGGCACACCTTTTCTCAGCAGACATTCCCAAAAGGCACATCACTCGACCGAACCGAAGGCACCTTTTATGTCAAGAAACACGACAACGGTGGGTCGCCAATAGACATGGCGGTGCTCCAATACTTGGCGCAAGATGAAGATGTGGTCGATGCAGCCCCGACCTCGACGAAATCCGGCTTGCTCTTCACGAATCTGGTTTTCACGAGTGCCAGTCAGTCTGTGGAGAACGCCAGAGGCAAGCAATTTAGGGGCAGTCGAAATCAGACTGATCCCTCTATGATTGCAGCATTCTAGACGGGAGCCTCCCTTGAAAATTGGAACAATGACGGAGCGGTTCCCGTCTGTCGGGACTGTCTCCTGCTCCCAAAGTTTTACTAGCAACTCGTGTAAATCAACTAATAGAGCAGGTCCCCCGAATTTGAAGAGGGCTAGGGGAATTCTGTCTGCGCCTGCGGCCTTATGCAATTTCAACAGCTTGATCTTATGTTCGACTTCTGCGCGTGAGGGCGGATCCAAGGAGACGGCCCAAGGAGAAGGGCGCTCAATGCCCGGAGAAGAAATCGATAACTCAGGTTGGTTAAATTGCGTTGCAAAGTGTTCAGCCCAACGCTCCAAGCGTTTCGACAGGTTGTGGATCGGCTGCCCACTCTCGTCGCGTATGGTCTCGCTAACACTTGGTCTCCTGCTGCCTGTTTCCCGTATCAGACGGAATAACTTACGATGATTACCAACGGCAGCGGCTGTTTCCATCTCAGAGGCACGATGAGACCACCAGGTTTCGCGGTCCTTCTTTAGGCTAGCACGTAGTTTTGTCCTGAGATTTTTGCGAGTCTCATTGTATTCGCTTCCAGCCGGAATACGTCGGTGAGCATCCATAAGTTCCAGAGACTGCGTAGAGACCTAATGTCCGGTTTGGCAATTTGCTTTGCCACCTGAAGACATGCCTGCTAACAGCAACGCTTGACGAATATGCGACCAGTGATCTTCAACGGTGTTTAGTGGGCGCTTACTCAGCCCAGATGTCAGCGTACTTTGGTACACATTCAGAACATCTGGTTTGACCAGCTGGCTGGTGTCATTCCGTTCACACCGACGTTGCGGACATCCACCGAAACGCACCAGGAGGTCAACACAAACAAGTGCGTGGTCAGAGTCCACGCTCGTGCTCCAAATCGAGCGACGATTTTGGACACAGCCTCTCCAGCAGTAACTGATCGCGATACGATCGATTTGAGTCCATGGCTGACCCGAGGCTGGTGGCTTCCAAGTCACGCTTCTGCGGGTGCTGTGTCGAAAGTTAGTGCTCGCGAGAAAGAGGCGAGCATCTTCACACAGCTGTAGCAATCGCTCACCATTATCATTACGGAATCCTACACCATGTTGGCCGCCCAGATGAAGCTCATCAGAGGACAATTTTCCGACTTGGGCATTTAGATCGCCAGCCGACACCACAGTATCCGTGCTTCTTCTGTAACGAAGGAGCTCGTGAAGTTGCTGATAGAAATCATCTTTCACCGAATCAGTGCTACAGTTTGTAGGGGCGTAGGCCGCAATGACAAACAGGCATCGTTTGTCCCCGCGCGACTACGTAGCACGGAACGAACCAGCTAATCTAACGGCGCACATCCTACTGTTTACTGGGATCCAATCGATCAGGGTAGCTTCAGCCCGGGGACTCAAAACAATGCCGACGACAGCTTGAACGGCATTTGAAGCTGCATCATCGCCAGACAGGCGCAATGAGAATGTGCCCCTCCAGTGTCGCATGTGGGGGATCTCAGGGTAAGCACGGAGCTCGAACCTTGCAGGCGGGTTTCTGATAAACAGCAAACATCGATCGATAGGGTCTCTAGTGTGCGGGCAAGTGCTGCCTGTTGGCCAATCTGCAGCAAAGTGCGCACGTTGAGGCATGCCAGTCTTAGCGAGGATCGAAGACTCCAAAGGGAAACGGATGAACTGACGTTGTCCGCTTGGTTGAACATGGACTTGTCGACTGGATTGGAGCGATGCCCTGCGATTGTGTGTGATTTGAACTTAGAAGACAAGCGCCTATTGAAGTAAGCTGGGGGAGGGCCAAGAATTGGGGGATTGAAAATGGGGGGATATAAGTAAAGTTGGAGGGGGACGATAAGGATGAAGAAGCGCAAGAAGTGGTATAAGAAGACAGGAAGGCTTGAGCAGTAGCATCCATACCCCTATCCACCCTGCTCGATGCAGCAGATTGGGCGCCGTTTATTATCCTCTGCGACGGCCAGAGCATCAAGAAATTGTTGTAGGAAAGGTTCATTGTATTGCGTGGGCAGAATACTGTAAGGGTTGCCCAGGCCTAGACAGGAGAACGATTAGGGTTCTCAACCAAAGCCTTTGGTTCAAAAACCTTACCGCAAGGCAGAGGGTTTTGGCACTGGACTACAGAGCCCGTTTTATGAAATGAGGAGCCACCCCCATTCCAACCCCCAACCTGGAGGACCAGGAGGCTGAGTTTGTCTGGCCTCTAACCATTGACCAATCTGGTATGAGTGGCTCTGAAGGTGCAAAAAAAGCACCACGCAGTATAGCTCAATGGATCGCTGAGGCACACAAACCATCGCACCACGGTAAGGTCCAGCCTCATTGCGATGGGTAAAACAACGGTGGCAATAACTAACGCAACTTACTTATGGAGGAGCTCAAAACATTGACATCGGTGGTGAATAAGATTAAAACAGAGGTCGGTACTTACCTCTAGGGACTGTGAAGGGCAGATTGGAATAGGGTAAGTGGCATAGTATTTATCCGAAATCGCCAATTCCACCTGGAACTGATGGTTTGTCAAAGATACACAAGCCCGACCTCTTCATGTGGCCTATGGTGGGTGTCGTAAGCTTCCATACATACGAATTCGCAGCCGACCTACCGCAACTCCTAATTTGAAGGACGAGTCTGTTCTTAAAAACATGTTTGTATGGTATAAGGTGTGAGCATCGAGCATGGCGAACTGATGTTCGGCTATCCACAAATGTACCCAAAGCAGTGGCATCAAAGATAGCGATATGGTACCTAAACATGAACATTGGCCTAGCTCATGGAACCATTCTTACCCATCATTAACTGATCGAGTGGATAGCGTTGTGCCCCAACTCAGTTCACATCCCGATCGAGAATAAACACTCATGAGCAGAGCGTTACTGTGAGATTACCAAATTCTTCCTTATTGGCAAATATGTACATAGAAGACTTCTAAACATTACTGTCAAATTTCCGTAGTGCTTTGAGAGCATGGTGTTACTAAGTGGGATGTAACATACTAGATTACTTAAATTCCCTTGACGAAGTGACAAAGTTTGCTGCATAACTAAAATAGCACGGATGCACAATCCCATTCATTGGATATCTGGTCCACAAAAACGAAGAAACGCTGAAAACTGCAAAATATCGCAAACCAACGACACAGCATGTGTAAGCAGCTGTACTTCAGACCAATGAAAGCATGTTTATGCAGTGCTCGTTTCATCACTGTTTCACATATGGAGGGATTTCGCACGAAGCAAGAAGACTGAGTAACCGCCTAGAGAAACTGATAAAAGTATTAACTGGTGTACATTCGAAGCGGATGGTGAAATTCAGTTATAGAAATGCCTATCCACGTCTAAAACCAGCCACGGAGCTGATAGCGGCAGTGCGAAATCCGTATACGAAAGGGAGTTCAGAGGGTACTGACTTGAGAGAAAATCAGTATGGTTTTCCAAAGCCGGAAAACCGTGCGGTTGACGCTGGTGCGTTTTGATGGATGGGGTAATTAAATGCGCTTACAAAACGCCATGTAAGGATTGTATATGGGCCATCCACGGGCAACCGCAGTTCGTCACTTCGGTCCACTCAGCGAGTACATGTTCATCCAAGTGCACACTGTCATTTTGTCCGTTTCTCTTCGGAACCTTCCTTCTTCGCTAAACCTGGCATTCCTCAACGTGCGCGCTCTACTACAGATTCACCAACAAGCAGCGCTTTCCCCGAACACTGGAGACCTTGTCGATCGCTATTTGCGGCTTATCGGAGACGCCTGTAAAATTCAAGCTCTGTGCTCACTCTGTGATCTCCCACATGAAACACTGGTGGCCTATTCTCCTTGCTTCTATCCGGAGGCCATACGGCTTTTAATGCTGGTCAATCCGACGTGGGCATTGCCTTGAGCTCCTGGGCTGAAGTTACTCTGGTAGACTGGATCCCAGCCAGTTTCCGGATGTGTGTCGTCAAATTTGTTGGCTCGTTCAAAGCTTCGAATTCGTACAGAGACAAACGTTCCCTGTTCGTCACAAACTGTAATGCTGACCCGGTGTAAGATGACTATTATCACCAACTGAACGAGCTCCTTCGTTACAGGGAAGTTGCGGATACTGGGGTGCTGGTTGGTGATCTGTACGCTCAAATTAGAAAGCTGTCCAATATGAAGTGAACATGGGCGCCTAACACGATGTAAGCT
The DNA here is from genome assembly GCA_944474145.2 of Dicrocoelium dendriticum. NCBI lineage: Eukaryota > Metazoa > Platyhelminthes > Trematoda > Plagiorchiida > Dicrocoeliidae > Dicrocoelium > Dicrocoelium dendriticum. The sequence continues at coordinate 151,762,372 of OX104064.1, read as the reverse complement.
TCTCTAATGATAACCGTGAGTGGTTGTTGCACTTATGTGAAAGTGCTCGCCTGTTTCTCGCGAGCGTTAACTTCCGACAGCTTTTTGTGGGGAGGACGCTGGCCAGGCGAAAACCCACCGCGTCCTGGAACATTGCCGCCGAACTATTCGCTGGGACAGGATTAACCCCAACCACCTAGCTGGCACCACCTGGTGGTTGTTCGGCTAGCCAGTCGATTTGCACAACTTTAAGCGAAACTGTAGTAGAATGTTCCATCAGACTTGATACGCTCCATTATAGTCCCAATTTTGAAATGGGGCTCGCGTTCGGAATGTGGCACTCCTAAAGGTATCAGGGTGATTCCTATCGCCTCCGTCATTCTGCATATTAATTGGCACTTGTGAAAGCCGGATGTGCGATGAACAAGTCGGATTTCGTCTAAATCGTGTGTGCATTAACCACATCTTTACTTTACGTCATTTGATTTTACACCACCATATTTATTGGCGACCAACCGTACTCTTGTTCCGCGACATGAAAGTGCCTTCGATTCGCTGGATCAGTGTGTACTTTCGGGTTGTCCGCTTAGGAAATATGTGCCCGAAAAATATATATATTTCATAAGAGGGCTTTACGCGCAGAACTCAGGCAGAGTTAGGGCTTATCGCAAGTTGTCTCCTTCCTTCAGTATCTCCAGCGGTTGAGACAACGTTGCCTGTTGTCACTTTTATTTACCTTCGCTATTGACGAAGTCATTGAATCTGCGCTCACTAGACAAGATTTAGAATGTGTGGAGCTGTTTCCAGGTTAGCAACTTCTTGACTTAGATTATACTGGTGACATTGCTTTTACTGTGACAGCTTCCAAACGTGCTAAGCGGTAGTGGACAAATTAGCAATCCTTTCGGGCTTCGCTTTTGCACCATCTTAATGCTAAGTCGTTATGCAAGATTGGCCAGGATCCGCCCTTGCGCTGACTGTTGATAATGACTACGTAGAAGTCATTCAGCAAGTCAAGTATCTAGGCAGCTATATTAGTGCCAATGAGATCACAAACCATATAGCCAGAGGTGGACGCGCTTCTTTCAATCTCCGCCACGTGTGCTGGCGGCGCAACACCATTCTGGTCCTGAATGGCACATTTAATAACCCAGCTTGGCGCTCAACTCTAATATACGGCTGTCAAACCTGGTCCACCAGATCGACAGACATCCAAAGGTTGGCTACGTTTGCTCATCGCTGTTTTCGTTACTTGGCTAGTGGGATCAGCACATGAGCAATGATGGGTGTGTTTGGCGTATTGTATTTGGTTCGGTGAGAGCGACTGTACCGCCCAGGATCCGATGGCTGGGTCATGTGTTGCGCATGCTAGCCCACCGACTCCCGCGACCTACGTGGTTTGCGCGCCGTGGGTGTGAATGGACGAAGAGGGGGAGGCCAATCGATGACTTGGTCAAGAGAAATGAAGTCCCTCACTTCGAAGTTGGCGTCAGTTGGTGTTTCCCGACTGCCTGGCTGGGGACCGAAGGATGATGAACATATATGGTTGGATACTCTAGCTGATATGGCGAACAGTCGGTCTCAATGGTGTTTGGGTTGTGAATCTCTGTTTATCCCCATCCCGCTTATCTTCCTTGTCTACCAACGATCTTACGAAGCATAGTATGATACTATGCATTACGTAACTTTTCTCCCCGTAGCCTAGAGGTGACGATCTTGTCTCATAATTCTTGCGGTGCGGGTTCGAATCTGCGTATGGGGTGGGCGTCCTTGCGGGTATACTCAGTCCGCTTGCGCCTGGTGGTTGTCCCACGGCAGCGAAGCGCCGTTACGGCATACACCTGACACGTTGTTTTATTTTTATTATTACATAACTTTTTGTTTTAATTTTTTATTCTCTAGTGCTTTGCCTCGCATTTTCCAGTTATTCTATTTTTTATTACAGCGCGATAGCTGAGGTGTTTCCCACCTTCAACTACCGTTAACAATGTGGATGATCTTGGTCGAACAGCATGAGAACTAGACACGAGAAATTCAGATCGTAGGCAACACACAGCACGATCAACAATGAACGAACTCGAGTATAGAGCTCTTCTCACAGATTCGACGGTAGCGATACATACGCCAAGCACAGGTGATGAAATTGATTTCGAGATGTCGAGATTATCAGGGGGGTATTGCGATCAGCCCTGAAAAGGCCAATTGCTGAGGCCGCGAAAATATCCGGATCTATTAACTGCGTGAATAGAATAGATGGAGTAGGGCTGAGGTCTAACGTTAATCCCGGCACTTTTTGGATGTCCTTGCATGGATCCAGACAGGAGATGGACTAGCAATGGGGCCCAACCACCAACGAAGTTTTTCCTTTTCACTATCTCTATTTGGACTATTTGATATAACTGCCCTATAACACCTTTTGTGTTGAGAATTTCGCCCACGTTTGTTATGGTATGTTACTTAATTTTAAGTTAGTTCTTTTGACATGAAGATTTTGCATCAAAAGCGAAACATCGCTTAGTAGTCACATTGGCCGACTGTTTACCACAACCGCCCCTGAATCAAACGTTTCCCTGGTCACATCGTTGTCAGTGGAACGGCACATTTTTTGCAATTTATTTTTGCCGCCAACGCATGTTCAAATATCCAGACACGCCTCTTCAATGGATGACTGACATGCAGCTACTGGGAACGTTACGTTAAATCAGCAGCCTTTTTCCCATCCGACTGCTACCACGTCTGCAATTAGTCGTCTAACCGGACATGTGTGCAAGTGGTATCTGGTTATCAGACATCGTGGGTCCACCACCACAACCCGAGGGCAACTGACTCCAAAAGCAATAGAACATCTGTACTACCATTGTCGCATTTGCCAATAGAACACTGCTTCTTTAGCGCAGATTACAACTGAAATATGTTCTACTTGTCCTTCCCTCACTCTCTCATTTCTGCATGTCTGCCTCACACTTTCACCTTTCCCTTCTATCATAGTCTATTGAAGACGCATGTGATCTGCGTCACGCTGGTCTCTTTATCGGTCAGATGCCCAAACATTTCTTCCCGCCGCTCCAAGACATGGGTAGGTCGAGGTTGTCCTCCTCTCTTAGACCCACTCTTCTTTGCCCCCACTAACAATCATAATACATGTAAATTTGGTCTCCACTTTCTTTTGCTCTTAGTTAAGTCGGTGTTCAGTCTGTTTTTCGTATCATTTCCAATGTACTGCTGGATGTTCTGGTAGCCATTATGAGTGATGGAATCTATTCATATTTGCCCCTTTTTTACTTTTTGACGTAACCTGATACTATGGTTTGCGCGCCTCCGCAATCCATTGAGCTACATTGGATGACAATTTCGAAGCACCTTCAGAGCCCGTCGGTATATGTAAGCCAATGGATAGGAGGATGTCCGCCAGTGGCCGAAGAGACGTGACATCTGCCTCGCAAACCGAATGTCTCCGGTTCGCATCTGCGTATGTGCGGCGACGTCTCCGTATCCCTGGCCCGCATGCGCGGTTGGTGGTGGTCGCTTAGCAGCACAACTTCGGTGGGACGCACAGGTGTACTGTTTATGCCTTGTCCTTCAGATAGGACTGAGGCAAATCCGTCCTCACTGGCTTTTTCAGCAAGGACTCTAGAGGATGTTCTGTTGTATCATGGTTCCGGTGCATACCCGAGTTCCGGTCACCGATCCAGTTCGAGCTTGGGCACCTTGGCTATATCTCAACCTGTTTACAACCGCTTACCGTTGTTTGGTAGCGAAACAGCACAGATTTCTGGCACACTGCCGTTGCCCAGGTGTAGTAGTGGTCGTTTTCCCCGTTTATTCGGGTTATAAGCTCAGGATGACCGCCATGGTTTGTCTCTGACGACTTGGAAGGATTACTTTTGTCTAATGGTCTATCGCTCGCCTCAGTCCGACTAGCCTCTGACCAAAAGCGGTGCAGTCCCGACATGTAACACCTGCGACTGGCCGTAATCACAGGTGCGTAATATATCACAACCGAAGAATATACATGGATTTCTATGATTCTTCCAACCTCGTGTGCGACAGGCCTCAGTAGGGTCGCAATCAAACTCTGCTTTAGCACTCCCGAACTGGATCTGCTTACCACCGTCTTGTGGGTCAGACTAGTAAGACAAAAGCTCTTGGGGGAATCTCTCATGCATATCTCCATTTACTCCACAGCCTTACAGAGCATACTGCGGGGCCAAACGCTGTAGCAATTTTTTCAAGGGAAAGCCTGTCGCTATGAACACTCGGAGAGTACCATCCACCTACGAACCACCGTCACTAGTATTTCTACTTTTTTCCTCTTCCAAATACTTTCATGTGTCTCCTCTTGCTAACGATTAAGATACGTCCACTGACTTTAGTCCTACTAACCAATAAGCCGAATCATCTTTCGAACCCAGGGTTCCATCCCACTTTTGGTCCTTTAATGTCTCCATACTTCGCTAGATCGTTCCACGGCAGACACTCGCTGTGCTTGTACTTCTCTTCAGAGTTCCTATATGTCATATCTCCAAAATACATATGCAGACCTACGCCGCATAAATGTATTTATGCTTACCAAACTCTAGCCCAGTGACGGCGCTCATACACCTCCTGTCTCCACTGACACCGAGTCAATGACTCGCGGTGTTTAGGATGTCATTGCGAGCAGGCGTGTAGGAAGAAGTGAGGGAACTTCAAGCTGACTTCTTTTCCGTTAGTGATTTCATTTTCCACATGTTTAAGCCTCGTTTGGCACTTAAACAACACCATGCTATGAAGCAGCCTATCCTGGTGGTCTACCTTGTCTCGTGCGTTGTTTACCTCTTTGGTCCAACTGGATACTTTTGACTCTGTCGCACATCGTTGTAATAATGCCTAGCTTTGAAGGGCAACTTAGGGATTTATTTCTACACTGACTCCGTGGCCGTGTAAAATCGATTGGTAATTTTTCCCCGAATTTACCACATATGGGACGCATTAGTGTTGATCCACCTCTTCCTCTAACTTAGTGATGGAAATGATGCCAAGATTATTCTTTCTTCCTTCTTCCGCTTCTGTGTAGGGTTTTGGTTTGGTGTCCAACTGTCAACCTGTTTACAAACGTTTGTTAACGAAAATTCAGTTAGTCAGTTATTGTTAATCACCGGAGTTTTTGACGATTTCCTTCCCTATGTCACCTGTGGTTGCGCTTTGGTGTCCCGGAACACGTGCATCCAATATTCGCAGTTGGTTCGATAACCTTCAGGAGTGGTGGCTTTTAATTTCCTACATGCAGCACACAGCATTCGTGAATTTACCTTCTGCTGACGTATGTGTATTTTGGCACGAGCGTTTATCGTCACCGGAAACGTCGGACAACGAGATCTGAGTTGGTGCTACGATGGTGAGAACCTATTGGGTACTGCATTGGCGCAATTGCGCATGGTAAAGCTGTCTTCACTTTTGGGACTGTAGATGTGGTCGAGAGAGATGTGCGACAAACAACTGGGAAAGTCGAGTGGGACATTAGAAATATCACGCTGCATGCAACAGTTAAGGTGACTCTTTTAAATGTGCGCTCCGGCCAATGCGGCACAATGCTGAATTTCGTTGATAGGCTGATGGAAGTGCGTAGGTTGGAATACCACATGGGCGCCCCTAACATAGGCGTGAGGACTGCAGTATTCGGTTGTAAGCCCTAATCACCGATCATACGACATTTGGAGACTCTACATCATATATGTAGTTTTGCTGCAACTCAGAAAGAACAAGTGAACTGCTCAGCACCGTTATGTCGCGCACTAGGCTCCGATGGCTGGGCACGTGTTGCTCATGCCAACCCACCGACTCCTGTGACGTGCGTTGTTTGCGCACCGGGGTGTGGATGAAAAAAGAGGAGGCGAGGCCAAGTGAAGATTTCGTCAAGAGGCATGAGCTCCCTCACTTCGAAGTTGGCGTCGGTTGATGTTTCCTAACTGGCTGGCTGGGGACCGAGGGTTGATGAACACGTTTGGTTGGGTGCACTTGTTTACATGGCTAGGAGTGGACCTCAATAACGTTTGTGTTGTGAGTCTCTTTGTCCCCCTCCAACAAAGATCGCAATTGTGATATTAGCATTATGTTGCTTTTTACAATTTTTATATCTGCATTGCCTTATGTTTTAACTTTTTTGTATTACGGCACTTCAGATGTGGTGTGTTTCTCACTCTCAGCTAACGTGTACTGATGATAATGATATTGGCTGAAACACAAAGCCAGGTTTCTGGGGACCATAACCGGAAGCATAATTTCCCGCATTATGCTTACTCTCAGTCCTACTCCTTTCCACAACACAGTCAGCTCATTTGGATCGGATTTAATCGCTCTATTCCCTGAGCCCTCTGCCACTGAATTATTTTCCACCGATTGCGATTCCAGCAGTTCTACCTATTTTAACGACTGTCGTGTTCAAACACACGTGTGCAACTTTGCAGTTTTGAGTTCCTTTTCCATCTACATGGCTACATTCGATAGAGCATTGTCGAAGTTAAGCGCGCAACGCTTAACACATTGCTTGGACGTTGATTGTCGGGTTTCGGAGCACCCACCGTATGTCTTGCATTGTTACGCGCAATCTCAATTGTGGCTTCGGTTGACTTTGAAGTCAGCCTGTCAGTCAAGACAAGAGTGCTCCAAAACCCCACTATCAACTTCTAACCACTGTGTCAAACGCTACTCCCCGAGCTCAGTTGCTTAGTGATCCTGGTGATGGTCGCCAATCACTATGTGCCGAATTCTACTCCCAGCTCAGCCTATTTCTATCTGAAGAGTCGAAACAAGGACGGAACGCATCGTGGGGGTGCGGGATGGGAGCAAACAGCACCGAACCCCTCCACTTCGGATAACGTTCCGGTGGTCGGACTAGCATAGGCCGCCTTCTAAGTCAACAATTCACACTGCGTGTTGCAATCCAAGACACGACGGGTGCTGTATAAACCGATAGCCATTCTCGAAGTTATTCTGCAAATCCGAACTCACCCATGTACAGCAGTTTCGAAAGAAGCTGCAAAGCACTTTATAACCGCCTATTCTTTGCCTGTCGTTCGCATCCATCCTCAATGCCCATGCATTCTCCCCTTCATCGAGTCTCCACTGATCGATAAACGAATTGTCCTCGCTTGCGCATCTTTATTCTTCTTTCGAAGAACAACCGACGACAATGGATATTGCGGAGTCACCCGCTGTTAATCAGGCTCGAACCGGCAAACTACATAACAATCCAGTCGCCTGAACCGTTTGGCCACCCACCAGAAATGTGCATCCCAGTGTTCACGCCAACTGAGACGGTCAAAAACACGGTTCAGCTGGGCTGCGCTTCAGACAAATGCTTCAGTGTAGTTAGTACTTCACTTACGCGTTCAAGCTGCGCTAGCGCATCCCATCTTATGCGCGCGTAACTGTGCCACAATTAGTGAAGAAACACGACTGCGTACTTGACGCTGTTCCGTTTTGTCAATAGGCGAACCATTCACATTGTCAACGATTTATTTGTGCCACGGAAGTAGTGCACCGTCTGATAAAAGCAATTGCTACTGCACGGGCCTTCCCGCTCTTGCGCTTTTTTATCCTTAGTGTCCCGTTCCAATTTCACTTCCTTTTCCCTCGTTTTCGATTCCCAATTCTTGGCCCTCCCCCATTTTCCTTGAATAGTCGCTTGTCTTCTAGTTTCAACTCACACACAATCTCGCAGGGTGTCTCTCCAGTCCAGTCGACAAGCCCATGTTGAACCAAGTGGACAACGTCAGTTCATCCGTTTCCCTTTGGAGTCTTCGATCCTCGCTAAGACTGGCATGCCTCAACGTGCGCACTTTGCTACAGATTGGTCAACAGGCAGCACTTGTACACACACTACAGACCCTATCGATCGATATTTGGTGTTTATCGGAACCCCCCCCCCCGCAAGATTTGAACTCCGTGCTTACTCTGCGATCCCCTACATGCGACACTGGCGACACCTTCTCATTGCGCCCGTCTGGCGATGATGCAACTTCAAATACCGGTCAAGCTGGAATCGGCATTGTTTTTGAGTCTCCGTACTGGAGCTGCCCTGGTCGATTGGATTTCAGTCTACAGTCGGATGTGCGCCGTTAAGTTGGCTGCCTCATTCCAGGCTTCAAAGTGGCGCGGGGACAAACGATGCCTGCTTGTCATCACGGCTTACGCCCCCACGAACTTCAGTCCTGAATCGGTAAAAGATGATTTCTATCAGCAACTTAACGATCTCCTTCGTTACAACGGAAGCACAGATACTGTGGTGTTGGCTAGCGATCTAAACGCCTGTCGGAAAATTGTCCTCTTATGAGCTTCATTTGAGCGGCCAACATGGTGTAGGCTCCCGTAACGATAACGGTGAGCGGTTGCTACAACTGTGTAAAAATGCTGTTCTCTTTATCGCAATCACTAACTTTCGACATAGCGCCCGTGGGATCGAAGCTGGGATTACGAACCGTGTAGCAAAAGCTCGAGATACTTTTGCCAATCCCTGCCACCTGTGACGCAGACGCGACCTCACTCTCGCACTGAAGGGCAGAGCTTACAATGCAGCCGTTCGTTCAGCCCTCTTATACGGTTGTTAAACCTGGCTAATCAGGTCGATAGACATAAAGAGGCTGGTCACGTTCGATCATCGCTGCCTTCGCAGCTTAGCACATCTCTGGTGGGAGCACCACGGGAGCACAGCGTATTTGGTGCAGGAAGAGTGAGTGAACCGCTCAGCACCATTATATCACGCACCAGGCTCTGATGGCTGGGCCACGCATTGCGCATGCCAACACACCGACTCCCGCGACGTGCATTGTTTGCGCGCCGGGGTGCGTTTGGAAGAGGAGGAGGTGAGGCCAAGCAATGACTTGGTCGAGAGAAATGAAAACCCTCACTTCGAAATTGGCGTGGGTTGGTGCACCCCGACTGCCTAGGTGGGGTCCTAAGGACTATGAGCACGTTTGCTTGGACACATTTGCTGATATCGCTGGGTGCCCGCCCTAATGACGTTTGTGTTGTGAGTTCCTTTGTCCATCCCATCCAATCACGATCTCATTCGTTAGGCATAATACAACTCCCTTTTTGCGGCACGATTGCCTTCTGTTAGCTCTCCGGAACGATGCCCCTCCGTTACTATGGCCTCAGCCGACCTGCATCTGTTGTTTTTTATTCTTCTCTTCTTTTGTACTGTGGCTGAAATATTTTCCACCTGCAGCTAACGTGTATGATGATGACGGCGGCGGCGGCGGCGATGATTACTGGTTTGAAGCAGCAAGTAGAGATATCTTTGTGTATCTGCATCTAATGTCACTCAGGTACAGACCCGTTATGTGGGGATGCGCTCGATATATTTCATATCAGCAATGTGTTTGTCCAGGAATTTCTTAAATTCCGACGCAGATCCTGCCTCAACTACATGTTTCAGCAGGTCGTTCCATTCGTTCACCACTCTCCTTTCGTAATAGTGTTGGTGAGCGACCCGCTTCAAATGCAATACGACAAGCTTGTACCGGTGTCCTGTTGTACAGCTTGGTGGGCGCAGATGAAGCAGTGGCCTCAACATGGGGTAATCACCCGGATGTACTATCCGGTGCGTCATGATGAGGTCAACCAAGAATCGACGATAAACTAGGGTGTAAAGCCTTAGTTTCTTACACCGGTCTTCCTATGGCACACCTCGTAAATTGGGAATCAGCCTGGTGGTTACATGCTGCACTTGCTCAGCAGTGCCCTGCGTGATAGGACAATACGCGGGAGAGCCAAACTCTAGCATTGGTCGTATTATTGAGACGAAGAGGCGAGTGGTAATCTCTTCGAACCATGTGCTGAAACTGCGCCTGAGGGCCCAAAGCATACGAAGGCTGTTTTGGTAAAGCCTATTCGTGTTGTCCATGGACTAGGTCGTAGCGTGAAAATACAAGGAAGTCTCGCACGGAAGACGCGGAATGCAATGGTTGACCTGCCACTGTGTAGGTCCGACTGTGCTCACCCTTACCCAGCCTCATGAATTGCGACTTGACCAGGTTGATCGGAAGGTTGACCTCTGCAGACCACGTGGAGAGGCGGTCGAGGTTCTGCTGAAGCAGGTCACAGTAATCTGCGAACAACGCGCAAGGTCATTGAAGTAGCTGAGGCACATCGTTTACATCTATCAGAAACTATCTCCTCGTGGTGCCATCTGGGTGGTTCGGGTGTACTCCCTTCCAGCAGTGTTCGGCGACAATGTTCCACCTCGGTGGGGCATTGTATTCCAGCAATTGTGCTGACTTCATGGGGAGTATTGGGCCCCTGTTTGGTAATCTACCGAACAGACGCATGAACTGAACATTCAGTCAACGCCTCCCAATGGGCGCGATTCCCCGAATTCGCCCCGCCGTCTTGCGGGTAGGTTATTTAGCCAAAGGCGCGGGGTGGAGTCCTGTAAACCAACTCCCTACTTCGGCTTGGCCAACCGGGTAGTA
>OX104064.1:151677086-151751444 GCA_944474145.2 Dicrocoelium dendriticum | reverse complement strand
CGTCTAGCCCAACGGAAGGAAAAAGCAAAACGCCAATGATCTTGACAAAATAACGTATTAATCGCCGCCAACGAACACTGTACAACTACTGCGGACCTTGGCTGCATTTATAGGTCCCTTACTGACCCTCGACTTCTAGAATTGGAAGGTCAGCTACCAAGGTTAGTGGTTCCCCATATCTTTTGCCGAGGTGTCAGGTGGTTTTTAATCATGTGCAGAAGTAGAACATTCCGGAACGTTCGAAATCGATGCGATAATCGTTAATGATCGATTAATCGGTAAAATAGTGGATTTCCAAAGCAATATTTACTACCTCCCGGACAGGCCGGTGGCCGAGTGGTCTGCACGTAAGGTCACCGATTCGAATCTGCGTAGGAGTGGGCGTCCTCGCGGTATACTCAGTCCGCGCGGCAGCGAAGCGCCGTTATGGCGTATAGCTGACACATTATTATTATTCATCACCCGATTAACATTTTGCAGGAAGTAAAGGACCACCGCTGACCTCACATGCGACGACTCAGTTATTATTTTGGATCCGACTATTTTGTGATCACATACAGGGAGACCGTCAGTTACATCAGTAGCTATCTGGGAGTTGCCTGAAGTAAAAAGCTGGTCTAATATATTTTTCTCCTGGTAGCCACGAGTACATGTTGCTCCCAACCACCAGTGATGACGGAGGTTATGAACTCTGCATGTTTCGCGTTTGTTACTAAGTTTGACCAACAGATATCTGGTAGGTTGAAATCTCCACCTACAACTTTATCAAAAGAACTAAGTTCCGATATATAATTGAAGATGTCAACCAACTGGTTCTCATCACTGCAGCTGGCCCCGAGTGAACGGTATATACAGCCTACAAGAGTTCGCTTATTACTGAAGGACAAGGGTAACCAAGCGGAATCAATAGTGGGGCATATAAGTGGAAGTGTGAATTCAGACACAAGGAGGTTCTGTGAGTAGTAAATTATGCAACCACCTCCTCTGCTTTGTTATCAATCACTTCTAATAAGCTTGTAACCTTCGATAGAAAGCAGCTGGCTAGGCATAGAATCATGACACCAGGTTTCAGTGAGTAAAATCATATCAGATTTATTCAGACATAGGAAGGTGCGGAGTAAGTGAAGCTTATTCATCAGAGAACGGATATTAATTATCATCAGTCTTAAAAAGTCCTGGCGGTGTTCATCATTCCACCCAGTATTCACTTTTGCAATCACATTAGTTCTAGAGCTTTCCGCAGTAAATCCATTACCGTGAGATTCGCCAGTCCTATCGGGATAAGAGGGGGTGGGGGAATGCAAAAAGAATGAAGTAATCGCTCACCGTTATCATTACGGGAGCCTACACCATGTTAGCCGCCCAGATGCAGCTCATCAGTAGACAATTTCCCAACTTGAGCATTCAGATCCTCGGTAGGCACTACATTGTCCGTGCTTCATCTGCGGTGAAGGAGCTCGTTCAGTTGACGATAGAAGCCGTCTTTCATGGAATCATCTCTACCGTTTGTGGGAGCGTAGGCAGCGAGGATAAACAGACAAAGAGCCAGCCAAACGACCGCACACATCCGGCTACTAATTGGAATCCAATCAACCAGAGTAGCTTCGGCCCGGGGATTCAGGGCAATAGCAACACCGGCTTGGCCGGTACTCGAAGCTGTATCGTCTCTGGATAACCGCAATGAGATAGCACTGCTGGTGTCACCTGAAGGGGACCGCAGACTGGGAACAGAGCTCGGGTCTTGTAGGCGGGTTTCCGATAGGCAGCAGATATCGACCGAGAGGGCCTCTAATGTTCGGGCAAGTGCTGTCTGGTGCGTACGTTGACGCATGCCAATCTGAGGGAAGATCGGAGACTCCAGATAGAAGCCGATGAACTGAGTTTGACCGCTTGGTTAGACATGCGCTTGTCGACAGGGTAAGAGCGACGCTCCGTGTTTGCATGTGAGTTGAAACTGGGAGGTAAACACCTATCAAAGCATGGTGGGGGTGGGCCGAGAATTGGGGGTTGAAAACCGGGGTGCAAGGAAGGTAAAGTTTTTTGAGCGCAAACCAGAGGAGCACGTGAATTGCGTTCGTTCAACCAGCTGCCCCGAAAACCCGAACGAGCTGAGTCCAAGGTCAACCCGGCTGATGCCTAACGCACCGGAAAGATATCGATCAACAGACCAGTTTTGATTTGAAGCAGGACTCATAACCGAAGGCACTTTCGGCTAGTGCAGGCTGTACAGTGTAAATGCTTCCCTTGCATTGATTCATGTTCTATTCGCAAAATGAACTCCGGTTTTTCCGTACTCGCCCTACTTTTCTTCATTGCTAGGGATTGGCCTAGGCTCCACTTTAACAGTGTCCGACACACTAGGGATGATAAAAGTGAAGTTGGAACGAGACGAAAAGGGTGAAAAAGAGGAGGGATAAGAAGACGGGAAGGCTTGAGCAGTAGCATCCAAACCCCTATCCACTCTGCTCGATGCAGCAGATAGGGCATCGTGGATTATCCTCTGCGGTGGTCAGAGCATCAGGAAATTGTTTGAGGAAAGATACATATTGCGTGGGCATGATATTATCAGGATGCCCAGGTCTAGACAGGAGAACGATTAGGGTTTCCAACCAAAGCATTTGGTTCAAAAACCGGACCGCAAGGCGTTGGGCTACAAGGAGTCCGTTCTAAGGAATAAGAAGCAACCCTCATTCCAGCTCTCAATTTGGAGGGCCAGGAGACTAAGTTTGTCTGGGGTCTAACGACTGACCAATCTGGTATGAGTGGCTCTGAAGGTGCAAGAAAGCATCACCCAGCATAGCTCAATGGATCGCTGAGGCACGCAAACCATCGCACCTGCACCTGCGCACACCAAGCAGCAGACGACACCGGTACAAGCTTGTCGCACCGGATTTGAGGAGGATCGCTCATCAACTTCGCTTCGAGCGAAGGATGGTGAATATTTGGAACAATCTGCCTGAAGACAGTCGAAGCAAATTTGATGTCGGAATTCAAGAAACTCTTGGACTCCCATTTTACCGACTTGAGATTTCCAGTATAATCACCATCGTCAAAGGCAGATTTGCATGAAAAATATTAGATGCAGCTATACAGAGGCATCTCTCCTCGCTGCATTTTCTCAGTATTCACTCAGGTCGTCAAACTGAAGGTGGTACAAGAGCACTGTAGATTCCCTTCGGGTCGCAGCACCATCGATATGGTGTTCCCGGCACGTCAGCTTCAAAAGAAAGATAGTTAGTGACACCAGCCATTGTACTCGACATTTGTTGATTTCACCAAAGCATTTTGTACGGTGAAGCGCAAGGCATTATGGTTGAAGTTGAGTAAGTTTGGCTGTCCGAGTAGTTTTGTAAATGTAATTGAATGCTTGCACAGTGGTATGCGGGCGAGGCTGCAGCTGAGTGGACAAACCCCGGATGACTGCTGTTGTCTCTGTTTGTGAAGCAAGGTTGCGTCTTAGCTCCTGTCCAGTTTGATATTTATCTTCATGCAATGATGTCTTGAACTTTTGATACTGCTTGTGATTACAGTTTCCGTGTGGAACACCGCACTGATGGTGGGTAACTGAACATTTGTCTTTTCGGGGCGAAAACTATGGTGTGTGAGACAGCCATCCGTAGGTTGCTGTTCGTTGATGATTGTGCGTTGTTAGCGCATAACGCGGATGAGTTGCAGCACATGAATTCGGCTCTCGCATCGACAGCAGCCAAAATCGGGCTCACTATCAACGCTAGCAAACGGTTTGTCGTTTTCAGCCTACACCAAGAATGGGATCCGTATGTTTGCCGCGAATCCATATCGGTGACGACGTCTTGAAAATCAATCCGAGAGAATGTTACCAGGGTAGTGTAGTTTGGACAGACCTGCAAATGATGAGCGAGCTACGTTTCCGCATATCGGAAGCGGCTATTGTGTTTGGCAAACTGAAGAAACTTGTGTGGAACATTCACCAGATTACCGTTGCCGTCCGTTCTTCTATGCGGCAGTGAAACCTGGACGATGTACCGGAAGGACGTCAGATATCTGGGGCGATTTCATCAGCAGTGTCTGCGACGGATGCTGCGCATCCTCTGGTGCGACAGTGTTGCAGACACGGAAGTGCTGCACCACAGTGACATACATGTAGTGGACTGCATCCTTCTACTGCGGCACCTGAGTTGGCTGGGGAATACAAGTCGAATGAAGTCGACGAGGATAAATAAACAGCTTTTGTACGGCCAACTTAGTGCAGAGAAGCGACCCGCGGGCAAACCGAAATTACGTTGCCAGGATATGACCACGGTGAGTTTATCACGAACTAACGTTGATTTCAGGTGTTGGGAATCAAAGGCATTGATCGCCACGGATGGCGTGAGTTGACCAAGAGAGCGGCTGTCCAGGTGCAGCAGAGAGTACTGTTACATGCGGAGGAGAAACGTCGTGTAAAGAGGCAATAGGTACCGATGGAGTCTAACCCATCGGGATCAAGCGCATGGTGCTGTAGCACATGTGATTGCGATTGCCTGAGCCAAGTGGGTTTGATAAGCCACCAGCGTGGCTACGTGGGGTCAACATCCAAAAGATGGCGAGCCAACTGATTATCTAAGCCTAATCAGTGCAGCGATTGGTAGGTGCGCTGCAACAACTTCCATTTAATTTACTAACCTAAGCCAATAAAGCGACTGATGTGGTATGTGTGCCGCATCGTCGTCGCAGTTGGTCTGTACGTGTATCTGGGTGTTGAGTTTCTTGAATTTCAGGGATTTGTTGTTGATTGGTATCTCCGGTGTAACTGCGCTTGATATGAATGTTGACAAGGTGCCTACCAATCTATTACCCACCAACTCGTCCATACTGGTTCAAGGAGACAGTTGGTCGTTGCTGGAGGGGACAGGGTGTGCCGTTCACGAGACGGTGCTAGCCCTAAAGAGTGGTGCTTTGCATCCAGTGTGGAACGAGCTACGGCATAGCCACTGTTTTGTGTACGTCTGGCACGCATGATTGCCCATTTAGGTATGAATGCCTCTGCTCTGCTTGTCGAATGTGTGGCCAGCGCCGTTTGTGAAACGTGGCTACCATCCGCATGCCTCCAGGTCTTAGTCCTTCGGGTTTACACTGTACATGGGGCGTATGGATAGACCAGTGGGTGGCGCAGCGCAGGACACTAGTGGTCCCTCAATAGGTGCAGGCGTCCGGTGGCTGTCCCGTGGAGGGCATAGTGACAGGGCAAATCCAGGACCGGATGCCGCCAATCAAGTATAAGGGCCACAATTGGTGGTCGTGTGTGACCCTCACGGAAACAAATGTGACCTATGTCCACCCGTTGATGGATCCTCAGTTTGACATGTATGTTCAAAAGCATGTGCAGATATTGGTATGGTCAATCCAATGATGCCATATCAAGGGAGCAATACGCAGCCGCAAGTGGTTTTCCGGTTTGCATGTTCAACCGAACTAAGTGCGGCATCGGTGGCTAGATATGTGGAAGCAAGCCCACATCAGGCATTCAAAGGGTATGAAGAAGCCCGATCCACTGTAACAGACAGTACAGTGCTTGCCCAAAGGTCTTTTGCAAGCGTCAAATGTAGGACCACAGCGCTGCACACGAAAAACTGTGCATGCATGGGTGGTCTAGAACAGGTGGTCCGCCAGTGCTGTTCTGGAGTGATCGAGTGATGTTTGGGGTGGAACATGCAACTTTCATTGGGGCTCCGGTTTAGTTTAAACCAGACGTCGATTATTGGATCCGAGGGCTGGTATCCAAAGTGGGGAGGTTTCGGTGTGGATCTTCCCCAACTACACACGCCATGGCCGGTTTAGTTTTTGTTTGGACTCAGTGATTGGCAGTTGACGTGACGAACAGTGTTAAGGAGATAGGATTTCCAACTATCTAACGATTGACTAGCCATAAGTAAAATTTTCCCGGAAACATCACTTTCCGAATAAATGGTTAATGGTCCAGTTAGAAGATAAGGAAAAAGTACTTAAGAAATGACTTAGAAATTGTGCAATCAACTAACTATCTAGTTAAGCAAACAAGCAAATCGACCAGTGAGCTAACCAGCTGCAACTTAAAGTCGACTACTCCGGTGGGAACAGAAGGCAAACAGGCTACTCCTTGTTGTCATGGGCCGTAGACATGCCAACGTAATACGCATCCAGCTGCTACTTGATGCGTGCGGTAGGTCACAAGTAACCATCGTCCCGTGTCAAAAATCTCGTTGTGTGTCCACTGCGTGAAACGAACTGCATAGCACTGTAGCTAGGGTGGCCCGAGTAACATAGGAGACGGTGTCTGCACCCTATTGTGGATGTGAAAACGTATGTCGCAAATGGGCAGCATGCTAAGGTGGATACGCCGCAGTCTATGGGCACAATCAGCCACAACAAGCATTGGGAAGAATGTGGAATTCATCTTGAATTCAAAGGAAAAGTTGTAAAAACGGAATAGGGAATTGTTGATGAAGCAGCAGCAAATTGGGCGTTGCCCGCCTGAAAACACTGCACTCCATTTTGATGAATTAACATTGATGAATTGATGATGGATTAACATTGATGAACTAACATTTTACAGATGAATGGAGGGATAAAGACTCTGCCGCACAGTGAAATCCAATTCCATCACAGGAATGGAGAGTGAATAAGTAAATGATATCAGGTTCAAGAGCAAATTAGCCTTTATGCAAAACTTTGTGGAAGAAAGCAGCCTGTAGAAAGTTGAATCAACCTGGAGCCTTTGAGTACTTAGGGCCTCGTAAAATCATGCGGTAAACGTGGTTCCGCCAGATTTCGAAGTGTACGGGAGCGCTTGATACCTGAAGCAATGTTCATCGCATCGGCTGTGTGATGTGGTGACATGCGTGCTTGCCCCGATGGAAAACGGTTAAGACAAAACGCAAGGCTCAAATGAGGGAAATGATCGCTGGAATAGGTTAAAAAAAGTGTCTTCTGACTGACCATTTTTCATCGGCCGATGAGTTGCTCACAAGGCAGCAGCCGACCGCATCCTAGAGAATGAGTTGCACATGCATCGCAAAAAGTGCGAAAAATAGTTCGCTGAAGTAAAATAATACGTGCGCAGGTGAACATGTGACTAGGCCTTGTTTCGTCAGGAACATAATACTAAGTCTGGCAGTAAGCCGTGATTCATAAATAGTTAATCGGATGAGGACGAGACCAGTCGAGAGCCGCCAATGATGCGAAAAGATTCGGAGTCGTTCGTGTTTACACGGAAGCACTGTATTGAACTAAACTGAGCTACATCTGAATGACTAAGTCAGTGGGGAAAAGAACATCAAGATTGCATCGATTAGACAGCAGCGCGTAGGTTAAGTATGGTTAATCACATGTTTTGGTAACAAGCACGTTATTTTCATACAAAAAATGACAAGCAAGCACTTCGATATCAAATAGAAAGAGGTACAAAGAAACGACATATTGCATTTCTTTGTCATTAGCATCTACATGATTGGAGACTACGCATAGCGTTCAGTAGACAGTGACTTTCCGGTTAGGTAGAGACAATATGTAGTAGGGAAAAAACTGGAGCATCATCAACGAAACAGTGGACATGATGCATCTTCCAGTATGGTGTAGACATTGCGCAGTGAGCCGCAAACCAGTGTGAAATACAGATAATCGTGAGCGGGTTAACAGAGTGAAAAGTTCCAGTCGAAATCAACGACATGGTTCACCCAATGTAAAGCAAATCGGGAACTTCCCGCAAAACAAACCTGGTCGGCACATGTGGCCTGAATCGCGTAAATCAAACGAACCAAATTGATACGATCTTTCTTCCTCAGGGCTTTTGCTAACAGACCGCCCAACTGACCAACGACGATGGTCTGCAGATCACGATAAACAGAACGTCCAATCGCCTCAGAGTAATAGGCCTCCAAACGCAAAAGCTGTGTCTGCACGGACTTGATCATACTGATAACTTCAATCATAGCGAAGCGCTCTTCTGAGTTGTAGTTATATTTGGTTGCCTGCGAGATGAATGAGAGGGAAAAGCTATGAAAAAACATTTCGACGAGTGGATAGCTTCTAACTAAACCGAGATATGAGGCGACACACACCAAGTGTAATGTGGGCACCAGCTGTGCGCACTAGAACCACTACGGCCATTCAATAGAGATTAGGCGGCTGGTGTATTATAACCCGTACACGTCTCACCGCTTGCCACCCAATCTGTCCCCTTAATTGCAGTAACAATGACAGCGGTATATAAGCCCCATATGCACTCACGACAGCAGTTATACAAATCTCCTTTGTCTCCAAAATTGGGCTTTTGAATACCCGCCATGTGCTGGAATGGTGAACCACTGAGGCCGAGTTTAAAGTAGACCGAGATCCAAATAGAGATGCCCGTGTCGCAATCCAACCACACGCCGGGAACTCCAAACCTAACCCTCAATTCCTAACCGCCGTGCCAAGTGTCCCTCACGGATCTCAGTGGTCTGGTAATAAATGGGTCAACCGTTAACCATTATATCACGAGTTCAACACACGTCTTCGATTAGCTCTACCTGATGAGTCCGGAGAAGGACGAAACCGTCGGTCGTGGAGTGCGTTGTCGGGGGCTAGTTACACCGAATAGTCCTCAATTCTTCCACCTTTTTCCTCCAATATTCTATCTATTCCAAACACACATGCATTCACTCTCTTATCTTCACTTCAGTGCTGGTTTTAGATGCATTACTCAACGATAACAATGTAGACATTAACTATGAGGCAATTGTGTCTTTTGCCTGTCAATCAGCGTTAATTAGATTTCACGAAAGTGCATCTCAAGTCAGAAGTACAAAATCTGATTACTCTAGTATGATATCAACTCACACACAAATTTCGCTTGATACTCAACTTTTAATGTTAGTTTACCTTGTAATATTAAAATCCTTTGAAGTACTTTGTCAGACACGTTGTCACGACGAAAACTTTGCCCAGTTTTATCATCCCCGTCCCTTTATGTGTCGCCACTCGTGTTGTCAACGATACACAGAACACGTGAATCGGTTCGAACCAAGAAGGATGAATATGAGGGTGGAGGGCCCTTTGTCTACCAATTCCATGATTTGATCTATGGTTAACATCATTTCAGTACAATGTCGTAAACAACGATCAACTGTCTTGTAACTTCGTGCAGTTTAGCAATGATATTGGACACGGGTAAAGATTTTTACAGTCTCAACTCAGTAAACTTATCGGATCTTAACACGAAGACTGCTTCTTGCTTAACCGAGATACATAGATTATTACTATTACTAATATTATGACAATGTGATGAATATTACTTTTCAAAGAGAACTAACTATGGCAACAACAGTACAAAATGTTGTTTGCTAGTGATTTCCGCTTACGCCCCCACCGACTGCAGTTCAAATGCTGTCAAGGACACATTCTATCACGAACTGAACGCGCTACTACGCAGTGCTACTAGTTTAGATATCAGAGTACTTGCAGGGCATAGGAACGCACAAGTAAGGCGTCTGAGCTCTTCAGAAGTTCAGCTGGGTGGTAATTATGGGCTTAACTCCTAACGGACTGAAAACGGCGAGCGTCTGCCGCAACCGTGCGCGGAGCACCAGTTGTTTCTTAGTAGCACTGCTTTTAGACACTGTGGTCGCCGAAGTGCCATTTGGCGTCCTCCTGTAGCTGGTCAGCGATGGACCCAAATGGACCATATTGCCATAAGGTACAGATGGCGTGGTTCCATCCTGGATTGCCGTTCGTACTGGAGTACCTACGTCGACTCTGATCATGCCTTGGTACGCTGTCGTTTCTTCACGAACTTTACCGGGAGGCGCACCAAGCGTCCCCTCCGAGTGGCAACCGAGAAATTGTCTGTCCTCGGTCAGGCAGGCCTATCAAGATGCACAACATACCGAACTGTCTTGTTCTAATGACACCGAGCTTCAGTGGAATAGGATCGCGGCCGCCATGCACGACACAGGAGCATTCGCTTGTGGCACTACCCATCGTCAACGCACCAGTCACTGGATATCCGAGAGGTCGGTGAACCTGTTGGAATCCAGAAGAAAACTCCCAGCTGGCTCTGAGCACATAGTGACCAGACGGATTATTAGACGCGAACTAAAGCGGAGCCTACGTGCTGACAAGGAAGCCTCAAGAAATGGAGGAGGCAGGAGCAGTAGGCAATACCGCAAGCTCTTCCAGCTGATCCGCACCACTGGTCCCAGGAAACCAGGCGTCAGTGAGAAAATCAGAGAGCGCGGGTGCACTGAAACACAATAAGGAGCGCCGCGGAACATTTCAAGATCAGTTCAGCTGGCCCCCTGCACCCGAACCTCGTCCTACTCAGGTCATGAAGGACGAGCCGTGGACGGTTAGTTTAGAGCCTCCGTCGGAGGCCGAGGTCCGAAACGCGATTACAGCCCTCAATCGTTTTCGTGCCTCTGGCCCGGATTCCCTCCCACCTGCAATGCTTAAAGATGAAGGTGAGGTCCTCTGCAAAGCATTGACCTCCTTATTTGAATCTATCTGGAAGGAAAAGAGTGTCACGGCTAATTGGAGCGAATCGATTATAGTGGCAATATACAAGAAGGGCAGTCGCACAGACTGTTGTAACCACAGGGGTATCAGCCTAACGCCAGTTGTGACAAAAGTACTGGCCCCGATTCTCATTCGTCGCCTCACTGTGGAACCGGAATCTCGGATTACGGAAGAGCAGGCTGGTTTCCGCCCAGGACGTGGCTGTATAGACCATATATTCACTTTGCGGCAGGTGCTACAGCAGCGCCACGCATACCACAGACCGACAATAGCTATGTTCCTTAATTTCAAAAGCGCGTTCGATTCAGCCAATCGATAGATGCTGTTCGAAATACTTGCGCGGAAAGGTGTTCCCACGAAATATGTGAACATCCTACGTGCTTTATACTCGAACATTACAGGCCACGTCAGGGTCTACGGTGGCCTATCGGATAGCTTTCTGACTACAAGTGGCGTTCGTCAGGGTTGTCCGATTTCCCCGTTTTTGTTCAATTTCGTCGTGGATTCTATCATGGATTGTTCCGTTGCGGAATCTCATGATGTAGGCGTTGAAGTGCTGCCTGGTGAAAGATTAATTGATCTTGATTATGCGGACGATATCATCTTGATTTTCGACGAGGTTGCGGTTGCACAATAAACCCTGAATAGCCTGTCCAGGGTGGTCCCATTATTTGGTATGCGCTTCACACCTTCAAAGTGTAAAGTGTTGGCAAAGGATCACCAGCTAGTTGATGACCCCTTGATAACAAGGAACTCGAGGTGGTTGATCAATTCGATTATCTTGGCAGCTGCATCAGCAACGAAGGGCGAATAGAAACTGACGTCAGCTCACGCATTGCAAAGGCCAGAGCTGCCATCTTGAGCCTGAGGCATCTTTGGTGACAGAAGGGAGTTTCCCTCCGTCGGAAAGGCCGTGTATACAAGGCCACACTGAGAGCGGTTCTACTGTATGTTAGTGAGACTTGGCCCCTTCGGTCTGAAGATCTGAAGCGCCTTCAATCAGCGTTGCTGGTGTCGGATGGCACCAGCGTGTCAGCAACGATCATGTGTGTAGGAGTGTACTAGATAGTGATAAACATGCTAGCTCTCTAGAACAACAGATAGCATTGAATAAGTTGCGTTGGCTCGGGCACGTGTTACGTATGCCTGGTCACCGCTTACCTAGAAGGGCCTTGTTTAGTCTGCCAGGTGCAAGGTGGCGCAAAGCTCGAGGTGGACGGAAGTTGACCTGGCAGCGGGAAATGAAGTCACTGACGACCAAACTGGGTGCCGTTGGTCCGTCTCGCCTTCCGGGCTGGAGTCCACGTGACTCACCTTGTGCTTGGCTCGAGACTTTACAGGATATGGCTCGCAACCGGTACCAGTGGCAAGTTTGTTGCCGTCTCCTAATCGAATTTTCTGTTTAAAGTGGGTTTGGTGCTGAGTTATCTGCGGGGTAATGGCTGATTATGACGCGGGGCAGTGAAAGCCGCAAGGAAGCTGTGTTGCCGATGCCGCCTTATTTTTGCACGATAGCCAGCTGTTTGCGACGGTATGTTGTTAACACAAGGTTTAGGCGCCTTGGCCCTGAATGTTTGCTTACGGCACTAAGGTTTTTAGGTAAGTCCTCCTTTACTCCCTCTTACTATTCTTTATTTCATAGGTCATCGTGGTTGTATGGCAGCGAAGCATCAGTTCAAACGGCTGATGTACTGCTGTTGTTGATGATGAATAACAGTGCGAAGTGAATTAGGATAGCCAAATATGAAGCAAGCGATGAATAATAATTAGTTTGTTTGGTTTTGGCGAGTGGACATAGAACACGTCGGTTACTGACCGGATGTCGTCTTGAAAACAGTGGAAGGCATTATCGAGCTTTGAGTTTATGTTGCAGTGAGATCCACAAGGCAGTATCAAGCACTAACCATTAGGAGTTGAACAGTAAAGATTTTACAGAAAACACAGTTTGGTGGCACAAGAAGTGAAAGATATGTTGTGATTTATGCCAATCACACAGAAGTGCGGTCAACAGACAAATTGCGGAAATCCGTTAAACAAGTGTGCATCTAAGTGTTGCAGATCTGCACGGAGGGTAGCGACAACTCAATGAGACACGGGAAAGCACAGAATGATAGGATAATAAACTAGAAAGCGATTATCATCCAACAACATATTAAAAGGCCCAAGACAAGTGATATAAGCAAATTAAGACGAATAGACTGGACAGTTGGCGGAGGTGCAGGATAACCACTGACACCGCGCAGACCCAGAGATACAAAGGTAGCATATGCGTGTGAGAGTCCTTCGGAGGGAAACAGACAATTTCAAGCAACGGAAAACCAAGCGACTGGACGAACCTTTTCGTAACTTTCTGCATCTCGAGGACACTGACGATTCGTTTCATGGGACGCACAATGTGCCAATTTCCAAGTAAACGTATCCAGCACCTGAACAGACCAACCCGATAAATATTGCAGTCCGCGAAGTGCCAGTTCATATAACTCACGGTTTTCTTTCGATGAGCGTTCGCTTATTCGGGTGGAGGTCAAGTTAGTGTGCCAAGCCAAGTCCGAAGTGAGAGAAGTGTATTCCTCACTTGGAAGAAAACGTAAACACATGTTGAGATCATGTGTGGAAATATAGGGTAGCGGTGAATGTCATACGTAGGATGATTTGCAAATCTAATATGTCGAAAAATCTTCAGGAAATCGAGGATGGTAAATTTTGGGGGCGTAGGCCTTATAAGTACCAATAGTCGGAAAGCAACGATGACGGAAATAACATGAAAAGAAAAAAGTTATGCATCAAAAAACGTAGACAAGACAGCGGTAGAGATAACTAGAGGTAGTTAACATCCACTTAGTTATTAGGAAAGTGTTACTTCGCAGGCACTGGTGGCCACATGCGGAATATCATCTAATGTGTCCAATTTGCGGTATCCATGTGTATGATTGACGCAGCTGCAGCGTTTCAACTCATTATTTCTACCGACAATGTCACAGCCCACTATCTCTATATAAGGATGAGGCGTAGAAAAGAAACATGAAGCTTACCGATGCGTGTGGAACTCTCCAGTTTGAAGCAACCAACAAAGGTAACGCAGCTGCTCAGACGAGTAGATCCACAGACAGCGTCCACAACAACTATGGTGACAAGCTACGACGATTCGACCCAGTGTACATGCTAGAGAATGCGCCGCTGGATGTCAGCCTATACAGCAGTGCCTAAATAGCAGATGGGTCCAGTACAAAGATAATACCGCCCACATGCCACAAGTTTGATATTCGGTTACCTAACAGAATCGGTAGTTCAATGAACAGTGATTTATCACGGGTAAAAATGCATGTGCTTGACAAGTCCTGTAGGATGGTTGGAGTGAAAATTAAGATTAGTGGGATCAAATAGTATAAAGTACCGTTATAGTTCAGTAAATGTATGAGAAAGAAAAAGGGAAACGACAACGTTTGCTCGTGTGTTGCTTCATTTGGCAGATGTGGTATGTTAATCCAGTTCAGAACATCCAGGCTACTCACATGGCCACTTCTACATGTATCCTCACCACCACGTTGCGCAGAGGGCCGTTAAGCACATGGTTAGTTTTGCGTTATTTCGTCCTCCAAGTGGAACGGACTATATCAAGTAATGCAAGTTGGAAAGTGTCATCAAGGCGATGTTTAAATAGCGTTAATGTAGGGGCAAGCACAACGTGAGTCGGAGGGGCATTCCAGGTACGGGACAGACGGACGGAGAAAACGTTTCGTCGAAAATCAAGTCGACTGTAGTGCTTAGCCAGTTTGAGCTGATGGCCTCTCAGGTTGGCATTTTGGCTCCGCTGCAACAGACTGCGACATGGGTGAATTGGGTTCGTCAGTATCAAGTAAACCACGATTAGGTTTCCTCGCTGACGTCGATATGCACCACTGTACAGTCTCAGGGACTACAGTCTGCGTTGGTAGGGTAGGTGAAATAATTAACGAGTTTGGTTGCTCTACGTTGTGTATCTTCAAGTGCATCGACGTCGCGCTTGCGCCAGGCCTGGATCGCATATTCCACGTGAGGGCTCACGTAGGCGTTCAGCATTTGTGGAAAGATTGATGACTCGAAATTCCCGAAAGCCCATGGTAAGAGTCCAAGATGTTGACCGGCTCTTTTTGATACCTTTTCAGCCTGCCTCGAGCAACCAAGACCGTACTGCACCATCACTACGAAGTCGTTTTCTTGGGAGGCACGTTGGAATTTCTGGTCCCTGTTGTGTGCCTGATTCTGCCAACCGTGTCAAGAGAAAGAAAACACACTGGCTACGCACACAAGTGCTGTATTCACAAGTCTCAGGCAAAGTACGACTAACTGCGTGGTTAAAAACTCACCTGCCCACTCGATCGATCGCCTGATCGACCACATTGCGGCAGGCGATTCCATTAGCCCCAGCTGTCAGCCCCATCACATCCTCTCCTTTTTATTTTTCGATATGTTGTTGCCATAAGTTCCGTACGGTTTTCCGCTGCGCGTACGGATGATGTCTCGGGCAGTTTGGTGCACCCTTTCTTACTGCTGCTGTCGATCCTCGCTTTGCGGAGTCCGTCTATTACGTGCTCTCCTAATTTGCACCCGATTCCGTCTAATGATATTGCTCCCTATCCTGACGTCGTAGCTTCAAGTCGATAATCATAGATAAGCTGATGGCGTATGCTTACGACTTTGCACTTGGTCACGTTGAACTGGAGCCGGTTATCGGATAACCACGCATAAGCCCTGTCGAGATCGCTTTGCAATGCCATGTGATCATCCGATGTCCTGATATCATGCCAAATTTTGACATCATCTGCAAATAGTAAGAAATTCGATTGCAGTACACTGGCGAGATCGTTAATGAATGTTAGGAATAAACGTGGCCCAAGTACCGATCCTTGGAGCACGCCACACTGGACGTCAATTGGGTCGGAAATGGAGCTGCGAACTCTCATGTTCAGCTGACGATGAGCAAGGAAGTTGCCGATCCAACCGAGTATAGGGTCACCGATTGCATAGCTTCGAACCTTGTGCAAGAGAATGCGGTGGTCTAAACGATCGGACGCTTTCGAGAAGTCCAGGTAGGCAACGTCGACTCCCAACCTGGCATCGGCTGACTGTCCAGCTTGCTCGGGCAAGCAGTAAGTTTGTAGTGCAGGATCGATTTCGGTGGAATCCGTGTTGCCGTGACACTAGGATGTTATTGCTCCCAATATATCCTATGAGCATCTCTGCAATTATACGTTCCATTACTTTGGATAAAAAAATGGAATGATAGTGATTGGACGGTAGTTCGAGGGCTCCGAAAGATGACCACTTTTATAAATAGGAGTGACTACTCCACATTTCCACATTGTGGGAACCTGCATTTAGTCGAAATAACGTTGAAAGAACCGAGTTAATGGTTCGGCAAGGTTCACGGCCGCTGTCTTCAAGGCCTTCGGTTTGATGTCGTCCACGCTAGGTGAGCTGTGCACGCGCAATGACATCAGCTTTTTCATCATATTGGCTGCCGTGAGCGAGACGTGGTTTAACCCTGGTGGCGATGGAAGCTGTGTCAAAAGCGGATGAAATGATGATACACACCAAGAATTGCCTTGTTTGCTTCTTAACTCACGTGTTAGAGTACTTGGCTTCTAGGTAAAGGAGATGACCTTTTTGATCGTCATATATAAGAACGAAAGAACGTGGTTCATGACTTCGTATGGCATTGTTGTGTTCGGTTTCCCATGTCGATAACTTTCCCCTGTGTGTTCAAGGCAGAGTTTGTCACATTTGTTACAGTGTATTTAGTATATGACACCGGTTGGATTCCTCGGTCATAAAAGCAATCCTCTCAAAGTAGCAGTCAGACTTGTGCGCTACCCTGCTTCGGTGTGGTTGTAGAAATCGCGCTGTTAATTCGGAAACGTTTTTGGTTTATGAAAGCACGCCCGCTCATTTATCAGTTCGTGCTGTCACCGAAATGTTACGCAATCCGGGCACCTTCTAACAAAGTTTCGTCCATATCTGTTGTTCCGCAACACTCGAGGCACACTTACTAACGCATTCATACTCTCCGCTACAAATCAACGCACCGATTATATCACCTCGATTGGCGAAGTGTTGGTAACAATTTTAAACTCAATGAACAGTTCGATAACCAAATGAAAATTCTGAGCTACCAACACCTTCAACGTCAGGAAAGATCTGTGTTCCGAGTTGCGCTGGATGGTCTCATCAAACTGACACTTAAAAACTATCAAAGCTACCGATCCATTTCGCAACTCCTGGTAACATGATGTTCCAGTAGTACGGACATCCTGACGTAACCATCTTGCGTACTTCCATCAAGCTTAACGGAAAAGCTAGAAATTCACCAAATGTTTAAAAGCTGGGTAAACCCATCAGCCACGAGTGCTTTTGCGTCGTACACTGAAGTGTATTTTAACCTGTCTCGTTCGTGTGTGACAGCTGATACTGACATAACAGTGATATTGCTGC
Organism: Dicrocoelium dendriticum; assembly: GCA_944474145.2. NCBI lineage: Eukaryota > Metazoa > Platyhelminthes > Trematoda > Plagiorchiida > Dicrocoeliidae > Dicrocoelium > Dicrocoelium dendriticum. The sequence goes on along the minus strand of OX104064.1, from coordinate 151,734,482 downwards.
TTAGCATATTGTGCATGCCGTTGATCAAAGCGACTAAGAGTCCAACCATCAGTACGCACAGATGACAAAACAAGAGGCGACCCGAGAAATTTTAACTACAAAGAGGATGAAACACTAAAGACATTGCAATATTCCCCTTACGTGACAGCAGACTACCGGATGAAGTAACTCAGTAGGAGCAACGTCGGCGTTAAGTAACACCTTACCAGAAGCGCGGCATGTGCGTAAGAAGTGCTCCCTGATTTGACAAACGAGAGCTCTGACATTCGGGCCATTTGGAAGGGTCGAAAGATGCCGTCTGTCGGACATAGGAGAAGGGTTCGACACTCATATCACCAAACAGGTTGACCACCTCGCACTCCTATATTACAGTTTACCTGGAAAACGAAAGAATGCATACCTTAAGGATTCGATCCAATTTAGACAAAATTAGGCGTTTTCCAAGTTTGTTGAGATTTACGCCAACTTGTTTGCCATCTACAGTACGAGTTGAGTCTAACAGATACAGGGAAAAAGCGATCACCTGGAAAGTGATATCATAAGCGAATTAGCTACTGGGAGTGAACTTACAATGACATGCGTATGCTTCTCTTCGGGTAGTACATACCCCTTATTCTCATACATTTGGGCGCTATTGTGAATTATCTCCACTAATAAATCTTCGTAACCATCCACAGCATTCAAACGCTCTTTCAAAGTATCGCGGATAATTTTTTGCTTGGCCAAAAACATGCTAACTTTCTGAGACTCTTCCATGGCCTTAGGGTCGTGATGTTGCAAAAATTGGGTTGCTCTAACAAGGGATCTTCAAAGAAAACTGGTGTAAATTAACCTCCGATAATTGGAATAGTCATTCTTCATGCTAGCTTTCATATTTTTCATTTCATCCAATAATGCGAACATTTTGAGCATTTTGCCCAAAGTGACCAAATACGCTTGATTGACAAAAAAGTTCTTTTGTTCTTTATGCGCCAGGCGTTTCACTTCCTCAGCAAATCGAGAGCTAGCGGCATCCTAGCGGCATCTATGAATACGAAACTTGGGCCGTTACCTGGAAATACATGAATTCTTTCAGTTTTATAGCATACGGTTCCAAGATCTCTACAGTTTTCTTGTAAATCTCCATTCGATGTGGCTGTTCGTTGGAACGAATCTTTAAGCAAAAGATTTGAAGATAATAAAGACAAAAGACATCATACAAAGGGGAGCGCGCGAGAAATTGATCGCCAGGTGTACAGCATAATTGCAAACTCCTGGCCTTTCTCTAGCAACGTGTTCAATTGCGAATACACCCGAGCATCATCGGCCGAGCGAGCAAACGCCGACTTGAAGGCAGTGATGTCATTGAAGTTGGTGTCTGTACTAGACTAAAGAACATACGTCTGGCACAGTGGAGAAGCTCGCTAACCTGAAAAAGCAGCGAACAATTCGCAGCCTGGATTGAAGGTGCATCTTCGTCTAAATTTATGTCCAGCAGCGCATTCACTTTGCGCATTGCGTCCGCCAGGTAGACTCGAGGATGTTCGATGCTTGCCATGATGCTGTATGAAAAACGAAAAAGGAGAGCATGGATAAACACGAAGAGGAGGGAAAGCAGTGTGCGTAATTGTTTAATGGACCGCACACTATCGCACAAAACGTAAAAACATGAGGACGCAAATAAGAATCGTCATCCTGTTGGTCATCTGTGTCATCATAATCAGAGTTGCGACGAATTTAACCTATGCAATGTAATTCCTAAGTAAGCAATGCGTCGCTTAAACTCCTAATAATCCGCGGGATACGCTTAGAAAGCTGTTGCTCAAAAGCATCGCCTTGTCAGCGGTACGGCGAAAACATGATTCACTGGAAAGCGAGCAGTGCCATATCGCACCTAGAAACCTAGCCATTTCTGTAGTTGCTGTTTCTTATGACCTAATTGTCATAGACTAGTAAGAGTAGGGCAGCCGGACGTACATTTACAGGGAATGGATAGAAGATGAACTGCTGATAACTAACGGAAGGAGAGAAAGCAACCAGATGCTTTTCTAAACGCATCGTAGTCGTCTGACTGAACCCAGTTGTGGCAAGTTTAACTTATGTAATCATGAGCACCTATATGAGGTCGAATATGCAAACGATCTCAGTAACTATACGTCAGCCATCGCCAGTGTAGCCATAAAAATACCAGAACTCGTCAACAACCGCCAGGCCCTCAAGTCAAAGAGCAACCGAATAGCAAGGGGACGGAGTTCCCGCAAAATCATTTTGCAATCGTGAGGTAAAAAGTGGGTGCCAAAGGATGGCACTACTCAGGAGTCCGTGTAAGATTGGCTTGGACGCATCGCAATCATCGACCTGCGAGATAATTTGACCCGAATCATTCAAATGCCTTGTCATGGTCAGTATGCGTATGAGTACCGTCGGTTCACATCAACGATGCACATCAACGAATTGCAGAGCCGTTTAAGATAAGCAAAAGACGATGATCCATCTATAAAACCATTCTCGTAAATCACTAGGCCCCGAGTTCCACCTCAGACCAGGCTATCCCCATTTGATGAGTCCAGAACGACGAAACCGGTCATTGGATGTCAGTGTCGAGAGGAGCAACACCGAAACATTTCCATTACGGATACGGTCCATGAGATCGGAATGACTGGGATCTACCACAAAGTGAACAGAGGTCGCAATAAAGATGGCGTGGCGCCATCCATCCACACGGCGGGTACCCAGAATATGACTGAGCCGAGTGCTCTTCAGGTGTTGCGTGCTCCTATTTCGAGTCATCACGCATCGGTTTATCGGAATCCTCGAGCATTTAGGCCGCTTGATGAGCAGGTGCCTACCAGTGGCATCTATTCAGGGGTCTGTGCTCGAGCTTCTCTCCTCGCGACCGGGATGTATGGAGTAGAGACTCCTGTGAGGTAGGACTTGAACTTTTTCCCAGGCTACTTAGACACTATCGTCTCGCAAGATCTCAACGCAAATCTGAAGTCTTGGATGGCATTGCTTGATAGTTCATGTGACATATGTTTGGATGTGACTCAACGGTACTCTGGAGACGTCTAGACAGAGCACAAATGAAGAGCAAACAAACATGATCACTAGCAACCAGAGGAGAGTGGTAAGTAATGCCACCAACGAAAATTGACTGAGTTAGCAAACACAATGTCCGAAACAGATGGCACTTGGGCGTCCATGTACTAAGTGCAAAGGTTAAAGAATCGATGCAACGATACATCCTTGATAGCACGAGTGCCCACCGAATGACCGATTTCCGTCCGAAAACAGCTACGAGTGAAAAAGCTGAAATCGAAGAAAACTACAGAACCATTTTGCAACGCACCGAAACACCATTTTTGAAGTAGGAAATATGTATTGCGCAGGAGCTGCTCGAATGTGCTACCAGGGCTTCCATGAACAACTGCGACTGTAAGTATGGCCGAGGAACTGCTAAGCACAGCCGAAAGAGCTTCAGTAGTTTTGTCTACCGACTGAGACAAGTAGATCCACAAAACGTCATATTTACAGTTCATACAGAGCGACGCCAACGCCTTGTCTGCAGATGAAGCAATCACATTTAGACAGTGCATATCCAGGTAGGTGCAGTTCACCGTCCCTGAAGTTTGGAGACAGACACATTTCAGTGAATGCGAGTATGTCGGGATGAGACCCACCTACCAAAAACCTAAGTCGTACATCGTATTTCTTAGGCTACGCACACTGATAAGCACTATATGAAGGAATTCGCAATAGCCAGCCCAGATCCTGCGAGGGAAAAATCGGCAACGGCAGTGGGTCCAGTAATGTGACACCGGTAGAAATAGCAGAAAAATTGTCAAATACTGCGATTTATAAATAACGGGTGTCGATAAGAGCATCGCCAAGCGTAAATAATCACAATGGTACTATCTTATGCATCCGGACGGGGATTCCGAGGGCTAAGGCGTCCAGCACGTGAGTAGGTGGAAATAAACTTAGGGTCCGATATAGAAAGCAAATCTCTCATAGGCGGCAGGATGACGTTATCCCAATCAGCTGGTAAGAGGCCATAATAAATGCAACGTGCGACTGCATAACTCTTCGTAGAGCGCTGGATGGCACTGTCACAGTTTAGAGCAACATGTTCCCTGTCTCAGTATGAACAAAACAATAAGACAAGCACTGCAAGATGGCACCACTTCGTATTAGCTGATCACTGGCAAACTAACGACATTTATAGTTCACGTAGCGCGAAGGAAACTATCGTTCTGAATCGGTCAGAACAAATGCAAAAAAACATAAAACAATAGCTGGTAAGGCTGGAGCAAAGGTCATGAACCCCAAGGAAGCTTAAGGGTTACTGCCAGTAATTTTTGCACACAAAGATGTAGCAGGGTAACGATTTAGGGACACAACCTCGGCTAACTTCAGCACCCTGGCGTTTCCGTTCCGGCAGATAACCGTAAAAGTTGACCCACGATCATCTTGATGACCTGTATCGAATACGTGTCTAGCGATGGATGATACCAGTAGATTGCCTGCTGCTCCTTGTCCGAATGCTTGTTGTGCCATCAGCCTAGCAATTCGCTTCGGAATGTGCTCTCTAATCCGCTTCCTCAGACAACGATCTGTTCTACCAAAGTAACTGCTTCCGCAGGTACAGACGAATTGGTACATGCAATGAGTTGTGGCGGAGACCGGTTGAGTAGATTTGATTGGGGGCATCGGCAGCTTTTTGGCTGTCCAGATAGGATAGAGTTTGGCAGTGTTGAATGTACGACGAATAGCTGTATTCATCCGTCGTTTGCGCCGTCACCACATTGCCTTCGAAGTGTAGCTGTAAATAGACGGAAATTTTGGGCACAGTAAGTACTCTTGGTTTGTTTTCCTTCGAGTGACTGTGAAATCTGACGAACGCCTCTGGATATCCATTGGCCTATGATGTCTGTTGGATGAACGATCATTCCGACTCCACGCAGTCAGTCTCTACTCAGTGCACCTCCCAACGTTCGTTACACCTGTGAGCTAGAGGACAACAATTGTCTTGTTTTTCGGGATGTGTTGTTGACAAGACGAGAGGATGGCTCAAAAAGATGCTCGGTTTACAGGAAAGTTACATGCACAGGCCTATATGGGAACTTCAATAGCTTTGTGCTGGTCCAATGCAAACGTTGCCTTGTCAAGACGTTCGATCGGGCCCGTATAATATGCAGTGCTGACTATGTGCAGTCGGAATTATCGTTCGTCACACAGACAACGTGCCAATGGATATTCAGAGGCATTCATCAGAGTACACAGTCACTCGAAGGGAAACAAACCAAGAGTACTTACTGTGCCCAAAATTTCAGTCTATTCACAGCTACCCTTCGAAGGCAATGTGGTGATGGCGCAAACTAAACGACGGATGAACACAGCTATTCGTCGTACATTCAACGCTGCCAAACTCTATCCTATCTGGACAGCCAAAAAGCTGCCGATGCCCCCAATCAAATCTACTCAACCGGTCTCCGCCACAACTCATTGCATGTACCAATTCGTCTGTACCTGCGGAAGCAGTTACTTTGGTAGAACAGATCGTTGTCTGAGGAAGCGGATTAGAGAGCACATTCCGAAGCGAATTGCTAGGCTGATGGCACAACAAGCATTTGGACAAGGAGCAGCAGGCAATCTACTGGTATCATCCATCGCTAGACACGTATTCGATACAGGTCATCAAGATGATCGTGGGTCAACTTTTACGGTTATCTGCCGGAACGGAAACGCCAGGGTGCTGAAGTTAGCCGAGGTTGTGTCCCTAAATCGTTACCATGCTACACCTTCGTGTGCAAAAGCTACTGGCAGTAACCCTTAAGCTTCCTTGGGGTTCATGACCTTTGCTCCAGCGCTACCACCTATTGTTGTATGTTTGTATGCATTTGTTCTGACCAATTCAGTACGATAGTTTCCTTCGCGCTACGTGAACTATAAATGTCGTTAGTTTGCAAGTGATCCGATAACACGAAATGCTGTCATCTGGCAGCGCTCGTCTTCTTATTTGTTCAGAGTGATAAAGAGAACATGATACTTTAAATTTATGAGACGATGGCTTCCTACCGATACTATTAAACTCCTTGATGGACTAGTAACACGCAGATGCAAGATTGCAGGAGAGAAAATGCGAATTCCTTTATTATCTGAGTGCAAACGCAAAGCTCGATGTCCTCGGCAGTTTTGTAAGTTGCTGCGTTGAAACCAACTGAGACCTACCAACGCGAATTTGAAGCGACTCGCTAACTCCTATTTGGAGGAGGCTACCAGAACTCTTTCTCAATTGATAGAGACACATCAACGCCGTGTGACGATCACTGACCAGCTTTCATTCGTTTTGTGTATAAAGTTCACGAATTTTTGCAAAACCGTCGTTGACAGAACGAAGAGGGAACTAGCCAAGGCACAGCAGAGATCCCCTGCAAATGCAGATGAACCCATGTTTTCTGGTGAATTACAGAGGCATGTGTGCAACTTGTCATCAGTACTATTGGCTAGAAAACAACTGGAAGCGTCATCATTAGGCATAGACCTCAAAAGACCTCCCAAGAAGATATGTCGAATCCATGTTGAGGTCCAATTCGAAAGCCTAATCGAGCAAATGTCTAAATTGAACCTGACGACCCAAGAACACTACAACTGGCTTAAAGTTAAGCTTGTCGACATCGCGCACAGTTACATGATGGCTCCGATTCACCAACCCAGTTGTCTAGATAACAGCCACATTAAGGCTTTACGTGAGCTGAAAGCGAGAGAAGTGTTGGTTTTAAAACCAAACAAGGATACAGGAGTTGTTGTTATGGATTAATCAGACTATGGACACAAGATGTATGATATCCTGAGGGATGAATCCAAATTTCAGGAGTAAAAAAGCGGAACCACGGTAACGCAAGTTGTAAAGAGGGGGATCAACCAACTAAGATTGTTACTTCTGCACGGTATATCTGAAACGGTGTACAATTCCCTTAAAACCTATCGGTACATGTGTCTCTCGGATGTACGGCCTTCCAAAGACACCACAACAGTAACACACTATTAAGGCCGATAATCATCATGTGCAACTCCCCGTACCACAAGTTGGCTAGTCAACATGCTTGCACCAGTGAGACAAATGATAACGACCTACACAGTGAAAGACACTTTTGATTTGACTGATTGTGCGCAGAATGTGAATACTGTCGACAAGGTTGTGTTCTATGGATGTAGTCTTTGTTAATCAACATCCCATTAGAAGAAACAGTGAATTTCTTGTGCGAGTCCGTCACGAATAAAAAGTGGCCTTGCGAATTTCAGTGGAATATCTCAGGGATTTAGTTCTATTGTGTACAGAAAATGTGCATTTCTTATTTAATGTATAAGTTTTTTGACAGCTTGATGGTGTGGCTACGAGAGGTCCGCTTGGCCCGGTACTGGATAGTATATTTATGGGGATGGCCGAATCGAGGTTGAATTCTACCTAAACCAGATATGCCTGTACGGGCGATATTTGGATGACCCGTTGGTGATTGCCTCACGTGTAGAGACTGTTCAGTCTCTTCTCAATGCCCTCAACAACGCACATCCCAACGCTCGTTTCACATGTGAGCTAGAGGATAACAATACACCATGAAACTTCCTTCTAACAATCTCTTGATGCTCTGGCCGCCGCAGTGGATAATAAACGGCGCCCTATCGGCAGCCTAGAGCAAAGTGGATAGGGTTCAAGTACTACTACTTAGGTCTTGCTGCCTTCTTATTCCCCATCTTGAGCTTGTTCTTCCTTAGCGTCCCGTTATAATTTCTCTTTCTTGCCCCCGTTTTCAATCCCCCGATTCTTTGCCCACCCCCACCTTGCTTGAATAGTCGCTTGTTTGCTAGTTCCAACTTATACACAATTGCAGGGCGTCGCTCCAATCCAGTCGACAAGTCCATGTTCAACGAAGTGGACAACATCAGTTCACCCGTTTCCCTTTGGAGTCCTCGATCCTCGCCAAGACTGGCATGCCACAACGTGCGCACTTTGCTATAGATTGACCAACAGGTAGCACTCACCTGAACACTCGAGACCCTCTCGATCGATATTTGCTGTTTGTCGGAAACCCGTCTGCAAGATTCGAGCTCCGTGCCTACTCTGAGACCCTCCACATGCGACACTGGCGGCACATTCTTATTGCGCCTGTCTGGCGATGATACAGCTTCAAATGCGGGTCAATCTGGCGCCGGCATTGTTTTGAGTCCTCGGGCTGAAGTTGCGTTGATCGAATGGATCCCTGTCAACAGCTGGATGTGCGCCGTTAAGTTGGCTGGTTCGTTCCAGGTTTCGAAGTCGCGCGGAGAGAAACGGTGCTTGTTTGTCATTGCGGCTTATGCCCCCGCAAACTGCATCCCCGATTCGGGGAAAGATAATTTCTATCACCAACTTAATGATCTTCCTCGTTACAGAAGTAGCACGGATATTGTGGTGCTTGCTGGTGACCTAAACGCGCAAATCGGAAATTTGTCCTCTGATAAGCTTCATCTGGGCAGCCAAAACGTTGTAGGCTCGAGTAATGATAACGGCAGGCGGTTGCTACACATGTGCGAAGGTGCTCGTCTTTTTCTCGCGAACAATAACTTGCGACAGCACCTGCAGAAAAGTGGCTTGGCACCCACCAGTCTCGGGCTAGCCACGGAGGCAAATCGATCACATCGCGATTAGTTACCGCTGGAGAGGCCGCGTCCAAAACTGTTGCTCGATTTAGAGCACCAGCGCGAAGTCCGACCACGCGCTCGTGTGTGCCGACCTGCGAGTGCGTTTTGGCGGACGTCTGCAATGTCGCTCTGAGCGCATTGATACCAGTCAGCTGACAAACCCGGGTGTTCTGAATGCGTCTCAAACTACGCTGGCATCTGGGCTGAGTAAGCTTCCACTAAACACCGTCGAAGATAACTGGTCGCATATTCGTCCGCTGCTTAAAGCAGCGGACCTGAAGAGGCTAGTTACGTTCGACCACCGGTGCCTTCGTAATTTAGCTCACATCTGGTGGGAACACCGCGTGAGCAACGAGCGTGTTCGACGCTTTGTTTATGGCACAGGAAAAGGAAATGAACCGCTCAGCACCGTTATTTCACGCACCAGGCTCCGATGGCTCGGCCACGTGTTACGCATGCCAGCCCACCGACTTCCGCGACATGCATTGTTTGCGCGCTGGGGGTGTGGATGGAAGAAGAGGAGGGGTAGCCAAGCGATGACTTGGTCCAGAGGAATGAAGACCCTCACTTCTGAGCTGGCCTCCGTTGGAGCGTCTCGGCTCCCTGGTTGGGGTCCGAAAGACGATGAACACGTTTGGTTGGACACACTTGCTGATATGGCATGGAGCCGACCTCAGTGGCGTTCGTGCTGTGAGTTTCTTTGTCCCACCCCATCCCTCTTAGCCTCCCCCTCCAATCACGATCTCATTACTTAGCCTTATATAATTTTGCATAATAATTTTTTGGGTGCACAGCAGCCGGCTGGTAGCTTACCGGAACGATGCCCATCCGTAACCGGTAGCTCAGCCAGTTTTCACCAGTTGTTTTTTCTCTCCTTTTTTTCTTTGTATTGCGGCACAGTAGCTGAGGTGTTCCCCACCTCTAGCTAACGTGTATGATGATGATGATGATGATTCGTCAGCAAGCATGTCGTCATGTGGTAAATCAAATTGCCAACCTAGCCGCTGGGTCTCTACAAGTTCTCTGGAACTTATGGATGCGCGCCGACGTATTCCGGCTGGAAGCGAATACAATGAGACTCGCAAAAATCTCAGGGCAAAACTGCGTGCTAGCCTGAAGAGATACCGACAACCGTGGTAGTCTCATTGTGCACCGGAAATGGAAACAGCCGCTACCGTTGGTAATCATCGTAAGTTACTCCGTCTGATAGGGGAAACAGGCAGCAGGAGACCTAGTATTAGGGAGACAATACGCGACGAGAGTGGGCAGTCGATTCACAGCTTGTCAAAACGCTTGGAGTGTTGGGCAGAACACATTGCAAGGGTGTTAAACCAATATGAGTTATCGTTTTCTTTTTCGGACATTGAGTGCCTCTCTCCATGGGCCGTCTCCTTAGATCCGCCCTCGCGCGCAGAAATCGAACGTGAGACCAGACTGTTAAAATTGGATAAAGGCTGCTGGTGCAGATAGAATTCCCCCAGCTCTCTACAAATTCGGGGGGCCTACTTTTGTGAATGATTTACACGAGTTGCTAATGGAACCTTGGGAGCAGGAAACTGTCCCGGCAGACTAGAGCCGTTTCGTCATAGTCCCAATTCTCAAGGGAGCCTCCTGTTCGGAATGCGGCAACCATAGAGGGATCAGTCTGATCACAGCTGCTTCTAAATTACTTGCCTCTGCCATTCTCCACAGACTGACTAGCCCTCGTGAAGACCAGATGCGCGAAGAGCAAGCCGGGTTTCGTCGAAATCGAGGCTGCATCAACCACATCTTCACTTTGCGTCAGTTGTCAGAGCACCGCCATGTTTATTAGCGACCCACCGTTGTCATGTTTCTCGACATCGAAGAGGCCTTCGATTCGGTGGATCGATGTGCCCTTTAGGACTGGCTTCTGAGAAAAAGTGTGCCCGATATATAAGTAAACATTATCAAAGCGCCACATGCGCATAGTTCGGGTAGAGTGAGGGTTTGTGGCAAACTGTAGGCGCCCTTCAGTATCACCAGCGGTGTGAGACATGTTTGCCCGCTGTCACCTTCCCTCTCTAACTTTGCAGTTGCCGAAGTCACGGAAACAGCGTTCACTGGACACGACCTACGTGTGGAGCTACTTCCTGGTGAACGACTTATTGACCTGGAGTATGCGGACGATATTACCCTCATATGTGACAGCGCCCAAACGTGCCAGACTGCACTGGATCGATTAGCACTGGCTGTCAATCGTTTTAGACTATGCTTTGCTCCACCGAAATGCAAAGTTCTCCAAGATTGGCAGGGACCCACCCCTGTGTTGACCCTTGGTGGTGATCAGCTAGAAGTAGTACAGGAATTCAAGTACCTAAGCAGCCATATTAGCGCCCGTGGGATCGAAGCTGAGATTACGAACCGTATAGCCAAAGCTCGAGGTACTTTTGCTCAACTCTGCCACTTGAGGCGCAGACGCAACATCACTCTCTCTGAAGAGTAGAGTGTGTAATGCAGCCGTCCGTTCAATCCTCTTATATGGTTGTGAAACCTGACCCATCAGGTCGACAGACATAAAGAGGCTGGTCACGTTCGATCATCGCTGCTTTCGCAGCTTAGCTCATGTCTGGTGGGAGCATCGCGTGAGCAATGAGCGCATTCGGCGTCGCGTATTTGGTGCAGGATGAGCTAGTGAACCGCTCAGCACCATTATATCACGCACCAGGCTCCGATGGCTGGGCCGTGTTGCGCATGCCAGCACACCGATTCCCGCGACGTGCATTGTTTGCGCGCCTGGGGTGTGGTTGGAAGAGGAGGAGGGGAGATCAAGCGATGGTTTGATCGAGAGAAATGAAAACCCTGACTTCGAAGTTGGCGTCGGATGGTGCATCCCGATTGCCTGGCTGGGGTCCTAAGGACGATGAACACGTTTGGTTGGACACACTTGCTTCGCCAGTACGAAGCAAAGGGTAGGGACTTTATTTAATGGCGAGTCACATCCGCCAAGTCACAGTGTTATTAAACGGACATATGTGGCTTTTTATAGGGAGAACGCTTGCCAGGCTAAAACCCACCACGTCCTGAAACACTGCCACCAAACTATTCTTCGGAACGCGCAGATTCCGAATCATTCAGCTGGTATCACGAGGAGGTTGTTTAGCAAGCCAGCCTAAGTCTGGCGTATCCTCCATCCAACTCCCGTTCTTACTTTGTGATTGTGATAACACTATCCAGCTGCCTATGAAGTATCTTCCTTTCCTTTCAGCCCTGTATTTTACTGTGAAAGTTACTTTACGAAGACGCCGCAAAAGCCAGTCTCCTAGCCAGACAGTATTTGTCTGTCTACTCGGACGTGACGCTGTTCTCCGATGATGTACCCATGTTGGCATCTTTTCTGGGGCCCGTAGATACCAGTGTCCATGATAATATCGAGAAGCTCCTACTTCAGCTTGACCTGAATTCTTCTCCAGGTCCTGATGGGATGCACCCCTTGTTCCTCAAAACTATGTGTCACACTGCTGCACCTGGCTGCGGAGTCTTTCGTCGGTCATTAGGAGCTAGCAGCCGGCTACTATGCAGCAAAAAACAGTTTAGTATGCAAAATTATATTATGCTTAGGAATGAGATAGTGGTTGGAGAGAAAGGACAAAGAAACAGCACGAATGCCATTGACGTCGGCTCTTAAACATGTCAGCAAGTGTATTCGGCCAAACATGTTGATCGTCTGTCGGACCCCAACAAGGGAGCCGAGATGCTCCAATCGAGGCCAGCTTGGAAATGATGGCCTTCCTTCCTTCATTCCACCAAGTGCCACGCTGAGGAAACTGAGCTCGAGACCCAAAAAAATGTCAAGCAAGTCGACCAAAGCAACGTCACCTACCAAATAAAGTGCAGCAACTGCGATAAAAGCTACGTCGGACAAAAGGGAAGAGAGTTTTGTACACGAATCATCGAACACAAGGCGGACGTCCGAAGAATGATCCGCATTCATTAGTTTCTGCGCATGAAGATCAAGCAGGTCACCATTTAAATCTGGAGAATGTAAAGATCATGGCATATGGGAGTACAAAACACGCGAGGGTTTTTAGAAGAATGGTACTCTACGAGGAATGCAATCAATCGCCACATCGAAGTAGACGCAGTATATGCAACACAACGGGTGAACGACCGTCAGCTCGATCGGTTGGATAAGGCGGAACATGGAACTAGACAATCAGATCTGACGAAAGACTCACTCACAACAGCAAACGCACAAAGTACCCGAAACACAAGTCGGAGAAGTCAAGTCCATAGGTCATCTGTCCAACAAACAAGCTGAACGCGGATCAGTAGGATTGCTCGTCTCTACGGACAACTACGACGGTATAAACACGCAAGCACGCTGCGCTCAGCGCACTCTCACCAAGGCTTCTCTAGGCTAGCACACGCTACGTAACTACGCTACGTAACTACGATGATGTCACATCGATTGGTGACGAAATGTTCGCAACAAAATTGTCAAGCTTAGCGAACATTTCGTGTTATGTGAACAACTTAAGCTACCAGTCTTCATTTCTATAGCCAGAAATTTGCGGAGCCATCTGCAAGCAGGAGCCAAAGCAACACACGGTACAGGCTACGGTCAACCAAACAATGCCCAGGTGCTCTGCACCAGTAGTCCCCGCTGTGCCGACCACGTAAAGTGAAGTAGAAGTGAAATAAGAAAAACAAGGCAAGCTGGAGCAATGAATGTAAAAATTTGAAATGCAAATATAAAGTTAAAAGGGAGTAAGCATCCATAGATTTGAGCAAAGCTAAGATGAGAAAAGGGTTTTAAACTGTAGACCAAAAGTGTCAAGTCGATGTTTGGACACATGCCATTGGTGCCGTCACTACTTCCGCGGGCAGCGCATTCCAAGAGTCTAGAACCCAGTGTGATAACCGAGAAACAGTTCCAACGCGGTCCGAACGAGGTTTGTGCAACTTCAGTGGATGGCCACGAAGAGTTGGCACCAGAGTGGGATGCAACAGCTCAGATAAATCAGGGCCGTTCTGACCTGTTATTATACAGTAGGTGAGGACCAGGTCACTCTGAAACCGCCTGTATTACATGGAAAACGTTCAACTTAAATAACCTCCCAGGGTACGACAGCCCATTTAATTGAAACACCGTTTTCGTTCCCGACCGTAAGACTCGTCCAACTGCCGGATTAGGCAGGGGGACAAACCTGTACGCAGTATTTTAAGTGTAGCCTCACAAAGATTGCAAATAATCTTGCGAACATTTCGGTTGTCATGATCCCGAATGATCTGTGGATCATTCACTGCATGTCGAAATACTTACAAGCAGCTGCCATCCAGTGTTCACTGGAATTAAAATCAGACAACAGCAAGACGCCTAGATCAGCTTGGAGTGTTACCCGCGGAACTTCATTACCCCCGAGAAGATAGTGCGTCGGTGGGTCATTTGATCCTACCCACAAAACTGAATATTTGGCAAGATTTATGGTCAGCTGCCACAAAACGGATGTCTCAGTCTTTCTACGTCCCTTTGTAGGACCAGCGGACCACTAGATTCGTTTAAGGGGGACCAAAACTTTGTCGTCCACGAAAATTAGTGATGACACTCCCAGCTCGTCGGGTAAGTCACTAACAAACAAACTGAAAAGAAGGGGGGGGGGGAAAGACCGACCCGTGCGGGACACACTGATACGAAGACAGACTGGAGCCTAGACGAACACACATCTCGCTTTCGGTAAAAAAAAGCCGAAATCCACTTCAAGATTGGCCCCGAGATACCATAAGTCTGCAGCTGGTACAAAAGGCGAGAACGCGGAAGTGTCAAAAGCTTTAGAGAAGTCGATGAACAACACGTCAATGGTGTTTCCTTGATCAACCGCATCGGCCCAATGTTCATGGGCAAGTAACAAGTTGGTAAGGCAAGAATAGCCCCTAGGAAAGCCCGTTGAGAGGGGCTGAACAACTCAAACGCCCTTAAATGGCGTGCAAAGGCATCCCTCACAATTCTTCCAAGAGCTTGACTAACATGCTAGTCAAACTAACAGGTCTATAGTTCTCCGAGAGGTGTTTGCCACTTTTTAAAAACGGGGCATACAACAGCGTTTTTCCAACCGTCAAACAGAGAACAGCTGCGCAGTGACTAATCAAACAGTCGCGCAATTGGACAGCAAAGTTCAGCTGCCAACTCATACAACAGTTTGAATTGGATAGCGTCAAATCCTGCAGTCTTAGTAGGATTCAGCTCTCGTAGGAGTTTGAGCACCTTAGCCTCCGGTATAAAAACCTCCAGATAAACGTCAACAGGAACCTTTACCTTCAAAGTAATGCGCGGCATGTGGGGCTTTCGAACAAATGCGCCTGTATACTGCTGCCTGAACAAAGAAATCTTGTAGAAATCAGTGACAGCAGCAGAGCCGTGAGGACCGAACAACACCGGGATGGACGGGCTCATGTTGCTTCGCCTTTCGATATAAGCAAAGAAGCATTTTGGGTTGGTTGAGGATGTATGGGCAAGTAGGATTTCATGTTGCAACCGAGCACGTCGCAGATAGTGCCTGCATGCATGTCGAACTTCTCGGTACTTTTGGAAGGTGCATGCCGAAGGTGCAGACACATAGGCACGATAACATCTGGTCCGCCACTTAAGTAGCGTTCGCGCCAAGGAATCAAACCAAAGTGGCCTGGCTTTAGTTTTATTCCTCGCAAAAATTGGTATGTGGGGTAGAGACAACCCAGATAAATAGGACTTGAATGTGTCCCAGGCTGTCTTACTATTGCCGGTGTCCGAAATGACGCAAGGTGAGATAGTAGCCTTTGCGTTCATTGTTTGAAAATCCGCAGGCCATATGTCTGGTCTTCGGATGGTGCGGTCATTGGATACTCGGTTGAAAGCGCACTTGAACGACAGGCACGCATGGTCACCAGCACCGAGAGGCAAATCGTATCCAATCTCACTGACAACGTCCACTGACTTGACGAAGACCAGCTTCAAGTGTGACGGTACTTGACCCACCATGAATCTGGTTGGCCGGTCAATAAATTGATGTAAGGGAACATACAGAGCTAGATCTAAAAGCTCAATGGAAAAGCTCCCTGAAGCAGCATCACAGAAGAATTGCTGACAGTCAACCTCTAGAAGAGTGAAGTCCCCCATCACTAAACATCTTTTCGTTGAGGGTGCACGGACTAATCAATCAACAAAGGCAGTACATCAACCACATGAACTGATGCTTCGCTGCCACACAACCATGATGAGCTATGGAATAAAGAATAATAAGAGAGGAGACCTACCAGAAAACCCTAATGCCCTAAGCAAACATTCAGGGTCAAGGCGCCTACACCTTGTGTAGTCAACATACCGTCACAAACAGCTGGCTATCGTGCAAAGATAAGGCGGCATCGGCAACACAGCATCCTTGCGGCTTTCACTGCCCCGCGTCATAATCAGCCATTACCCCGCAGATAACTCAACATCAAAACACACTTTAAACAGGCAGTCCGACGAGGAGACGACAGCAGACGCACCACCGGTGCCTACTGCGAGCCACGTCCTCTAAAGTCTCGAGCCAAGCACAAGGCGAGTCACGTGAACTCCAGCTCGGAAGTCGGGACGGACCGATGGCACCTGGTTTGGTCGTCAGTGACTTCATTTTCCGATGCCAAGTCAACTTCTGTCCACCTCTAGCCTTGCGTTACCCTACATCTAGCAGACTAAACAAGGTCCTCCTAGGTAAGCGGTGACCATACATTTGTAGCACTTGCACGAGCAAAGGGATCGTATTCAGTGCTAACTGCTGTTTCAAGGATCTAGCTTGGTTACCACTGCCTAGTACTCGTCTACGCACATCATTATTGCGGACACGCTGGTGCCACCCGAGACCAGTAATATTCCGCAGACAACGATGATCAAAGATTTGAAGGCGCCTCAGATCTTCAAACCGAAGGAGCCAAGTTTCACTACCATGGAGCAGAACGGCCCTCACTGTAGCCTTGTATACACGGCTTTTCAGACGGAAAGAAATGCCCTTCTGTCGCCAAAGATGCCGCACGTTCAGGAAGGCAGTTCTGGCTTTTGAAATGCGTGAACTGACTTCAGTTTCTATTCACCCGTCGTTGCTGTCGCAGCTACCTCAAATTCCTATTTATCAATGGTCAAGAGGTCATTAAGTGGCTGGTGGTTTTGCAAAAAGAGTTTGCACTTTGAAAGTGCGAAGCGCATGGCAAATAATGGGACCACTGTAGCGAGGCTATTCAGGGTTATTTGTGCCGCCGCAACACCGTGGAAAACAAGAGGATATCCTCTGTATAAGCAAGATCAACTAGCACCTTCACCAGGCAGGAACTCAACACCTACATCGCGAGATTCCGTGACGGAACACTAAATGATGGAGTCCACGACGAAATTAAACCAAAACGGGAAAATCGGACAAACCTGACAAACTCCACTTATTGTCGGAAAGCAATCCGACTGGTCAACGTAGACCCTGACGAGGCCTGTAAGGTTCGAGTAAAGAGCAAGTAAGATGTTCACAAATTTCGTGAGAACACCTTTCCGTGCAAGTATTTCGAACAGAATGCATCGATCGACTGAATCGAACGCACTATAGAAAGTCGAGGAAAACAGCTATTGTCGGTCTGCGTGGCGCTGTTCTAGCACCTGCTGCAAAGTGAATATATGGTCTATACAGCCACGCCCTGGGCGGAAACCTGCCTGCTCCTCCCTAATGCGTGATTCTCGCTTCGCATTGAAAGGAGGAACGAGAATCGAGGCCCGTAATTTTGTCACAACCGGTGTTAGGCTAATACCCCTGTGTTTAGCACAATCTGTGCAAAGGCCCTACTTGTGGATTGCCACTATAATCGGTCCACTCGTTAGCCGGGACACTCTTTCTTCTAGATACGTTCGAATAGGGAGGTCAGTGTTTTGCAGAGGACCACACCTCCATCCTTAACTAGTGAAGGTGGCAGGGAATCCGCGCTTGCAGCACGAAAACGACTGAGGGCTGTGATCGCGTTTCGGACCTCAGCCTCCGGTGGAGCCTCTAAACTAACCGGCCATGACTCGTCCCTCATTAACTGAGTAGGAAGAGGTCCGGCAGTAGGGGACCAACTGAACTGATCTTGAAAGTGTTCCGCCCAACGAGTCATACGGCGCTCCTTATTGTGTACCAGTGCACCCGCGCTCTCTGCTTGTCTCACTGATGCATGGTTTCCTGGGACCAGTGGTGCGGATCAGCTGGAAGAGCTAGTGGTAGTTGCCTACTGCTCCTGTCCCCTCCATTTCTAGAGCCCGAGTGGTCCACGAGGCTTCCTTGTCAGCAAGCAGGCTCCGCTTTAGTTCGCGCCTAATAATTCGTCTGGTCACATTGTGCTCAGAGCCAGCTGAGAGTTTTCTTCTGGATTCCAACAGGTTCACCGACCTCTCGGATATCCGTGACTGGTACGGTGAGGATTGATAGTACTACAACCAAATGCTCTTGCGTCGTGCATGGCTGCTGATATCCTATTCTACTGAAGCTCAGTATCGTTAGGACAAGACAGCGGAATTTTGGTACTCAGTGCGTCGTGACAGGCTTGCCTGACCAAGGGCTGAGACAATTTTTCAGTTGCCAATCGAGGGAGATGCATGGTGCGCTTCCCGGTAAAGTTCGTGAAGAAACGACAGCGTACCAAGGCATGATCAGAGTCGACGCAGATATTCCAGTACGAGTGGCAATCCAACATGGAACCACGCCACCTGTAACTTATGGCTATGTGGTCAATTTGGGTCCATCGATGGCTAGCTACAGGAGGAGGCCAAGTGGCACTTCGGCGACCACAATGTCTAAAAGCACTGCTACTAAGAAACAACTGGTGTTCAGCACGCAGTTACAACAGACGCTCGCCGTCGTCAGTCCGTTAGGAGTTAAGCTCAATTTCCATCTAGCTGAGCTTCTAAAGAGTTCATGTGCCCTACTTGTGCGTTCCTATGCCCTGCAAGTACTATGATATCTGAACTAGTAGCACTGCGTAGTAGCGCGTTCAGTTCGTGATAGAATGTGTCCTTGGCAGCCTCAGAACTGAAGTCGGTGGTGCATAAGCGGAAAGCACACACAGCGTTTTGTATTACTTCGTGAATCAACCTTAGTTGATGTTATCAAACGGGCTGCACATAAATGGCTCTTTAACAGAATACAATAAATCAACAGTAGCTCAGCCTTGGAGCTGAGAATGATGCCTACACCGGCTTGACTCGTAAGTGCTGCATCGGTGTCTCCGGATGCGTGCAACTAATAACGAGAGGATAAGCCCGGTGCAGTTAATTCAACAATCCTATTAGGGTCACTGATCCTAGTTTCGGACACACAACATACGTCAATACCCAGTGTCCAACGTGCGTGGGAGTGCAGTCTGCTGACCTATTTCTTGGAGTGTGAAGGCTGAACACCGACAGAGAAACAGGACAACATGGTCTTGTAAGGGACGGTTGCCGATAGGCGTTTAGTGGTTGTTGCGGGAAGGTGACTGAAGATGCTGTGACTCCAGTGGCACTTCGGTTGCTGTCAATTAAGCTGGGAATCACAGAAGAAACGTCAGTAATGGCGGTTGGGAAAAGAGTAAGAGAAACAGGTGAAGAAAGAAGAGCGCCAGCAGTAGCATGATTTCGCTTCTCCGCCCCGCTATACGCAGCAAATAAGGCGACCTTTGATAATCTGCACGTCGGCCGATACAGTATGCATTTAAAGGTAAGAGAAATTGTCATGGTTGTGTGGGCTGAGACACTGTCAGGGCGCCCAGACTTAAATTGGAGAACGATTAGGGTCCACAACCATAACCTTTGGCTCCGAAACCTGTCTGAATGGAAGCGGGGAGGTGGCAATGAGTTAGTTTTACGGAAATGGACGCCATCGCATTTCAAACCCCCAAGCTGGAGGACCAGGAGACTGAGTTGTTTGGCTTCTAACCATTGACCAACCTGGTGCGAGTGACTCCCAAATGGCCCAGGGGAAGCGTCCATTATAGCTCAATGGGTCAGAGGCATGCAAACCGTCGCACCACGTTAAGGTCCAGTCTTGTTGCGACGGAGGAATTCAATCAGACCCCTTGCAACATCATCAGGGTTTCTATAAAGCAGCACAACTAAGTTGTGCATGGGAGATACGCAAATTAACCACAGGCGCCACGACGGAACTGTTTCGGGAACGGAATGTATACGTCCTGAAAATAGTTCACAGTTAACATGCAAAGCAAAGCCACCACGACGAGCGGAAGCGCGGTCACACCACAGCAGTGCGTAGCCTGGTAAGCCAGCTTCACCGTCTGTGAATTCGTCAGACAACCCCGTCTCAGTGAATGCGAGAATATTTGAACCACAGTCATCGACCATGGCGCTGACCTCGCACCACTTGTTTCGCAGGCTACGTACATTGTTGAAGATCAGCTGAAAGAATATGGTATGGTGAGCCCATGGTCACGCGCTACCAGAACGGCTGCCGGTAGGGTGGAAATGGACCGTCAGCTTACCAACCGAAAACCCACTCAATGGAGAACCTTTCCCTTGCTTCCCGACGGGACTTAATGTCTCAAACAGATTCTCTCAATTTCAACCTATCCCTAGGTCTGGTTGCAAAACGAGACCAGGGCTCCTGAGTCTAAAGACGAATAACAAGAGAGCCTGGCGTTCCTCCGGTGTGAACAGAACAACTCGCAGTATGCGAGGTCAAAGGTTGGATCTGTCGACTGGCAAACCACCAAGTCTAGTACGTTTTCGCACAGTAACTCCGGCGGCAGTAGCTTAGTAAGGTAAACTTTGAACCACTGAAGGTCATCTAGCATACGATTCCTGGGGAGAGCAGCGGAGGGCTCAGTGGCACTCTTGAAAACAACGTTACAATCCATGTAAGTCACCGCGACGCGGCGTACTTAAGCATGCGACACGGACACAGGTGCTTGTGGTTTTGCAACTAGTTTTATAGACTCCAAGGTCGTACTAGACTCTGCCTGCGAAGACGCGACGGAGGTGGTTGAGTTGGGGGGCATGTAGTGTACCGGAAAACAAGTTCAAGTTCAAGCGGGACTGGAACAATAGGATGATCCCGTGAGTATTCCTTCTTCGGCGGGTCGTTGAACCAGGAGCTGGCGAACTTTGAAATACTGATGGACCTAAAACAAAGACCGCATCACACCCTGTCCAACCAATCAATACCTAGCAGTCCCTGCTGGGTCGGTTACGTAAAGTAAGAAAGAGAAAAAGTAAACGCAGGAGGCAAAAGAGAAAGTGGTAAGAGCTAAGCAAGTGGAATACCAAGATATTTGAGTCAATAAAAAAAGAACTGAAAAGTGAAGGTGAGTCAGCTAGGAAAAAGGAAAGGTTTGCTGTTGCCACCCAAGAGCATCGAGCTGGCGCGCAAAACCCTTAACCGTAGGTTCCCTAACCACGTGATCTGGAAGCGAATTCCAGCGATCTATAACTCGGCGCGATAGACGAGTTTCCGTCCTAATCCTATCAGACCGTGGTTTATGCAGTTTCAGTGGGTGACCGCGGAGACTAGGTAACGTAGCGGGACTAAAAAGCCCTGACAAGTCCGGGCCAATCTTACCCGTCAAAATACGATAAGTGAGAATCAGGTCCCCTCTTATCCTTCGGTAGTGCATGGAGTACATACCCAAACTGAGCAAGCGTTCAGGATACGTCTGTCCCCGTAGACCCTGCACTAACCGAGTGCCCACTCGTAACACCCTCTCCAAGTCCATTTTGTCTCGGTTAAGACATGGTGGACAAGTCTGAATACAATATTCCAGGTGGGGTCGGACGAATGCCGAAAATAGCTTCAAAAACAAATTGGCCGTTAAGATTCCGAAAGAGCGGCGGATAAACCACATCATACGAAACCCTCGACAAGCAGCCTTCTTCCAGTTGTCTCCAGAATGAAGTGCTGATGCGTGTACGACTCCTAAATCAACCTGCTGAGTGACAACAGGGAGTTCACCACCGCCGACAACATATCGGGTGGGAGGATTAGCAGCTCCGATTCGGAGAACAGAGCACTTCGCCCTATTTGTGGGCATCACCCATAAGATAGACCATTCCCAGAGCCTATCCAAGGCACGCTGAATTGCCTCAGGACCCCCCGGGATATCCACAATATTTCAGAGCTTAAGGTCGTCAGCAAACATTAATGATGACACCCCTAGCTCTCCCGGCAAGTCATTTACATAGATCGCGAACAACAATGGCCCCAATACCGAGCCCTGAGGAACGCCACTAAGGACAGCTTGCCTGAGCGAAAGGCTACGCCCCACCCGTACGCACTGTTCCCTCCCCTCAAGGAAGGCAGACACCCATTGAAGGGCGCGACCAGATATCCCGTAAGATCTCAACTTTAGTGAGAGCCGAAGATGTGGAACAGTGTCAAAAGCTTTCGAAAAATCTACGAATAGCACGTCTACAGCGTGGCCATTGTCTACCGCTTCGGCCCAGCTTTCACGAGCTACAAGTAAATTAGTCTGACATGAAAATCCTTTGCGGAATCCATGTTGTGCAACACTGGAGAGGTTGAATCGATTCAGGTGGTTCTCCACTGAATCCCTTATCAGCTTCTCGAACAACTTGACTACTACACTTGTCAAACTGACAGGCCGGTAGTTCGCGGGTAGAGCGCTGTCACCGCCCTTAAAAATTGGACAGATGATTGCCTCCTTCCATTCCGAAGGTAGGCTGCAGCTATCCAGCGATATTGAAAACACGCATGTGAGCGGACCACTCAGCTCAGTGGCCAGTTCATGCAACAGCTTCGGATGAATTGAATCAGGACCGGAAGCTTTAGAGGGATTAATGCCTTGCAGTAGCTCGAAGACCTGAGTCTCCGTTATGCTAAATTCAGCTAAGCAAGAATCCTCTGGAACTCTTGAAACCAATTCAACCTGTGTTAAAGAGGTCTCCCGAGCAAAGACCGCAGTATACTGATCACTCAGTATACAAGCCTTGTCATAGTCAGTTTGCGCACGGGTCCCGTCTGCTCGCAATAAAGCTGGTATAGACAGTTTTGTCCCCGCTGCGTCTTTTAACGTAAGCAAAAAACTTCTTGGGATTAGCTGCGGCCGAGTCCGCTAAACCCTGCTCGTATTGGAGACGAGCAGTTCTAAGATGTTGCTTACATTTATTTCTATTCTCTCGATAACTATCATAGGTACTGGCTGATGGAGCTGCTTGGTAGGTTCGCCAGCATCTAGACCGTTTCTTGAGTAGGTACTTGCCTGTGGTATCTATCCATGGAGGCTGTGCCCTTAACCCTCTTTTCCTAATGAGTGGAATATAGGGAGCGGAAACCTCCGTAAGGTATGCCTTAAATTTTCCCAGGCTAACTGGACAGAGTCAGCCATTGAGATCTCACAGTTCAGAACTGAAGCCTTAGTTCGCATTGCACTAAAGTCCGCCCGCCAAATATTCGGAAGTAATTCAACAGCGGTCTCTTGGTGCATTGAAAGAGCACATCGAAAGGATATGCATGCGTGATCGCTGGACCCTAGAGGTGCACCGCATGAAACGTCAGTCACGAAGTCCAGGGACTTAGCGAAAACCAAATCCAAAGTAGATGGTATTTGGTTGTCCATATACCTAGTGGGAAACTCAACGAACTGGTGCAAAGGCACTTGGAGAGTCAGTTCAAGGAAGTCTGTACCGAATGTTCCTAATGCCTAATTGCAAGAAAGATCGGCCCAACAGACTTCCGGGAGGTTGAAATCCCCTAGAACTAAACACTTATTCGCAGACTGAGTGCGAATAAAGTCAAGTATCCCCCTGGAGGAACTTCCAGGACTTCTGTATATCACTATAACTGTAAACTGGGTAGAGGAAGCACACAAAACAGCCGATAGGGCTTCAACAGTCTGATCCGAGGACTGGAATGTGCAAGTCCTCAACACATCTAAGTTACAGCTCACATACAGTACAACGCCTCCGCCTTGGCGACCAACGGAGCGATCAGTTCTAAGCAGCGCGTAGCCAGGTAAATATACCTCACCGTCCGTGATATCCGGAGATAACCACGTCTCAGTGAAAGCAAACATGTCGGGACGAGATTTGTCTACAAGTAGACCCAACTCGTGCGCCTTGTTTCTTAGGCTACGCACGTTGCTAAGTACTACCTCAAGGAAGTCGGCACGACCATCCCTGGGTCGTGCACCATCAGGATGGGCTCTGATAGGGCGGAAAGTAACTTCCGGCTGAAAACCTGAAAACCCACCAGACGGAGGCCTTGCTCACCAGCCGCCCGTCTAGTTTTGAGGTCTTTGATAGCCTCCTTTAACTTCAACCTATCTGCCAGTGGTAGGTCCGGCTGAACGCTGACACTACTACCCTTAAGTTTGAATGCAAATCGCAGTAACGATTTGCGTTCGTCCGGAGTAGAAAAGACTACGCGAAGTAGTCGGGGTCGTGGATTTGGCGTAGCGATAGGAACGTTCCCAAATCTGGTCAGCCTTCTGACAGTGACACAAGGGAAACCAGGTGGAAGCAGCTTGCTGACACAGTTTCAGCCACTTGATGTCATCCAAGATGCGTTCCCTTGGGAGAACGGCCTCACATTCAGTAACGTTACGGAATATAACGCTACTATCCGTGAAAGAGTCGGCACGACGGGGAGTGTTTACCCCACGTGCCTTGGAGTCGACACCTATACCAGCTGTTTTCACCACTGGCGGTGGGACTGTCCCTGGCTTCCCAAACGACGCCGAAGCAACGGTAGCGTAGGTTTTCCGCTCTATTGCCGGCGTCTTACTGGTTCCTGGGTCTTCAAGCCCCTTCGAAGTTTTACGAGCGGATCTTGTCCGCTTCTTCTTCTGGCTCACTGGAGCAGGGGCCGTTGACTTTGTATCGCATTGAGCAGTTACCAGCATTTCGTCAGAACAGGCTGGTTCACTGGCGGCCGAGACAGTCAGCGTCTGTGGAAAGTTCTGTGTGCACTCGTCAGACGACTTTATGACTGTCAAAGACGGACTCTTTTTCGATACCGTGGCAACTATTTCTCTGGGTTTAGCAGAGGGCTTTTGGTATTTCCGCACCCCATTTTTCTTCACTTTGATCGGATCATGAGGACCGCCAGCAATGCTACCTGGATTGGCCGGTAGGATGTGCGACTTTATGACCGAGTGACAGACTCCAGTGGATGGATCGTCAGCAATGTTGCCGGCTATTGCTGTGTCTTCAAACGAAATATTTAGGGATTTTAAAATCAAATCCATTTTCGTATCGAGCGCCGCAATAGAGGCGAGTTTAGCTATCGCCAATTCAACATCTGCCAACCTTGAGGCCAACGCTGAAAGTTGAGCACCGGTAACAGCCGGGCGCGTCGATCTTTTAGCGCAGCATTCACCGCAGCTGAAAAGAAAGTGGACGCTCGATGATAGCATTTTGTACTGGTCAGCTTGTAGGCCGGTACAGCTTTCGTGATACCAGCGGCAGCAGACGTCACACTGCATACCACCAGATGCATCTGTTCCTGGCTCTGAACAGTTAACCTGTCCGCAAGCTGCAGTAGACTCATCAAACGAGGACCCCATAGGTCCATCCGTCTCGGTGTTTAGCGAGACAGCCATGTTCATGTGGAAAACGGATTAGAATTACAACAGGTATACAATAGGAAAACGACCGCAATGAAAAGGCAAAAACAGGGTGCAAAACGGGATTAAAACTGGGAACAACCGGAAAAATTACCAGTAAGCGCCAAAGACGCTTTGGCCAGTACCACTTTAATCGATCCAAGACATCTTGGATCAGAGAAAATTTGACAATAGTCAAATTTCGTTTCAAGTGTTTATTCAAACACTGTTTTCCACGTTATTTCAGCTGAAAAGCTCGATCAGTATGGCACGCCAAAAAATCGAGTTCCCGCGTAGTACTCACACAGCTCTTTCAGTACTCTGTAACATTGGATTTTACGGCTGTTTTAACCTTCGAAACGTCCACTTGTTGTACTGACTGCACGTCCGTTGACACAAACCGTTTGGGTGAGTACCTTGCTGCACGTTTCTCGATCTGTCTGATTCGCTTCCTATTCTTGTAGCCTGAACAATATACGTTGGGTTCAATCGCCTCCGACTTCTATACTGTCGTATTTGACCGACTAGTATCCCAGGCTCCGCCCGACAGTTGGTGGCCCCTGTCAGGAACACGCCGTGTGCCATTTTGATTTTTCATTCTGGTGAGCTCCTTCCAGTGCTTTTGTGATTCATTACTCGCTATCGTTTTGTTTTATCACTTGCCGCATATACTTGTTCATTTCTCACGATGAATAATCCTGATGATGAAGCATCTACGTACGTGGTTAGTACAGTAGAGCTAGCCTCCCCATCTTTATGAAAGAATGACCCGTTGTTATGGTTTGTGCATTTAGAATCCACTTTTTACAATGTAACATTTCATCTGATAATGCTAACTATCATCAGCTTATGTCCCGGCTTCCGCAAAGTGTATCCTCCTAAGTGAGAGACATCATAGCTTGCCCGCCCCCCGATGCGAAATATGACACTTTAAAGCAGGCGATCATTCAACGAATCACGCCCTCTGACAAGGTCCGACTGCAGCAACTGTTTATGGATCTGCAGCTAGGCGACAGGATGCCTTCAGCCTTGTTGCGACAGATGCGACAGCTCCTAGGCACATCCAGCATGGACGAAGGTATTCTCCGCGAAATGTGGATGCAATGCATCACGGAAAACACACAAGCCATCCTTGCCGTGGCATGCGCCCTGCCTCTCGCAGCAGTTGCAAAACTAGCAAACCGTGTCCTCGAACGGCATCAGCGAGCGAACGAATCTAGGACATTCAGTTGACTTAGTCTCGTCACAGCCCCGGCGACATACGCGACTAGTGGGTCGTCGGCCATGGACGCGTTACCATCGCAAATAGTGTCATCACAACGCCAAGTCGATAAACGCACCCATGATCGTAAGCAGTGCTGCCGCTCTAACTCATCAACTCGCCGCACGAAGCCTAACAATGCAAGAATTTACTTTTAGCACACGCGTTTCGGTAACAAAACCAGCAAGTGCCAGCAACCATGCTGTTTCTCTGCCGCCAAGCAGGGAAAATTCCAGGCCGGCCGTAATGGCGACTAACGGTGTCGGCAAAGCTCAAAGTCGTCTCATCTACATTAGGGATTATGACTCCGATACCCAGTTCGTAGTTGATACCGTGGCGGATGTCAGCGTCATTCTCCCTACGCCAGGTGAGCCTACAGCTTCTCTGTCGACAAGCCTCAGTGCCGCCAATGGCACGCCACCTACGGTCATCGGTCGCTTACCCTGCACCTAGGTATTCGGCGCACTTTCCGCTGGGTATTCACCGTCACTGCAGTCCCTTTGCCATTATCGGCATTGACTTTCTCAGACATTTCGACCTCTTGGTCGATGCGAAACGCCAGATGATAGTCGACACTGCAACGAAACTCAGTGTACGTGACATCACCGCCAATGTCCCATCTATATCCCCGGTCTATGCATTTCCCGAGACCTCGCCAGATTATGCTAATCTCTTTGCTCAGTATCCCAAGCTCGTTCTGCCAATGAACGCGGCATTGCCCGTGGCACTCCAAGTCATGCACCACATAAGGGCGAATAGCCCACCTGTCTCATGCCGTCTACGCCGACAATCGCCCTAGCACATAAAGGGAGCTAGGCGGAGTTTGAGCACATGCTTGAACTTGGAATAACCCGCCCTTCCGACAGCCCTTGTTCCTCGCCTCTGCAAATAGTCCCCAAGCAATCTGGTGACTGGCGCCCTTGCGGTGATTACCGCGCACTCAATCGCCTAACCGTCCCAGATAGATGTCCCATCCCACACATGCAGGACCTTACCGCATGCCTCACAGTTAAGACGATCTTCAGCAGGATCGAGCTGGTTCGCGCCTATCACCAGAAACCTGTGGAAGCCAATGACATTCCTAAAACAGCCGACATCAATCCTTTCGGTTTGTTCGAATATTTAAGAATGCATTTGGACTGTGCGACGCGGCACAAACTTTCCAACGCGTCACCCACGATGTCACTCGTGGCCTAGACTTCGCCTATTCCTACCTCGATGATATTTTAGTAGCCAGTTCATCGGAACAAGAGCACCTCGAGCATCTTCGAGCTCTCTTCCAGCGCTTGACCCAACACGGTGTCCCCGTCAACCCGACTAAGTGCGAACTCGGCAAATCAACGGTAGAATTCCTAGGCCGCCTCGTTTCATCGTGTGGTATCGAAGTCCTTCCTGATAAGATCCAGGCAATCAAGGATTTCCCAGCTCCGACTTCGTTCAAGCACCTCCGTCGATTTTGTGGTTTGATCAGCTACTATCGACGCTTCATTCCGCGCTGTGCTCAGCTCATGCAGCCATTGACTGACGTACTCAGAGGAAATAAACGTAAGTTCGCTTTCCCTGACACAGCACAGACAGCATTCACCGAGCTCAAGGATGCTATGTCCAACGTAGCCCTCTTCGCTCATTCCGAGTCGACTGCACCTCTTTCTATTACGACTGATGCCTCAGAGGTCGCGGTAGGAGCCGTCCTCCAACAACACGTTGCTGGGTAATGTCAACTCCTTTGGTTCTTCCCCAAGCGCCTGCGGCCAGCGGAACCCCGCTACAGCAAGTTAGGCAGAAAACTGCTTGCCATTTACCTGGCAATACGTCACTTCCGGCACACACTCGAAGGCCGCGCTTTCACGGTCTACACTGACCACAATCTCCGCATCTTCGCCTTCAACTCTGCTTGCGACAAATACTGACCACGGGAAACAAGACACCTAGACTTCGTCACGCAGTTCACTGCTGACACACTTCATGTCGCAGGTGTCGACAATCCCGTCGCTGACGTTCTCGCAGGCGTCAACCTCATTCTGCAGTCTTTGCCTACCGTCGACCTTGCCGCCATGGCAGCGGCTCAGGCTCAAGACGAAGACATACAGCGCACTCTGCAGTCCACTTCGCTGCATGTGCAATCTGTTCCTCTCCAAACCACGGAAGGAACCATTCTCTCTGACACTTCTACAGTTGTCCTAGATCCCTCGTGCCCGTCTCCTTCAGCCGGACAGTCTTTGACGCACTGCACTTACTATCACATCCCGTAATCTGTGCATCTTTGAAACTTATCACCGAACGATTCGTTTGGCCACACGGAAATAAAGCTGATCGTACCTTGGGTGGCGCCTGCCTTCATTGCCAGCGCTCTAAAGTACGTCACACCCGCAGTCTTCTTGGTTCGTTTCCTGCCCCGGACTCTCGGTTCTCGTATGTACACTTAGACCTGGTAGGTTCTTTGCCTCCTTCACGCGGATTCGTATACATTCTTACATGTGTCGACTGCTTCACCAGATGGCCAGAAGCCGTTCCATAGACAGCTTAAAGCCTCTCTGCACCTCCTCCGAATTTAGCTGGAGCGAAAACATTTCGCTGGTTCGCTTAGGCAGTTGCAGCAGCAACAAATCTGACTTGCGATATGTGCCAGCAGAGCTGGGTTGCGGCACGACGCTCAAGCTACTAGGAGAATTAGTTTCACCTCCTGCATCGTCGGATATGCCTCCGCTTAACTTTGCGGCCTCCCTAACTCAACGCATGCTTTCACTACACCCGACCGCGCCCCGTGAACAGACCAGAGGTGTGCAAATGCGAAGCGGACTCTATACCTGCACTCACGTCTTCGTCCGCACCAACGCAGTGCAGCGCCTTCTCCTGCCACCCTACACTGGCCGTTTCAGAGTTCTGCAACGGACTCCGAAACCTTTTACTTTAGACCAGAGTGGTCGCCGAACAACGGCGTCCATCAACCGCCTCAAGGTGGCATTCTTTGACGAGCCACTTGCAACCCATCCTGATACTCTCGCACAAGCCTACGCGCCTGTGATGACTTTCAGAGCACTAGATATCCCGGAACCCTCCGTACCCCTTGACCCGCAAAATATCCCGCCTCAACCCCAGGCAACCGACCGACGCGGTAGACAGGTTAAACGTCCGGTCCGTTTTTCAGATTTTGTAAACGTTTGCTATTTCCATTAACCCGCCCTTTTCGTCTTTGGTGGTTATCCTGCGTCTCATCCACAAACGTTTTGCAAAATCGACAAAAAACTCAAAACGTTTTGAAAACCTAAAAAGCGTATTTGCTTTTAGCATGCATGCCATGTTCCCTCTCCGGCGTCAAGCCACTTCCCCGACCTTTTCTCACCCCCTCTGAGTTCTACCTTCCAGGAACTCAACCGCTGGAACTGCCCAGGCAACCCTCGAGTGACTTGCCAACCGGCTCAACACAACCCTGGAGTGACTCGCTAGCGGTCCCAAAGCCCCTTTCCTCACCCAAAGAACAGACAGTCGCCCTCGACCGCAGAAACCAACCAACGGATTGGTCCCCAAACGCCGCCTAGGCATTGCCGACGAAGACGCCGGTTGTCTTCGTGGGACGAAGACGCCTGGATTTCTCCGTGGGACGGGGACGCCTGGATTTCTTCGTAGACGAGGAGCGTGGACTAAAGTGCGTTGGAGGAGTGTTACCACCCACGCGCACCGTCGCTTCTGCAGCAAAGGGTAGGTCCTGCCGGCCTTTTTTCTGGTATAGTCAGTTATTTTGCAGTCCGACCAGCCCGCCCCGACGGCCCACCGATGATGCACTCTGGTCCACACGATCGTCATACATAATAACTAACAAAAGCCTGGACCCAGCGAAATCTGCTACACACCACACTTTGGAAGACCTTACTCAAGTCCCTGCGAATATTCGCATCCACCCTCAACTTCCGTTTCCCCCACTAACAGCTCCATCGAAGGCTTCCATTCTTCAGCCTTCTAGGGGGAGGCCCTTGTAGTGTACCGGAAAACAAGCTCATTCAGTATTCTGTAACATTGGATTTTACGGTTGTTTTAACCTTCGGAACATCCACTTGTTTTACTGACTGCAAGTCCGTTGACACAAACCGTTTTGGTGAGTACATTGCTGCACGTCTCACGCTCTGTCTGATTCGCTTCCTATTCTTGTAGCCTGCACAAATTACCTTGGGTTCAGTCCCCTCCGACTTATATACTGTCTTATTTGACACGTCTTACGTGTCATTGCTTACCGACTAGTATCCCAGTCTCCGCTCGACAGGCACTGGAGATGAAGGAAGGGAAGTATGCTCTATAGCTGCCTTTGAATTAACCGACTTACTTTTTTGCTTGTCCTGACAACAGCAGTCTGCGCTCCATCCTCATTAACAGCTGTATCAAAGACGCCATCCACGTGCTCAATATTAACTGTACACTATTGGTAGGCTGAAACATGCCGGGGTTTCAAAGACTGTCAAATTACCCAGATCCCCATTTGTATCCTTTATGAGTAAGTCTGAGCTATCTAAGCGCGTCACAAACCAAGCAACTTTCCTGTCTAAAGAAGTCGACAGAAACAGGCCATCCAGAAAATATTATGGTCTTTTGCCGGTGAGCAGCGCTTAGTCCTACATTTTGCGCAATGGCGACAGCTATAAAAAAATTCTCGTTGCTATCTAAGGAGACATAATGATTCGGGCCTAGGCCAGTACATGACTCATGGAACCACCGAAAAAAGATGCCACACTACATGCATCCCGATGAGACGGTAAGTGCTTTGAGACATGCCGCGTCGCCACATATATCTACCGAGTCAAATAAAAAAGGACTCGAGAGTCCAGGAAGGCTCTTTCCGACCATAGTAACAGAAGAGAAGGCAGAAGTAAGCAAATATGAGCGAATGTGAATGGTAAACCGGTTGGCAATAACCAACTATGGAGGCGAATAGCGGATGACCCAAAGTGTAGCGAAGGTAAATAATTTGCTTATGCTTCATGTTCACGCTTACCTATTTCGCTGCAGTTGTTGTACAGCTTTGTTTTAATTAACTATGGATACACACACTTGGTTTCGAGCTCGTCTTCCGTGGTTCTATCTTGGTTGCCGCCGGCTTGTTGTGATTGTGCGCGTCGCTGCCTGCTCTATTCACGATCGGACTCTACGTAAACGTACCTTTCGGCATACCTAGCGATTTACGGTCGTCCGACGCTTAGGCGCACCAGGATAACTTATGCATGAAGTACACCTGACTGACTGAGTATTCTCCTTTGCCGGTTCCTCCGTATAATTTGTGACCTCGCATTTTTATTTAATTTTGTGTATATTTTTAATTTTTCTACACAATGTCTGCTCACACGCCTGTTATTTATGTGTCGGAACATTCCCTTGGACTCGTTTTACCTTCTTTTGACGTTTCTAACCCACGTGTTTGGTTCGTTCAGGTAGAAGATGTTTTTCGTTTTCGTAATATTACATCCCAGCCTACAATGTTTTCAGTTGTGACTGCTCACCTGCCGTCCAACTTCGCCTCAGTGGTCATCGACATTCTTAACCCCATGCCCCTATAGTCCCTCTACGATAAACTTAAGGCAGCCATATTAAAGCGTACTACAGCCTCAGCTGAGACACGCATTCAGCAGTTGCTCTCTGGCGTTGAGCTTGGAGATAGAACGTCGTCTCATTTACTTCGGCACATGCGTTTCCTCGTCGGTTCTTCCAGATTGGATGATTCGGTTCTCGGCCAATTGTGCAGTAATTGTCTTCCTGCGTATACCACGGCTATTTTAGCTGTTCTCGCCAACGATCTTCCGCTAGACAAACTGGCAGAAGCTGCTGATACAGTTCAAAAAACGTTTCATTAAAACATCGGTATCACACGTCACTGAGACTAGCTCAGACAACCTCTCTGGAACCACGCTACTTGATACGATCCACGTGAGACTTTCTAATCTAGAGCACACCTTGTCCCACCTCAAACGCGACCGCGTTCCTTCACGACAATCTGTTTCTCGACCCAGACGTTCTAGCAGCTCTCGTACACGACAGTCATGCCGCTATTGTTATTAGCACCACCGCTTCGGAGACGCAGCACGTAAGTGCCGTCAAGGGTGTAAACACCCCAAAGCCTTTTCAACTCCTACATCAGGAAACCACATGGCCAGCCAGTAATGGCGGCGGCTGGCTCTGGCCAGGTGATTAGTTGCCTGTTGTAGTATTTGACTCCAAAACCAAACTTCACTTCCTGGTTGATACTGGTGTCGAAGTCAGCGTTCTCCCCCGTTTTCTGGAAACACGCCCCCTGCACCCAGCTGGTCCAATGCTTACGGCAGCTAATCAGACCAAAATCGCTACCTACGGCCAGAAATTACTTACTTTGAGTCTCGAACTACGGCGTAACTTCCCTTTCATTTTTACCATCGCCGACGTGCAAAAACATTCATAGGAATCGACTTTCTCAGCAAGTTCGGTCTTGTGGTCGACCTACGTTGTGGGAAATTAAGAGACGATGCTACGTCTTTATGCATCCTTTGCAACCTTGCTTCAGTCAATCCTCTCGGGCTTCGCATCTTCATACCTGACTACTCACAGTACTGCTCATTGCTCCGACAACTCCCATCCTTAATTCGAGCGAGTAACGATAATTCCCACCCTAAACACGATGCACGCCATCATATCCTTACAACCGGTCCGCCAGTGACTGCTAGAGCTCGACGCTTGCGCCCTGACAAACTTAAGGCAGCTAAAAAGGCATTCCAACCCATGCTTGATCTCGGCATTGGTCGTCCTTTAAACCGCTGCTGGGCCTCACCGCTCCATCAGGTGTCAAGTTAGTCAGGCAATTGGAGACCATGCGGTGACTACCGTGCTCTCAACAACGTCACTGTTCCGGATAGGTATCCTGTCCCCCATATCCACGATTTCTCACTTGAACTAGCCGGAAAGTCGATCGCTACCATCCTCGACCTAGTCAGAGCTTGTCACCAGATTCCAATGGCGGAGAAAGACATCGCAAAAACCGCTGTGATCACTCCATTTGGCCTTTACGAATTTCTTCGTATGCCTTTCGGCCTCCGGAACGCAGCGCAGTCTTCCCAACGCTTTATGGATCAGGTCCTCCGTGGCCTTGAGTTCGCCTACGTTTATATTGACGATGTCTTGATCACAAGTGCCACACCCGACGAGCATTTATCACAACTCCGAATGGTTTTCGAACGCTTTAAAAACCACGGTATAAGCATCAACCCGGACAAATGTAAATTTGGTTAGCCAACAGTGGAAGTTCTCGGTCACAGTGTCGATGGCGTAGGTATTAAACCTCTCCCGCATAAATCCTAAGCGATCCTCGACTATCCGGTGCCTCAAGCTTTCCGAAGTCTACGCCGATTTCTCGGTATTATCAGTTACTACGGCAGATTTATTCCTAACTGTGCTGAGTTACTTCATCCGCTTACCGACTTACTGAAAGGAAACTCAACGACGTTAACCATAACCCCAGAAGTTGAAGCAGCTTTCACGGCCGTCAAGCAGAAGTTTAGTGAGAACACATCTCTCCATCCCTTGCACATCACTGAGGACGCTACACTTGTCCTTAAGACGGATGCTTCAAGTTCCGCTGTCGGTGCAGTTTTGCAACAGTTAGTTGATAAGGAATGTCAAACGCAGTCGTTTTTCTCACGGAAGCTTCAACCTGCTCAGGTCAGGTACAGCATTTTTGGCATGAACTACTAGCCATGTACTTGGCTGTGAAACATGTCCGTCACCTTTTAGAGGGACGTCGTTTCACACGCTTGACAGGTCAAAAGCCACTGGTGTACGCTTTCCGTTCTGCATTGGACCGGTACTCACCCCGAGAAACGCGTCATCTGGACTACCTTTCGCAGTTTGTGTTGTTCATTATATCGACGGTCCTGACAACGCTGTTGCTGATGCATTGTCCCGCGCTCATATGAATCAGTTGTCATCAACACCCATCGACTTAAAAAGAGAATAGCGGCCGCTCAAAACGATGATCCTGAGCTTGTCCAACTTCGTTCAAACCCCTCATTGAAGCTTACACACCTGTCCGTACTTGACTCTAACGTAAGAGTTTACTGTGACCTTTCAACCGGTAAGCCTAGACCCTTTGTCCCACGATCATTTCGTCGAACCATTTTTGATCATTTTCATGGTCTTTCACACCCAAGTATCCGCTCCTCCGTAAAGCTCATTACCGACCACTTCCTCTATCACAATATGCGTTCAGACATTAGACATTGGGCTAAAGATTGTCTTAGGTGCCAAAGCAGTAAAGTTCACCGTCAGTCACTACTCCATGTACATTTTCACTTCCTGACACATGTTTTAGACACGTTTACGTAGATTTTGTTGGCCCTTTACCTCCTTCCAACGGCTTCACTCATCTTCTAACATGTGTTGACCGTTTTACCCGTTGGCCGCAAGCGGTTCCTTTTACCTGGCACATCTACCGAGTCTGTTTCCCGTGCTTTCGTCGAAATCTTGGATTTAGCTTTTTGGTGTTCCATCCACCATCACTACCGACAGAGGGACTCAATTCAATTCCACACTGTTCCGTGATCTGAGTCGGTTATTAGGCTGTACTCACCTAAGAACAACCGCGTACCACCCCACTGCCAATGGCCTCGTCTAGCGCTTTCATGGACAATTAAAAGCTGTCATCATGGCTACTTCCTCCGACTCACGCTGGTCTGAGCATCTACCTGTGATCCTCCTTGGCATACGCAATACAATCGAAGAGGACATTGGCTGCTGCCCTGCAGAACTCGTGTTCGGGACGACCCTCCGACTACCTGGTGAGATGGTACTGGACTCTCGCACCACCGGCGAACTAGACCCCTCGTCGTACGCTGGACGCCTCAAACAGCATTTTCGATCCATTCGACCCACGTCAACGCGGCCTAACCTACGTAAACAGCAAGTCCACCCCGATTTGCACAAGTATCCGTTTGTTCTCATCCGCGCCGACGCCGTCCGAAGACCTTTAACCCCCCCTATGACGGACCGCATCAAGTCTTATCACGGAAACCCAAGTACTTCGTGTTGAATAAGAATGGATCAAAAGAACCCGTGAGCATCGACCGACTCAAACCAGCTTACGTGGAACCTACAGTCGATAGTACAGATCCCGTTTCCTCCCCTCAGCATACACCTGCCCCTGACTCATTACCCCCTACCCAACAACACACTGACGTCCGTACATCGAGTCCTCTGTGCCCTCCGACTACACGCAGCTCCAAACACACACGTTCTGGTCGTGTTGTCTTCCTTCCACCTAGGCTAGCTCAGTACGTTCCGTAGGCACTTTGTCGAGCGTTTCCTTAGTGCACGCTCTAGGGGGAGTACTGTAGCGAAGGTAAATAATTTGCTTATGCTTCATGTTCACGCTTACCTATTTCGCTGCAGTTGTTGTACAGCTTTGTTTTAATTAACTATGTATACACACTCTTGGTTACGAGCTCGTCTTCCGTGGTTCTATCTTGGTTGCCGCCGGCTTGTTGTGATTGTGCGCGTCGCTGCCTGCTCTATTCACGATCGGACTCTACGTAAACGTACCTTTCGGCATACCTAGCGATTTACGGTCGTCCGACGCTTAGGCGCACCAGGATATCTTATGCATGAAGTACACCTGACTGACTGAGTATTCTCCTTTGTCGGTTCCTCCATAAAATAAGGCAGGCGGGAGTGCACCGCGTGTTAACTGTCATGACGTGAAGATCCAATAATTGTTCTAGCAGATCAAATTTTTCACACCTTGCCCCCTCTGTAATATGCTTCAAGTCAGTTTTGAGGGCAAAATTAGCAAGTGTAGTATGCGTCCGAGTTGAAGTTCCGGGGGCTACTGATTCCGAGGCGTACGTGGCTCGTAAGAGACTGATGGGTCTGTTGACTTTTCAGAGCGACACTAACGTGCTGCAGCAACCAATATAGGGGTCCGCACAAAGATCGCGAAGTAATGGAGCTGACAGATGGTCTCGCTCCTGGGCTTTACAATCTAAGGAAAATGCAAGCTCAGGTAGGGTGAGAAAAAGAGGAGAATCTGTAGTGCTTGTAAAATCTTTACATTTTTCCTTATAACTTCCTATTCCATCTTGCGTTAATTAGTGTACATTTGTTTTAACTCACAACAAGATATCTACTCATCTTCGAATTCCGTTTGTCTTCTGGTCGGGACCGTTTGATTGCAATATGGCGGTTAAATTTAAACTTCTTTGGTGCCAACTGTTACATCCGTTTTACTACGGCGCAAATAATTTGCCTAATGAGTGCTATGAGTGGCTAGCATAAATTATTATAAACCGTTTAATATGATGTATAAACATTTTACTGAGGTAAAGTGAGTAAAATAAGGAAGGCGGAAATGGTGGCGGAAAATCATCAGCTGCGTATGTGCGGAAATGGCGATCAACAAATATAGCGTTATTTCTGATTAGGGAATGCTTTGAACTGTTGCATGTATAGAGACATAAACTGACCGTCTATTGTAAACGGAAATCACTTTTTACAATGCAGCCGGTAAAAGTTTGAGCAATCTACACTGGAGGTTAATTGCACAAATGATGTTCACGGAGGACATGAAATGCAAAATTTTACGGCAACCCATGTACGTTGGTGTGATAATTGTACAAACAATACTCAGTGATTGTTTATTGTTATTCTTTTCACTATTTTGATGTAGAATGCGAAATTCGGATTCCAATTTTGGTGTTCTTATTCCGAGTCGTGACTAGTTTGGGTGGAGTTCAATTATTTTCCGATTCAGAACATCATAATTGGCGTCGCAGTCAGCGTTTATTTCCAAATGAATGCAGCCATCGAATTCTTAAACGTAAATGCATCTCCCCGGGAGTTACAAGAATACATGGAGAGATTCGAGTTATGGTGGCTCACAAAAGATGACCTTCGCAAAGATCTTAAATCTGCCCACTTTTTAACTGTTATTGGACGAGAGGCGTATACGCTTCTAAGAAATCTGGCTTACCCACAGCTGCCATC
Source organism: Dicrocoelium dendriticum (assembly GCA_944474145.2). NCBI lineage: Eukaryota > Metazoa > Platyhelminthes > Trematoda > Plagiorchiida > Dicrocoeliidae > Dicrocoelium > Dicrocoelium dendriticum. Next base: position 151,697,035 of record OX104064.1, on the reverse strand, counting down.
GAATTTATCATATGACAAGTTGCGGGACCTCCTTTTATCTCACTTACTACCGGAAAATTTCGTGGTTGCCGAAAGAGTAAAATTCAACTTGCTGATCCGTCAACCTAATCAGTCTATTCGTGATTTTATTCTCCAACTTCAATCTCAAGCATCATCTTGTGCATTTGGAGACAAACTTGACGAATGCCTCAGAGATCGCCTAATTGCTGGAATAAATAATCCCGATTTATATCGTCCGCTCCTATCATTTCCATCGCCGACTTACAATCACGTAAAATCCATCTGTTTGCATTATCAGGACGTTTCTGATATTACAAGAAGCCAGACGACTGTTGATCATCAAGTCTTGTTTGGCTCAGCCAGTCGCCGAGTTCATGCCGAGAAGAGAAAACCGTGGCAAATCAACTCTTTCAAACCACACGGCATTAGTCTATCTCATGCACCGAGAAATTCAGACAGTTTAAAGTGTGGTCAAGCTGATAGAAAGATTGGACAATGTGTCTCTTGTGGAAAGTTGCATTCACGGTATACCTGCCCGCATCTGAATTCCAAATGTCATCATTGTGGGAAAGTTGGACATATTCGTAGTGTTTGTCGCCAGTTCAGACGTTGTAAGGTTGTGAAACAAGTTGATGATTCCACAGAGAACTTGCCCGACGATTTTCATTCGCTGACATTGGCTGTGAATACGAGTGGCCATTTATACAACACTTTACGTTTCGGAAATGGTATGTCACATCGTTTCATTGTTGACACCGGTAGCGTAGAGTCTCTTATTTCTAAAACGAGTCTCGATCATCTGTACCCTGACGCTCAGCTTGATTCTACACTCATCACTATTAAAGGTATTACTGGTCATACCATTCCGGTGATAGAATGTTGTACCTTACCAGTGCTAGATAAGCATTTGAAACCTGTCGAGTGTAAATTTGTTGTCATTCGTCAAGGCCCGTCCATACTCGGTCTTAAAGTTATGCACGCACTTAAAATAAGTGTCAATTTTCTGTCACATACTGATACTGACACCCAAATTCGTGATTTATTACACGATTGTTCGGTTACCTCTGGTGGAATGAGAATTCCGCCTGTTAAGTTGGAAGTGGCCGGTGATCCAGTTTTCTGTAAACGACGTGTACTTTCATTTGAACTTAGAGAACCTGTTCGAAAGGTACTTATGTCTCTTTGTGAATCAGGAGTTCTCGTCCCAGTACAAAGTTCACGATGGGCCACACCTATTGCCACGCCGTTAAAGCCGGATGAACAGACACCGAGAGTTTGTGGTGATTACCGTGTCACTCTTAATACGAAGCTGCTGCAGCGTAGTTGTGTCACGGAAGAACCTGATTCTATTCTCTCGCGTCTACACGGATCCAAGATTTTCTCGAGGCTAGACTTAAAAGATGCATATCTGCAGATACCACTGACTGATGAGTCTAGTGAACTGACCACAATCAATACACCTTTTGGGTTGTATCGCTATAGATTTCTTCCCTTTGGTCTTAATGTGTCGCCAGCCATATTCCAAGATGTGATGAACTCCCTTGTGAAAGATCTGAAGGGTGTTGAGGTCTATCAAGACGATGTTTTTGTACATGCTATTAACAAACCGACACATGACTACCGATTACTGGCACGTTTGACTCGCTTCAAGGATGCTTCTGTGAATATCAATCCTAAGAAGTGCTTAATTGGTGTCCATGAAATCAGTTGTCTTGGTTATCAGGTTACATCTGAAGGATTCAAACCAGATCCTGATCGGATAAAACCATTGGTTGATGTGAAGTCCTCCACCAATGTTCATGAGCTTCGATCACTGATGGGTGCTTTACAGTACTATTCCAAATTCATTCCTGGTTTTGCATCCATTGCTGATCCTTTATTCACCTTGTTGAATGACAAGAGTTTTGTTTGGTTAGACAGACATGGACATGTTCTTCGGAAGCTTTTAAAAATTCTTGCATCTCGTTGTGTTCTTCACACCTTTTCTCCTAAATTACCTACTGTGCTTTTCACAGACACTTCACCCACTGGTATTGGGGCTGTGTTAGAGCAGAATGGACACCCCGTTCTGTGTATTTCCCGTCGACTAAGCAATGCTGAAAAAGGATATGCTCAGACTCATTGAGAAGCTTTGGCGGTATACTGGGCAGTCACTAGACTTCACAAATACTTGTTTGGCCTCAGATTTACCATTGTGACAGATCATGAAGCTCTGAAGTTCATTTACAATCCTTCTAGTTCTTTAGATAAGTCTTCAGCGGCCATGGTCCGAAGGTGGAGTGTTGCCCTTAGTGCGTATAACTATGTGGTCGAGCACAGAAGTGCGAAGCTCATTCTTAACTTCGACTACTTATCACGTACTGCAACGATATTTGAAACCGATTCTGAAATGAGTTGTTTAAGCACCCAGCCGCTTCCAATCTCTCGTTCTCCCCTTATCAATGATACTAGAAGGTATTATGGGTCATTGATTTCTGCTGTCAAACGTGGTTGGTCGGTTTCTCTCAAACGGAAGTTCCCACAATTTTATGTGCGTCGTGATGAATTGTGTGTTACACCTGATGGATTACTATGTGTAAATGACCGCATTGTTATCCCGCCGACTTTGAGATCAGCTATTCTAACGGATTTACATTCCGGTCATCTTGGTGTTGAAAAGATGAAGTCTTTAGCTCGATGCTTGTGCTGGTGGCCCGAATTAAATGCAGATATTCGACAAACTGCTTCTGGTTGCCCGAACTGTAAACACAAAATTTTACGGCAACCGTCAAAGTGGACACCATGGACGATGACATGCGAGCCCTGGCAAAGGGTACATATGGATTATTGTGGACCATTTCTGCAGAAGTACCATGCTCTTGTGGTGGTGGATTCTTATTCAAAGTGGCCGGAGGTATTCCTGACTAATAAACCAAATTCTGCTTTTACTATCCGTGCCTTGAGAAAAGTGTTTAGTAGAGAAGGAGTTCTATTAGCTGTGGTAAGTGACAATGGTTTGCACTTTTCGGCTTCAGAGGTTACTAATTGGCTACAGAGCCTTGGGTGTCGCCACCTTTTTACCGCTCCACGACATCCATGTTCTAATGGCCTAGCAGAGAACTTTGTTGCAACCTTAAAACGTTCTATTACCTCCTGTGCTCCAACTTCTTTTGATGAACTTGATCGTTGTGTTGATATCTTCCTTCTTCAATACCATAATTGCGTGCATTCCTCTACTGGAGATACACCTGCCAAACTTTGTAAATCCAGACCATTGAGGTCAAACATGCTTGGCTTGGGGACTGCTGAAGTATCTTATTTCAGAGGCAATGATTTACGTCCCTCATCTAGTATCATTGTTAACAACATTGGAAACCGCATGGTTAGAATTTTGGATCTCGATGATTATTCTGTACACAGACGGCATGTTGACCAGATACGATACAAGGATTCCGGTCAGTTGTCACTCGATTCAGTGTGCACTGAAAATACTAATGTCGATTCAGTTTCAGATCCTCATGAGTATTCTGAGCAAAATCAGCCTCCAAGAAGATCCGCCAGATTGCAACAGAAACCACAGCGGAATTACAGAAACCTGGAGTTGCATTCAAGCTGCGGAGGATGTGATAATTGTACAAACAATACTCAGTGATTGTTTATTGTTATTCTTTTCAGCTTTTTGATGTAGAATACACACCCACGAAATTCGGATTCCAATTTTGGTGTTCTTATTCCGAGTCATGACTAGTTTGGGTGGAGTTCAATTATTTTCCGTTTCAGAACATCATAGTTGGCTATTCCTAAGGAACGGAAATACGTAATTAATAAGTGTGAAACTTACGGATGATATTTTGAAGATAACCTGCAAGTAAATGTAATTTGTTAAAACTGAATAAGTGTAAAAGGAATAAATTCGATGACAAAGGCATCACTATGTGCATGGTTGATAAAATACGGAATAAGCTGTTCAAAGTGAATAAGGAATTACGAATAACAGACATATTCTATTACTGTGTTGCTGTGTATATAAATACGCAATTGGAAATGAGCATGCACTGAATAGCATTTACTATTGGTTTTAGTGAACGGGGATATTTACAAGTGCAAAATCTCTGTTGTTGGATGTAGTTTGTTGCCAATTGCTAGGGAACTCAGGACAATTTGGAAGTTATTCATATTCTCATGTACATATGTAAATTGCATATAAAAAGGGCTGATTTTATGCCTGATTCCGAAATGTACATATATATATATATATATATACGCATCCGTCTTAATATGCTACGTATGTAGATATGGATGTATATATATTTATGTGTATATGTATATATATGTATGTACATATTTTTGAACACCTATATATATGGAAGTATTTATATATGGCTTATGTATACGTATACCTATGCACACATGTACCTATATATGGATATAAGCATACATACCTAATTACGTACATTTCATTGCGCTACATGATACTACCTTCAAATATACACACTGGAATATATATATATCTATATATATATATATAAATATATGCATATTTGTTTATATATATATATATGTATGGGTTAGCATCCGGCATGAACTTATGCCTTTTTATATGCAATTAACATATTTATATGGCCATATGAAGACTTTTAAACTTACTCCTTTTTGCTTAACACCGCAACAACTTAGACCGACCAGCACACTTCTTGCACCGGTAAATATTCCCGTTCACTAACACCAATAATAAATGCTATTCAGTGCATGCTCATTTCCAATTGCGTATTTATATATACAGCAACACAGTAATAGAATATGTCTGTTATTCGTAATTCCTTATTCACTTTGAACAGCTTATTCCGTATTTTATCAACCATGCACATAGTGATGCCTTTGTCGTCGCATTTATTCCTTTTGCACGCATGCAAAATTACCAAATTACATTTACTTGCAACAACCCTTCTCCTTAAGCAAGAATCATACATCTGTGTGCAAATACAAGGTTCACTGCCAGCTAGGCAAGCGTGCGATTAATGGCAACGCATGTAAAAGGGGCACGTATGGGGAACACTAGATGTGCGCGCGGATGGCGTTAGCTTGCGTAGACCCTTGAACGCAGTACTAAGGAGCACTTAGGAAGGGTACATTTGGATATAAGTTGGGCATGCTGTTTAAAGCCCTAGTTGTAGCAATGGATTACGGCTGACCTGTATGGCGTCATGGCTATTGCACCGATACGCACATTGACATGGTATATGTTACGGTTGGCCAGACATGTACGGGGAAACGTGACGTACAATACATAGCTATGTACGCTGAAATGAGTCCCTGTAGTAAACCTTACGCCTGTTGGTGTATAGCAGCGGAATAGTCATTGAGGGGAGAAATGCACGCGGCAAGTAGCAGTAGGACGTGCAAAGAGATAAGTAACCTTTGGTATTGCAACGGGTTTCACTGACGTTGATGCCTCAACTTTGATATGGGTGAATGGTACTCTATCAGGCGTATACCGCAAGCCTCATTGCGTCAAACATAGACGATGACGTTACCCTTCATAGGGGGAAAAAGAAATGGCTTTTTAAACACACCACGAAAGGTTGACGTACCGGTGGAACATGCTGTTTGCACCATTCACAAATATTCCCGACCTCGCGGGTGAGCTGCTTAAAGACACTTAAGCCACAAAGCGAGAACACTGAGAACGGGTTTGCGGGTACTGCACAAGGTACATGCTGTGCAGAGACGCTGCATTAATTGGGGTGGTTAGTAGTGACTTACCTTTTGGCGTAGGGTAACTGACGGTGCTGGGTTGCTGGAAGGAACGGTTAACGGACTTCGGATGCAGGTAAATGGGGTCGTTGGGGGAAATCGTACACTGAACCCCTCCGTGTATTATTGAGGTACCGCGGCCCCGCAATGTGAGGAAGGTTAGCAGTGTAAGTGCAACAATCGATGCATGAGGATAAATGCATGACTACGCAATGGAGATACATGGACCTCGTGAAGCATCTGATGGCATGGCATGGCATGGCAAGGCGAAGGCGATACATTGGAGGAGGAGCAGTGGCGGCGTTAGGTGGGAACTCAATGGGCGGCGCATATAACTGTGGCTCTGAAAGAAAAGTTATCATAGAAAAGCAATGTTACCTGAGGATGGGTATCAATGATGAATCACATGGCGGATGCTGTACGTGGGGAAACTCCGTGCCATGGTGCAGTAAGGAAGTGGGCAAGTGTGCAAGAAGGGCAATGGGTGATGTAATGCGAAAGCGGCAATCCTAATATTTTGAGTCAAGAGTAGGCCGAGAATGTATCGCAGCAGGCACGATCCACCTTTGGCTAGTGTGCGGGTTGCTACTTGTGAAACTTAAAGATGCGTTACGGCAACTGGGATGGCTGGTGTTAGTAAAATTATACGTGACGAATGTAGACAGCCTATCCACAACTTATGCAAACGCTTAGCGTGTTGAGCTGGACACTCTAAAAGGCAATTTAATCGGTCGGAATGGTTACATTTCTCCCTGGCCACTGATCGCGCCGTTTCGTGGGCTGTCCCTTTGGATCCACCCTCTCGCTCAGAATTCCAACGTAAAGGGAATGGTTGAACTGTAATAAAGCCACTGGACCTGCTGATCTTCCGGCAGCCCTCTTCAAATTCGGGGAACTGTTCTTGTTGAGGTTTTACACGAGTTACTAGTCAAACTGTTGGAGCAGAAAACTGTCTCAACCAATTGCAGCCGCTCCGTCATAGTCCCAATTTGCCAAGGAGGCGCACGATCGTAATGCGGCAGCCGTTGAGGAATCAGTGTGCTGTCCCGCGCCTCCAACCTGCTTACCTCTGTCATGCTTCACAGACAGACTCACACCAGTGAAAGCCGGATTTGTGAAGGGCAAGCTGCAATTCGTCGAGGTGGTGGTTGCTTTGTCTGAACCTTCAACTTGCGTCCGTTGTTGGAGCACCGTCACATATAATTGCGGCCCACCGCTGTCCTGTTCCTGGATATCAAAGGTGTAGTTACTTCGGTAGATAGACATGCACTTTGGAACTTCCACTCCGAAAAGGTGTCTCTGAGAAATATGTGAATATTAATCGATCATTATATGCGTTTAGCTTCAGCAGAGTGAGGGTTTTCGGCAAACCCGTGGACTAGGATTCCCTATTACCATTCATGAAGCGTGATTGCGAGGTAACAAGCAACCTCACCATCAGGTGGAAAGTCAGCAGTGCGGTGCACTGCGTTACCCCAGATTTGTGATTCCAACTGCTGAGGCGGACCTGCAACATCCTTCATGGCTGGGAGCAGATGTGCAATACATAGAGGACATTACGCTGAAATGAGGCCGTGGAAATAATGTTAAGCTTGTCATTGTATAATGTTGCTAAAGGGAACAGGGCCTTGTTGAACAAATGCACGCGGCAAGTAGAGATACAATGTTCACGATACTTTACTAACCTGTGGTATTGCAAGCTGGTTCCTTGACGTTGATGTCTCTACACTGGTAAATGGGAATGGTACGCCGGCGATCTTGCACCACAAGCCGCACAGCATCACGGTTACACTGGGACGTTATACTTCGTAAGGGTGAAACGCAATGGTGCTTTAACCCGCACGACGAAAAGTTGCTGCATTGGTCACATGATGTTTTAATCATTCACAAATGTTACCGACCTCGCGAGTGAGCTGGTTACTGGCTCCTTACCAACGAAGCGAGAATATTGAGAAATGGTTCGTGGAACCTTCAAACACGTGGTGGTACATTTCCGTGAAACAGCCTCACAAGGTAGCTGCAATGGAAAGAGGCACGAAGGGTAATTGAAAATGGATGTTCATGACCAGGAACAGTACATACGTGAGGGCATGGCTGAGATGGCCTTGTAGGGATGTGAAAACCACAACACGCTTTACAACAGCAACGTGACATCACGGATAAAAGGCGACACGTGGGAGGCATATGAAACTAGATGAGGTAGGAAATGGGCCCTAAGGGGATGCATATAGCTACCTTACCCGGATGGCGTAAGCGAACCGACGGTGTGAGGTTTCTGAAAAGTACTGTTGGTGGCGTGCAGATGCCATGAAATCGGGCCAGTGGAGCAGCACTTGTACATTGTAACCCTCCAAGTGGCAGTAAGGTCACGCCGCCGCCATAAGTGCAAAGGTTAGAGAAAGGAAATCCAGTTTTCCATAGACCTTTACTGATCTCATCCTCAATCGCAATGTCCGTTATACAACTTCACAGGTGCTGACATTTCAGAACAAAGTTAAGCTGTAACCCCAATGTGTCCGCGCAGGTGATCCCGGTCGATGTTTTAGGAAGGCGGCGCACTTCCGTGATACAAAGTGACGTCGCCGCCCGTTGACACGCAGTGTGCAGCGGCATAATGTGAGCAGCAGTCATGAAAAGTGATCCTGGGCATAGTGCCATCCGTAAGCGAAAAAGCCTTGTTTATATATCTTTCCGCTTCAGTGTTACTCAACACCCTCCTAAGACGAGATAAACCTTAGCACGCTTTGTTGGCAACATCGTGACACTGTGCCGAAGGCTTAATAATGTTCATCACGGTGACACATACCTGGTCGGGGTCATCAGTACGTTGCAATGATAGAGATCCTGCAGGAGAGTGAACAGCAATTCCGCTGCCAATACCGGTCACTAGTTAACATTTATAGGCAGTTCGAGGTATATTCCATTGCCTCGACCGATTCATCAAAGTGCTGATGTACGTAGTCAAAGTGGCTCCATTTCCCCTACGGACTACCTTCAAGTCATTTGCCTTTATATTCAGGGATCCTCAAGAGGCGCCAGGTCATTTATAAAGGTAAGAAACAACAATGGACCCAGTATAGAAACTTCGAGGTCACCGCTGTAGGCAAGGCCAACGCTGCATTACCCAATACTTGTGATTCCAAATGCTGAGGCGGATCTGAAACATCCTTCATGAACAGGAGCAGAGGTGCAATACATAGTTAAGCACGCATAGATGAAGCCGTGGAAATACTGTCATGGCGGCCATTGTATAATGGTGTTAAAGTGGAACAGTGAATGGTGCAACAAATTCATGCGACAAGTAGCAATGCCATGTTCACAATGTTCGCAATAGGTTACCCTTACGCTGAATGTCCGTCCACGTAAGAATTCATAAAGCCATAGTAATGGTTGACGAAGCGATGCAAATCACGTCCGGTTTTCATTTCAAAATGGATGATTCAATGAGTCCAACGCTTTACTGAAGTCCATGTAGCCCACCTCTACGGACATAGCGCTATCGAGACATCAGGTAATGTCGTCTGGAGATTAATTTCCAGCATTGTGTATGTGGTTAACCGTAGCGCATGTGATGGGAAGCCTGACCCACTTTCGCTGGGATGCTGATTTCCATAGACACGTTGCAGCGCTTACACTTCAGCAACCTAGTCTACGGTCTCCGTAGCGTGCTGCATGGATGCATAGCCCACCAATAGCACTTGGGATGTATTTCTCCGTTTGACAACGTACACCCCGTTCAGCAATTACTGTACCACACGCCAATGGCTCTCGTCTGCTGCAACGCATTACCGGATAATCCCTTTCCTTGCGTCGACTGCGTGCCATTGCCGGATAAAATCTCCATAGTTGTCCTATCAAGTAACTGAGCTGTTTCCACGACTACACTCCTGCGCGATATCTGCTACATGCGCGATTTCACCGGTAACGAATTCATACGAAGCTGGCTCGAAAGTCATATGGTGCAGCAAGTGAGAAGCAATGTCTATGCAATTTCCCAGTCAGGTTAGGCCGTACGGGTAGCAACTTAAGGTAACCCTCTAGCTACTTCATGTGGTACGCTAACAGGTTACTCCTTCCGATGAACAACGTTAACCGGCGAATTTGACATGCGCGCATCGGCGTGTGCCTGCTTCCTTAACCAAGATTTTTCGGCTGATAACTTGTCGAATACATAGCAGATATAACATGGTGTACGCATGTATAAGGCACGTGGCTGTAAAGGATTTGCTATATCCAGGGATAGCTGGTGTGCTGATGCTCCTCTTTTGTTTTCTTAGGCGGTCTTGCGAATATCATGGCAATCCAGATTTCGGACATAGTGTTCTAAAGCTTGCAGCCTACCAAGCGGTGCGCTGAGGTCACTAATGAGAACCAACTTATAGTTGCAAGCACTCATATAAAATAGGTCGGATAGTTGACGGTGGAACCCATCTTTAGCTGAGTGCGGCCTGTAACCCGTGGGAACATGCACTGTTACGTCAAACAAGCAGTGTTGCGTTACCTGGCGGCTGCACAATCCTATGGAGGCTGTTACTTAAATTGCACCGCATTATCCGTTATTTAGAACCCAATCAAGTACCACTGCTCCTGCGCGCGCAGTAAAAACATTTTGTACACCAGCATAGTCCGAGACTTCCTCACTCATGTCTACCGATAAGTTTAGCGTGCATGCATTCTAAAAACGGTAGAAGGATTACATAAACTCATGTGCGAGTGTGTTGTTTGAACAGGGAAATTTTCATTTACCCATATAGGAGAAGCGCTTAACCATTCTGTAACCCGAGCCGACGTCGTAGTTCACCAGTTACCAGCAAGGCTGGGACGCGATTTTCATACGTCCCCAACAGTCGAGAGCCGATAACAAGGGTTTTGAGTGTCAACAAAATACCTATGGCTGCTGGGGAACACAGTCCACAGCCAGGTGGATCAAACACGTTCTTAATGGTCTACAGTAGTCTAAACGGAAGGGCGTAGCAATCTAGTTTGTTCATCCACGCTCCGTTAGATACCTCATTTTGGTTAGAAAGTGGTTGGTCACTCACTCTACATCAGGTAACGTTGGCTTTGTGGTAATTAATACATAACGAGATGGACAGAGACGAACTTCCCACGCTCAGTTATGATGCGCTGATTATCTGCGGAACAACAGAGCACGCGATAGATGGTAAGGACAATGGCCCGGGGTTTTAGCATGGTGCCACGGATTGTCGGCCGTGTCAGAATGCGATCAGCCAGTTACCCTATTCCATAACCGGCTCTGTTAAAATTGTGTAGTGAATCGCGCTGAATATACTTAGCATACACTGACCCCGTTTCCTATTAGCCTGCTGTGGGTGACCTCCGATGTTAAGGAGGTATGACCGCGCATGTCACAAGTCGCGCACGAGCAACTCCGCGTCGTAGTGATAATTTTACACCCACGTGCCCTATACATGCGTAAACCTTGCTATGTGCACTATGCATTCGACATGTTATTGGCCTACAGCTATTGGCTAATGAACCAGCCACACAACGGTGCGCGCATGTCCCAGTCGCCTGACGCAAATTATTTCCTCGGAAGGGGTAACCTGTTAGCGTAGGACCTGAAGTTGATATATGGTTAGCGTAAATTGTTACCCGTACCGCCGACCATGACTCGGAATCGGTATAGTAGGCACACGCAAAGGAAGAAAATACGATGTATTTGCGTGTGTCGGGCGTAGAATTTTATGCTCAGACGATTACGTACCCCACCCCTGCACTTATGTTCCCCGTGCTGCAACCCCTATAGAGGAGACGCGAGGCCATAGAACAGGGTGTGGCCCTGAAAAGGGCCGCTGGGTCGTTCACAAGGCTTCGATGTTACCGTGGAAACAGCAATACGTAATGGACATGCTACGGCGACTTACTATGCCGAGGAGGCGGCAACCGGATGCACTTCATCAACGAGGTAACCAGCGCTGCGGAATCGGAGTATGGAAGTGTTAACTTACCTGGCAATGTCTCGGTAACAATGCGGACGCGGGCTAACAGTGCGGGGAGGCTTGAAGGTGGCTGTAGGTACCATATCTACGTAACGAAAGGCAATTAGCGCACTGGTACTTACCGGCTGTCATGGCGAACCGTATGATGCAGGTCATGCAACCGAATGCATCGGCAGGGAGGAGGCGACACGTGGGAACACTAGCAGTGTTATCCTGTTTTCCAAAGGCAATGGGAGGGGCATGTTACCGCGGCTGTGAAACCTAAGTATTCATGGAGGACCAATGTCACCTGTGGATACGTTGCCATGACGCATCACCTAGTGGAGGCGATACGTGTGAGGTGGCTCTGTGCCTGTGCAAATTGGATGGCAGTGGGCGGCGAATTTCACGTTCACTGTAAAACAGAAGTGATCATGGAAAATAAAGGATACCTGTGACTACACATGAACGAGGAATCAAATGACAGAGGTGATACGTGGGTGGTGTCTCTGTGGCGGTGCTAAGTTGGAAGGCAGTGGGCGGTAGCTTTCACATTCGCTGTTAAACATCAGGGATCATAGAAAGGTAAACTTACCTGTGACTGCATAAGAATGAGGCATCCCATGGCGGAGGCCATACGTGGGTGGTGTCTCAGTCGCAGTGATACGTCGCAAGCCTGTGCTCCGTGCACATCAATGCGTCGCTGAAAGGTAAGTCATCACGCAAAACAAACCGCACCTGTGACTGCTTATGTAGCGTCCATAAGATGGTGGTATGCATACATGGGAAGCGGCCGAGTGACGGTGTTACCTAGGAAAGCAATGTGTGCCACATATCACGGACGCTCTGAAAGGGAAGCCATGTTTAAAATGGAAAATGGACACTTGCGACTATGCGGCAAGAAGACATCAGATGGAGGATGCATCACCTAAGAGGAGGCTCGGTGGCGTGGTGCAGTATCACGGCAACTTGCGATGAACGTCGCCCTGGTTCTGAAAGATAGGTCAAAGCGCATAAGCAACGCTACCTTGCGCCACCTACCATGAATCCATCACCTAGCATGAGAGGAAAATTGGAAAAACTTCCCTGGCAGGCAGTTTGGCTGTGAAAATCACTGCCCGATTAAACCGAGCTAAATAATGGTTCATTAGGAGATATGGGAAACTTACCCCCGCATAAGTGTGTTGCGCAGCTGCGGCTCTCACGGAACCTTGTGCAATTCACATTCACACGCATTCCCATCAATGGGTAACCGCAACCCTGTCTGCAAACACAACAATGGGGATAATGGAAGGGAATGCAAATTAAACATACCTGCGGCGCGCGCCATGCGACGCCATTTCCGAAAGTTGCACCGACACTAAGACGAGCAAGAGAAGCAAACGAATTCCTCGTCACCAGCATAGCACACGCAGCACGCATGGTACATTAGGAGCACGCATCGCACATAACCCACTGCACCGCGTCCTTGCGAACTTTCACATCATTCTCCCGCTGACATACTCCGCAGAGGTCCTAGGAACAGACTCACTGCGCATCCTGTTCCCGTTTGGCGGGTGTGGGAGAAGGATGTCCTGGTGTGAAGCTTCCGGAAGTCCTTGCCTCTTAGCGCGTTCTTACTGGAGCTCACCTCCATCACGCGGCAGTTAAGGGGCGATTTACTCTTCCTGGACCCTGGTGCTGATGTGCAGGGAAACGGTGTTGCCGTTGAAATTACAGGGGCGACGTCATTCACCTCTGTTGCTTGCACGGGGTGCAGCACATCGTCTTCCGAAGTCGTCGCTACCGCGACCGCCATGCCGTCATGCGACGTTCCCGGCGTTGGTAAGCCACATCACAGCAGAAGGGGAACAGGGCACTTAGACGTTCGACCATACAACTGAAACTGCCTTCTTTGGACATCAGCAACTCAACCATTTTCAGGTCGGTCAACGCCGCGGAGAAACTCTTCGATCCGTAGCTGCACAACTGCATGCAAGTACCTGACAATACATCCTGGGTCTTGCGAAGTTTAATGGTACGGCTTACAACCTCAACGCTATCCGCTACTTGACGATCTAGAATCTGCACACTACCATCCCCCGGAACACAGTCTGAGGTATCTGCGGGAGGTTACCAAGGTGCAATCCATCGACATCCCTGTTGTAGGTCCTCCGCGGAATGTCCGTGAAGCGCCGCCACATAACAAATATGAGCACATGGGAGCCGCAACTGCCGACTGAGCTCCAAATCGGATTCACTGCCGCGTGTTTTGTATACCCGACGCACTTTCGAACGTGGACAGGTAACTAACCAATAAGGCCCATCGGACCGACAACCCAGAACGGTTGAGGCACGAAAATGGGCCATGAAGACATTCCCTGCGAAATCGCTCAGCTGTGCGAAAACCGAAGCCACTGAAGACACCTCCGATGGAACAGCAGCTACGCTCATGCAACGCCTAGCTGTTTTGCTGTTTCTTTCGTGCACGACCCTGCTTACCCTATCGACGACACAGGTGAACAGAGTGAGCAAGGATGAACTCTCCGACAAAATACTCCTTAAGATGCTTGTTCTTATCCTCCACCTGGTTTGTGGTATGGCATCCGAAAAGCACAGCATTCCTTTGTCATTGAGCCGCCCAAGGGTCGTCGTGTTTGAGCGACGTTGCGCACAAATAGCGGTAGCATTCCGGACTGCCAGGTCGCACCGCGTTTAATAATCCTTCAAATACCGACGCATCACGAGTATGTATCAGGTTAAGAATCCACGCAATTAACTGGATTCGGCGAGCATCTGGTATCTCACGCATGCGACCGCAACGTCTAGCCATGTCCACTGTAACCTGGTACCGGCAAAACACGATTTTGGCGTTGGGATAAAAGCATCGAAACGGCCGCAACAGAGCAGCACATTTATCCAGCACCACCGTGCGGCAACATATGCTGCTAGGCACCATCTCCCGCATCGCCTCCATCGCTTGCCTACAGCTATAGGATGTCTCATCCCGTAATAGGTCGTAAAGGGAAAAAGTCCCTAGACCTGTTACGTCCACGAACATGCAATGCCACAAAATGTACCCGCCATAAATTAACTGGTGTGTCGCATCGCACAATAACATGGCGCCATAACAAATAAATAAATAAATAAATAAATATTTTATTCTCGACAAAGCGAGACACGCCTTTTAGGCATGATCAGCACATTGCATTATTGTACATGATAGCGGAATAAGCAGCACCAACAGTGGGAGTAGTAAAGTTGGAGACAGTAGTGTGGGCCTATAGAGCCCAAAGGTTGTATGTAGTCTATGTACACAGAATACGAGAGGTAAAGATAGTGATCAGATCACTTATATGGTATGTTGATGAGGAACTAGTCCGATGAGGTCCCGTAAGCAATGTAGGTCAGTGAGTGAAGTATGAGGAAACGGGTGGAAAATACTTAAGAATAGCGGTATGTCACTAGTCAGATATGTAAGCGTGTTCATGCGAGAGCCGATATATGCACAGAACTTGTAAATGTGGTGTCAATCAACTTGCCAATGTGTTAGGGGCGGTGACTTTATTGAGTGGCGAGTCACATCCGCCACGTCGCAGTGTTGTTAAGCAGACATTTGTGGCTTTTTGTAGGGAAAACGCTTGCCAGACGAAGACCCACCACGTCCTGGAACACTGCCGGCTATTGATATACATTGGCAAGATGGTATCTGACCGATTACCCTCGCGGATATTCGCAGTCACGCAACGCCAATTTGTTTCCTATGGCTGTGTAGTCGCCTTCGGAGTCCATTACAAGTGGTTGGAGCTGTTGAAGTCGGACGACTCAGGTGACTTGTATTGAATTGATCAGTTTCCTAGGTTCTTTAGTGTGTCATGATTATGAAGTGCGGGTTTTTCTTTGTTCTTTATTGAATCCGTGTCCATGGGAGCGTCGCAGGTACGTCTTCAGCGGTGTTCGGTGCAGGTAATGTTATCCTGTAGAACAAGGGTGAGAAGAAAAACGGACCGAGCAAACTGCCAACAAAATTGAACAGGACTATGTTATTGTATAAATATAAAATTTATGGTAAAGATGTGCTGGCTGAAATCAATGGGGTGACCGATGAGCTGATGCTAGTGGTACCTATACCGCCAAAGAATAGTTGCGATATGAGCGAAGAGAGACGCCAAACAAGAGGGGAAGACGTTAATGTGAGCTGAGATGCATGATAGTGGAGCCGAGAGGCAAAAGTCAATCAGAGACCGTAAATTCGGATTTCGGTAGGCGTTACCAAGCATAGAGATAATGATTCAGACAAAGAAGAGTATCATAAGGTTGTAACTTATACCAATGAGAACTTGAGTCGCTGGCCGCCCATGCTCAAAATAAGAGAGGCCTTGGCTTGAGACCTATGGGCATTTGGAGCCTCAGAGGACTGACTTGGCCAAAAGGTTTTGGAATGAGACGCACAGAAGTAATGGTAACCAAAAGAGACCTGGGATGTTGCGCTGACGCTAGTGATAACTATACCGCCATTGGACTGTTGCGATATAGACCAGAAGAGAGGCGAAACACGAGAGGGGACGTAATTGTGCGCTGAGAAGCATGAGAATGGAGCCGAGATAATGTGTCAAATGGATGCGAGCACATAAGGCAGTTAATTATACCAGTGAGAAAATTAATCGGTGGCAGCCGATCCTCAAAAGAAGAGAGGCCTTGGTTTGATGCCTATGGGCATTTGGGGACTCAGAGGCTGGTATAGTCGAAGAGGTTTAAAACTGAGTACCACAGTAGCAAAGGGAATCAAAAGAAGCTTAGGATTTTGCGCTGACGCTAGTGATAACTATATCGCCAATGAACCAAAGCGATATGGACCAAAAGAAAGGCCCAACGAGAGAGGGGACCGTAATTGTGAGCTGAGATTCATGATGGTGGAGCCGAGACAAAAGTCAATCAGTGACCTGAAATTGCAATTTTGCAGGCGACCAAGCATGCAGGTAATGAGCCAGCATCATGAGGCTGTTTCTTATGCCAATGAGAACTGTAATCGATGCTCAAAGGAAGAGAAGCCATTGTTTAAGACCTATAGACATTTGGAGCCGGAGGCCGGTGCGGTCCAGGAGGTTTAAGAGTGCGTGGCGCAGTAGGAAAGTGGATCAAATGTGGCCTAGTATGTTGTGCTGACGCTGTGGGAACCTAAACCACCATTGAACCGATGCGATATGGACCAGAAAAGAGGCCAAACAAGAGAGGGGGACATAATTGTGATCTGAGAAGCCTGAGAGTGGAGCCGAGAGGCAAAATTCATCCAGGGACCTGAAATCTCAATTTCGGCAGAAGGACAAAGCATGCAGGTAATGTGCCAGACTGAGGAGAGTAAAAAGGCAGTTAATTATGGAGATGAGAACGTTTGCCGACGGCAGCCGATGTTTGAATGTGAGAGGCCTTGATTTGAGACCGATGGGTATTAGGAGCCTGAGAGGCCGGACAAGTCCAGTAGGTTTGATAATGAGTGTCACAGTAGCAAAGGGAATCAAACGAACGCTAGTTAGAGGTACCTATACCGTCACTGAACCGATGCGATATGGACCAAAAGAGAGGGAGACGATACTTGTGAGCTGAGAAGAATGATAATGGAACCGAGAGGCAAAAGTCAAACAGAGACCTGAAATTGCAATTTGCAGGGGTCCAAGCATATTATAATGTATCAGACGAAGGCGAGTACATGAGGCTGTTTTTTATGCCAATGAGAACTTGAATCGATGTTGAAAGGAAGAGAAGCCTTGGATTGAGACCCATAGGCATTTGGAGCCTGAGAGGCCGGACTAGTCCAAAAGGTTTAGGAGTGAGAGCCACAGTAGCAAGAACATATAGCGACGTCTGGGATTAGGCATATAGAAAATGACTCGGACGGAGACGAGAATCATGAGGCCGTTACTTATACCGTTAACAACCTCAATCGATGGCAGCCGATCCTCAGAGGAAAAGAGCCCTTGGCTTGAGACCTATAGTCATTTGGAGCCTGAGAGGCCGGAGTAGTCCAATGGGTTTAACGATGAGTGCCATAGTAGCAAAGAGAATCACACGGGTGCTAGTAAGTTGCGTTGACGTTAGAGGCACCTATACCGCCATTGAACCGATGCGATATGGACCAAAAGAGAGGCCAAACAAGATAGGGGAACGTAATTGTAAGCTAAGATGCATGATAGTGGAGCCGAGAGGCAAAAGTCAATCAGAGACCTGAAATTGCAATTTGCAGGGGTCCAAGCATATTATAATGTATCAGACGGAGGCGAGTACATGAGGCTGTTTTTATGCCAATGAGAACTTGAATCGATGTTGAAAGGAAGAGAAGCCTTGGATTGAGACCCATAGGCATTTGGAGCCTGAGAGGCCGGACTAGTCCAAAAGGTTTAGGAGTGAGAGCCACAGTAGCAAGAACATATAGCGACGTCTGGGATTAGGCATATAGATAATGAATCGGACGGAGACGAAAATCATGAGGCCGTTACCTATACCATTGAGAACCTTAATCGA
The DNA here is from genome assembly GCA_944474145.2 of Dicrocoelium dendriticum. Taxonomy (NCBI): domain Eukaryota; kingdom Metazoa; phylum Platyhelminthes; class Trematoda; order Plagiorchiida; family Dicrocoeliidae; genus Dicrocoelium; species Dicrocoelium dendriticum. Next base: position 151,678,862 of record OX104064.1, on the reverse strand, counting down.
TGGCAGCCGATCCTCAGGGGAAAAGAGGCCTTGGCTTGAGACCTATAGGCATTTGGAGCCTGAGAGGCCGGAGTAGTCCAATGGGTTTAACGATGAGTGCCATAGTTGCAAAGAGAATCACACGGGTGCTAGTAAGTTGCGTTGACGTTAGAGGCACCTATACCACCATTGAACCGATGCGATATGGACCAAAAGAGAGGCCAAACAAGATAGGGGAACGTAATTGTGAACTGAGATTCATGATGGTGGAGCCGAGAGACAAAAGTCAATCAGAGACCCGAAATTGCATTTGCAGGGGACCAAGCATACAGGTAATGAGCCAGACGGAGGCCAGTATCATGAGGCTGTTTCTTATGCCAATGAGAACTGTAATCGATGCTCAAAGGAAGAGAAGCCATTGTTTAAGACCTATAGACATTTGGAGCCGGAGGCCGGTGCGGTCCAGGAGGTTTAAGAGTGCGTGGCGCAGTAGGAAAGTGGATCAAATGTGGCCTAGTATGTTGTGCTGACGCTATGGGAACCTAAACCACCATTGAACCGATGCGATATGGACCAGAAAAGAGGCCAAACAAGAGGGGGGACATAATTGTGATCTGAGAAGCCTGAGAGTGGAGCCGAGAGGCAAAATTCAACCAGGGACCTGAAATGTCAATTTCGGCAGAAGGACAAAGCATGCAGGTAATGTACAAGACGGAGGCAAGTAAGTGAGGCAGTTACTTATACAAATGAGAACGTTTGCCGACTGCAGCCGATGCTCGAATGAGAGAGGCCTTGTTTTGAGACCGATGGGTATTAGGAGCCTGAGAGGCCGGACAAGTCCAGTAGGTTTAATAATGAGTGTCACAGTAGCAAAGAGAATCAAACGGGGGCTAGTAAGTTGCGCTGGCGTTAGAGGTACCTATACCGTCACTGAACCGATGCGATATGGACCAAAAGAGAGGCCAAACAAGAGAGGGGGACGATACTTGTGAGCTGAGAAGAATGATAGTGGAGCCGAGAGGCAAGATTAATCTAGGACATGATCTTTCGATTTAGGTAGAGGGATCAAGCGTACAGATAGTTACTCGGACGGAGACGAGAATCATGAGGCCGTTACTTATACCGTTAACAACCTCAATCGATGGCAGCCGATCCTCAGAGGAAAAGAGCCCTTGGCTTGAGACCTATAGTCATTTGGAGCCTGAGAGGCCGGAGTAGTCCAATGGGTTGAACGATGAGTGCCATAGTAGCAAAAAGAATCACACGGGTGCTAGTAAGTTGCGTTGACGTTAGAGGCACCTACACAGCCATTGAACCAATGCGATTTGGACCAAAAACAGAGGCCAAACAAGATAGGGGAACATAATTGTAAGCTAAGAAGCATGATAGTGGAGCCGAGAGGCAAAAGTCAATCAGAGACCCGAAATTGCATTTGCAGGGGACCAAGCATACAGGTAATGAGCCAGACGGAGGCCAGTATCATGAGGCTGTTTCTTATGCCAATGAGAACTGTAATCGATGCTCAAAGGAAGAGAAGCCATTGTTTGAGACCTATAGACATTTGGAGCCGGAGGCCGATGCGGTCCAGGAGGTTTAAGAGTGCGTGGCGCAGTAGAAAATTGGATGAAATGTGGCCAAGTATGTTGTGCTGACGCTGTGGGCACCTAAACCACCATTGAACCGATGCGATTTGAACCAGAAACGAGGCCAAACAAGAGTGGGGCATAATTGGGGACATAGTTGTAGAATCTATAACTAAAATATGTAACAGCAGTCAAATTACCATGAATTTTACCG